>CM061053.1:7500000-8750000 GCA_030762865.1 Paraleonurus japonicus
ATGTATGTGTGTTTGGTGAGTTATTTACGTATAATTCTTTTAAAATAACGGCTTATCAATTTTTGGTTGTGAAGGGCTGAGAAAGAAGCTAAGAAAGAAGAAAAGCAGTTAATCAAGCAAATGGAGAAAAATAAACGAGATGAGGAGAAAGCAAGGAAGAAGATGGATAAGGAAACTCAGAAGAAAATGTTGCAAAGTGTATGTACCATTGCAACCATTTATCTGTTTGAGTTTGATGTTATTAGTTTTCTGGGCCTTGACATGAATTTGAGTGATTTACTGCTTTTATGTAGATGTAATATCAATGAACAACAAAATTTCACCCACTGACTCTCTGGACATTTCAAGTTGTATAAGGACTTGCTTTTGTTTGAATTCAATTTATTCATTGTTTTCACATCTATAACTGAACTAACCTGACCCTTGCAGGAAAAAGAGCTGAGGCGGTTGTATGATGAGTCACAGAAAGAGGAGAGGCGTCGTGAGAAAGAAGAGAATGAAATGCAGAAACTGCTCAGACGACAGCAAGAGGAAGCAGAGAGAGAAAAAAAGCGTAAGGCCAAGGAAGAAGCTGAATTGAAAAAACAACATGCTGTCAAGAAACAAGCATCATTGATGGAGCAGTTCCTTAAAAGGAATAAAAATTCTTCTCAAAGCAATACTCCTTTGAACAAAGTAACCACATCTCCACCATCTTCAAACTTGATTGAGCAAAAATCTGAAACAACCACTGCAGTTATGGATTCCATTTTGGCCCAAAACGTTAGACTTGAGGAAGAAGCTATTTGGAGGTCTGGTTCCTCTACCTTCCCACTCTTTATTAATCTCAATGCATTATTTAGTGTATCATAGTATGGTCTCATTTTATTCATTTATTTACCTTTTTCCTATCTTTTGCAGATCACACTTAAATTTATGGCATAGCGTTGGGCGTTTGATTCGTTCAAAGAGGAATGCACATTGGGGCATTCGTCAGAAGCCTAAGATTGAGCTGGTCAAGGAACTTAAGCTCACTACAAATGGTGAAATGACCTGTGATGAGGACACAGTTATAGAGAAGGATGTGGATGGATTGATCGATCACAATATTGACAATAAACCATCTCAGATAAACATGAATGGGCCACTTCACAATAGCCAGAAAAGAATGAGGAGTATACAGCTGTTGCAGTTTGATAAGAGTCATAGGCCTGCTTTTTATGGTGTTTGGCCCAAGGAAAGGTGAGATTGCATTATCTCTTTGTACTTGTAAAATATCCACGTTATTGTAGTAATGGAAACCCTCTGATTATATGTGTATCTGTTTCTCCAGCCAAGTTGTTAAATCGCGTCGCCCTTTTACAAAGGATCCAGAAATAGACTATGAGATTGACAGTGATGAGGAGTGGGAAGAGGTATGAAAGTATGATAGCTATTTTAGTACACTCATTGTCATTAAGATGCACACAACTGAATTTTGGATTGAGCAGGTAGAACCTGGTGAAAGTCTCTCAGATTGTGATAAGGATGATGAGGATGAAAGTATTGAAGAACACTCGAAGGTTGATGATGAAGATGAAAGTGAAGATGGATTTTTGTCCCAGATGGATATCTCTCCGAAAATGAGGTGCTTTTCATCTCTTAGTTCTTTGTTTTTTCTTAAGAACATACCGTTGCTCAGAAGTCCATAATCTTGTGCAGGGGGTAGAGGTTGATGATGATATGGAAACTGATGAGTTAATTCATGAAGTCAGACATCCACCAAGCTCTGAAAAGCAAGTACAGAGTGAAGAATTATGTGCCCTTCTCCGGAAACAGAAATATCTGAATCATTTGACAGAACATGCACTTAAAAAGAATCTGCCGCTGATCATAATGAACCTTATGCATGAAAAGACCACATTGTTACCAGCTGAAGAGCTATCTGGGACGGAGAAGCTTGAAAAAATGTGCTTACAATCTCTTTGTGTTCGTCCTTTCCCTGATTACCCAAACATGGAAATATCGGTTTATAATGATGAGGCAGATGCTGATTTAGAAGTTTTATCTACCAAGACAAGTACAGCACCTATAACAACTGTTGCTGCTATACAAGATTCAGACTTACCTCAGATTGTAAGTTCATTTTAGTATAATGTGTATGATTCAGGATCTACAGTTGTATGAATATGTTACATTAGTTAAGTTATATATATTGCCTTATTTTTGCAGATATCCATCATTAATTCATGTCCACATGGCATTGTAAAGATTGTGGAATCGCTGCAAAGTGCATTTCCAGCTCTCCCAAAGTCCCAGTTAAGGAATAAAGTGCGCGAATTATCAGAATTCACCGAAAACCGTTGGCAGGTAATTAACATTGTTTTCCTCAACTCAATTCTTTGCATATACTCCTAGACTCTTATAAACGATTATCCAATTCCTGAGCTGGTGGTAATAGGAGAAGTTGATGTCAGTATGTATGATATATGCCTGTTATAAGTATTAATCATCACTGCCCTTCCATTTCTTCAAATACTCTATTTAACGATCAAAATCTGAGCTGGTAATAGGAGAATTTTAACAATCATCAAGTTTGGTTTATATCTATTGATCATCACTGCTTGTCTTTTATCAATTTTTTGGTTAAATTTGATTGTGTTCTTCAACTATGACCTTACCATGTAAAACATGCTTTCTGAGTCTAACTGATAAGAGATGAATAAATTATTTATCTCTTATTCACCAAGTTCAAATTTTAAACTTTGTATAGATTAGGAGATTTGATTTATTTGTACTTTGTATATAAATATTTCATTGTACAACAAAATTGATTAAGTTGAATAAAATATCTCTTATCACTAACCTTAAATCTACCATATACAATGATTATTCAGGTGAAAAAGAAATTCTGAGCAAGCATGGTCTCTCTATATCACCAGGTATCAATTCATTTTCTTGAAAAAAATCTCTGAATCAACTCCTTCGTGGCTCTTTTACAAGAAGATATCGTCTCTGTGAATGCAGAAAATAGCAGTAGGAAAAGAAAGAGCATTGCATCGTTCTTCACGAAAAGATGCTTGCCTCCATCTGGCAAGACTACTGTGAACTCAACTGAATCATCTCCTCAAGGACCACAACCGGCCCTGAAACGTGCAGATATTGTTGTTCCACAGCCAGATTTTTCGAACGAGCATTGATGATTGTTGAAATGTTTCTTCTTCTGTTGCTTGCCTATTGCATGTGTAATTATGATCGTGTTCCAACTGTTTGATAGTTTTGCATCTTTTGAAGAGGGTGTATTCTGATGACATGTTAAAGCAGGTTGCATGGGCAGCATAATAAGGAGGTATTATAGTTTGAAATATTAAAATACTTTTGAGGCTGATTTTGAGTTTATTCTGATTGATAAACGAATTAGTTTGAATGGTCTTTATTTGAAACTGAATTAGAGTTGAGTTTTGAATTTTTTTGACGGGGAGTTGAGTTTTGAATTAATATTTAATTGTGGAGCAATTTTCCTGTATACAAGATGCATTGAGTAATTAAAATGTATTTTTAAATCAGTTATATTTATTGAATATTTATAATTATTTTTATTAAATGGTAATAAGTGTATAGTTGTAATTGTTTACTACAAACAATTGTAAATTTTAATGAAAATAAATAATATTATTAAAAATATTTGAGCTATGTACATTGATTTTTGATGGGATAGTTATCACTGATTTCGTATCATGAAATAAAATAAATTTGTCAATATATAAGACTAGTGTATGACCCACGAATTTTGTGGCTTTGAAATCTTATCAATGGATTATGCATTTATGATTTTTGTATACATGTTTTATTATATATTATATATTATTATTTACAAAATATTATTTCAAAAATATTATTTTTGAACTTGATATTTTAAATTTAAATATTATTATAATACTCCATTTTTTATATTAAATATGAATAATTTAAATAATAAAATGTTAATTTATTGTTCATATTCCCGAAAAATAATATGATATCACCGACCATAATTTTTATGATCCTGATGGGTTTCTTAACACTTTTGATCAAATATTAGATACTTTAAATTTTTTAAAAATATTAATACGGTAACCTTATCGTGTATACAAAACTCATAAATTCGACTAAAAATTAATTTTTTAACTCGCGTAATACGCGAGATTTTGCTCTAGTACAATCATATTTAAAAAACTTATGTTTTGTTTTTTACACATTTACAATATACGAAAAAATTTAAATGGGTATAAATATTTAATTTTAATAATTGATAAACATTTAGAATACAAAAAAATTCATCATTTAATTACTCAAACAAAGGGTTTATAATTGCAAGTATAAATTTAAAAAATTTCTTTATAAACAATTTTTATAGTACACTTGCATGATCGAATTTGAGAGGCATAATTTGCAATTTTTTTTTACACAGTTGCATAGAGTTGAACATTCACTATTTGGTTATTGAATCGAAACCGAACTAGTACTATAAGAAATCAAAACCAACCGAAATGTTTAAAAATCAATAAAAATTGAATTCGAAAATTTTGGTTTGGTTTCGGTATAATACGAAAACCGTTTTTTAAATTGAGACTTTTAAAATAATATTTCAATCAAAATAAGTAAATACAAATATAAATCATGTTCTAAGCGTGAATCATCTATGTTCCAAGTTCCCAGGTTCCAACATAAAATCCAAAATACCAAAATATCAACATAAAATACCAAATACAAATTATAATCCAAATTAGATATAGTTATACAATCCAATATATATATATATATATATATATATATATTTTTTTTTTTTTTTACAAAAAATAGTAAATTGCACTTCACGCTCTCTTTCAAATTCAATGAATTAGGTTTCAAACTTTTAAATATATTTTTATTTAGTTTAAATATTTAATTGTATGTATGACAGAAATTACTACATTAAAATAGATTGACGAAATTGTATAAAAATAAAATAAAAAACAAAGGAAGAAATAGATTAACAATAGATTATTATATGACAGAAATTACTACATTAAAACCTAAAAACGGTGAAGATCATGAGATTTATAAATCTTCAATTTGCACTCAAAACCAAAAATCATAAATAAGGACAGTGTGTATATGTAATAATACTACTACTACATAATAAGAAAGAGTAGAAGAAATATGACTGTATAAAGAAGGAGATAAAATAAAAGTTTTAGGATTTTTAATGAGAAACTAATGAAAGCTTAAGAATTTATAGAACTAGATGAATCTCTGCGTATTACGCGGAATATTCGTTAAATTTAATTTTATAATAAAATATTTTATATATACATATATATATATATATATATAATTTTGTGTGATTATAATATTTAATTTAAATAATGGTAATTAGAATAATAAATAACATATTTATTTATTCTTTAAATTTAAATTAATTTATTATAATTATATCATAATGCATGCTAGATATATATATTAAAATTATTATATGTACGTGAAAATCCATCATACGATTCGTTTCAAGTTTATACTATAATTAATAAAAAAATACTAATAGAAGAAATCTTATATAACTAATGTATAAATATTAAAATAATGTATATCTTATATCTACAAATAAATATCATATATATGAAATAAATTAAATTGATTGAGTGGATTATTCTCTTTTTACTAATTTTAATATTAATATTGTATATGAGACTAATTACACATAACTCATCATAATTACTAATATATATATCAAACTTTTTATATATTTAGCATCTAAACACATACATAATTTTATTTTCTCAATTAATGACATATAATCGAACTCACGAAAAAATGACACATAAATATTATAAATACCCTATTTATATATATGAGGATTCACTTGTTTGAAATATTCACAAATTAAGATTCATAAATATTAGAGTTTCTAAAATATAATAAGATAAAATATAATTTGATACGGTCACAAAAAATATAATACACTTTTATAGGCTAAAATTAAATAAATTAGTTTTTCTAGAATATATAAACATTTATAAATACGGTGTAGTGGTGGACATCTTAAAACCAACAAAAGAAGTTTAGGGTTCAATTCTTATTAATATTTTTTACAAAAGTAATATATAAGCTATATATATACACAAAAATAAAGCCACATAAATCGACTTTGTAATATAAAGACACGTGGCAACCTTTATTAGTAATATAGGGATAATATGGAATGAGATGAATGATTGAAATAATAAATTATAAAATAAATGATTGGAATCAATATTTAAGATTTAAATGAATAGAAATGTTTTGAAATTTAAGGATGCTTTATAAAAATGTTTATCTTTACAAGTGTATAGATGGGGTTTTGTGTTAGGTTTTGTTTTCATCGAATTGAATTGTATGAAAATTAAATCAGACATATGAAGAATCATTTCCTTTTAGGTTACGGTATCGACTGACTTAATTGTACAGTTTTGAAATTCTTTTCTATTATGATGTACTGAGGCACTTTTTATTATTGAAGTTTTCCTTTTAAATTTTTTTCTATTATTATAATATAAAACAAATTTATCGTGTTAATAAATAATTAAATTTATAAAAGATCTTGCCTAATACATATTCGTGTTGAATAGAAACGAATTGTCTTGAATTTAAAGTTGGAGGCATGGACAAATTTAGAGGTCGGGATAGTCGCCCACCTTGAATTTTTAATTTTTTTCTATTATATATATAATTTTTTTAAAATTCATAATATTTTGTCATTTTATCCTGTTGAATTATAAAACTTTCCTCTTTATTTTATGAAATATTTAAATCTCTCTAGAACAAACCGTCCTTGGTTGAAGGTAGAGGTGTAAGTATGTCGAGCCGGTTCACGAGCTACTCATGCTCGACTGAAAAAGATCGAAATTGACTCAAATTAATTGAGTCGAGTCAAGTTTCAAGCTACTCGAGTAGCTATCGAGCTCGAGCTCACAGACACTCAGCTTGAATATATTTACAATTTTATCATTTATTTTATTAATTAAATACATTTATATTATTAATATATAAATATGTAAATAAAAAATAACAAAAAGGTTATCGAGTCGAGCTTAGTTTATCGAGCTTCTTATCGAGTCGAGCTCGAGTTGAAAAAATAGACTCGACCGAGTTCGAATCGAGCTCAAGCTTTGAGTATTGCAATCGAGTCGAGTTTCGAGCTCAACACTACTCGGCTCAATTCGACTCATTCACCGCCCTAATTGGAGGAGGCTGAAGATAATATTAAAATCATTCTTAACACAACTCATTAATCCTAATGTTTTCCGAAAACACATTAATCCTAATGTTTTTTTTAAAATGAGAAGATTTTCATGAATTACCTTCTAGATAATTCCGTCCTCAAATAAATAAAAAGGAAAAAGAAAAATGGTGGTGTTAAACGGTGAAAGTACAAGGTCACACATGAGACATCGTGCATCGACGTATTGTACGTTGATGAACAGCCCCAATTTAGCATAGCATTACCATCACAGCATAGGAACCATCGCCCGCTAGATTGGTCGGTGGCGGCCATTGGCATTTATTGCGGCCCAGACGTTTTACCCTTGTTCTTTTGCATCATTTCTACCCATTATTTCCTCCCTATCCCTACCTTATTTTAGTGCGTTTCTCTCTCTTCACCCTTCACCTGTGACCATTCATTCTGTTACTCTCACTGATTTCGTTCACTCTCAATTTTGAACAAAGATCTTCAATCAGTCATTAAATTCAAGTGAAGTGGAATTTTGGTTGTCTTTTTCAACAAAAAATGGCACTCAAAATCAGCGTTACTCCCAGTATCCACAAGATGCCTTCTTTTCCGGGTTATCAGCTCCAGATCTCACAGGGTTTCCATGGCTTCAACAATTCATCTGTAAGCTTACCTAATTTGTAATCCCTTTTTCAAATGGAGTTTGTTTTTGCTATAATGAGTGGTTTAATGGGCATCTGAGATCAAAACGATATTTTCTTTCTTTTCCTTTATTTTTGTCCTTTCTGAGATGGGCAAGAACAAGATTTGTTTTTAATTTCTTATTTGTAGTTTGTTGATCTGGATTTATGGTACTTTGTTCTAATCAAGTTGCATGGTGGTAATGAATTGGGTTTTCTGGATTTCAATTCCTCCTTTTCTAGTTCATCAATTTTCTCGAGTTTTGACATGAAGAATTCAATTAAAAAATTCGATTCGTTTATGAAGTAATTACTTTTGAATTGCTTGCCATTTCCTTCATTCTAAATTGCATTTCTGCGATTTAATTGATTCATGCCCTGACTTTTCATAAAAATACTCTGTTTACCCGTATACGTATGTATGCTCTCTCTCTCTCTCTCTCTCTCTCTCTCTCTCTCTCTCTCTCTCTCTCTCTCAATCTATTTTGTTTGGGGGAAGGTGGTTGATATTTTTCCTCCTTTGTGTGGGTGGGTGGGTGGGTGTGTTTTTGGGTGGGGGTTGGAGGTCATATGTGTGATCTTGCAGTTTGTCTTTTTTGACTTGCCAGCAAAGGAGATGCTCCTGGAAAAATATCAAGCACGGGTGGTTTACTTCTATAATATTTATCTGAATTTTCAATAAGTTGTTTGAAAATTATTTATTACTGTTTCTTGGCTTTTAATGAATTTTCTGAGTAGACTCCTATTTTATCATGTATGATGTGTATTTTTTCTCTAAGTAATTATATACCACCCTAGTAAATCATGGTCTGGTCGGCAGTATTCCCACTTGCAAAGGGTGTAGTGTGTGGGCCTAGTTGTTGCATTTAATATTTTTCTCATCTTTCATATGTTTTATTGATAAAATCTTGGTGGAATAGGTGAAATGATAGGTGCTTAATTTCTCTTTGTATCTTTCTTCAGAATTTAAATGTGTTTGGTTGGAAACATTGCATCTGAATAGTCTTTCACCACTCTTTCTTTCTTTCTTTATTTATTTATTTACCCGAATCCCAGACTTCTTCTTTTTTAGTTACAGACAGTGGTGGTTGCCAATAGTTTTGTCCTGTTACTTCCTTCACTTTTAACACTCCTTTTGTTATCTCCCACCCTATTACTTTGATTGTTTTTAAACCTCTTCGTCTTGTAACACCTTCCTCCTAATGGAAGAAAAAAAGATTGGTGAAACAGAGGGCGGTAACTCAATGTAGGTGAAATGTTGGCTATGCCGGTTCTCTGCATGTTAATCTATAACTTCATTTTGACTTTTGGTTTGACATTTTGTACGAATCTGAAGTCGTTCGAAGTTATATGTTTTGTGAACCGTCAATAATTTGATGATCGATCTGTACCTCTTTTCTTGAGAAAATATTTGGTTATGCTACAGACAAGTTTATGTTGTACTACAAACATGTATCAGTTGTCCTGATACGATTAGCTAATTCTTCATTTAAGCTTTAGTACTTTGAAAAACTTAAAAATCTTGCAATGGTAGGCCTAAAATTTATATAGTTGCTGTAGATTTGCTTAATTCCGAAGGTCCTTTCACTGCTATCTATGTGATGAGGAAAAATAAGATCGACCAGCCCTTATAAATGTATTCCTCTGGTTTCCAAATAGTTCATGTAATGTGGAAAAATTCAATTAATAAGACTTTGTATGAAATCTAAACAAATTGAAGGAATCTTGTGTCATTGTTCTTTGACTTCATGACAATTTTATATCTTCTACCAATACATTTCTGAGAGTCTTCTTTTGGTTGCACGCAGAGGTGCTGAGAAAGTTAAGCGGCCTTTCAGTCCCCCACGCGAAGTTACTACTCAAGTTACCCATCCGTTGCCACCGGAAAAGCGCGAGATCTTTACCTCGCTGAACGGTTGGGCTGAAGAGACCATCCTCCCGCTCCTAAAACCTGTCGAGAAGTGTTGGCAGCCGAGTGATTTTCTTCCTGATCCAGCTTCAGAAGGCTTTGATGAGGAAGTCAGAGATCTTAGGAAACGAGCCAAAGAGCTTCCTGATGACTATTTTGTTGTGTTGGTTGGAGACATGATTACAGAGGAAGCTCTTCCAACTTATCAGACTATGCTCAACACCCTAGATGGAGTCAGAGACGAGACAGGTGCTAGCCTCACTCCTTGGGCTATCTGGACCAGGGCTTGGACTGCTGAAGAGAATCGACATGGTGACCTTCTCAATAAGTATCTTTACCTTTCGGGACGTGTTGACATGAGGCAAATCGAGAAAACAATACAGTACCTTATCGGTTCAGGAATGGTAAGATTCGATCATCACTCCTTGCCTAGGGGTGTAAGTGAGCCAACTAATACCGTTCAATGAAACAAACTAACATAGTGCAGTAAAAACAACTAATATCATTTAAAAATGCACGTGAAGTGCAACTGGTGCATAAAAGTATTTGCCTAACTATTTTTACACGTTTCTAACTGACAGGATCCGCGCACGGACAACAACCCATACCTTGGTTTCATCTACACCTCGTTTCAGGAGAGGGCGACCTTCGTCTCTCACGGTAACACCGCTCGTCTCGCCAAGGAAAATGGGGACCTAAAACTGGCGCAGGTTTGTGGTATCATTGCTGCAGATGAGAAACGACACGAGACAGCCTACACAAAAATCACTGAAAAGCTGTTCGAGATTGATCCCGATGGCACTGTACTTGCTCTCGCGGACATGATGAGGAAGAAAATATCAATGCCAGCTCACCTGATGTACGACGGGGAAGACGACAATCTGTTCGAGAACTTCTCGTCTGTAGCACAACGCCTCGGAGTTTACACCGCGAAGGACTACGCTGATATCTTGGAATTTTTAGTCGCGAGGTGGGAGGTGGAGAAACTGACGGGGCTTTCAGGGGAGGGCCGTAAAGCCCAGGACTACGTCTGTAATTTGCCACCGAGGATTAGGAGGTTGGAAGAGAGGGCTCAGGCACGGGCAAAGCAGGGATCGCCGGTTTCCTTCAGCTGGATTTATGGTAGAGAAGTGATGACTTGAAGGTTGTGTTGAAGCAAGATGAGAAGGTCAATCTAAGCATCATCGTCTTCTTCTTCATCTCCATCATGTATGGAGTTGAAAAGGAAAGCCAATATAATGTTTGTTTTTGTTTGCTTTATGTACTAAATGTAGTGGATACACTTGATTATGTTGTGCTGATGATCGATGTCGATCGATCTTTTTTTGCTGTTTATTGTACTCTTGTTTATGCCTCCATCTCTCTGTTTCAACTGATTTTCTCACCTGAATCGGAAAGTTTTGCATCACGTCGTGATTGTTGATATTTTTGTTCCGATAGTTCTTCCATTAATATCCTCACTTTATTGTGCCCGACCCGAGTTGTTCTATTGAATCGTTTGAATGACCCTTTTTTGGCCATGTGTGTAGAAAATATTTTATTTAAGAAAATATAGTTTGGATAATTTATTATAAAATGTGTAATGCATTTCGGTGTATAGAAAATATTTTATTTTAAGTAGATGGATAAAAATATTTATTTTTTATGAAAGTGAATATTTTTTTATTTTTATATTTTGTTAGTTCATAAAATTCTTTCAACTAGCACTAGTTTAATGTGAACCTTTAGGAGTAATTCCTCAAATTGGTTATATCTAAGAGTAACACTCCTATAAAACTTGTTTATAGTATAAAATTGATACAATTATATTATTCATTTCACGATACCATATATATTTATGTGATATCACTTTATAAGTAATGATGTCACTAAACAAATGTTACGACATCAATAAATGAATGTCTAATTAGTTATTTTATTAAAAAAATCTAATCTAAGAAGGCCACATGTCGGTCAGGAGGTGGAGCCCCGATAAAAACCTTTTTAGGATAAAACCCTCCTTAGGGAAACCCCTAAAGAGGAAAAGGAAAGCTCCTCTAAAACAAATCAAGAATGAGAAAAGCGAAAGTATTCCATAAATCTATCATTTTCAAGCAAGATTAAGGATGAACTCACATCAATAAATGAATGTGAATCTTCTTGTGATCCAATATACTAAAATATTTTATTATTAGGAGATTTGTAATCGGGTTGAGTACCCCTATTGTAATCGGGTTGTATTGGTGATTTGTAAACTTCTATTGTAATCGGGTTGAGTACTTGTACTCTTACAATATTATTGCTTTTACCGTTAAAAAAATTATTTTTAGGAGAAAAACTAAAATATATTTTTATTAATGTTCTATATTATTTTATAATTTATTCCTTTCTTCTTAATTTTAATAAACTTATTTTATAAGTTATTTTAATGTACATAAAATTTCATCCGAATGATGTTTCTATTCATTTTTTGTAAAAACAATTATTAGGAGAGTTGTTACCTGTATTTGGAAAATAAGTTTATAATTATTAATAGTAGAAGATCTGTATTAAAATCAAGATGTATGGAGAATTAACTCTCTCCAAAGAAGAACCGATTATGATATGAGCTAAAGTTTTCAGATATTATTATAATGTAAAAATTCCAATAATTAAAATTTGAAGAACTATTTCAAAAACCAAAATAGTGCCACTTTATTGCTTTTGATCCAGATATCGTTAATTTAATACTGTCATAAATGATCTCAACAGTCTTTTGTTTAAATTTCAAATTTTGCAATTCTTTTAATTCAAGATATTACTACAATTATTTGAAAATATAAAACGATATTTAATAATCTCGTATTACAGCGATAATAATACGGGATTTTTAATAAATCCTCACATAATAATGTGATAACACAAATAAATAAACAATACAAATGAATTAAATCAAACAATATTTATAGGAAAATAAACACCACACCAGGTATCTTAATTCTCAATTACACCTGAAACGGCCATGGCCAGCTCTTCAAATCCTCCTCATCCTGCACTTTCCCGCTCCTCATTCCGTAACCGCTACTTCCATTGATCCCCTTCCTCTCCACATACGCATAATAATTCAGGAAAAACGCCAGTGTAAGCACCACCCACTCCAAGCAGAAAATCAGGATGCACAATCCTCCGGCGAGTTTCAGAATCACGACGCCGTCGTCTTCTCTCACATACGACTTCAGGTGGCCGAGGAAGTCCGACGGCCGCGTGAAGATCAGGACGGAAACGGATCCCTGGAAGATGGCGGTGAGAACGGTGGCCACCATGTGTGCGCCGTAGAATTTACCGGCGGAGGTCGGAGCTCGGGAGGCGGCTGCGCATCCGGAAATTGCGCCGACGACGGTTATGATTTGGAGGAGGATGAAGAGGAAGCCGATGAGAGAGGGGAAGAGGCGGAGGGAGAGGGTTAGGAAGATGCAGCTGGAGGCGGCGCCGAGGAGGAGGTAGTTACTGAGGAGGAAGACCTTGTGGGTGTGGGGATGGGAGCATTCGCCGTCGGAGGTGGAGGCGATTGACAATCCCATTTCGATTCCGGTTAATTGATTGATTTACAGGTGATTCTGGAAATTAGGTTTTAGAATGCAATCGGGAGAGAGAGAGAGTTGCAGAGAGAAGAATGGGGAGAGAGAGAGGTGGTGTGAGGGAGGAGGAGATGTATAGAGATATATATACACAGAGAGTTGGAGGAGGGGAGGGGCGGGTTACAACGGTCATGTTAAGAAATATGACCGTTGATTGAAGAAATTAAAAAGACCGAGATTGCAACGGATAGCTGTGGAGAATTATGATTTTTGCGACAATTCTTTTGCTGCTTTATGAGTTTTGTAATTTTATTAACGCTCTGTTTATATACTCCCTTCATCGTTTGATTACTTTTACATTTTTTTATCTACGTTCCACAATTACTTTCACACTTAAAATAAAATATCTATATAAATTACATCTTTATAATACTATCTAAATTTAAAAAATATCACTCTTTATTATCTCTCATACACTTTATCTCATTCAAACACCCAAAATATAATTATATTTTATTCTATCTCCTATACTAATTTCTTAAAAAGTGTGTTACTTCACACGTGAACGTAAATCCGGACGGAGTGAGTAATTTAGTTCAATTTTTAAGTGTCAATTTTTATATTTTAATATATATATATTTCACATTACGAATTTTTAATACATGTGCTCAAATTCAAATTCTGAAAACTGTGGCGGTTTATTAAAATATTTTTGACATATCACTTCCATTCATCCATATTATAAAATATGAAATTCAACACCAAAAAGTAACACAAATAAATATCATTTGCTATTTATATAACTAATGAGATAAGCTCACTTTTGAATTAGTTTTTCTAGCCTTAAAATACCCATTATATTTATTTTAAGGAAAAATATATTTTCTGTCAGAAATTTTATGACTTTTTAGTTTTGTTCCTATTAGATATTTTTTCTTTAATTTTATCATTTTTAAAATTTGATTTTATTGACCTTTAAATTTTAATTTCCTTCTTTTAACTTCTTTTGATTTTTGATACTTTTGAATGAAAATCCAAAAATGGTAAAAATGTGTAAGTTATAGAATAAAAATAAAAATTTAAAAATCGATAGGACTAAAAAGTCGAAAGTGTGTATGTTGCATGACTATAAAATCAAAAAAGTGATAAAAGTATAAAAATGAACAAAAATGAAAATTTAAAAGTTGACCAAAAGTGGTAAAATAACGTGACGAAAAAAAAATTATATTTCCCTATTTTTTATTGACCAGCCCATTGATGTCCAATATATTGCTAATGGGAGGCCCACTTCGATTTTAATTTTAAGCCCAATTACATGAACACTCCATTGTGTAACCCGAATAAGCCCAAAAAATTTCCCAAATTGAACATGATTCAGCGTTTCACTGCAGAGCAAGACGAGGAAGAAGGAACAACCAGAAGAAGCGCGATACGATGTCATCGGAACCACAAATTCCTGGTATTTGAGCACTTCTTTGATGAATTTACGCGCTAATATCTCGTTGTTTTCCGTTGATATGGTTATGTATGGAAGAAACCACTTTTTCAATTGTTTTTTTTTTTGTAAATATTTAATGAGAAATTAAGTAAAAAAAAAAAAACTGTTCTGTTAATATTTACGAGAAGTTAAGGAGAACCCCCTCTTTGATGGACTCATATTCTGATTATATTGCATGCATAGTGAAGTGTTCCTTAATATTATACATGTGTACATAATATATGTTTTTCAAATTCTTATTTAGTGGTTGAAGCTGACGATTTTAATGAAATTCAGAGATGAGTAATGGAGTTGGTTGGTATATTCTTGGTCTGGAGCAAGAGCTCATAGGACCTTATACTGTCTCAGAGTTGCAAGGTGAGTTCTAATTCATTATCATATTGAGCATTCAACTGAATTGTTTGGATGCTGATTATGCAGTATGTTCGTTTTAGTTTTTTACAGTCTAGCCTTTAATTTGTGATGTTTCTTCTTCAATTTGCTTCGGGATTCCTGGATGCTTTTCCTTAATTTGTTATTTTCACAGGATTTTAGTATTTTCAAGTGAGTGGTAGACTTGGTATTGGGTCACTGAGTTCATCTATTTGATGTTTGAATGGTATATTGTCATATTGAAATCATTTGTTTAAGCTTGTTCAATTGGCTTGGACAGCACATTATTCAAGTGGATACTTGCATCAAGGTACACTTGTTTGGTCTGAAGGGTGCACTGAGTGGCAGCCGCTGTCATCAGTTCCTGGGATCTTAACTGATGCTCTGCAAAATCCTCCGAGTTCAGGTTGTGATACATTTCCCTTTAATATTTCTATTCTGGTTTCTTATTGAAGTTTTGTTAATCAAAAGCATTTTGCAGTTCCTGTTGCCTCTAATGAAGAAGATGAATTTGAAAAGTGGCAGAGGGAGGTTAGGGAGGCAGAAGCAGAGGCTGAGGCTGAGGCTAACATAAATGATGATCGGGAGAGGCCCACAACACCACCTGATGGCGAGGAAGAATTCACTGATGATGATGGAACTACATATAAATGGGATCGGACTCTCAAGGCTTGGGTACCTCAGGTGGGTTTCTGACATACATAATATGTTTTGAATTGATTTCTGTATATGTTTTGGTTGACTTTATTGAGAATTTTTTTTTGCTTTCCATTTAAATTGTAAATCATTTAGTCATACAAAAATCTTTGAACGAAATTTAGCCTATCAGAAATGATATTTAGTGCCATCTAGTTTATAAAGCTATTTACTGTACTAGAGTAATATTTATACAACTTATACCTTGATGTTAGGAACATAATATGTGTATTTGATATGCATATTTGCAGATAAGTGATACATGTATTCCTATGAATCTGGCCTTCTAATCACTGCTTGTTACAGGAGGGTGTGGCTGAAAAAAATGAGAATTATGGTCTGGAAGATATGGTTTTTGTGCAAGAAGAGGAAATCTTTCCAGCAGTGGATGCCCATGATCCACCAGTGAACATAGAGGTCAAGGATGTTGCCGAAGCTGTTGAAGAAAAACCAAATGGCAAGCGAAAGCTGCCAGAAGAACCAGATGATAAAAAGATAAGGAAAAGAAGGTTGCTCCCCCTTTCACATTCTTGTATATTTACATTGTTATTCTCTTTGATGTATAATACTGGATAAGGAAACTAGCTTGCCTTCAAGCCTCTACCTACCTTTTTATGTTTTACCTGATAGCTCTAGGTTGCTCCATGCTTTTATTCCGATGTCTCAGGTTAATTTGTTCTTTGTACCCATGATTTTGTAGGAACCCAACCAACCACCTGATTCTTGGTTTGAATTGAAAGTTAACACGCATGTATACATAAACGGCTTGCCTGAAGATGTTACTACTGAAGAGGTTTGTCTCAACATGATTTTTGTTTCCTATCTGATTTTCTTGGCTTGAATATGTGAAACTATGACGCTAGTTGAATTCTGCATTTGCATTTTCCCTAATCCTTATTTGTTGAGAATGAGACTGACATGAAACTTGATGCAGCTGGTTGAAGTGTTCTCGAAATGTGGGATTATAAAGGAGGTATGCATAGTCTTGATTATTAATTTCCTTTTTTTTTTTTTTATAGATTATTGTTATAGTTCTCTGACCACACTATTGCATATAATTTGTTGTACTTCTAGGCTGTCAAGTTCAACTCAACATGAAGTTGCACATGCCCATCAGATTCTTTCTTGTCTAAATAAATGTCATCCCTTCAAAAGCATATCATTTTGTCCTCACCTTCATCATTTAAATGTATATTATTTAATAGGATATTCTAGTTTTTATGATACTGTGTTACTGCACCTTCTATTTAAAGAAGAAAAATTTATTGTGTCCTCTTTAGAGTAAATAAGGATACTTATGGCTTTCATTGCTGGAACTATCTAGGACCCTGAAACAAAAACACCTCGAATAAAGATATATGTTGACAAGGAGACTGGAAGAAAGAAGGGAGATGCTCTCATAACTTACTTGAAGGTAATGTTTAATCTTATGGTACAGGATAATCCATTGGATAATTTTGGTTAACTTGGTTTTTGTTATGATCGTACTAGTATACTTGTTTCGTGAATCGTTATTGAATTTTGTTGTTTATATGTTTGCTTCCAATCTTATAAGTTATATCTATTGATGATATAAATTTTTTTCCTCACCAGGAACCTTCTGTAGATCTGGCCACCCAAATTTTGGATGGCACTCCTCTGAGGCCTGATGGCAAGATTCCCATGTCGGTTACAAAAGCCAAGTTTGAGCAGAAAGGTCAGGATCATGGACTTTCCTACTCATTGTTGCTACAATGCTACATTAGTTGTCTTTTGATAGTTTTTACTTTCTTTTTCTTTTCTCGAGTGTCCAAGAGCATTATTGGGATTGCAGTTGTGTACCTTAGGGATTCTTGACATGGGCAAAAGGTTATATCAACCTTTTCAAATGTAATCTTTAATGTTAATATCGTCACGTTTGCTCCCAGGTGATAAATTTATATCCAAGCAAGTGGACAAGAAAAAAGAGGAAGCTTCAGAGGGTTGAGCAGAAGATGTTGGGCTGGGGTAGGTCAACTTTCCCCCTTTTCACCTCTGAAAAGCACAACCATGATTTGTAGACTTTGAACATTTATCTATTTTGCATAAGTGCAAGCTATATAATCTTTTCAATATATACAGCCTCTCATGAAATATTGTAATGCTATTTAGAATCATATGCTAGCGGTACCCTGTCCTTGAACTTTTCTGACTGATATGAAATTTCAAATTTCTTTGACATGGAGGTTGCCTTAATAAACATTCAACTTTCGCTATGAAATTTCATTTGAACATTAAACAGGATAGAATGGACCTTATATTATGTCTTCCTGATGCACTTTGATAGTCTCAATTGTACTTGATGCGGTTGTTTCTGGATTTTATTCAGTTTTAAATTTTTATTGAGTTGATTTTTGTGATCAAACAGGGGGCCGTGATGATTCCAAGGTTTCTATTCCAGCAGCTGTTATTCTTCGTTTCATGTTCACTCCTGCAGAAATGAGGGTAATGCACTGTCCCAATTCCTTTCTTACCTTAGAGATGAGATTAGGTATGGTTATTACCATGTTTTGTGACATGAAACATCAATCTTTTTAGTTTTTATAGGATTTTGAAGCATATCTTGTATCCTTAAAGACCAAACTTAACATTCTTTGTTATTTTTAGTCTGATGAGAATTTGCGCACCGAATTGGAGGAGGATGTTCGTGATGAGTGTGGAAAGCTTGGCCCATTGGATGCGGTTAAGGTGATGCTATTTTATGTAGTCAGGAGATAGGTCCCCGTCCCTGTATACCAAACTTTCATGTACTTCAAACTTCCGATTTTCTGTAATTCTTTTTTGCGGTGACTTTCAGGTCTGTGAGAATCACCCTCAAGGAGTTGTCTTGGTGAAGTTTAAAGATAAGAAGGATGCTCATAAATGCATAGAGTTGATGAATGGGCGATGGTAATATCCACATTCCTTTTATGTATGTTTATACTATAAATGTTATACACAATCTGTTATGCTTAACATCACAAATCAAATATGGCTTGGATTTTCTAATTACCATAGAATATACTCATATAGCATAGAGTGATCATTATCAAGCCTAAAATGTATGATAGAAATGCATGACTAACCTTTTTTATATTTCCATTTCATTCTCAGGTTCGGTGGAAGGCAGGTACATGCAAGCTTGGATGATGGTTCTGTTAATCATACTTTGGTACGGGATTTGGAAGAAGAGACTGATAGATTAGAGAAATTTGGAGCCGAACTTGAAGCCGATTAACATGACCTTGTAGTAGCTTGAACTCTGGCTGAGGTCTTTAGATATGAAATCGCAAACGAAGAGCCTATGCATATGCATTGACTTATGTTGCATTTTGTAGATACACTGATATTGGAAGATTTTGGCATTGTTTGTATATTATATTTGCAGAGTTTGTATGAAACTTGAGAATCACTATTTCTTTCACCTCAATTTGATTTGAGAGAGATACAGGTAGCCACATTGTACTAATTGGTGGATGAGAGATATGGACGAAGATTTTTTGGACATGGTATGAAGTCCTTTTTGTTTCAAGTTGCAATTGGTCGATGAAAATTTAAAGGCGACACATTGTTTAAGTTTTGAGTTACAAATTCGTGACTATCAACAGATTTTCACCTTGCTGTATCTATATGATTTGATATGATCTCTCTCTTTATTTAGTCTCAGGTTGTGTTGTCTATATACTTTGGGTTAGTTTCATATGACGGGATTAATAACTGATGATAAGATTAGTTAGAATTATATTGTTTGGATTGTATTTTTAAAGTAGATGGTATATTTGGATTGATGGATTACATAGTGTTGTGTGATACGTTATATTTTCAAATTTAAAAAGATATTTTGAATTTTTATATCTAAGGAATAATTATCACATCTCTTCCCAAAAATAAATAAATCAGCATTTATGTAATTATCTTTAATTTTGTTTTGGTCGAGTCATTCTCGATTTGTATCAAGTGAATCAAACACTTGATTTTTCATATAATTATTTTTTCTAATCTTCTTAGTATCCGTTTGGTTTTACTCATTAATTATTCTACAGACACGATTGAGTTCATTTTAACATTTATCACCCTAATCATACAAACCAAACGAGCACTAATTTACGATACAAAGTAGCCCTTGAGGATAATATGGTAGCATTAGCATGGCACGTAAATGACAATTCTCTACTTGATTTCTTTGTGTCCCTATATGGTAGCATGGTAAACGTATGCTCTACTTTCTTTTCTAATTATTTAATTAAATCTAATTAAGTTTTGTTTTAAATCATATTGATTTCAATGAATTATTTAAAATTAAATTACTACGAACATTTTGCGTACTAATAATAATAATATTTTATTTGGTTCTTTTAATAGTAATAGAATATAATTATGCAATAAAAATAATTAATATATTGATACCTGTTAGCAAATTAATGAAATAAAACAAAAAAGTTTGGGTAGCTTCAAGATGAGTTCATGTGAAAAAAATTCAGATTTTGTAATATAATTAAAATAAATGAAATATATAAACTTCACGTTCCTAAACTTTAAATCCGAAATTAAATTTGTTTGATTTTTATAAGCTTGAACGCTTGACAAACCAAAAGAATAGTTAAGGAATTAATCTATACATAAATACAGAAATCTTGACTACTTGAGGGCTAATTTTTCGATTCAACAAAATAATAATAATTTAAGAGTAAATTTGTATTCGAGTCATTAGTTAAATGATTTATTTGTACTTTAATGTAATTTAGTTAGAATTCGATTTTGGATATGTAATATGTTCTAACGCAAAATATTTTTCAAAAAAGAGTACCTAAGAAATAAATTATGAGATTCAAAATATGCATAAAACTTTCATTTGTTGTGTTAAAAAAGTTACGAATAATTACAAATAAGTTTACTATATTCTTAAAAAAGTAAAAAGATAGGAACTCGAAAGAACCTCTACATTTTTGTGGATAAATTTTTAAATAAATTTCAAAAAGATATAAAAACATAATAATAAAATAATAAAAAAATTAGAAAATATTAGAATTAACTCATTATTTTATCACATATTTATTTCTCGTCGAAATTTACACAATTGTGAAGATCCGTAGTTGTGAGAAGTCCAAAAGCATATCTGTCCCTTCATCCCCTACGGTTCTGTTCTATGCTATTCGGTGCGTTTAAATCCTGTGAGAAGGCGCAAATACAATCATGGTAGCGACTTTTAACTAGAAAAATTAAAACCCCTTAAAACCCTATTAAGCCATTTGCACCACCATCACCACCGCCATTTCCGTCACGATGAGCAAATCAGCACTTTTCAGTCGCCTCCTCCGCCGCCGCATTTCGACGACATCTTCAAAGTATACCACCCATCCATTCGTATCCACCCCTTCTCCGCCAAATCCCATTTTCACCTTTCAGATCACTAGAAACTACGCCACCGACTTCAGCAATTTATCCGCAAATGCGCGCGTTGCTGCCGCAGATCGGGCATTGGATGAGGTCTGCAGAGAAGCAGCTCGTGAGAGAAAGCAAGAGAGGGAGGAGAGGATAAAAGCGGGGCTCAGTGTTGCAGACCTCGACGCCATAGAGGATCCGAACTACGACTACTTCGGCCTTCGAAAACGTATCGAAAAATATGAGAAACTAAACGCGAAAGACAACCCTTCCTTGTTGAACATGCACGAGGAATCATCTGATTCGGACTCTGAACCCGAGGACGAAGAAGAAGCGGAGAAGCAGTGTACAATGTTTGAGAAGAAGTTCGAGAAGCACCAAGAGCTGCTCGATAAATTTGCTAAGGCTGGTTTGTGATTCTGTCGAATACCTTGCTCTAACTTTTACCTCTTTTTGCGAACTCGCGCCTGTTTTTCTTTTTTATCTGGATTTATTGTTTGTGGTGGGGGTGGGAGCGGGAAGTAGATGGTAGGCAAAATTGTAAATCCTGATGTGCATAGTATGATATATTCAAGCAGCTTCTCGCATGATGTAGCGCATTTTATGTTTTCTGGGATGATAGTATTCTGTTCCTCTTTGATATGAGTGTGATTTCAAAACTTATATGTTATTCAAAAATAAGTTCTATAGCTTGGGAAGTATTTTTACCATCCTGAGTTGTTTTTTCTTTCTATTTTCGTTGACCTTTCTCACAAGTGTTCCTAAGAAGCAATTTCATACCACTTCTTAAAGTTTTTCCATTTGCAATTGGACATGTGTTTGACTTTCTATAGTTGAGCAGAGACTTTGGATGATGCAAGCAAATTCATGAAACAAATTGACAAGTTTGAGGAGAAACATTTTGCGTTGAGACTAGAGTACCGGGTGATAGGGAGTTAATGAATAGGATGAAAGTAGCTGAAGGTAAGGAAAAATTTCTTCTTCAGATGAAATTAAATAGGGCAATGAGGATGGTGGAGTGTATGGAAGCCTTTGATCCTAATGATCCTGCCAATTATGGGATAATCAATCTAGATGATGTTCCCTCTTATGCTGATCGTGAGGATGACCCTGACAAGGAGGATCAAGAGAGTGAGGAAGGTCGACTGGATAATGACGGTTTGGAACTAGATGATTTGAAGGAAAAGGACAGCAAATACTTGGCAAAGGTTAATGAAATAGATAAAAAACTAGAGCAGAAACTGGCAGAATTGGATTATACTTTTGGAAAGAAGGGGAAACTTCTAGAGGAGGAAATTAGAGATCTTGCTGAGGAAAGGAACGAATTGACTGAAAAGAAGAGACAGCCTCTCTATAGAAAAGTGAGTGCATTTATTTGTCAATCTTCTACCTCAGCTGTCTTCATTGTCTCATGATTCTCATTATGTTAAAGCTGACTACTGCTTTTCAAAGGTTACATCATGTTAACGCTGTGCTAGAGTTCCATGTTCTGCTCATCGTTTGCTTTGTCATGCCCGAATGCGAACAGGATGATGCATATATGGTTTTTGCTATTATTGTTTCCATTTATCCAAGTTGCACTTGATGAGACATGCTTGCGCAAGTAAACAGTTTGTATGTCACTCTTATTTACAGTTAAATGATGGAGGTAGCTTTCATTTAACCGCCAAAACTCTCCAGGAGTCTCTACTTATGTTCCAAATCATGATAGGCAATATTTGTATTATGTTGTGAAC
This sequence comes from Paraleonurus japonicus, assembly GCA_030762865.1. NCBI lineage: Eukaryota > Viridiplantae > Streptophyta > Magnoliopsida > Lamiales > Lamiaceae > Paraleonurus > Paraleonurus japonicus. The sequence continues at coordinate 7,522,993 of CM061053.1, forward strand.
TATAATTCGACCTTCGTAGAGATGAAGAATGCAGTTTTTCTTATGAGCGAAGCTCTATAGACCAATAATATTGAATTTGTCTTGTAATAAATCATGCTAAGCACATTTAATATTTCAACCTCCACTGGAATCATTTGATAATATTTCTTCATGCTTGATCTTTATTGTTACCATTTTTTCCTATTGCATGAATCATTGAAAGTACAGTCTCTGTTTAGTAATTTTCTTCCATAAAATGGATTTGTTAAACTTGGTTCCTCTTCAATGGTGGCAGGGTTTTGATGTTAGGCTTGTTGATGTCAATAGAACCACGAAGGTTACAAAGGTAATATAGCCTCATCATTTACTCTTTTCTCGGATGTTATTTTTTCACAATTATGACTGACAAATCACAAATGAGACAGGGTGGACAAATTATCAAGTACTCTGTAATTCTAGTATGTGGAAACTACAATGGTCTTATTGGCTTTGCTAAAACAAAGGCTCCTGCAGTTCCTGTTGCACTTCGAAAGGTATCAGGATTATCCATTCCATATGGACTTACTAGATATTGGAATCTATTTGTTATGTGCAATACGATTGATGCATAATTCAAAATCGAATAATCTGAATTCTATTTTGTTTTTGAAAAGCCATTTAAAAAAGGCCATCCAATCAGTGAATCTCATTACCCACCATAGCTATTTTTCTGCTAAGTGAACTGGTGATTTTACTTCATTGTGCTGGACATCACTGTAAATATTTAACTTTAGGTCTGGACAGTGGACATGCATTTCAAATATATTTTATTGTAAGAATATGTGGATCGACTATAAAGGTTTTAGATGATACCAATTTTTCTGTTCAAATTATTTATTAGGAATTCATTCTGGTATCCATAGGTTATATGGTTTGTTACCTGATTTATTGCTACAGGCATATGAGAAGTGCTTCCAGAATCTACACTATGTAGAGCGGCATGAGGGTCATACAATTGCACATGCAGTTCAGACATCGTATAAAAAGACTAAGGTTTCAACAAATTTCTAGTAATATATGTTTGTCGACGGAACTTATAATTAATTGCTGCTCTTGTTCCTGTTTCTTTGGATTGGGCTGAAGTTTTATCTACTTGTAGCTTTATCTTTGGCCGGCTCGTACTACGTCAGGGATGAAGGCAGGCAGAACAGTCGAATTAATTCTTAATTTAGCTGGTTTCAAGAATGTGAAATCAAAGGTACACCACTAATTAAATAAATATTTTTCCCCTGCTTTATCCTAAATGCAATTAAACTTGCAGGTTATTGGCTCGAGGAATCCTCATAACACCGTCAAGGCTGTCTTCAAGGCTCTAAATGCGGTAAGTAAAAGGAACTATATTCTATACACCATCTTCTTTGCTATCTTCTATCTTTCACCATCATTGTTTTGGATTTCTCTTGTGTTGTTCACAGATTGAAACTCCCCAAGGCGTTCAAGAGAAGTTTGGCCGAACTGTAGTTGAATCATATTTGCTATGATAGGTACGGTTTAGGTCCTTTTCATAGTGCCTTTCTGTCTTTATATTATTCAAGATAACAAATTTTGACATGTAATTTCCCTTTTCTTATTTGAACTTCCTTTGCTCAATGTCTCAGGTTTATGGAGGAAAATTAGCTGTCCATAACTTGGTCGAGTGACCTCTGTAGCAGCTATCTGGAGGCAAGCGATTGTTTTTGAATGATCACCTTTGGGTTCGTTGTAATAAAGTGGTTCCAAATATTCTTAAATTGCAAAGTGAAATATTTACTGATAAAAATTGCCCGCTGAAGTTTCGCGTGTAATTTGTAACATTTAAGAAGGCGTTTAAATTCTTCCGTAGGAATGATAATGAGAATCTATGAATAGTGAATTACAGTGAGAATGATGGTTATATTGTATGTATTTGGTTTTTTTGGACAAAGTGCGGAGAAAAAATGATTTTTGGGTGAGATAGTGAAATGATTGAGGAGAAATAACCAAAATAGGGCCATGATTAGTTTATTGAGTTTTATTATCTTGTACAAAGTACGAAGAGAATTGATCATTTTTATTCTTATTAATCATCGAATTACTTCATGTTTATCCTCATTATTTCTAATTTTAAGATTTTTAACCAAGTGTCCTTTACAATTGAAAATGTGGTAAAGAAATTGATTAATATTATTCATACCAAGAATGTGATTTTGGGTCTTCCATCTCTGAACTCCAAAGTTTAAACGTGACATTTTGTACGATATACATATAAAAGCAATTTCAAATCTAGAAGAAATATAGCAAATATAACACACTAACTAGAACCTGAGATTATTCTCATCACCTTAAACCAAACCTTTTAAACATGGTGTACATTTGAAATGGTACATTTTCATGAGAATGATCTCTTAGAATGTAATGAAAGAAAAATAAATGAAAATGAGAAACAAATCCTCAGCCGAGGAATGTTGTGTCCACAACAAGTTTAAGGGCATCATTCATATTCCCAATACTGTTGTTCCTCATGTATCCTTTTGGCTGACTCCTCCAGACACTTCACCACATGGCCCTTAATATGAGTCAGTTCAAGTGTGTCTTAGATACTGACGAAGAACGAGGCGACTAGTTTCAGTTATCCAATCCTCGCCTTGGATCAGCAAGAATTGCAGCTAAGGGAATCTTCCTTGGCTTGTTTCCCATGTCCTGTCTTTGCAAGCATTTTGATCCATCTTCACGTTTCAGAAACCCAATTTGATGAGTTCTGACAGGCGAACCTTGTGATCCTCCGGGAAAGGCTCCCATGTACAAGAAACAAGGCCTCAAAGTGTGTGTAACTCAAAGATAGTATCTCTTCAAACTGCCATCCTTTGCAGCAAGAATTGAACTTACATTTACTGCAATTCATCACTATGAATCCTGATTTCTGACAGTACATAAGACTCCTGCAATCACCTCAATTGCGAGTGGTATGATGTCTTCCAATTCAGGAGGACAATCTTGGTGTGTAAACACTCTGTGCTTTCCAACTTCGATCTGCATCCATCAAATGCATCTCGTAAGGTGGCCTGGAAGAATCAGCATAAGCAGCAGCACCGCACAGCCTTACGGATAACATGATTCGACTTCCATTACCATCATCATGAAATAGTAACATCATCCATCACAATAAGGTACCTCATACCTTTTAAACTTTTGTGCACCTTTTCTCCATTGCTACGTCCATATTTTTCTATGTTGCATGCTTTTGGTTTAGAAGCTATTCTTGATTTCCATCACCTCTCCAGCTATTGACTCCATCTCCCTCCGTTACCTTTTCCGACTGTTTATAAAGCTTAACTTCCGATGGTTCACCAGTCGAATAAATATCTGGATCAATAATTATTAGCATAGCGTGTTCCAGATTTAATTTATTATGTGGAAAGGATAAACTTTTGTGCAATTGGAACGCACAATGCAATTGAATGAATACTTGACACAATTTCAATCTAATTATAGATATATTTTGACTTGTATAAGAATAAATCAAATTAAACTACAAATAAATTAACAATTGCATCATATATAATTGATGCACACAAATACGACTCTAGTGGAAAACTTTTAATATAAGTGAGCTCACAATAAATTATCCAAGATATTTATCTTGATTGAAACCACATTTTAAGACGAGACATACGAATCTACTTCTTCCTATGCTCTTTGATATATGTCACCTATTGCATACTTGTGTGCCCAAAAGTGCAAATGATATTATTAATTGGCAATCACTAAACTTTGGTATTAATACCAACAGCTACAAGAACATTCAACAAGGAAAAAGAAAAAAGAAAAACCATAATTTCCCCCTCATAAGATTAATATTACAGGTATATATACACATAAATAGGATGTCTTTACTACAAAAGATTATAATTTATACGATTGCACTAAACAATCTGCCAAGTCCAACAGTAAAATTTAACGATAAACCTAGTTAGCCTGCTGCTACCATCTTTGGGAGCGAACTTGGAAAAATTGAAGCTAGTTTCCTCAAAAAAATGAGCACGTCACTGCCTGCATTCCGTCTTTCCTATCTTCTTCTAAAGATATGTTTCTGCCCGTTTCTGTACGGAAGATTTAGAAGTCTGATTTCATCAGCCTCGTTCGAGGTTTTATGGAGATATCATCAAAAGGCTTCTGCTGTTCCACATGGATGAAGTCTTTTGTTTTGAGGACCTGAAACAATTTTTATGTCAAGATACTATGATTAGTAACCATGCCCAGATACGACATAAGATACTATGATTAGTAACCATGCCCGGATAAGAAGGAAATCCGGGCACTAAAAGACAACAAGGGCCAAGCAAGAACACAGTTCTAGTAAAAAGCAAACTGAATTATACAGATTCATCGTGAAATTAAAGAGACACAAACTGTACAATGTTGTTTCAAACAACCCTTTTTCATTATGTATGATATATGCAAGCAAATACAGTTCTGGGAGAAACGTAGCAAATGCAATAGCATAATTAATTCAATAACAAAAGTAAAACTACACACTAAATCCCAATTTCTTATGATGTAAATAATCATTTTCAAGGAGTAACACTACTTTGTAATGACTACCTGAGCCTTTTAAACATAGTGCGAATTTGAAATGATACATTTTTATATTGAATCATAATCTCTTTAGGAAACAAATAAACAAAAACAATGGTCACTTTTGACCCAATTGCCAAAACCAAACGAAGAAATGAAAAGATCACATAGGTTCACATAATGAAGCTTTATCATCGACTAATGAGTAAGAGCATACCAATGTTTCAAAAACATCCTCGATGCTTCCTTGCGGGACTTGCCAATTAAGAGGTTGTCCAAGGAAAGAGACTTCCTTCCACACTCTGCCTCTTTAACAAATGCAGCTTGTAGATACTTGGAAACAGCTCTATAAGTTCAAATGTAACACAAATTAATCATTATGCCAATTTCATCGAGTAACATTTTTGTCTTAAAAAGTATGCATGCAACAAAATATAAGAAGAAAAACTTGTGCTTTTAAGCCTTTTCCTGCTCCATTTTTCAACGAACTCACTACAAACCAGAATCATCAAGACCGACTTCATTCTCAATCTAAACTAATGGTAAGGACTTGCAGTTCACAGGCATAAATCTTCTGGTGATAATAAGGACTTCAATTTGGAGAGAAGGAAAACCAATGATATGGTAAAACACATAGCTTAATGTGGAACATTACCTTGTACGTGAAGACCACCCACTGTTGTCAGTATATTGTGCCTCTTCAGCACCAGGCTCATTGTCATCAGCCATCTCAGTTAGATCATCATCGTCAATGTTCAGAAACTCTGGGAGCAGCACAAATACATACGATTTAAGCTTATGTAGTCCCCGTAAATAAAATCCATCCACAAGATATGACTGACTCAAAATGTACACTAATTTCCCAAAAGATACAAGACAGGAACAGTAAAAAAACATTAAAAAATGAATAACATTAAAATTGCCTTGCTAACTCCAAAATTATCTTAGGAATAAGATTTAAATCAATGTATGTCAGTCCTTGTGCCGGATACCGAATCATAACAAATATGTATTTTGTTATTAGTCACCAGTGCTTTAGAAGTTCAAAAATGTATTGCTCAATTCTCATTCTTATACAAAACCTAGAACAATTCTGGTTTGGTTTTCCGCTTTTTTTTTTAATTAAATTTGTGTATTTTCAATATTTGACAAAGAAGAATATAAAACGTAATAAAACCTGAGTATAATAATACAAATGGACAACCATTTTTCTAAGGGCTAATAATTTTATAGCTTACATGCCGTTGGAATAACTGTTGCAATTTAAATTTTTTATTTTGTTAATTTTTCCCTTGTCGACAGGTAGAGAAGAGAGAGATCTAGTTAGAAAGATAGATGCAAACCTGTATCATTTCCAGCAGCCGAATAATTTAGGTCCTGCACCATAGACAGAAGGTTGTCAAAAACCTCATCAAAGTTCAGAAACAAAAGGAACTATCTAGATCCAACCGAGATACAGAAAAGCTGGATGATTGTCAAAGTCTGAAAACCTTTTCTTAGAGCATCTGTTCATATGCAATAAAATTAAATTTCCTTCTTTGGAACTAAAGATTCTGGATTGTCTTATGCTCCCAAAGTCAAAATTAGTGAACGAAGCAAGGTTTTGTAAATCAAACTGAAGTAATCAGAATGATAAAAATATCCAGAAGTTGTAAGCACGAAAAAAACTTACATCTCGATCATGCAGGTCAAAACCAGAAAATTCTGCACCCACCATATTGGGTCCATAGGCTTCAAAAACGTCAGGATTTTCAGAATTATTCGAAGCCATCCTGCATGTTTTCTAGTCCTGGGCATGGAAATTCCACTCCTTGCTGGTCATTAAACATACTACTACCATATTCCAGCTCTTCATGGTTGGCGTTGGAGACCAGCTCAACAACAGAAGGATCTTGTCTCACATCTCCAAGTATACTTTCACCCTCTCCCATAGCATCGCCATCCTTATCAACAGCAAGGTCTTGTCTCACATCTTCAAGTATAGTTTCACCCTCCCCCATAGCATTGTCCTCCTTCTCTCCAACTTCATTCTTAACAATTGCTTCTCCATTGTCAAGATCTGTGTAATCCAACTCAGTTGAAAGAGCATCTTTCTTTAGATCCAGAAACAACAGATGCATCGGTATTCACATAAGCATTTGTGTCACCCAACTCATTTAAAGAAGCCATCTGAACCCTACCATCTAAAGCATCATCCATATCACCAGTAGCTTGTCCAGTGGAGTCAAATGGCTCAAGAACAGGAGGACTTGCTATATTCACATAATCAACTTCCTCTGCCCTGTTTTCACTCAAAAGAGGATACACGCTGGGCTCAGCCTTCTCATTGTCTACCACATTAAAAAATCATCGTTTAACCCTGGCCCACTTATTTCCGTAACACTGGTCTTACCAGGCTCCACACCATCTTCTATATGATGGTCTCGATTATTTGGATAATATAATTCAGCTACAGTTTCATGTGAAGCACCAGATTTTTCATAGTAAGAGGCTAAGTTCAGATCAACCATACTTTCGGTTGAAACACCATTTCCATCATTTTGGGAAGGCAACCTCGGTTCGGTCAAAATATCAAGAGAAGCCTCATTTACTTCATCTTGAGTGACCCTGATTCGACTCAAATCATACACTCCGATATGCAAGGATGCCAAATCAACTGACATGCCTACAAAATCAAACAAAAGGTCTATCCATAAGACAGGAAAAATTGAATTAACCATAAAAGAATATATCCTTCACTTGATCAGTATTATCAGTCAACAGCAATAACTATAACCAAATGAAATAGAAAAAGTAAGCTAAAGAATTTGATTAAATGAAGTTAACTTAGATAAAAATTGTGTATCGTATAAATGGTGCCAACTTATGAGTTATATCTAGAAACGCTGGTCTGTGTAATTCAAACCATTTATCAGGTCACAGACTCACAGCACAGACTATCAGAAATGAGACTTTTCTGCAGCCAAACAATTTGGTGAGTGGAGATCTTAAATAGTAAGTTTAGAAATCAAATTATCCCCACCCCGCAAAGAGAGAAATCCACAGGCCATGCCACAGTATAGAACCAGAACTGATATTAATTGTAAAGGTCAACATCGTACATTTATAAGGTAATAAAATTATTTGAGATCACTTGGTATTAGAAACTCACCGGAGAATATAGGTTGGAGAAAATTTTCCTCTCCCATTTGCTGTTTCTGAATCATTGAGATTTCAGGGAGTGTGCAAGGGGCTTTCTTTCTAACACGGCGTATGTCTTCTGTGTTAGTCAGCTGTTGCCGTATTGTACTATCAAGGAATGGAGATAATATAAATTTTAACAGTAGAATAACTGGACAAGCAAGCAAAAACTTCAAGCCAAAACAGCGGGGAAAGTGATACAGTTCCCTAGCATCCAATGCAGGTCAAATTAACATCAAGATAAAGTGCACTAAATTTATCTATAGAGAGAAAAATGGTAAGTAGGAAATAATGGAAGAAAGGATAAAAATCAATCAGTCAAGTGATTATTTCTAAGATCTAAAAGCAAGCATGATATGGACAAATTATCTCACAGTTAAGGCATTAATACTATTCAGCCTGCAAAATGTTGAAATATAAATATGCGCATTAAAGGATCTAATGTAATCTGAGGTGTGAGGAAGAACATACTCGCCATGCAAAACCATGGTATCATCCATAAGAACTTTTCTTTTGGGAGCACCGGACCGAGGAGCAGAACGAGTACGCTTCATGGATGTTACCTCAAAAGGAGGAGGTGTAGGCTTTACTTTCAAAATTGAAGATCTTCTTCCAACTGAGATAACAAATTCTCATCAATTCACAATCTATTAAAGGGAAATGCAAGTAAAGAGCACACTAACTACATGCCTACTCAGGAAAGCAAGTTCTGTGATTTACAAAGGAAGAAGTCTGATATACCTAAAATGGAAGACAACAAATCATCATCATTTGGAACTGATCCTGTTTGTTTAAAAACGGACTTGTCTTGAAGATTCAACTGAATTTAGACTCTGTTCTGTCAGTGTACTTTCAGTAAAACTACGCTTTCTGCCTGCAGCAGTTTTGCTCCCATCAGCACCTTCATCAAGCCCCTGAACATCCACAGGGCTAGCCTCTACCATCATGCCTTCATGAAAATCCATATGACCTTCTGGTACTGAAAGCAGTTTTTCGGGAACATGCAGCTCAGATGGTGCCGGATTATTTAGATTCTCCACCATTCCGTCCTGTGTGTCTGTATTATGTACTGGAACATTAGCTTCACTAATAGCCAACTGAATATCATCACCTGATGCATGTCCTTGTACTTGGTTTATCATCAGATTTGGTTCTGAATCACCATTTACACTGTACACTTCACCTGATAAAATAAATGCGCCCATGAAATATAGGCCTTCAATATAAATCAGCAATCACCACAACTAAGTCCATTAATAGAATTTTTTGAAGTCGTACTATCGTTAGAACACTAAAATTAAGAAACAAATACATGAACTCTACATAGAAACTAAAAACATAATCAATTATATTCCACGCAACTGTAAACAGTTTGAAATGAAAGCAATTCATCATAAGTACCTAATAAAATGCTCACACTCTGAAAAAGAATTTGACAAGAGTCACGATATATATATCCAAAGAGATCAATTTTAGACAAACCTAGATTTGCCGTCTCATCTCTTCCATCGACCGCTATGGCCCTGCTAAATCCATGAATTATCACATCTGGGTTATCTTGGATGGAACTACATGGCCTCAGAACCGGAGTTTCATAAGCTGCCTCTTTGTCATGAACATCAAGATTCAATGCGCTGGAACCTGTGGCTTCCTGAAAAGCTTGAGTTTCAGGAGTCTCTACAGACCTAACATGGTTTTCTGAAACTAATTCTGATTCCTCATGACTTGAATTCTGCAGATTACTTGTGTCTCCCACATTACCGGGAACTTCAATTCCAGGAGGTGCTAGATCTTTTGCTGATACATCTTCAGTAACATGCTGGACAGTGGTAGCCAAAACAGAAACTCCAGAAGCACTTTCTTCCAAACCAGTTTCACTGGGACCTTGATGATTAAAGCAAGTTTCATCAACTGAGAGAAAACATGTTCGATCATTGTTTACATCCTCAGTTGGTGCATCTTCCTGTTGCAATACATCAGATGGCTTGATGATCTCATTAGCAAATTCTGAAGCAGGGCTACTGGATTCAATTTTACCTAAAAAAACAGTAATTGGCTCAAATATTGATTAAGATTCCTTCAACAAACCAAAGTATTAGCTTCAACAGGAAACTCACCTTGTGGCATTGATTCATTGATCTCCAAACCACCCAAGAGACCTCTGTTCTCCTCAGATGGCCCCTGAGGTACTGCATCTGAAATTATATCGTCTTGAGAACACCAGTCCACCTCTTGTTTATTCTCAGAAGGGGCATTGTTTGCATTCTGGTTTGACGCCATTGATTGATACTCTGATTCGAGATGGTCATCACATGCAGAAGCATCTTGAATGTTGGGCAAATTTGGTTCTTCTACCAGTCCAGGAGTGCGAGGAGCCTGTGCATAGTCCATGACATCATCAACACCATCAACCTGTACAGGAGGAGATCAACTCAGATAAATTTTTAAGAATTACCACATATGTACTTACTCTTTCATGATTGTGTGATCCAAACAAAATAAAAAACAACAAATTATTCGTGGAGGGATTAAAAGAATTAGAAAAGAGAAGTTCTGCATAGATCTAAAACGTCCAAGGTCATGGTAAATGATTAAGCATTGTTGTCTCAACTATCCGTTGACAAAGTCTTGAAACTCCAAGCACTTACCATGGCTTCTGAATTAGCAGCTCTATCTTCAGGCTGTTGATCTTGCTTGGGAGCCAATACTGATACAAAAGAGGTCTGGGGATCAGCCCTGAAATCAGAAAGAAAATAGCCTGAGAAATTCGTTTTGTTTTTTTATAGATATTATGAGGAACTGATGGACAAAATCAATCAACAGGGCATGGACTGTGATGATTCCACCTAATAGTATTAGGAAAAATACTTCAATAAGATAGAACAGCGTATAGCAAATGGCCACTTAAATACTCACAATATCAATTTCAAATTAGCATCAAAATCCTTGCAGATAAGGATGCATATAATGTAGCTTTACAAAAGAAAGGAACACCCATAAATTCTCTTTTCCTTTTTCCGTTCTTTGATAAACAGTGCATTAATTTTATTGCTTATCCATACAGATTTGTATTAGCCAGGCAAGAGATTTAATGACAGAGTCCTCTACGGAAAATAAATCTTTGAGTCATAAAAAGATAACGGTAACGGTCAAGAACTGAGACAAGGTGTTGCAATTGGTTAATGATTTAAATAATTGGGTCCAGAAAAATTTAGATTGGATCCAATGGAAATGACGTTAATTCTGAATAAGAAACAAATCTAGAAAGCGTCCAGATAAGGCCCAAATAAAACAAAATGGATTTAACATCTAAATATCAGAAAAAATTTCCACCACACTGGACCCATGGACTCTAGCTCATTTATGTATTTCCAAATTCCAGACAGATCCAGAGAGCAAATTGGAGCCAGTAAACAAGCTTGTATATCTTGACATGCTGGTGGCTCTTTGGTGCCCCTTGTCCGTCGATTCCTTTTCTTGTTGTGTAGTAGGCAAGGGAAATAAAGTGTTGGGAGGATAAAATAGAAAATCCAAGGAGGAGATTGATAGGAGGCGCTAGTGGGAGTTTTTCCAGAAATGGAGAAGAATGGAGTAAGGTGTATCCAGTAGTGGTGAGGGAGGGAGGGCAGGAATTGGGTTTTAAAAAATGAATAGATCTGTGAGTTAATACATGCAAAGCCATTAATATCAGAATAATTTCTATTTGACTCATACTAAAATATTTTTTTTTTTATCGGGCAAATGATGACTCGAACCCATGACCTTTAGGCCATAGGTAGTGGAGGTCTAACCACTTGAGCTATACCACTTCGTCTTATATTAAAATATTATTGGTTAGGTGATTTTAAAGTTAAAATTGACGCGCATATGGATCCAAAAATTAATCCATTTGGGACAGAGTTAAACCTCCAACTGAATATTTCCCATGGAGATCCAAGGTCTGGAAAAGAAAATCTAATTCACGGTTAACCCTACTAGATATCCTGTAAATTTTTCAACACTTCAGCATGCACCAGCACAACTATAGGGTACTGCTTATAATGCAGTCATCACTTCTATTCAACTTCAGACCATGTGAAGGACTCAAAGTTGAAATTTGAAACAGCACTTATATGCTAGTTTAGGAACTACATGCAATAAATAACTACAGTTAAACATAACCTAAATAACATTAATTAAAAGCAAATGATAATCTCAAATCCACATTAAGGAAAAAATAAGGAAATTATCAGCTACACCAACAAAGTCTAAAGTGAAGCCAACCTCTCATCAGTGTGTCCTTCAGTGCCATTTTTCCCTAAAAATAGATCCTGCATGCAATTTCCAACGAGAAACAACTAGTAAAAGCCAATATTTTGAATTTAATAATATGTCATCAACAATGCTATTCCGTATCTGAGTGTTCCATTATTCCAGAACTTAAAGAAAAATGTGGAAGAGGATAGAACATAAAAACATCATTAATCATGTACCTCGTCCAGGTCCAATCCAGATGCATCGCCATCACCAAACCTCTCTGAAAACAACAGGAGAAAAAACTTAATAGAAGAAGCATTAATTCATAACTACTTAAAACTTTTATTAATCATCTTATATTTAGTTATTTGCTTCCGCTGTTCAGAGCATGTATGAGACAGGACATCTCTAATAAGGAGCTCATGCATAACAAGCCAAAAATCACTAACCGTCCAGCCCAAACTTTGATGTGGAGTAACTGACACCCTCCATGGTATCTTGAAGTGTGATTTGCTCCCTCGAACTAATATGATGATCAACATAGTTACTGCAAATGCCACAGTTGGCATGTTAGACTGGATGAGATGAAAAACCCATGCGTAAAAGATAGAGGAAGTATAACAGAATTTCATACAAACATCTTAGCAAAACTTCAGGAGGAACGCATGACCCAACTGATTCTATTATGTCCAAGAGTCTGCTATCATTTCACTGTATGTCTATCTATTTTCTTTACCCACTAGTCAATTTATCTATAACCTGGAGTCCTTATCATGTCATGAGAGCAGATGGACCTTTTCTGAATGCATATTGTGTACAAACTGAAAACTAGAGAACCTCAATACTGATTAGCTGACAAACTTTTAACAGAGCACAACTTATGAAGAAATATTCAAACACATTAATATAGATAAAATAGCTTAAGAAATAAAAAAATAAAAAATAAAAAAACAAACCCCTGGAAAATGTCACTATCTGGAAGCTCAAAGTCATCAAGGTCAAACTTTTCTGGCAACGTGATGGAGTGATACGGTGCCTTTGACTCTTCTGGAGGTAGATCTACAGCAGTAGAGCGAAAAGCTTGCTTGACTTTGAGCAAAGCTTCACTGCAATCATCGAAGAGGTAATTCACCTTTTTATTGTAGATTCTCACCACACCAAGTAGAAGATGGCTAGACAAACGAAGTGCAATTGGCACGTCGGGAAAAAGAATCGAGTCTGTGAAACATAAGCAGTGTATATATTAAATAAGCAGACATATAAGCATTATCACAACTAAAAATGAATAGCCACCAAAAGGAGTATGGTTCCAAAAGACTTTGTTTGTAAAAATAGCAGTAATCAATACAGAAAGGTAAGTAAAGTAACTGCAGAAGAATTAGGAAGTATTTTAACATCACGCGATTATTTCTGAATGTGAATTGTGCCTTGTAAGGGCATCTGAGGTAAATGGGATTCATAAAATTGTAGGAAGTGGTTTCACACTTCATTAATGTAAATTACCCACTCACGTTACCATATTTGTTGTTGTGTGTGAAACAAAGAAACTATGATTTAGCATTTTTCTACACATTTATTGAGATGCAAATTTGAATTAGAAAAATGGCTGTCTCTTATTTATTTACAGATCATATTATTACTTCCTTTGATCATCTACTGCGGTAAACTCATGAGTAACCCATTTCCTTCTATCAATTAATCCTGTATGCCAATCAGGATTCGAGCATTTGCTTGTATCTCTACTCCATACTTCAGCAGATTGATAGACACAAGATTTTCACAATATGAAATGGTACCCCCAAACCTTGAGTAATAGGTTCTTGAGAAATTTCATAGTAAACGGTACATAGCATCCATCACAGCAACTATATCCGATTGCATAATAGAAAAGGTATCTAACTTGTTCATATTATTAAGAGCATTCCAACTAAACATAGTGCACAGTCAAAACAAAGACAAAAGTCACAGATCAATTCTTTCATCAAATTGCTTGGTATTCAAACTTCAAAGAGTGGCAAAACCTATGAGCCAAACGTTATCTCTTTTTCCAAATGAATCTTGTCTCTCAATTATAACAGGAAACACACGCAAGTTTATTATTGCATGCAATATAGTGAGTATTTTCTTTGGCTTAGGGAACTACGACAAGCAAACAATTATTTTCTCTTCTGTCGAACATATTTAAAAAGACAATGAAAATAGATTCATGAAATCTAAATGAACTGAATATGTATTCAGGTTATCAGCTGCATGGAAAGGCAATTTAATGTATGCGATCAAGGGAAGATTTGAGGATCTAGGATGTTGGATTGAACACGTGGAAGAATTTACCAGATTTTTTATCTAGTGTGGTGGACCTTAACACAGCACAAAACATCAAAAAGCCATATAGCATCTGAAGGAATGGTAAAAGGTCAGTCGACTCATCACCACCCCCACTCCCAAAAACTAAAATGTGCAATCATCTCACCTACTCTTGTTTATTGATATTGGGCTATATTTAGTAAACACCAAATGCAGACTCTGTGGAAAGGAGCGGATGACTAACTAATGCAAATCAATGCATGTATTCACATTTACTAATATCAGAAGCAAGCTGCATCACAAATTTAATTTATCTTTTCTCCTCATTAATGTTAGCATCAATATCATAACTTTCCATCCATTACAAGTCAGGTTGCATGCGAAGGAGCGACTTGTTCAACCATGAGGATATATCATTTAACATACTAAGAAATGTTGAGTTAAACGGAAGTAACATTTGTAAGAACGACATAGGGTAACTTCATGCTGATAAATTAAAACTTACCTACGGAAACTCCTATATCAGTATCAGCGACCTGATTCTTCCGAAGCTTTCGCTCCAAGTGTGCAGCTATCCAAATGGTCCCCAGCGGACCCTTTTTCGCTAATATGAACTGTGAATAAAACATTTCTCCTTTCTCCCTCTTTCAATCCCAATCAATTATTATTTCACTCTTACAACAAAAATCAGCAATACAATTATACAACCACTTCAGGCCGTAATTTGTCTTCTATATTTTCAATCTATGTACATGTGCAACATTCAAAGCCCTAAAATTACAGCTCCCAAAGGGGGAGGAGGAGGGGATGAATGCAACTTTAAGTTAGAAACACTAATGAAGAACCGAGCTTTTCACTTCAATCAGGACCCCTGTGTAAAATCAAACAGAACTCGCACGCCATTCCATTCCCATTCCCAACTCGAACATCCAAACCCTAGATTCCACATAAACACTTAATTACCACACGCCAAGCCCGTAAAAACTCCCAAAGCCAAAAACTTTACAAGAAAACCACCAAATTATCAGCTAAACGAACTCAAGTAATCCCAATTATTCACCAGAAGCTTCAATTTCAGCTAAAATCGAAGCGGGAAAGTCAGTGTACAGCGCAGTTGCTCGAACAGAGACGCATGCACACAAGTGATCTGTATGCAGAGGTAGAGAGAGAAAGTAAGTAGAGCGAGAGGGAACTGTGCAATTACTAATCTGAATGAAATACCATTCCCTTTCTTGCTGATCATGAAATTATTTTCGAAGAGTTCAAACGCAAGAGCAAAGCGCCTTTTTGGCCCGAAAATAATTCGGGTTGTTCGAGGTGGGGATTGTCTACAGCATGTGCAGGTGCACGGTCCAGATTCTTTGTATACATCATGGTGGCAGGAAGGACGGTGGAGATTAGATGACTACATTAGACCAAAAAGTCAAAAGTGATTTAATACAAAATCAGATCGATCATATTAACCTTTTATTTCGATTCAATATCTTGAATAATTTTACTTGACTGATAGTGAAGAATTTGATGAATGAGATTGTAATTGTCTATGCTTGTAAAAATATATGACAAATCCTTAAATAAAATATTTCATGGATTTGTGAAATAATTCAAATAAATAAATTCACAAATTTTAAGCGGGTTGGATCGGATCTAGTGGATATTTTCAAAAAAAAAAAAATCATGTCGGGATAAAAACAAATACTCCAAGTGATGCTACTATTATGTTAAACACGTGTTACGGTAAAATAAATAATACATATTTATCTAAAATACTCGCTCAAATGCAAAAATAAATATAAAAAAATGTCAAATAAGTCTCTAATTGTCAATAACTTTATTTTCGGTAATAAAGTGTGATTCTATTAAGATGAGGACTTATTTGATCTCAATATTAAAGAAAAATGGTTTAAATATGTCAATAAAAATTCATAGGTCTATTTGATCCATACGTATAAGATTTGTGGTAAATATGTATTCTTTGTAAGGATAAATATGTGTATTAAACTCGTGCAAAGGTAAAAATAAAAACTTACTCACAAGTTGTGTCACTATAAGGTTAAACATGTGTTCTTGTATGAGAAAAATGTGTTACCAATGAACAAAACTAGTACACAACATGGACAAATATTTATTCTCTAAGGACTATTAACACGTATTTGTCCTTATAGCAATACATATTTGTTCTTATAGTAGCACATCTGGGAGCGATATTTTATTTTTGTCTTTGTGAGAGTTTTTTTTTTTAAATGTGTTATTGTATTATGAACTAATAAAAAACAAAGTAATGTGATTGCAATATTAATTTCAATTTTTGGAATTATTCATATTTTTTTATCTGTATCTTTTTTTTTATTTCTATTCAATTTGATGTTGTCGATGAATTGCACTGCGGTAGAAGTGAATCATCCATCCATCTATTAAATTCAATCTCTAAAACGATAAGAAATATCACAAAGAAGATTGCGGCGTGATGGAAACTGTTGGCAAACTAAGTGTAGAACCTAAAGCCACTTTTGAAAGTGAGAATTTTACGAATACATAGAGATATATAAACTTAAAAACTTGAAGCAAAATAGGAGGAAGAAGTTCCGTATTATTTTATTTTGACCCATTTGAGTTTTAAAACTTGCCTTCTTTAACTAATATTTCACCTTAAAATATTTTACATAAGACCTCCTAAAAAAATACTACCGTCCCACAACTATTTGTAATTGTGCAAGCGATTGTGGGACGGAGTATATATATATATATATATATATATATATATATATATAATTATATTATATATTTATACCCACATAAGGAATCATAATTCAGAAGTTTTAGAAATATATATGTAAATAAAAAAACTGTAATTAATATAAAAAGGCATGATTTTTTTTTACTCATGCATGGAATAGATCGTAAATTATATAAATATTAAAACGAATCATGTTTCGAGGGAATGAGAATAATACTACGTTGAAGAAATTATATTTGAATCTAATCCAACCCAAGCTAGAAATACTCACTAGGCATAATAAATTTTACTCTCTTCCCCCACCCCCAAATACTTTTCCACATGTAGGACTGAAACTCACAAAATTAAAATGAAAGTAATCATTCAAGTTTTAAAGGATAATTTTATAAATTTTATATCAAGTAAGTTAATTAATTCTGTATGCCGCATTTATCGAATAGAGAAATAACAAATATATCAATTTTTTCAAGATACCGAAATTTTCGATACAAGATAATACAATATCATATATTTTTGGTACGGTAACGGTATACACATTTAAGTTTTTATATTTCGTTATATACCAAAATACCAAAAAAATTGATATATTTTGGTATTTTTGGTATACCACATTTTCGGTATAAAACGGTATATCAAAATTTCGGTATGGATCGGTATATATCGATACCATTCAAAATTCGGTATACCAAAATTCGGTACTATATCGGTAAGTAATTTCCTTATACCACAATTTTAGTGCGATAAGGGTTTGAAATTCTAACTACTATAATTTTTCGGTATGGTATACGGTATGAAACGATATTTTCGGTATATCGTACCAAACTACCCCTAATTGTGTGTGTGATCCCAAATTTAATAATATTTTGCATAAATTGTATAAATTTGTGATGATATAATTTATGAAAAATTTCTATTTAAAGAATGTGCGAGGTATTCCGTGTTTTATCGAGTTCAACATGAATTATCGAGCTAAACACTAGTCTACTCATGTATCCGTAACTTACATCTATAAAATTTAGACACGATTATAAGCTTTGATTTGCAAAAATTGTTTCAAATACATTTGAATAATATATTGGACTCGACTTAGTTTGAGATACTTGCACATGCTTCAAGAAATATCATCACAATACTACTGAAATTGGACAAGAGAGTTTAAATACACAAATGTGAAGCGTCGAGTACAAGTTTTCTCATCTTATTGGATGTAACTGAGAAAATATAAATAATCTCTTCACACATTGATTGCTGAGAGCAACAGATGAAAGGGTAAGTGTATACGTAGTACAAGCAACTCAAAAAGAATGAGAGGAATAAGTGGATACCAATGGGTTCTAACAAATACATCAAGCCTGTAAAAGCTTGCATATTTGGCACCTAGGAATAGCCTTTGGATGCAGAGCAAGGCATTTTTAGTAACTTCTGCATTTTCATGGTTCATCATTTTCATCACCCGATCCTTTGCTTTGAGGTCGTTCACGATGACTCTACCAGCAGGATGGCACTGAATAAACTGTGACAGGTCATAGCAAGCAACAGCAAGTGTCCTAGGATCACTCGACGTGTCCAAAATAGTGATCAGGACCCTTAGAATCTGCAGTAACAAATAAAGGTATTAGTTCGTTCGAAAAGAAGGGAACAGTATGTTAGATGGAAATGAAGGAGAAGAAAAATGGGAATTATAATGTGATGAGTAATAAACATATAACTCCAAAATGCACAGACCTGAAAATCATGTTCTTCAAAACTTGTGATGTTCTCCCTCCAAAATACAGGATCTTTATGCATGGGAGACCAATCAAGATGTCCAAGGAGGACTTCTTGCTTATACTTATCGAAAGAACTTAGCATCTTGATATTATCTTTCAACCCTTCGTCTAGTTGGTTCAGAGTATCCAGCAGATCCTGCAGAATATCAAGATCCAGAAAGATATGAAGGAGGAAGATCCTAGAACAGAAGAATAAGACTACTAGTGCTGAAATTCCTTTCACCTCAGTATAGGACATTGGAAAAACAACCAATAGGTTAATAACAATGCAAGATTACTTATGCAATAACTATCTTATTATTTCAAGCATATGTTAAAACTGCTTTACCACAAAATAAAATAATTAATAGACACTTTTTCCCAGTAAAGCAACAGGCGGCATGTGCCCTTGACAGCATCTCCCAACATAATTTATTCTTAATCTATTATGAGGCAGCAATAACGATTACCACCATGTGGTTTGCATTCCAACAGAATTATTTTCTCACCTCATCACTCCATGCCTGAGATTTCAAGTTCTGAACAAGCTGTGGTAATCCCAGGTCCACCATCTGAGCACCAAAAGTCCCCTTGTGCAACAAATTTCGGAGAGTCAAGACAACTACCCTGACAACCTACATTAAGTTGATAGAGGACATTGAGTTTAAAAGTAAAGTAAGAAGCAGAGTATTATTTATGGTGCGATGCAGAATGTACAAATCAGTTGTCCAGATTGAGGTCAGTCACTAAGTATCTGACGTACATAAACATATAAAGGGATCTAACAAGTCTATATATGTTTTTAAAAGTGTATTACAGATAAGGAAATGACTCACCTTTTCCTTTGTGGAACTCCTTACAACTTCAATCAACCGTGGCAAGGATCTAGAAGTAGCCAAGTATTCAATTGCAGGCTCATAGTAAGACAGAAGCCACACACAAAGGCATGTTTCATAGAGGAGCTGTTACAAATATTCAGATACAAGAAATGAAAAGTTGCAAGATAAGATTCAAAGCATGACTGACCAACTACCACAGCAAATTGTAAAACAGCAGACTACGAGTACAGCTACATGCTTACTTACACACTAATCCTAAATGGACTTTACCTGGATAGATTGCTGAGTGGAAGCTGGAGAAATCAGAGGGATGAGCAACTTTACTCCATCTGCTTGAACAAATAAGGATCGCACTGCAGATTCTTTCAGTAGAGTGGCAAGGCAAGTAATAGCCGTGGGAATTCCACGGCTAGGATGGGAGGGATTCTTCAGCTGTACAAGTGGATAAAGATGAATAGAAGGACGGATGCTAATATATTATAGAATGAAAGTTCAAAATAGTTATTTGAAAGTAAGAGAAAGATCATTTTGGTATACTTAAAAATTTATCATTCTCGAGGCTAACTGTACAATCAATAGTTTTATTCAGATTCATAGAGTTGTCAATATTATCAAAATAATAACTACAGCAGTTTAGCTCTGTGATTAACTGATTGTAGAACACATTGGATTCAGCGTGGTTATATGTTAACTCTCTGTCAAACTAAGAGTCCAACTGCAGATATCAGAAATAATATCTCAAGTCAGATTAAGAGTTTAAATTTAAGAAATCGCTGTACAGTTTATACATCCCCATTCTTGATTTGTTGAAAAGTCCATATAGAGTGACATTAAACATATTAAAAATCTCTGCCACATGCATCAGAAGAATGATGAAAAAGGAATGGGAACAGCACAAACCTGAGTGCACAACCACTCAACCAGTCCCTTAAAAACATCATTCGTGGTAGTGATCTCTTTCTTAGAATTTGATACTCCATTAGCAACGGCAGTCTCATAAGATGTTGGCCTTGCACTGGAATTAATGAAAATAAGGCAGTTAAGCAGGAAGATGACTAATGTAGTTTTCATGCCAAGTAACATTCATAATTCAGTCCATACCTTACTATCAAAGAAAGTATCTTAGAGCTCTTTTCTTGCATAAACCAGGTACCTTTCCCAAGCAATCTGCAATAGATATTGGAACTTATCATCCATTACAAGGAAATGAATGATCTTCACAAACTACAGTGTTTCTTGGTTCAACATTCGGTTAAGAATATAGCTAACTTAGAAGTGAACACTTGATATATACATACAAATAACAGCTCGATTTACAATGTGAAACCATCTATATATCATATATGCAACCAAAAGTATTTGGTGACGAAGGTGCCTTTTCTAGAAGGATATTGAAGGAAGGAGCGGTACCAGCACTTAAAACAGATATAAAGTCAATAGAAGTAGATAAACTCATGTCCTAGACAAATATAAGATGCAAGAATAGCAAGAGTTGAATCCTTGCCTCAGGAAAGGATCATATATATCCTCATCGGAGAGAGACTTATCATGAAATAGTATAGCTCTTTTGGGGTTTGCTGTAGTGGAAAAGAAAAAGAACAGATTAGCCAAATGATATAGCAAAATCCACTCGAAGTCGAAGAGCACATGTGGTGTGCCACTCACCTGAGAGCATTTCATCAATAAGAGCTAAAACATATTCCACAGTGTCTTCCTTGAATATGTCACGTAAAATGCTCACAAAACGCGAACGTAAGCCGGACCGTCCCTGCAACAAAATTTTTAAACTGTCATCGCATGTCTAGCGATAATTCTATATCAAAGTGATTCACATTTATACTAAATTGTCTGCTATGTCCTTTGCGCATCCATTAAACCTTGTATAAAGGGAAAATTGGGGCAAATACCCCTTTTTATATCTAAAATAGAATGAATGCCCCCACCATACTTTTATTGTGAGAATGAAGCTTCCCTTTTTTTTTTGGACCAAATCACCCTTAATACATTCATACAATAAAATTAAATTCTTTCCTTGCGACATTCTACGACAATCCACAGCTACATTAAAAAACACCAGCGACCATCCGTGATTGACCATGAGGTTGAGACCATCTGTATATGACTGACTGCAAGGCCGCGACAAAACACGACTACCCGTGACCACATACAAGATCACCAACAATCATACACAACTACCCGTGACCACATACTACCTTTTATCTCATTAAGGTAATATAGTAAAAGAGGGCATTTTCACAATATAAACATGATAGGGGGCAAAATCTCCATTTCAACTATGAAAAGGGGCATATTATCCAATTCCCTTATATAAACCATTAGCATATACTATAAGATATCAAACATGAAGCCAAATTCTGAAATTGAATGTAGAACAGCACAGTAGGCATGTTCATAAAATTCCTCCACCATATGACAGATTCCACCTAATTCATAATATTATCTTAAGAAAATCGGAATTAAGCAACTGATAAAAACCTTATGACACTGAAAAGACTAAGGTGAAGTTGCATAGCTTCTGTTTATGCTTCAACTTTTTCATTTATTTTACACGAAAAGAAATACTCCACTATTCAAATAAAGAACTTCTTCCGATTTTCTAAACTACAAACTCTACAAAGTACAAAGTACAAAGGACAGACTTCCACGCTCTATCAGAAACTGGGCGAACTTATAAAAAAACAAATAAATTGTCCGATAACACATCCTAAACACCAAATAAGTCGTAAAACAACATATACATTCTTTTAGCTCACAGAAAAACACCATCTTCTGGCAACATATAAATACATTAGCAGTGAGACACTTACATCATCCAGCAACTGAGCCTTGGAATTCCCAGGCTTCTTATCATATCTCCGCAAGAGCTGAAGCCCGGTTCCCGAAATCAGTTTAGTTGTCATATAAGTCTCCCATGGAATATCCCTCCTCAAAACCTTCACAAAAATACCAATAGCATCAGGAACACAACTATCAAACCCTTAACTCCACTAAAACCTTGGCTTCAGATAACCAGATCAGTATCATAGCAGAAAAACAATCGCATTATTGAGTCATAATGCCAACGATTCAGAAATAAGATCAATCGCCCAAATTGGTGCCCTTGGGTGCGTGCGAATTGTATGTATGTATTAGTGGCCGCATACCTGGTCGGAGGAGAGGTCCGCTTGGTCCGCGGGCATTTGGGAATTTGTCTGAAACAGATCGGAATCTAGAGAGAGAAAGCCCGGCAGTGGGGAGAGAGAGAGAGAGAGAGAGAGAGGCAGAAACCAATCACCCGAAACGGTAGTTACGTATGATTTTCTACAATAACGATTTCTCTTTTTCTTTTTCTTTTTTTTAAATGGAAAATAGTACGGAATACGGGCCAAAAAGGTTGAGTTTAGGCCCGTTAAAGCCCAATTACATTTGAGTCCATCTACGTCCAAAGACCGACTACAACTGGACAGTCCAAATTAGAAAAAATATATATTTCAATTTTGGAATTAAAAATTCAAAAGAAAACACGAGTAGAATATGTGAAATAAGGAAAATAAAAATATCAAGTGTGTTTATGAATAAATTTTAGATATAATTAAATATTACTAAATTCAATTTAAATCCTAAGATAATATATAGTGGTTATATTCAGTCTAGAAAATGGCCCAATTTATATGGATAGTCTTTTTGAGAAGTTATCCCCTAAATTTCATTTTTAAAAAATTCATTAAAAGACCAAAACCGAATTGAATTCCAGCCCCTGTCAAAAGAAAATAAAAAAATTGAATTCCAGCCATAAAAATTATTGAGTTCATCCCCCTACTGATTTCACCCTTGTTCGATAGTTTTTTTCAAAATCTAACAGTGTTCGAAAAAATAATCTTATGGCAAGAATTTTTGAAAAAATTAACAAAGCAAGAATTTTTAAAAAACAGTGGCGAACGTGGTTGGCTAGTTTTTAAATTTTTCACAAAAATCGACTATACAACAAAAAAACACGTAATATACGGTTCATTACAACTATAAATAAATAATATTGCAATATTAAACAACAAAAATATATAGAAATCAAGTATTCAAAACATACCTAAAATTAGTAAATGAACCTTTATCCATTGAAACGAATGTCGGTGGGGGACGGTGGACAGCAAACGAACGGCGGTGGTGTGTGAGGATTTTCAAATAAAGTGGGGGATGAGTTCACTTCCCCTACTGTGTTCATCCCCATTTGAAAAGAGAGGATATAATGAGTAAAATATGAGTGGTAAACTGAATAAACAGAAGTAACTGAATCATAGAGTGAACTTTGCAAAAAAAAAGGGATCCATATAACTTGTCCCCTAGAAAATATCTCGTTAATTTTTTGCTGATGGTTGGCTAGCCCATTTACCAATCAGACAAGGTAATATGGTCAGGCCCAGAAAATTTTTGGCCTTAATGTATAGGGCTATCTAGATTCTTTCAGCCCTAACTATCTAGACTACTATTTTTATTAGATACACCCATTGTATAGCTTTGTTTGAAAGTACATTAAATTAAAAATTGTTGTACATATGAGTGTATCTAATAAATATGAAGGTGTAAATAGTAGGGCCCTTCTTTTCTTAATTGGTTTTGGGTATCTAGAGTTCAAGTGTACATTATTTTCCCATAAATACTAGGAGTAGTATAATTTGGATATAGAGAGATTTTTTTAAAAAACGATCTATAAAAAAATGCTGCAACTTTATGCATTTAAAAAGTAGTGATTTATTTCACTTATATTCATACTAATAAAACCTATGTTTGTTTCTTAATTACCTTCTCATAATATTTATTTGTACATTTTTGCATTTCAATTCCATGCAAAGATTATGTTTTTCCAAAATACGACGAGTTATAACATTTCCAATCAGAACATAAAAAGAACAAAAGAAAACAGTCAGATAAAAGAAGGGAAAACAGTCTATAAACTAATGAGAGAAATTATTATAAAAGTTAAATCAATAAATTAATTATGTGCAGGCCTTCCTTAACTTCTTTTCTTTGTCTTTCTTGTGTTATATTGCATGCCGGCAAATTAGCTAATTAAATTAATTCGATTTTCGTAACAGATGTCCAAATTCGTCGTTTCAGGAAAAAAATAAATAAAAAAGTTGAATTTGAAACATGAATATTTCAAAAAGCGAAATGTGTTAATAATCCAACATAAAAAAAAAAATATCGTATAAATAAAAGACACTTTCAATTTAATATACTTTGTGATTCTCCAATATTTAGTCGATGTGTGCATGTAATGTAATAGCTAATGAATGATGACAGTTTACTTGGTAGCTATGATGTTTTAGAATAAGACAACAAGAACAACAAAAATCATGTCTAGAATACATACAGGGCCTGCCCAAAAGATACCTCACTTGCACAAAAATTCAAACATGCAAACTAATTTGGTTGCTTAAACATAATTTCTGTAATTCTTGTTTACAGGCGGATTACACGAGTAAAAACAGCATTAAACTAGTGCATGTCTGGTTTGCCAAACAAATAATGATGGATCAAGGTTTCCTCATTTCCTGCCTTTGTTCTATCCATCATCTTTTCTTGATGCTGAGGGTGAACATGTCTATCAGGGATTTGGTCTTCTGTCATTAATCACTAATCCTACCTCTATCTGTGTTTATTGTCAGCCATGGCACCTACAAGATGGCTGCCCTTCGGCTATTGTCTTACCGTCTTCGTGTGGATTCAAGTCGTCTTCGCAGTGACAAACTCACAAGATGGTAAGAGAAGTTTGTTTTATAAGTAGTTCATGATCATCTGATTCTTATGATCACATGATCTTCTGTCCAAATATGGCCTTACTGTGGTTTCTTGATTGAAAAACCGTGCAGCTGCTGTGCTTCGATCCTTAAAAACGAGTGGGGAAACACCCCACCGAGCTGGGACCAGTCGGATGATCCTTGTACATCCTGGGATGGAGTTGTCTGTAACAACACAAGGGTCACCTCACTGTATATCATCATTCCAAAAACTCACCTACAATTTTTAGACAAATAATCATTGTGTTTTCACATATGGATTTATGGATTCTGCAGAGGATTGACATCATTGGGACTAACTGGAAAAATTAGTGGTGACATTGCAGGTCTCACAGAATTAAATTCCTTGTGAGTTATTTCTTACATCCTTGCATATACTGCAACTCTTTCCGATTTTCTAGCCTAAATTCTTAATATATTTGATCACAGAGATTTGTCGTTCAACCTCGGCCTATCCGGCTCCATCTCTCCGCGGCTAGGAGATCTGCAGAAGTTGGCAACATTGTAAGAACTAATACCTCAAGAAACTAAGAACTCAAATTCTTCTCTATGATATAGTCTCATGTATGCTTATTCTACAGGATTCTAGCTGGATGTGGCTTTACAGGAAGCATACCTAGTGAACTAGGAAATCTGTCAGAACTAACTTTCCTGTAAGGAATATCATTCAGTTCATACCACCGTATAATGTCTTATTCCCTTTCCCAATTGACATAAACATTGACAGAGCACTGAATGCAAACAAATTGACCGGTGATATACCGCCTTCTCTGGAGTCGGCTTTCCAAGCTATATTGGCTCGATCTTGCTGATAATCAGTTGACAGGACAAATCCCCGTTTCATCTGATATTAATCCAGAAGATTCATCAGGGCTCGACCAACTTAAATCCGCAAAGCACTTGTAAGTGCAGTCGAAAGTCGAAAGTTTGATTCTTTCATTCTTCAAATCTGGACCTTAGTACTAATGTTGTTATGGCTATGCAGCCATTTCAACCAGAACCAGCTATCAGGTGAAATTCCAAGTCAACTTTTCGGTCCAGACATGTCGTTGATACACATGTAAGTGATCAAGAACCAACTTAACTACCTCGTACAGAGTAAATTGCAAAATTGCTCTTATATTTATTGGGTGTTGGCAGCTTTAGTCGCATACGAATGAATTTTCTCAATCAAGTTTTGTAACTTACAAGGATTCAATTTTAGTCATGTGTTGTGATTTTTAATTGAAATTAATATGTGGGGATCTCATTATGTCACGTAAGAAACACCAACTCATTAGTCCAGTTGCTACATAAAATTCTGACACATCAAGTGAGTGACACGTGCAAAATTCCTGCAACCTCTTCAAAAGGACTAAAATTGCACCATTATAAAAGTTGTGGGACTTAATTTAAAAAATTAATTCGTATGGAACTAAAATTGCCAACACTTATGAGACCAATCTTACAATTTATTCCCTCATATCCCATTGTTAGATCCTTGCTTTAATTCTCTGTTCGGGTGAGACGTTGCAGATTGTTCGATGGGAATCAATTCGAAGGAAACATTCCACCTACAGTAACTTCTGTTCAGACACTTGAAGTTCTGTGAGTACAATCACCATCAAACTTCCTCTCTTTAGGTTCTTGCAAGAATCATTTATGTGTTCATGACCATGATGTTTCCTTAACATGTTCAGTCGACTAGATCGCAATAATCTGACGGGAATAGTACCTCCAGACCTCAACACTCTCACTAGCATCATTGAACTGTGAGTATTTCTCTCTTACACAACACGTCTTCTGAGAGAGACTATTGATGCTTATAGCATTCGACTCATGATTCTTTCGTGTGTTCCATAACAGGAACTTGGCTCATAATAGGTTGACTGGTTCATTACCAGATTTAACAGGATTGAACTCACTCAGCTATGTGTAAGACGATGAACACAATTCGCTAGTCTCTGTAACTCAACACTCTCTTCATCCTGTGATTACTGATATTTCTCATGCCTTATCTTTTCACAGGGACTTGAGTAACAACTCATTCAAACCATCTGAAGCTCCAGCATGGTTTTCGACTCTACAGTCACTAGATACATTGTACGTATTCGCAAAATGTTAAAGAAACATAGTCTAACTACCCTTTCAAATTGTCTGAAAATCTTATGAAACTGGTTTGGTTCTCAGGGTGATCGAATATGGGCCATTAAATGGAGCAGTGCCATCACAAGTTTTTAATTTACCTCAGATTAAGAATGTGTAAGTCTAAATCAGTATGAAACCAACACATTGCTAGAAGAATATCTAATCAACAGCCCTATATTATAAATCTTTCGACAGGAATTTAAGGAAGAATGCCTTCAATGGCAACTTAACCCTAAGCCAAGACATCGGCCATCAGCTTCAAGCAGTCAATTTGGAGAACAACACCATATCATCTGTATCATTTGGCTCTGGAAACCAAGTTACACTAATGTAAGAACAGTTCATGATCTATGTTTTATCTGTCCTATTAAATATGTGTAGCTGGTCGTCGAGTTAACTCTCAATCCTTTCTTACAGGTTGTTTGGAAATCCAGTATGCTCCGCTTCCCTACAAAACACTGTTTACTGTAAACCTCAGCAACTGCGAAAACCTTATTCTACGAGCCTAGCAAACTGTGGGAACAAAAATTGTGATTCTGACCAGAAACTCCACCCTCAAAGTTGTGAATGTGCTTATCCATATGGGGGAACGTTGACCTTCAGAGCACCCTCTTTTAGTGACTTATCGGATGCTGATCTATTCCGGTCTCTAGAAACGAGCCTGTGGACGACTCTTGGCCTTCCCCAGGGATCAGTTTCAATACAGAATCCTTTCTTCACTGACAGTGACTATCTTCAAATGCAACTTGGGCTTTTTCCGGCCAATTCAGAGTACTTCAATAGATCAGATATTCAGAGGATGGGATTTGCACTAAGTAGACAAACTTATAAGCCTCCACCAGATTTTGGACCCTACTTTTTCATAGCATCTCCATACAATTTTGGAGGTAAACTTAAGTGTTTAATATGTTATAATCAACTTTGTCCAGAGTTACTGAGGTTGTAATGATATTTCAGGTGGTCATCGGAAAACTATTAGCGTAGGTGTGATAGCTGGAATAACCACAGGATGCGCAGTTTTTGTCTTGATCCTAGTTGCCTTAGGGACATATGCTTTTCGACAGAAAAGGAGAGCAGAACAAGCTATATCCTTAAGCAAACCATTTGGTAATTTCATGGTTTCTGTCTCTGTCTAGGCATTGTATATGTCCCATTCTATGACTTATTTTCTTGATTTCTTACATCCAGCATCTTGGAAAGCGAGTGGGAAAGAAACGGGAGGGGCACCACAGCTGAAAGGAGCGAGGTGGTTCTCGTATGATGAGCTCAAGAAATGCACTAATAACTTCTCTGAGACCAATCAGATTGGCTCTGGAGGCTATGGCAAGGTTGATAGTGATTCCAATGTCAAGATTTTTCTTAAATTTTGCATTTATTCGCTTATTTTGTGTGTGTTTTTTTCCCAGGTCTACAAAGGAGTTCTATCTGATGGACAAGTAGTTGCAGTTAAAAGGGCAGAACAGGGATCCATGCAAGGTGGACAAGAGTTCAAGACTGAGATCGAGTTGCTTTCGCGAGTACATCACAAGAACCTCGTTGGCCTTGTCGGGTTTTGTTTCGAACAAGGAGAACATATGCTGATTTATGAGTTCATGGGTAATGGAACACTAAGAGAGAGTTTATCAGGTTAAATTTCTTTCACCTTACTTACCAGACAACAGAGGAAGAACCTCGGATTTTGAGTCTGAAACCGAAAAGATACTAACATCAGAGCAATATTTCTGGGTGTTATATACAGGAAAAAGTGGAATTCAACTAGATTGGAAGAGGAGAGTACGGATTGCCTTAGGTTCAGCTAGAGGACTAGCTTACTTGCATGAACTTGCTCATCCTCCTATAATTCATCGCGATGTCAAGTCCACAAACATCCTGTTGGACGAGAATCTTACCGCTAAGGTTGCCGATTTTGGATTGTCTAAACTAGTCTCCGACGTTTCAAAGGGACATGTTTCTACTCAAGTCAAAGGCACACTGGTGAATACATTGTTCTTACATTCACACCAAACAATGAGCATAATATTTTCACATTAGTAGAAACTAGTAATGTATCTGTGTGATTGCGCTTGCTTGCAGGGTTACCTAGATCCAGAATACT
Organism: Paraleonurus japonicus; assembly: GCA_030762865.1. Lineage (NCBI taxonomy): Eukaryota > Viridiplantae > Streptophyta > Magnoliopsida > Lamiales > Lamiaceae > Paraleonurus > Paraleonurus japonicus. The sequence continues at coordinate 7,552,605 of CM061053.1, forward strand.
ACATGACGCAACAGTTAACTGAAAAGAGCGATGTGTATAGCTTTGGTGTCGTGATGCTTGAAATGATTACGGGTAGACAGCCTATTGAGAAGGGAAAGTACATAGTACGGGAAGTGAGAATAGTCATGGACAAGAATGACGAAACATACTACGGTTTAAAGGACAGAATGGATCCTGAAATAAGGAATGCCCAAGACCTCATGGGATTTCCCAGGTTTTTTGAGTTAGCTATGCAATGCGTGGAAGAATCTGCTTCAGATCGTCCAACAATGAGTGAGACAGTGAAGACCCTCGAAGCTATATTACAGAATGAAGGGCTAAACACGAATTCATCATCATTAGGTGTGGATTTCGGACAAGGTAAAGGTACACCAAAACATCCTTATAATGACTCTCTGCCTAGGAAGGATTCCAATGAGAGTGATGCTTTTGACTATAGTAATGGATATGCACTTCCAATAAAAGTTGAACCTAAGTAGTGAAAAGGATACATGTATTTACTAGTTTATTTTTTTAATTTCCATTTTTCAGTTCTTGAAGGAACAAAAACAGACAAGAAATTCTCAGAAGATAATTCACTTGGATTGTACAAAATATTTCCTCCCATTCTGCAAACTAGTAACATATGCAGCCATATTTGTATTCCTTTTGTATGATCAATAAAACCTTTTTCCCCTTCCCCACGAGCATATTTGTAAAGTTCTGAGTATGGTAACAAGCAAAGTTAGACATGAATACCTTTGAATGAGCATAAGTGCTGAGCTATCAGAACGATGTAGGTTTTTCAACATTCTTTCGCAGCGGTGAGACTGCTAAAAATGAGAGATCTATCATCATAATTTTAGTAATGCTGTAATTCTTCCACAAGCTATGAGGTATAGAATGAAAAACGAGATAGATGGTCAGAAGGACAGAAGGCATTCATAAATTCCAGACAATATGTGTCACATTCTTTATCAACTTCTAGAGTACTTCTCAGAACCGTATCATATACAAAAATGCAGCATGGATAGACAGGGTATTCCTTGACCATGTCACATATGTAGACATCGATTGCTCCTATTAAGTTCTGTAATCATCCTTTCTAAGATGACGAAATCGAAAATGTTTATCTGGCAATCTAGAACATAATATAGTTTGCTTTTATGTAGGCGGCAAAGATATAAAAATTTCTGCCTTAAAGTTGCAAGTTTCTCCCAAATGTCACTGTTCACAGATGGCAACTGAACCACATGGAATTTCCCATTATGGGAAATTATGTTTGTGTTTTTCCATCTTCAGCACCTTCAGCATCTTCAGCATCTTCGGATTGGTTAGCTAACTTCACAATATCTTCGACAAGAATTTTCCCATCTGTAACAAGAACACAAACAGAAAGTGAGGGCTTAAATGACACTGGAAAAGTTCTGGTCCAGATGCACCAACACCTAAAAAAACAGCTCTTCACTTCTTTCTTCAATAGTTACCAGATAACCATTTTGGACATTCAACAGGAGATATTCAATAGGAGGGCAATCTCCATACTGACAAATAAACTCACTAGTTTTCTCATCGTTCAGTGAATGCCTCACATCTCCAAATATAATTATGCATGTTGCCACAAGTTCAAAACATTCATGCCAAAGGGAGATACAATGCTGGGGCCAGAGTGGGGAAAGGAAACTAAGTTGTGTGACTAACCTCTATCTTTGGACAAGTTGCTAATGAGTTCTTGAATTCCCTCCTTATCTAAGGTATCCTTCAGGTACATAGCAGCAGACGCAACCTCCTCTGGAGTCACTTTGCCATCATAATCCCTAGTCATAAATGACACTTAAATTACTTATAAAAGCAATTCAATAAAAATATTGAGGAAAAAGAAAAATAGTTGCTTTGCAGGTAATCAACAATACACAGTATTACATTTCACTAATAGATCGATTGAAATCAACAGATCCCTAAAAGCAACACACACTTTAGAACACGCTACATGCTCATCACAACTACTATCATTTTAGTGTTCAGTCCTATAGCTACTGGATAAATTTCTACAAAACTTAACTTCAATCCTGAAAATATAAGAGCAGACAAAATTATGATGAACATGACAAGTTTTCTAATATTGATCCTACATACCAAGTAAAGATGATGCAGAAGCATAATCTCAGTGTTGGAGAACATCTTTAACAAACATTTCAATCCCATGTTTAGGAATAAGGACAATAAGAGCATACCCAATAAATGGCCAAAAGGAGCACAAAAGGTAAAAGTATATCTACTGCTATAACTCAAAGGGGAAGGTGAATGAACAACACTGAAGCTTTTTTTTTACTTTCAAGTATGTTGTGGGAAGACACACAAAAAGGTGTTTCTCGTTCAACTAAATACAAATAGGGGCCACTAAGAATACTAGAGCTTCTCCAAACTTGCTATGGAACAGGATTTTGTAACGCACATTGCGGAAGACAGACAAAAAGGTGTTTCTCGCTCAACTAAATACAAATAGGGCCCACTATTCTCCAAACTTGCTATGGAACAGGATTTTGTAACCCTATGGCAAACGTATTTTTGAATTCTTAGCCCGGTGGCTTCAGCTCACGCAACAAGGATAAAAAGAGTTGAATCAAAGTGCTGAAGAACCCAAACATTGCTTTGAGGTACAGATAGCGGATAGTGAATCAATAACCTTACAAACATGATTGACAAGTATCTAAATTTTCAAATCATTTGATAGAGGCTTCGATAAATTATCTAGTTTGCTTATGGGAGATCTTAGTGGTACCTATCAAGCAAACGCCAGTGGTCACCAATTTTGGCATCTACATCATCAATCTCCTTTTCAAGCTTTTGAAGCATGGCATCAACCTACATGCAAAAGTACCAACAAATATGTGACATACCTTTATAGAAGAATCCTAAATGCAGGAGTAAAAAGACTATCAAAAGAAAGTAACACAAAGTATACTAATATAGCAAACCAGAATTCAAAGAAATTATCGTTACCCTGTTTATTAGGGCTGAAGAAACTTTGTTGCCAGCAGCCATTTCAGCAGCATTATCACTTTCCTCTCTAGCTGCTTTATATGCCTTTTTAGCGGCTTCCTCTCCATCAGTACTCTCTTCTACCATGTTATTGTAAAGTTGTATCTGCAGATCACACATCAATGAGAGATGAAATGAAAATTGAAAATGGGATTAAATTGGCATGAAACGAAACCCAAAAACAAAGAGATAAAGATAAAGCTGAAGATGAGAAAATGGAAGAATGAAGACTAAGATCACAGCAGGGAAGAAAAACCGATAGACTTGAAGTGAAGGCTATTTGCATTATGAAGCATTTATCTTTAAAATGAACATTGGTAAAGATCCGCCCCTTTTTCAGTCAGAATGAGTCCCCAGGACCCCGGGAACAGTTATATTTGGAAATCTATCACACCTCAAGCTTGAATTAAAAAGATAAGCCGCTGCAGAAAAATATCGGCCAATATATATAGTTACCTCTTTCTGGACAAGCCTTAAGAACTCTTCACGCTCCCTGCTCACAGACTGAAAGTAGCAAAAAAGTAAGTGATGCATTTATGGTATGTGGTGTAAGAAATCTTCAAAACATCATAAACAAAGCATACTAGTGCTGTAAGAAATCTTCAAAACATCACAAACAAAGCATACTAGATCAGTACCGATGCTGATGCTAATACAGCCAATGCACGACTGAGCTCACACAGTTGTTCTTGCTTATCCAAAGATTTTGCCTTCTCACGTTCTTCTGCTTCTTTTGCAGTTGCTGATACCATCTCTTCCAAGGCCACATCTTTCTGCTCTTTGACAGATTCCTTCAACCTCGCCTGCTCCTCCTCCTCTTTTTCTTCCTCCTCCTGTAATCATCAACTTCATATTACTAACAGAAATCCAAGAAAGAAAGCAAGTATAACAAGGAAAATCACAGCATCAGCTCTTTACCAATATCTAAAATAAAAATCACTCGTGCAAATTATATTCCGTAAATTTGACAATTAGCATGCATGGGTGGAGTTGAAGCATGGTATATTTAAGAAACATCACAGTTTAGAAGCATTCATGAAGTGTATAGCGTACGTTGAAAATTATAATGCGTAAACTTGTCATATAGCTTGCATGGGTGGAGTAGAAGCATGGTATATTTAAGAAACATCATGGTTTAGAAGCATCCATGAGGTGTAGAGGGTAGGAACTTAATAGCAAACAAGCTATCAATAGTGGTTTTGGGTTAGATGCTACATGAATTGAATGGCCACTATTCGAAAGCTCCGAAGTAGTGCATGAGATTTATATTTCATATTTAGATCCAGATCTACCATGATAGACTACTTGATAAGTTGATATGAAAGTAAAGTTATTTCTTTTTTGCATTGTAAATTATGTCAACACAGTGAAAGATAATTTGAAAGACAGAATGCTCATCATCTATATGATCAAAAAGATGGAGCAGGGTATGATGCCACACTTTAGTGTCTTTCTCCATGCAAATGAGAGCCATTAACCAAGAACTAAAATCAGACCTTGATTAATTCTTCTTGCATTTCCAGGTACTCTAACTTCCTCCTCCTTTCTGAAACGGAATCTTCAGATGGCAAAGCTGTTACTCCGACAGTGTCAACCACCTCATCGGGCAAAGATGAAAGTGTAGCTTGAACAGCTTCTTCAGGCTTCACTTTACCAGACACGCTAAATGCTCTGTATGAAGGTATCAACAAAAGAACTTTCAGTAATGAGGGAATTCCAGGGCCTTATAGGTGGTTAAAATTTAGGTTACCTAGACAGAATTAGTAACGATGATGGTACTGAATGGTTGAGAGATAAATCTAGCCAATCTTGCAGCTGCAGAGAAATGCATATCAAAATTATAAACAAAAGGTTCCTTGTTAACCTAAAATAAGTCCAGTGGCATATTGACGGAAAATAAGTAAATCTATGATGCAGGTTCAGAAAGCCATGAAAATGCTTCATACAAACTCAACTATAGGCAGAGTGCAAAAATGTGTTCAGTAGTATGACTATTTAGAACAATAGTGGAGAACGAAAGACCTCATGCTAGCAAATCTAAAGCAACGAATCAAGGATTTACTTCAAAGACCCAAGAGAAAAAAGCCACTTAGTTGAAGAAAAATACAGTTAGATTCCCAATAAAGGAGATTGAACATCACTAACTTTTTAGCTTGTTTCTAAGAACCAATAGATATGTTTGTAGGAGTATGATTGGATCTTTTGCAAAATCACGCAGCATTAGGCGAGGCATATCAAAGTTGGTCAAATGTGAGAAGTAGACCGAAAATGTAAAATGAACATAAACATAAATAAGAAAAATTGTTATCTAATTTCCTCAATCAAACTTGAAAATTTAGGTGAGAGCAGAACAGACAAACACATATTTCTTGGCAAGTCTAGCTCTAAGTGGCAGAATCTCATTCTTATTGTGGCAGGCTGGCAGCTTGTGCAATCAGCCTGTCTCACTTCACTCTCACAAAGTATCACATGGCAAAGTGGGTCATGGCCGCCATGCAGTCTCCAGTACATTCAAAACACTTCCCATTATATGAGATGTTCCGGTTTTTTGTTTTTTTACACCAGAGAACTGACATATTCTTGTAGCATGCAAGACTTTAAAAGACCTTTATAGACGTAACAGACCTGTTTCCTCATTTCATCAACTGAGAGAAGTCCAAGCAATCCACGATCTCGACATGCTTGGCGAAGCTCCTCCTCTGAAAGGGACTCTATGCCCTCAGCTTGAATCATCTTATCATCATTCTTTATCCTGCACAAGAAATTCAGATTGCTTTAAAGTGAATAAACCAAACAAATCATTAATGCCTTTATCATATAAATTCCATCAACTGGTAAGTGCTTCATAAACAAATAAAGAAATTTCCGATTAGGAGTAAGACTAAATTGTATATCAAGTTCACAGCTGATTCTGAGACGCAAAGATATATAAGATACACAGACAGAAGAAACAATGACATGTATTAAAAAACATTAATGGAATTGTAAATACAAAATAAATTTGTGCTTTCAAGGTGCATGTATGTATATGTCATGCATAATAATCAATGAGCGATAGATGTGAGTCTCTTTAAACATTAAAATTTTAGATTAGCTACTTAAGGGAAGAATATCCATACAACAAAAGACAGACTATGTTTGTTATGACTTTGTTGATTAAGGAACCATCTAACCACTCTCTTTCCTATTTGCTTACTGTTTGGCAACAATTTTAGCCTCATTTTTTCATGATCATGATTCCTTCTACTTCCATACTCTCATCCGTGTTGCATCATCCATTTAACGTAAACAGTCGGCAGAAGCAGCCCATTCATTTCCTCATTTTGGAGGAAGCAATCCTTTAGCAGCTATATAAAGCTTTCAGTTCCAGTATATTCTACTACTCTGTTAAGTTCCAAACTAGCAACTGCTAAAGACTGAAAGTTCCTTAGTGATCAAAGTCTCCACAGCTTCTATTATCAGAAAAAGTTTGAAATCTGGCGCTCCACATGAATAAATCAAAGACAATAGGTCCAGAATGAAAATGATGATGGAAGTCCATAGAACTGAACAATGATAATAGAAGTTGTTAAGACAAACAATCTGATGTCAGAGAAGTTGCATTTTTGTACTTGATCAAATATAGTGATGAAAAGTTACCGTAGCATCAAGCAGGACACACCCATGACTTATTAAACACTTAAGACATGCTGCCCAGCTATAATTTAAAATTGAAGCTAGAGCAAAATAACTTACTTCTGAAGTCTCTTTCGAAGATTATAACGTAAATATGCATCTGTACCATAATAAGTACCAATCCCCATATATTTGCACATAGTCAATAACCGGGGTCTGCATCCAAGAAGATAAGAGATATTTCGCATCAAAGCAACTTCAGCACCAATATTAACTGAGATAGTAAAGAAGACGAAAGCAGTCAGAATTTTTTAAGTACATCAAGAAGTACCTGCTGATATTATCCAGAGTAAGCTCATCATTAAACAACTTGGCAAAGCCCAAGATTTCTTCATTAGAGACACGAGCTCCTTTCCTGGCCTGGACAAACATCGAGAAGATGTTACAAAGAGCCGACAAACTATGAAACAAGTCAAATTGATAGCAGAACTGACGGTGCTTTCTTGTTTGAAGAAGAAAAGGTAACTGGCCAGTTAAAAACGTTTTGCCTATATTGGCTTCTTACTTTGTTCATAAACTCATCAAGATCTTCAGCTGTTTTCTTTATTTCTCCACTTCTTGAGTTCTGAACTTCCTTTGCCATTTCTTTTACGGTGTCCTGAAGAAACTTTGCATATTCTATCCTTGCGCTGAGCCTCTTTTTCAGGGCCTCCTATAACATGAATCTCTAAATGGATAAACTAGTAATGTGAAAAATAAAGAGGGGATACAGTCAACGGTGGAAAATATCAACGTATTGAGAAACAAGATGATCATCTCAAGCACTAAAGGGAATTTCATGAAACTGAAGGCTATTCATATAAAGATCCTAAAACTTTACCTGTTCTTTCATCTTGTCCTGGAAGGTTGATGGTAACATATTAGGAAACACTTTCAGGAACACAGGCAGCAAGAACTCCATGAATGGAACTATAATGAAGACGGCAACAGGAACAAGCCTGAAAATGTCAGCTGTTGTTCGCGTGAGCTGTTGCCTCTCCCTCCTGGACAGAGTCTTCCCACTAGCAAGTTTTAACAATAGCCTTAAGCTTATCCTAACATCAGCCCATAGTAGCTTTGTACCCAACCAATAGTGTTGCAGTGTAGATTTAAACTCAACCTTCCAGTGCTGCAATTTTATTGCCCAATCCTCCCTATACTAAGAGTGGAGTGTAAGAGACAGTTGAGACTATATTTTACTTGGACAACAGAAACATCAAATTCAACGTTACCTGCTCATAGAGGCAACAGCTCTCAAAGCAGGACCAATTCCTAAAAGAGCTGCCCACACCCTCTTAAGTATAAAGTTGACATCCTTTGGGGAATCTTGCAACTGCTTGGCTTTGGCTTTGGCTTTAACAGAGCTTAAACCTTCAACCGCCTGATCACATTCTTCTGGTGAAGCTTCTTTCTTTTGCTTAATAGCTGGTTCTTCATTTTTATCATCACCTCCTAATTCAGGCTTACCAGCCGCAGCTGTTTTAAGATAACGTACATACTCTGTTGCCCACCTAAATCCCAATGGGGTAAATTCGCCAGGTACTCCAATGCGCAAATTTTGAACCCCCAAAAAGTTATGCCCAGCATAATTTTTAGAAAAAGTAAATTGCACTGTGTTGTCGGTAAGAGAATGAGAATCTTCTTTCTTGATACTATGCACACCTGAAGGTAAAGTACTCACAGGCCAGCTCCTAAGAAGCGAACCAGAATTCTCTAGCAATTTTCCATGCTCAGAACATAAGAGCCCTTGAACCAAGTAATGTGGCTGCTTAACAGAATCAAGCAAATATTTCTTTCGCAATATTGCTCTTGAAGCCATAATGAGGGAATATGACTGTAACTAAGAGAGCATATTCAAGCACATTCCGACAAATTTGACAACTGGCAGTAATGAAGTTCGCACTGCACCGTGGGGCTAAAATCAGTTAAAATCAAATCAAAAGTAATAGGCAAGTGTTTCTAGCATGAGTCACATTTAAGAGCGTCCTATCAACTTCTCATATTGCCAATTATTGTCTCAGCACAAGTTTCAATCTTCTTACAATTCCACATGTATTTGAGATCAGAAGCTGAATCTCAAGGCATCCTTAATGTAATAACTACACCTATTCCTGTTTACTTAATAGAGAACAAAATAAGATTTGTGCACTGTCTCCTTCCACCATATTACATTTATTTACATATTTTTTGAGGTGCAGGCATATATGCATTTTCACATAATTAATGGACAACCACCTGTACAATGATTTCATTAACTGGCAACTCATTCAGTTTCTATCACAAACATAAGCTTATGCGTCAGAATAACATTAAAGCACTGCAAGTAAAATAATATGTATAGTGATAATAGTAATCACTCAAATTTTAAAACATTTGAATCCCTTCTATTTATGTGAGTTAAAAACCTTACATCTTTCTAATTTTTCATACTGGAAAGGTACTTTCATCCTCCAATAGGTCAGCGTCAGACAAGAAGTAAAATGCAATTCACTTATTGAAAAAAGCTCAATTTTCATTTACTTAGTAATGTTTTCCAGGTTCGTCTAATTGTACAAGTTCTGAAGAATGAACTCAATTTTTACTCTCTAACCACGAGAGACTTGATCACATTTTTCTCTTTTACATTCTCGCAAACATAGACCATTGCAGCGTATGAAACTTAGAAACACTATCCAATGACCACTAAACTTCCAATTGTATTATCTTCTCAGCTGATTCATTATAATCAGCACGCAAATTAATAGCAATTAATACAACAAAATTGTCTTGAGAAAATGCAAACACTAGCAGCGGTAACCCTTCGATTACGGAAAATTGAGTAACATAATATCAAATCATTTAGACGAACAGAAATATACGAGTAATCAACGTATACCCATAAAACGGCGATAAAACAAAACCATACAATCTAAACACAATAGATTAATTTAGAGAAAACGGTGAACCTCAACCTGGCAATGCAACAAACGATCAATCAAGAAGAAATTCCAACAGAGCTCCTACTTTTCTCTCCTTTGTTCTTTCCAAAATAAGGAATTTGGTCAGAAGGATTTGGAGCAGCGTGGAAGCTCGATTGTGTGTTCTAACAAGAACTACGGGGGTGGAGTTATCGTGTGCGGCGGGTGCAACTTAAACTAATTATTCCGTGCTCCTCTGTTGTACCTTTGAATAGTATTGGCTGATCACAGGTACTATCCTTGCAAAAACAAAAACAAAAAAAAAAAAAAAAAAAAAAAAGGAATTTAAAATAATGCATATATGTATAGTTGTTTGAACTTAAATTATTATTTTCAAACTACGATGTGGAGAAAATTTACATTTTAAAATTTTCAAAATTATTCCACCTAAACACATTTTCCTAACACATTATATTAGCTTGCTTTTAAAAAAAAAAAAAAAACACATTATATTAGCTTGCAAAATTCAGTTGTATTAATGTGTACGTTTTTAGTTAAAATATAACCTGCACATTTTAATTATCGATATTCATGAAATACACACTCGATAATTATTTTGATAACTTTTATTTGATAAGCCTAATGGAATAGATTCATCGGACCGAAAACACATAGATATGATAAGCTCTAGTAAAATTTGTTCACCGTATAAAATTGGATTCATACTAATATCGCAACATTCATTTAATAATAAAATTATTCTTATAAATATATACAATACCATTTTACACACAAAAACACGTTGAACTATGTAGATAAATGTTAGGGTATTAGTTTATAAATGTAGTATTATTACCGAATAAATATTATGATATTATTGAATAAATATAATGGTATCAATTTTACACTGTGAGTAATTTTCATTGGAGACTAACTCTAAATATAAATGTATGAACTTCAAAATTTATGATAAAATTCATATTAAAATGGAAGCGTGGAGATCCACATGATAAATGAATCAACATATTCATCTCTATTAGAAATTGAATTTTTACTTGATATAGTAAATGGAACTAACAATAATTTGCTTCAGAAAAAGGGAAATGAAAATAAATCCATGGAAAAAGTCTTTAAACTATCGTCTACATATCTAAATTGATCAAATATTCAATAGTGTATAACTTAGTGGTCTTACCGCTCTCATGGGCTTGGGCCATCTTATGTTATTTAGGCTGAGCCCACAATTCACATTTTCCTGCACTTGTATTTCTATTATATCTAATTTCCACTTTTATAAATTTTCCTACAATTTCAATGTTTATTACCATAAAAAATTTCAATTTAATGGACACCAAAATTAGTTCGTATGCCACATTTTTTCATACATAAAAAGGAGTTATCATACTTATTAATAAAAATGCATTTTCTTTTAAGTGTAATACAAATAAATATCACTTTTACACATAAAATAAAGGCAAACAATACAAAAGTATGGGTAACAATATCTTATAATAAATACTACAAAGCCAACAAAATTACAAATATTGCAGCAATAACTACATTCAAGCTCGAGCCGAGCTTGACACTTCCAGACTCTTGAGCCGAGTTTCTGGATCGGGTATCGGGTGTACCCGTAACACACCCTAACGGGTTAATATGTTGCCCACATCGACCCGGCAATGTTTGTGCATCGGTGACATTGATGCCAGCTTGCTCAGCTCGATTGGCACCTTGAATAGTCATTAAGCTACACAAACACTCCGGCATTGATTTTATCACACGTACGAGAGGTCGGCAGCAACTTTCCGGCGGACGGTTTTTCCCGTTGAGGTAACTCAGGCACGGTTGAAGCTGGTTCATGCAATCTTGTCTTTGCACTTGTGCAATATTATGGGAGACGAAGAAGAGAGAGATGATGATCAGTATAGAAATTACATGTTGCATGGCCATGTTTGTTTTAAGGTTTTGTTATGAGAATTAATGGCGGTTAATATGGCTAGAGTGTGATTTGGTGTTTATATATAGTAAGTTTAAGAAAGAGGGATGTGGGGTGGAATTGATAGGTGGGGGTTGGTGATCAAACAAGGAAATTGTAGGTGACTTAGAATTGAGTATTTTGTTTTAAGAAAATAATGTAATTATTGTTAAATGTGTTGAACTACTTATTTTTACTTTGAAAGAGATGATAGATTGCATTTTAAAATTTGAGTGAGAAAGAGTCATACATGGTGGTATAACAATGTAGATTGGATATGATGTGATGTTTTTGTTTTGTTTTTTTTTTTAATTATTATTATTTATGTCTCAATTTTAAAAAGATTATTATTATTAGTGGTCAACTGTATATTCGGATTTGGCAACATTTGAGGGGAGGGAATTCTTGTCTCCTTTTCTTGTATCGGCAAATTTTGATCATTCAACTTTGGATACAAAATGTTATATGTGTTGTGGCTTAAATAAAGTGTATTTTTTTCATTTATTCATTACCTTTCGTTTACTCTTCGATAAATTTTTGACCATCTTAAAGACAAATTTTTGACCATCTTAAAGACGATCACACAAAAGAACATCACCATTTTTTCATTTGCATCAGCCTTTTTATCGAACTTTTTTTTTTATCGAACTCATATTCAAATATATTGGTTTGTAAATACATCTCTCAACTTAAGGGAAGCCTAAATTGAAATCTGCACGGCTTTTCTACTTAAAGAATATAAGAAAAAGAACTCTGTATATAATAAGTTAATCAAAATTGAATGGTAATAATTAAGGATGTAAAGTTTGGCACCATCAAATTTTAATTCAAAATTGGCTTCGCCTATTATCATAAATGAAACTCTGAACAATGACAACGAACAAATAACAATTACAACTAGAATTAGTTCTTATACACCTTTATATAAGGGTAGATAGAGCCACAATCCCACATGCTTGCAAGAACAGTTGATGTTCAAATCTCCAAAAAAGCAAACAAAAACTTGTAAGAAAATCAGGTCTAAACTTAGTTGCTGCAAAATCGCCTCCCATTACGCATCATAGGAAAAATCTCCTGCGGCTCGTATCCATTTCAGGCTGCCATTGAGAAGACGAGAAACAAAATGTAAGCAAACTCGATTTTTCACCCAGAGAGTGAGGGGGTACAGAAAGGTTACCTTGTGTACCCATTCGTATTCACCTCCTTTAGTATCAAATGTTCCATGCTGAAGACTGATTAGCTTCAGTGTGAAGCGAGGACCACATTCCTGCAATATTGAGATTGATATATTGGGATAATTCATATTCCATGACCAAAAGTAGGAACAAGGGTACACAAACTGATCAAACGAAGCACAATAGGGGTAATATTTCAAGCAAAGACTTTTCCCAAAGATAAGTAGAACACAATATAACATCAATGATCAATATGGGTCACATACTGCCTTATGAATTAGGACCAAGCTGACATATGAATTAGGAGCTGACTTGTGAATTAGGAGTAGAATCCATGAGATCTCTTGGCTGAGCTTTCGACAACATGAGAAATTAGGAAGTAAATTATATTGTTCTTATGAATTTATGAGCTGACTTGTGAATTTATTTTAAGTAGAAATGAAGTATAATTTATTAATTTTCTACATAATCACATCTGCAACAAGCTAACCTTTTGTGACTATAGAAATATAGTAGTAGAATTTACCAAGCAAGATAAAGACTCACATTCTGCTTTAGCAATACAATCTGAATTAATTATTAATGTTTGAACTTTTATATTTATGTTTAATTATTTCGATATGATTGAATGAATTTATGGAAAATGTCCGAAATTTAACTTTGAATATTATCGTATTATGATTATTGTTTTATATCTTAAAATTCAATTTTTAAAAATTTGTATTTTGTAGCCCGTTAATGGTCCGTTTAGCCCGCGGTCTGCTATTGCTAGGGTTATATCCCAACTATTAGGGGAAGTTGAGAATGAACTGTAACTGTTTAGCCCGAGGTCTGTTAGGGTCAAACTTGTTCCCCACCCCCACCCCCCACCCAAAAATAAAAACACACACACACACACATTGCTATTATTTAACCAATAATGGAAAAAAAAGAAGGGTAAAACACGTAGTATTTTGTAGGGTGAGGCTGAAACGGTCAAAATTACGAACCTGGAGCCTTGCAATAACTTTCTCCTTAGGTTCAGGCTCATCTTTTTCCCTTTACCTTTAGATTCTGGCTGTTTGCTTTCTTTTGTTTCAAAAATGTAACTTTTACATGCAATAAGGAAAAGCGAAGAGGATATTTAGGGTCATTACAAAGTATATATATAGCAGTATGCAGAGACAAGGATACACACCGGTGATGACGGAAAAATATAAAATCACGTTGATTGTGAAATGTAACCACTCTCCGACCACGGAAATTAGGGTTTTGAGGGAATAGTGACTGTATTAACCTGAATAACAATGATAACTTCTGTCAGTACAATCCCTAAACAAGACATCTAGTAACAACATATAGCTGCTCTACATAGAAAAAGATGAAAATAATCAAGCTATTAGAAGAAGCTACTCTGAAAGATTCAAAAGAGAGGTTGATCTGCCCTGCAGTCTTTCATTTTTGGTAACTTAATTATTCACAGTAGACCTTACCTGCCCATACGATGTCCCAAACGTGTGGTGAAGTTATTTAAAACTAACTCAGGCTGGTGACTGGTCGGATTTCCATGATTCTGTGAAATTATGAGAAAGGCAATGACAGGTCATACATTTTGGGAATGAAGCTAATTCAGATAATACAAGAAGCAGAAAAATAGAAAAATAAGGCCACAAGTTTATCAATGGAAATCATACTGTTCCTTGTAAGAATGTTTTCAAACTGAGAAAATGATGAATCATCCCACCTTAAGGTCCTTGTGCAAAACAAGCTTCGAAAGTTTGAAGTGAGCTGTCGGGCCGCTGGGTAATCCAATAATTAACAGAGCATCTGCGGTGAATTATATAGGTAAAGTGGTAAACAAAATTGACTTTACACATAGATACAATGTTTTGGCATTTCTAAAGATAATAAATATGAAACTTCAGATTTTCAGATTAAGTAGAAAGATTATTCTATCTTAATTGAATCAGGACACATCCTCCAAATGCTTTCACATCCAACAATTAAATTGATAAATTATTATGTTGCAAGTCGATCAGCACAGATATTGACCTGGTTCCCGACGGTTGGTATGGACAACTATGATAGACGTGAAGTCTTTATTATTTGCGTATTCAACAATCTGAAAGAGTACAAAGAGTCAAATACTCTCCAAAGGATAAATTGTATATACAAAAATGAAGGTTTATTCAACTAGGGAGGACATTTACAAGAAGGATATAAACTCAAATACCTTTTTGAGGTCATATGTTCCTCTCTTATAGTAATGAGAATTGGGAATGACGGAGATAAGATCTGAAATAAAAGCAGGTCCTCTCTGTAACGCATTGTACAAAACACCATCAACAGAGAATAAAAAATAAGTAATGGCATAATATATGGAAAATCTGATGGTCCGAAACAGGCAATTGTGGAAAGCATACCGTGGAGTGAAATCGAGAGGTAGTGATCAAGATCTTAGGAAGACGCTCTTCTTTTAAGATGCAACTGAATTCATCAGCATCGTTCCCAACAAATAGCTCCTCATCATCAGGCTTGCAAACAGTTTCATCAAGTTCACGGGTGTTCTCTATGGTGCGAGGGGTTTTCCTTGGAGGAGGTTCTTCTCCCAGCTCCAGGGCTCTCTTCTCAGCATCATCACGAGCCTTGGCCTTCTTCTTCTTCTCAGCTTTCTTTTGGTGCTTCAGCTTTGCATGAAGCTCTGACCTCTTCTCCTTATTTTTAATTGTAGAAGGAAGCACAGACTCCTTTCCCTTCATCTTCTCTTTTTGGGCTCCTGTGTCTCTTGCACCACCTGGAAGAGAATACAAATTTAATGAATACTAACAAAAAGACTGTATATACCCGCTTTACACAGGTGTATAGATTTTATACATGCTTAACCATATGGATTACCGATTATGCCGAGAAGGAGCCCAATTCGCATAAACCAATGGACCAAAAAAAGAGACTCATTCACATTTTATGATTAAATCGATCACTACATCTGACTCTAACAATGAATTAGCCAAGTGCCCTCTAAATTCTTACTTGAAATCCTTGTTCTTTAATGTCTTACGTTAAGTGAAAAATTCACTCACAAAAAAGGGGCCTTGAATAAATTCGTCCTAACAAATACCAAATCCTTGGCAGCAGAACAAGATATGATTTATGAATGACATCAATCATGGAAGTGTGTTATAGTTTATAAAAAAATGAATGTAACATTTCAAAAAAGGTTCCTTAATGTCATTCTGAAGCTTGGGGAACAGAGCAAGGTATGCAAATGACGCCAAAATATTTAAAAACTTAGCTAGAAGCCTGAAACCGATTTCGAAATTTTTTTCCATGATTAAGAAATATAAAAGGCGAAGTTTCCAGAACAACATAGCTGATTTTATACCCAAAGAAATACCTACAACAGAATCATCGGAATATTTCACACAATTTAAACACAGTCGAAAATAAGTAAACAAACCATAGCATTTCTCATGTAATTTTGTCCGAAAAGAATAGTAGACTTACACGCAGCCAATTTCTAGTCGCCTTGCGTTGTTAGCAGCTAGGGCCAGAGGAGGTGGCGCAGCCGCGCAGAGAAGAAAGCGAGGCGGAGAAGAATTGAAGAAAATAATAATCATAACGTTAGGAATTTAGGTAATATATATAGGTGGGCTTTTGCATGAGACATGGGCTACGGCCTTGTGTTGGGCTTTAATACAGTTTCAGTTGGGCTTTTATATGGCCCAGGTGTAAAAGTAGGGCCCTTTTAGTAAATACATTCACTAAAAATTTAACAAAAACAATTACAAATAATTAGAATATATTACTCTTAAAAATTAAAATTCTAATTGCTACCACTTCTCTCCCTCCAAGAGATTGCAGCAACCACCAAGACACCGCAGTATATTTTTAAATAAAATTTGAAAAAATAACCTAAAAATCTATAAATTTCGAAAAATAATTTGAAAAAGTTACATAATTCAAAATATACGAAATTTTGAATTTTCACGAAAAAATACTTTGGAAAAAGATCGATTTTTTTCCAAAAATAAAAAGACTTGTGTGTCACTAATTCTATGAGACATACTTCAACTAACCAAATATTATGTATGGAAGAATGAGTTGGATTGATTTGAGTTTTATGTAAATTATATATGGATTAAATATAGATTAATCTCACAAAATAAAACTTGTGAAATAGTCTTACACGAGACCACTTCTTTATCAGGACACTTATTTCTACTACTATGATCTTCTCAACACAATATTAAATTTTTGTGGGTCTTTATTAATTGATGAATTTAATATTCTTTTTTTTTTTTTTTTTGACAAGGATGAATTTAATATTCAATCCTTCTTGCTTTTATATTTTATCTGAACAAATTCTGTATAAGTTTGTCTCGTATACGAAACATCAATACTTTTGCATATTTTTATAAGGAAAAACCTTGTGTGAAGCGGTTTCGTAGTATGTAAATTAATACTATTAGAATCATTTACTAATACCATAACATCTATTTAGTGATACCATTATACTTATAAACCGATACCCCAAAGATAAAAATGATTATGGTATCGTGAATGATTCTAATGGTATCGAGAAAGTGATTCTAATGCAAGCTTCATACTTATAAAGCTGATTTCACCTTTGGAGAAATGACTCAAAAATAATTGCGAGAAAATAATTGAGTTACAACAAGCACATTAATTAGTAATCTATATTAGGTGAGAAGAGATCAACGCGAAAAAGTGAATTAGATATCTTTCTTGTTGAAAATTTGTAATCATATTACCCATGCCATGCCTATAATATGGACTACGGTTATAATAGGTCGTTCCCATTGGTCGTTCTTTAGCCCATTTGATAGCACCACGAGATCCTGTCATAAAAAAATAGCACCACGAGATGCACACGAAAGATAAAGAAACCAACACGTCTCGATAAAGAAAAATTTCAATAAATTCAATTCATCTATTCAACTCTCTTATAAAGTCTGCAATATCTCTCTTAAATATTAAAAACATGAAAATAAAGATATGCAAAAATCCTAATAAATTAAATAGAATAATAAAAATATTATCTTCCTAAATATCTTGATGCACCAACTTGGATCATATTTATTTATCACAATCTCGTCTCCATCACATTTATATTTGTTGTGCCATAAATAATCCTTAAAGTACCCCACCTCGGCGTGTGAGTCTTGACCTCGACATAAAGACTAAGTCATCAATAGGCTCGCCGCAATTCGGGTGCTCGGTGCGGTAAATAAACCAAAGCAGTCCGGCGAACTAAGGAGAGCAACCGGATTCGTCCGAGATACAAGACGAGGACGAAGACCGAAGCTCGATAGACGAGCAGAGGGCGAGATCCACATTGCCCTCGAGAAGATCATATCCGACAAGATCCGACAGGGGTCGACATCAACGAAGATATCAAATCTTGACACATTTACAAGACAAGACAAGACCTTTAAGTTTAAAGTATTTAGTCACGATATTAGATCAACAGATGTTAATGAAACCTTGAGATAAAGGGTTATGATTGTCACTTAGCTCTTATGTTATCGTTACTTAGCTCTTAAGTTAGGATCATTGCTTAGCTCTTAAGTTAGGTTTGTTTCTTAGCTCTTAAGATTGGGGTTCTATAAATAGAGGCTCAAACCCTTTGTAAACACAAATCATTCATCTTCAAAAGACTCATATATGTAATACACTAGGCTAGGGGGTCCCATGAAAACACCCAAAACCATCTTGAGGAAGAACTCACGATTCTTCCCCCATTCTTCGTGTTTATCGTTTTATACTTGTTCGTAGTTCGTATATTACCCAACTCCGGATACCCCCATTATACACAATAAATACAATAACAACAAGTAACATGTTTGACCTTATAAACACAACATGTGAGTGAATTTTTATTTTTAGTTTTGAGTGAGATTTTTATATTCTTTGTTCTAATATAACACATAGTTACCCTTACAAGAACACATATATAACCTTATAGTAAACATGAATGAGGGTGAAATATTATTTTTGTCTTTGGGGAGTTTTTTTTTTAGAAAAATTCATTTAACTCGAACCTACCCGCTTAAGATTTGCAAATTTTTTATATAGGTTATTTTACGGATCTTATATTCATAAAATATTTTATATGGTTTTTGTTAATTATAAATTGACAAAAAAATTGTGTAAGACCGTCTCACACATCTCATTTCGTGACACGAATTCACTTTTAATAAAATTATTATCACTTATATACTAATCTGTATCACTTTTTTAAAATGTATGTAAAATGTATTATTTAAATAAAAATTTGAAAAGTACTGATGACAATAATTTATTAAGACTTACTCTTATAAATTATACTCCGTCGATTCAAACACCCAGTTCTCATATAAACATTGATCATGTGTTACCATTCATACGATGAATTAATTACGTCATAATTTTAAATTAATGTTCTTGGATCAAGTTAATCAAACAACACACTTGGCTTAGAAGTGATGTATATGTCAAGTTATGTTTAATGGGTTTGATGAGAATATGTAGATAGGGAGTTTTAAGATTCATGACCTCATGTCATATTCCCATTCTCTATATTAAATGAAATATTCTCATGTAAAATATCATTTCTTACCATTTTTGAGAAAAAAAAATACTCCATATATATAATTTTTTTATATATAACGTGAAGGCACGGTTAATCATAAAGGCTGGAGCCTTTTCTTCAATCCTCTTTGATTACTGACTAACTACTGGAAAGATAAAAACACCCACATGGAGAAAAACCGAATCTTTATGCTAAAAAACAATGTTTCTTTATTTTTGTCCGTGCTTTTTACCAACATTCGCACACAAGTGGATGTGGATGTGTATCTATACATGTGTGTACGTATATATATATGCTTACACCAATCAAATCTATACAGTCATAGAGGCTTGAAAAGGATCCACAGAGTGGTTAGTTGAACAATAATGTGTTAGCATTATATGGTGCCTTCCTCTATCTTGGACTATTATCAGTTCTTTTCCTTCTTTTTAATTTAGCCCACAAAAGCTGTTTGCTTTTGTATTACTATGGGTATTTAAGATTCTTGGCTGAAAGCCGCCATTGTAGCTCCCACATTTTTCTTTATCTTCTCGGGAAAAGGAGGCCTTAAGTAGGGATTTCTTGAAATTTGACAGGTCATTTTCTTTTCTTTATCCTGTAATTAATGCTCTGTTTTTCTCCCCTTCTGTATTATTGGGATAATATTGTGGATATAATGATAATGATTTAGCAGATGGGATGCAATTATAGTGAAATTATCAAGACTGTGTGTTTGTTCTTGAACAAAGTTATTTTCCAGAAAAGAATTGCTACTTATTATTCAAATTATCGTTGTAAGAGGTGAAGTCAGATTGGGATATTCAATCCAACTGCAAATGCAATTAATATGTTCATTTATTTGAAAAAAACTGGAAAGGGTTTAGAGAATTAAAGATTGAAGAAAGTACATGTTTCATTTATTTTATTTGGTCTATTTAAATGGCATGGGGTAAACTGTTGATTTTCTAATATTATTGGTGATAGGATATTGGGATGGGGAGAACATGGCTACATATTATATTTCTTTTGTATTTGGTATATGTTCTTGTGATATCAGCTGATGCTGCTGATAAGCAGTTGAATATATGGCCAATGCCAAAGTCTGTTAGCTATGGCCATGGAAATCTCTATCTTAGCAATTATTTTGAGCTGGAAACCAAAGGGAGCAAGTTTGCTGATGCTTCTGGGATTCTCAAAGACGCGTTCTTGAGGACCGTTGATGTTGTCAGATCAGTTCATGTGATTGAAGTCAATACTTCCAAGATTGATCCTTCCATTGTGCTGAAAGGAATTCATATAGTTGTTTTATCCCCTTCGGATGAGGTACCGCTAGCTGCTCGTCTTTTAGGTCAATCAATGGCCTTCAGTATTCCCTTACTTAGCATGAACTTTAAGCTTACTATTTCATACAAAGGGAGCTAGTTGATCAGAGAAAACCAGAGCCTTTATATGAAAAAGTTTCCAATTTTCTCTAACTGAATGAATGCACTGTCTCTGAATCTGGTTTAGAGTGCCATACAGTTCTTCTAATATTTGCCTGTGTTTGGTGCAGTTACAGCATGGCGTTGATGAGTCGTACAAGCTGCATATCCCTGCTCAAGGAAATCCACTTTATGCACATATTGAGGTAGGTTCACACTTCAGATTAACCAATACAATACATCTATGTCAGTATTTCCATGGTTAATATGAATAAATGATGCATAAAACATCATGAAACATTGACTTCATCTTGTTTATGCTGAATATAACATAAGGTCATTGGAGATCCTTTAATTTTTTCTTTAAGACTATGATAGTGGCAGTTTGGAACTACTGAACAAGGAGATAAAATAAGAATTTGCTGTATTCTAAACAATCGCGAAAATAGACTCACACAGTTCTTGACTATGTCCATATTCTTGTTTATGTGCCAAATATCGATTGACATCAATTTTATATCTCAGCATATGATGTATATTTGTGCAGGCACGAACTGTTTATGGAGCTTTGCATGGGCTGGAGGTTTGTTATTTTTACTCGAGAACTCTATAATGGCTTCTTTAAAAATTTCAAGGATAAATGACGTAAATGCTACTGTTACCATATCGAACAGACATTTAGCCAAGTCTGTCACTACGACATATCATCAAGAGGGATTCTGGTTCATCAGGTTCCATGGACCATTGTTGATCAGCCAAGGTTCTCGTATCGTGGCCTTCTGATTGGTGAGATGCTTATCTCAGTTCAACTGATCCGTCTAGCACTCTAACAGTATCAAAAAAACACCCATGATGCTTACCTTTTCGTTCCAAATTGTGTGGTGCAGATACTTCCAGGCACTATCAGCCTTTACCAGTGATTAAGAAGGTCATTGATTCGATGACTTATGCCAAGCTAGTGAGTAACACCACTTTTTGGATTATTATTTTTTACTACAGAGCTTTATATGTCACTAGTGGTAAGATTAAGAAAACGTCACATGATGTGGGAGTTATATGTAAAATCACTAACTTCTCTGCATTATGATGGCTCTAATCACAGAATGTGCTTCATTGGCATATTGTTGATACTCAATCTTTCCCCCTTGAAATACCATCATATCCAAAGCTATGGGATGGTTCATATTCCATTTCAGAACGATATACGTTCAGTGATGCTGCAGAGATTGTAAGGCAAGTGATTCAATATTGATCAATTCCATCTGTTTATGCATTATGTCTCTAATTTATCATATCTTACGTTCCAGTTATGCTAAAAACGTGGAATTAATGTATTGGCTGAGATTGATGTACCGGGCCATGCTCAGTCCTGGTATTATTCTTCAATCCTGAACTTATTACATCAGCATCTTCTTCACTTGCAACAAAAGAACCATCTTTTAAAGTAGTTTCATAGCAACTAAGAGATCAAGAATGTGAATTTTTAGGGAGTAGGATATCCTTCTTTATGGCCTTCAACAGATTGTAGAGAGCCGCTTGATGTCAGTAACGAATTTACCTTCAAGTTGATAGATGGGATTCTTTCAGGTGATCATTTTTGCTTTATGCTAAAACTACTCAATCACTGATCCACGATTAACTAGCGTTCATCTCTCGTCTTTTTCTTAGATTTCAGTAAAATCTTCAAATATAAATTCGTACACTTGGGAGGCGACGAAGTGAATACAAGTAAGATTCTTAATCCGACCTTAGTAATCTTGAACACCTATTACAAAGCTTGCTATTTCTTAACGCACAGCCTTGTACTATACATATAATCCGTCTCCTCTGTTTTTAGGTTGCTGGGAGACAACTCCTCATGTGCGGAAGTGGTAACTACAAAGATTTTCTTAACAGTTCAACTCTCACAAAATTAGTACCTTATATGAGTCACAAGCTTTCTTACATTTCCTGAACTTGTTCGGTATCAAAACGGCACCTCTTAACTGCATTCCTCCGCAATTTACAGGTTAAAGAAAAATAGCCTGAACAGTTCTAAGGCTTACCAGTATTTTGTGCTACGAGCACAGAAAATAGCACTTTCCCATGGATATGATATCATAAACTGGTACGAGATTTCATACGGAAAAACCTGGTCTTTGTATTGTTATTCACTTGGATAATATGTTAACAATGATCACAGGGAAGAGACTTTCAACAATTTTGGCAGTAAGTTGAGCCCCAAAACAATAATACATAATTGGTAAGTCTGGTAACACGACATGATTGAGTTATTGTAGTAGGTTTGAGGCAATCAACGATCGTTTTCTTGTGATGATGCTCTGCAGGCTTGGTAGCGGTGTTGCTCAGAATGTGGTTAAAGCAGGGCTACGTTGCATCGTAAGCAACCAAGACAAGTGGTACCTGGATCATTTGGATGCGTTTTGGCAAGATTTCTACACAAACGAGCCACTAACAAACATCACAGATCATAAGCAACAAGCTTTAGTCCTTGGGGGTGAGGTATGCATGTGGGGTGAGCATGTCGATGCTTCTGATATCCAGCAAACAATATGGCCACGGGCTGCAGCAGCTGCTGGTAATCTCTTATCACGAAACAAATTTATTTTAGACAAAAACATATAATTTCAGGCAGAAGAGTCAAAGAAAGAAAGAATCATTTTAACCATTGTAATCTTCCATTTGACTCTTACTGTGTATTACATTTTTAGAGAGGCTATGGACACCTTATGACAAGCTAGCTAAGGATCCAGAGCAAGTGAGGGATCGACTATCGTATTTCAGATGTCTGCTAAATCAAAGGGGAGTTGCTGCATCTCCATTGTCCGGATTTGGGAGATCAGCACCAGAAGATCCCGGTTCTTGTTACAAGCAATGATTATAGATTTTCTTGAAAACACTCGTACATGTCCCCCAATATGTCCCCCAATTGATTGTTGTGAATGAAATTGTTATTGATGGCAGCAATTTCAAATTGTATTCTGTCTTTCCTTCAAGGGGTATGGTAATAACTTACTTCCAATATCTTTTTCCTTAAATCAAATCACACCAAGTTACTGGGAGTTAATAATCAACGATGGTGACTGCAGAGGATTTTCCAATAGTTGGAGTTCTGGCATACCACCACATTCCATGTGTATTTTTGTCATACTATAAAATATTAAATATAAAATTGAGATTATAAGGTGTTCAATAATATAGGGATTCAAAGTATTTAAAGATTAACTTAATTATTAAACAACACAAAGATTATGCAAGAGGTCTAATACAGAGATTCAAAGTATTTAAAGATTAGCTTAATTATTAAACAACATAAAGATTATGCAAGAGGTCCAAGGTTCAAACTTTCTAAACAATATTTTTTTAATTAAACTCTACATTAATATTGTCACTTATTGTCACTCGGATGCCACATATAAAGTATAAATCAATAGAAAACGACACATCAATACAATAAATTACTATGCATATATATGTATTTAATGAGAATGAGACACCTCATCCAAATCAATCTAAACATGACACATCATTATATTTAAACTCCCTATTAGTATAATAGATACATCTTATAATCAATTTTGAGGACATCCAAATTACAGAGCGTATAAATAATTCAGTTTTTTTCATTACATTCAGATCGATTCAACATCAGTTGATTTGAAAGCCACGAGACATGTCTCACTCACAGGAGAAAAACAAGCATTCATTAATTAACATTTGAAGTTGAAAAATTGTTCAAAAATCAAATACAAACCCAAAGGCAGGTGTTTAGAATTCTGGGCAGCAGCATTGCTTTTGCATTAATGATGATGGATGATTTCAGCAGATCTGAATTGTTGTCTGAGGTTCTCAGTCTGGAGCATGGTGCAGTTATGGATTTCCAATCGTTGGAGCTCTGGCATTCCACCTTCTTCTATCTCTATGTTTTCCAACCACGACAGGTTTCTGAGATGGAGGACTTTCAGCCTGGGAACCCCTCATGGGATACTTTGACTGACCTAGAATAATATATATACACTTCATTTAATTTGAGGACCAACAAGTTGGGCAGCTTACCCAGGTCTTGCATCAGATCATTTGTTGCGATCTGACAACGATAGAGCGTCAAATGAGTAATATTTTGAGGGAACTTATCAGCAAACGGACGCATAAATGAGGCAGCATCCACTTTAAGTTTAGTGAGCTGGTCCAGAGAATTGAGAATTGGGAAGTTCCCGTCCACTCCACTACTACTCTCACCACACCTTATGTGCAGTACTTGTACTGTAGTACTCTCCACTAATAATCTCCCCATCTCTGCCCACCCAAGCCTCCGCAGCACTTGTATGCCCAATTTACGAAGACGGCCACCAGATCCTTGTATTAGGAATAACACTTCTTCTACCCACATGTATTTCAATGTCTCAAGATTATGCCAGCTCGATTTTTTCATGGAATCAGAGAAGGCACGCCAACCACCCATGAAACTGCGTTCCTGCATGTAAAAGTGACGCAGACGATCCATTTTCCATGTCACATCTGGGAATATCACCGAGGCACAGTCAGCTATATCAAGAACTTCCAGGTTTTTGAGGGCATCTAACCAACTTGGAAGCATCAGCTCACCTTTCTCCTTTAATCTCAGGTACCTTATTCCGATCGATGCACGAATAGTGGATGGCAAGCTCAGAAATGTGCTGCATTCGATGTCCAGTATCCTAAGGAGTTCAAACCCCTTCCAATAAGATGGGGTGGTGATAGTACAGAAATCACCAAATTCGAGGCCCTCAACATGTAAGAAAAGAGACCGGAGATGCTTATTCCGATTCCATGTGTCGATCTGGATCAACTTTTCTCCAATAGCTTGCACAACAAGATGACGAGGTTTAGATGATGATGAACTATGCTCACTAGTTAGGCTCTCAAAACCTATTTCCTCCTTTGCTTTTTTATGGATAGCTCACGAAGAAGATCATGGACATGACAGTTTTTCACTCTATCATCTGTTGTCATATCCATGACTTGAACTAAGTTTCGGTTGATCAGCTCATCTAAATAACAGCTTGCTCTCCCTCCACCGTCTCTTCTTCGTCCTGCACCTGGACAAAACCTAGTGCAATCCATACATGCATTAACTTTTTCGCTCGGAAAACAGCATCTTCCTTGAAGAACGCTAGACACAAGAAGCATGGTTTGATATGCGAAGGCAAATTGTGGTAACTCAACTCCAATATTGCTGATACACTCTTGCCAATTTCACTAGTTTCCGAATCATAGTTTTTAATCTGTTTCAAAACTTTCTCCCATCCAGTCTTGGACTCTTCCTGATTCGCCAGCAAACCTCCTGCTACCGTGATTGCCAATGGCAGACCACCACACTTCCCTAAGATCTTTCTACCTATATCCTCCAACTCTTCTGGGCATCTAATTTCCTCACTCCTGCCAATGAATGCCGTCTTCAACAATAATTCCCAGCTCTCGTTTGGGTTTAAAACCCTCATCTTATGAATATATGCATGACGCTTTCTGAAAATCTCTTTCCGGCTAGTAAACAGCAAACAACTTGCTTTGCCTGTTTTAATGAGTAAACTAATTACCAATGGCGATACACAAAAGTGCCACAAGACATCTGGTTTTTGCGGTCCATATACTACTACTAAGAGAGTGTACCATATATCCCCCATGTTATTTAGCTACTCGTCACAGTTTTATAAGATTAAGTGTTTGCTAAGATTACAAAATACCCCACAATTGAAAAACAAAAGACGCACGAACCTTGTTCATCTGGAAAAGCATTTTTGAGGACTTCCCAGTGTGTGTTTTCCCACACATCGTCCAGAACTATAAAGTAGCGTTTCCCCTCCAGCCGATTCCGAAGCATTTGTTGCAGCATCTCTTGGCGCCTCAGATTCCCTGAATCGACTCCAGAGCCTTCAATTCTTCAAGATTCAGGGGAAGGGACAACTCGTGTATAATCTGCTTCATAATGTCTTCTGCTGCAAATTCACTCGAAACCACTACCCAAGCACGCTTCTCAAATCGATCAGTAATGGTGGGGTGGTTGTATATTTTCCGGGCGAGTGTTGATTTCCCGATCCCACCCATCCCAACTATGGCCGCAAGGGAAAGCCCCTCCCTCCCCTCATCTAGAATCACTTTTTTAGCAGAAGATCCACGTCTTGGTTCAATCCCACCACGTCTCTGTCTTTTTGAAAGCGAGCTGCCATTCGACGCCGCAGTTCAACCATTTCCGATCTGCTTCTGGATGAGGATTCCATCCCCACCTCCCCCAGATTCCCAATTCCATATGTGAGACGTCTTTCCCGGATTTCCTGGAGCCTACCTCGGATGGTCTCTATATTCTTCCCAACCCTGTTGAGGTGCGAGACATGGGTAGGGAAGCCAGCCCACTTTCTGATTAGGTCTCTCTTCCTTCTGGCGCTGGGTGTGTCGAGCTTGAGAGTGAAGATCTCGATGACATCTTCAGCATCTTGAGCCACCTCTCTCACGTCTGATATCCATTTGCGTATCCTGTCGTCATGGACTTGCTTTTCGGCGGCGTCTTTGAGGAAACATTGCATGCTTTGGAGCTCATCTTTCACCCACCGCACTTCATCCTCAACGCCTTTCAGGAAATTTATTTTGTTAATGAGGGCATCCCCAACTTTTCCACCGCGAATGAGATCGCTGCATCCGCCATTTCTAACTCTACTTTCTGCTGATCTTTGAAACAACAGCCTCTCTCCTTTGATTTCCTTGTATGAACTACTCCCTGGCTAGGTAGGAAAAGAAAAGGTTTTGACTGGAGAATTATTTGGAGCCCGTGCAAATGATGAAGGAAATAAACGATGGGGGACTGGCCACATGTCAAAATCAGGACGTATATATGGAAAGATGTGATAGAAAGGCTTTACAAGCTTTAAGAATGTCTTGTGTGACTAGTGCAAAAAAAAAAAAAAAAAAAAGATTGTCTTTTGCGACAGTGTGAGCTCGTGTACCTTCCATTAGTATTTTTGTTCAATTTTCTATTTATAAATATTTCTCTCAATGTCCCAATATTTCTTTCATACGGAGGGAGAACATCGGTTATTAAGAAAAGAGGAAAAAATGTAGGAGAGAGAATAAAGTGTAATAGTATTTTAGTTGGTTGAATTTGATAAAGTGTAAGAGGAAGAATAAAGTAGAATAAAACAAGAGTGACATTATTGAAATTTAAATGATATTGTGAGGGTGTAGTTTATTGAGGATATTCCTTTTTTGTGTGTGAAAGTAATGTTGGGACGCCCAAATAAGAATAAGGCAAGTGTGAAAGTAATATTGAGACGGAGGGAGTAACTAGTATTAAGCTCGCGAAATTCGCGGGATAATAAAAAAATATTATATGTAAAATAAAAATAAATAAATTAAAATATTTATAATACACGATATATTTAAATTTAAAATATAATTTAAATATATAAAAATGAAATTAAATATATAAAATATTAATAAATCCAAGTATTTGTATTTCACATAATAAAACTATATTTGTAATTATAATTTTAAAAAATTTCTTTATAAACAACATTATTTGTATAATTGCATGGTCTCTCATTGAAAATAAAACATAAAAATTCAATCATCTTTTGATTTTAACTTTAGGGACTCATCATATATATAAATAGTTTAAATATACTTCATTTTTAAATAGTTTGATTTAGTTTAAAAATATAATATACTCTCTTCTAAGAAATCAACAGTTTATTATTTTTTTAAAAAATTATTACGCCTATATAATTTACGTATAAAATAATAATAAATTTGTGATGTAATAAATATTAAAGTATCATATATTGCATATTTTTTTTTTTGATCGGGAAAATATGGTATTTATTAAAAATACTGCAGGTATGAGAAGTACCCATGAATAGTTACAGAGTTAAAGCAATCATCGAAAAAATAAAATTACAACAAAGCCTTGGGATCTAAAAACCAAGCCTCCAAAGAAGCATTGCAATTAATAAAATTCTTAGCCAAGCACCAACTCCAAACTCTTCCCTTAACCTCGTTCATTATTGATTGTGAAGAAAACGCTTTTCCCCTGAACATAAAATTATTACGTGCCTTCCATATCGACCATACCACGCACTCCCATATGCAAACTGCCAAACTCTTCCCCCTTTTCTTTTTAATTACTCCCGCATGCGAAATAAAATGGTCATGCACATTAGATTGCGCCGCTACTGGAACTCCCAACCATCTGTAACACTCAGCCCACAAATCACATACCTTAGCACAACTAATGAACAAAATATAAGCAGACTCTACTCCTTGGCCGCACCATCCACATGTCCTCTCTTCCAATGGAATTTCAACACCCCTCTTCACAAGATTATCTTTTGTAAGAAGACGGTTCCATATCAATCTCCACGCCATCGCTGCAACTTTAAGAGGCACAATTTTGTTCCACACTTTCTTGAAAATATCTCCAGACATTTGCTGTGTATTTGATCCCTGCTTTCTCTCCAACAACAGCTCGTACGCCGATTTGGTTGTATAAGTTCCGGTCAAACCAGCAGCCCACTTCCAGCTATCCTTACAGTTTTTATGAACTGTGAACCTGTTCAAAACAGAATTAAATTGAGCAATAAAAGGCAAATCACGTTCCAGTAAAGCCCTCCTCCATACACAATTCCAAACCCATCTCTCCCTCCCAATAACCCATATCCTTAATAGACTTATCTCTCTCCCTGCTTAGACTAAAAATTCTCGGAAACTGGCATTTCAAAGGCGAACTACCAGCCCAAGAATCTAGCCAAAAACTTGTTTCCCCATCCCCAATAACTTTTTCAATATTTCCGGTCAGCCATCCACCATTCTCCCTCCCCCAAACGAATAATATCTCTCCACCACTTAGATCTAACTCTCCTCCCCCTCGACACAACACCTCCCTCACTAATCCTCACATCCCCGTGTAATGACAACACCCTTGCCCAAAGACTCTCCCTATCCGACAAAAATCTCCAAAGCCATTTTCCTAAAAGTGCCTTATTGAAGCTCCCCAAATCTCTCACCCCTAGTCCTCCCTTTAATTTCGGTAGACAAATCGAGTCCCAATTAATCCAAGCAATTTTACGCTCAAGCTCACCACCCTCCCCCATAAAAATTTGCAAAAATAGAAGTAAGAGCACTCAAGGTTGTTGAAGGGATGCTATAAAAGGATAGATGGTAAACCGGGCAAAGACAAGTAAAAACGCATTCGGAAGAGTTACTCTTCCCCGAAGGATAACTTTCTATGATCCCACTTCTTCAATCTTGTCTTTACCTTTTGCACAAGATACTCCCACTCTGAAACTCTCTTATAGTTCATTCCAACCTTAATACCAAGATAGGAAAAAGGCACCAAACCAATCTCACAATTCAAAATACTAGCCAACTGTACCATCATTGAGTTCTCCACATTTAATCCCATAATACTACATTTATTAAAGTTTACCTTCAGACCCGAGAGAAGCTCAAAATTCTTGAGTAGATTCCTTAGAGCATATGCATTCGATAACTTTGCCTTAGTCAAGAAGATGGTGTCATCTGCGTATTGAAGGTGTGAGACTTTAATACTTTGCTCCCCCAATTCAAAGACCCTCCAACAGCCCAACTTCGATCGCTTTATCGGCTAGGATTCCAAGACCTTCAAAGAACAATTAGATATAAAAAAGGTGACAAGGGATCTCCTTGTCTTAAACCTCTCTCGGCTTGAATTCTCTGACGGACTCCCATTAACTAACACATTTGTAGTAGTGTAGACACACATTCCATCATCCATTTTCGCCATTTCTCACCGAAATTAAAGTTTCTTAGCATAGAATCTAGAAAACTCCAATCCACGGAATCATATGCCTTAGCGAAATCGATTTTGAAGAAAATCCTCTTCTCTTTCTTGGCATTTGCTTCTTCTAACGCTTCGTTAAGAACCACCACACCGTCATGAATCGATCTTCCCGATGAATGCACTCTGCTTGTCCGAAATAATAGAGTCTAAAACTCTACTCAATCTCCCGCTAAAACCTTTGCCAATATCTTGTAAGTGCTGCCAGTCAATGAAATTGGCCTAAAATCTCCCAATTGTCTTGCATCATCCTTTTTAGGGATAAGGACGATGAAAGATGAATTCAAGCCCTTAACAATTTTCCCATTTTGATGAAATTCATGCATCATTCTCATGAGATCCTCTTTGATAAATTCCCAGCATTCTTTGAAAATTTTTAGATTAAAACCGTCCGGGCCGGGCTCTTTGAATTATCACAGCTCCATATTGCACTTGGATTTTCTCTTCTGCGAACGGTTCGCAGAGCATAAGATTATCTTCTGTAGAGATCTTTTTGGGAAGAGATTCCTTGACAGAGTAGGACGTCTCACAGCATGCTTCCTAAAGTGACTCATGAAGAAACTCCTTATCCCTGATTTCACCTCGTCAACCTCTTCTGCCCATATTTCCCCAGTTGAATTCCAGCAATTTCATTAGCTTTTCTTCTTTGATTCACCACTCTGTGAAAAAAACTTGTATTAGAATCACCCTCTCGGACCCACTTGACTTTAGCCTTTTGTGCTGCCAAACTGTGCTTTCTGTGCAGGTTTTGAAATAATTCAGCTGTTACCGCTCTCCTTTTGCACGCCTCTCCCTCTTCTAGACCAAATACATCATCCACCACATCCAATTCTTGAATCTCACTTCTTAGATTTTCAATATTTTCCTCTATTGTCCCAAATACTGATTTGTTCCAGCTTTTGAGTTCTTCTTTTAAAAACTTCAATTTCTCTTTCATCACAAAACCTCCCCAACCTTCAACCCTCTTATTTTTCCAGGCAATTTCTGCAAACTCTCTAAAATTCGGGTGAGAAGTCCAAGCATTTACAAAGCATTTACAACCCTTAGTCTCCAAAGTTAAAGGACAATTAATGAATCATGTGTCCAAGGTAAATTGTTGTGTCAAATTTTTCAATTAAACCCAATCAATAATAAGTAAAGCACACAATCATGACCACTAAAAATATGCTTATAATAAATGATAATTTGAGCACATAAACAATAATCACCAACAAATACCAAATAAAAGAAAAATTAAATCATAAATATCAATTTAAGATTCACAATCCCTGGAACCAAAATGATTCTAGAAAAAACTCCTACATAATCAAACTATTATAAAAATTAAATGACAAATACAAAATAAAAGAGAAATAGAAAAGAAAGCTTAATCTAATGTAGGTAAAGGGTCAAAATCCCAAGCTAATACATTTTCTTGAGCTCCAAAATATGAGGAATGAAGAACACTTTTTAGTGTGTGTGTGAATATGTGTAAATGGCTGCTGCTAAAAAAATGCGTGTGTCCCTGTCTCCTTTCTCACGGTGATATTTTTTTGTTGCAATCAAAATCGCTTAATGAGAAAAATGTTTTTCTCTCTATTGATCTCAAATTTGTATTTCCTTGGTTTTAGCACTGAGAGTTGCTATTAAGCGCGGGGTACTAGCTATGAGGCCTCCTTTATCGCGGGTCGTCCACAACCTCTACGCTGCTACATGACAAAAACTAATAAAAAAATATTTATTCAGCAAAGCTTCACGACCGAGTCGTGGCACAACCCATTGGTTGTGAAAAGTTATCAACTTTCCAATTGACACGTGGCATATTATAATTGGAGAGTGCAATTTTAAAATTTAGATTTTCGATTAGGTATATTATTTGTAAAAAAACACCAGAATTCGGGATTTTTTTCTATAAATAGAGACCAATATTGAGGTATTTTGAATCACAAACGTATTTTCTCTCTTATTTGTTCTAGTTTTTTATTTCATAATATTTCTCTCTTATTGGTTCTAATTTTTTTCTCATGTATTTCAATTCTTGTAATTTTATTTTTCATGTATTTCAACTCATGTAATTTAAATTTGTAATTTTTTTATATGAACTGTAATAAATTTCTTAATTTTATTGTAATTTTTTAATGTATTTTAATTTATTTTTTTATTATAATTACGAATTTTGATTATAATTATTAAAAATAAAAAAAGAATTTATTTTATAGGTTGAGTTGGGTTGTTGATAAAGTGGAAAAAGTAATGACAAAAAATTAAAGAATATGTTGTGTATGTGGAGGATAGAAAAATTAATTATTTATTGAGAGGTTAATTGTGGAAGGTTATTGATAAATGTAGTCTGACAACTTTTTTTTTTTTTTCCTTGAAGTTTTGTTCTTTTCTTCTTCAATTTTTCAAAGTCAAGATATCATTATCAAGGCAATATATCAATGTTTGTTTTCCTTTTAATTCCTCACGTGCCTTTTTCACTATGGGCTCCAACTAATAATGGTCAATTGGGCCTCAGCTGAAATGGGCCTGCTTATTCTCTCGGCCCTATTCACTTTTTCTTCTCAAATTTTCTCGTTTCACGCTGGATCTCAATTTCTTTCTTTGACTTTATTAAAATAGATACATATTTTATCATAAAAATATTGGTATTTCCTACAAAATAACAAAACACGGCCTTTCTCCATATCAAATGCAATAAACCAAAATTGAGCAATAAAAACATGAAAATTTCTAAAAATATAGACATAAAAGCTCAATAAAATCATGCGATTTTCATTCGAATTAAGTGCTCAGCCCATGAAAGAAAATTCCTTAATTATTCAAACTCACATTATTTTTTGTGCAATTATAGTTGATGATTTTAGTTTTTATTGTTATCACTTAAATTTATTGGGCATGTGGACCTAGTTATTATTCTTTTGTTGTATTGTATATGATGCTTGTTACTATCTTCACTTGTAAGTGTTATTATTTATTTATTTTTGAGTAAAGAGGCTACCATTCTATGAACACCTTATGACAAGCTAGCCAATGATTCAGAGCAAGTCAAGGATCGAGTATCGTATCGTCAGCAAAAAGAGATGTGAGGTGTGTTCCCTCCGAAGATCCATAATGTAATTTGAGTATCAATCTATGAAGATACATTTCCAGATCTCATGGTTCCAGTTAGCAAATATATGCAGTTGATTTAGCTTGCAAAAGGTCGGCGGAATAAAGAAGTGACGATCCTTGAAGTAAATAATCATGTCACTTTTTTATCAAAGTGAGTTAGAATCAAGAATCATCAATGACCATCTCGTCCAAGCTATCCTCAGGCATTATCTTTCAAAGTTACTCTGGAACAAATCTTGGATGCCAAGGAAGGAATAGCTGGTACCATTACACATTTAGAAAGTTGGGGATGCCCCTGGTCCACAAGGTGAATTTCCTGAAAGGCGTTGAGGATGAAGTCCGGTGGGTGAAAGATGAGCTCCACAGCATGCAATGTTTCCTCAAAGATAAGCAAATGAATCTTTATGCTTAAAAACAATGTTTCTTTATTTTTGTCCGTGCTTTTTACCAACATTCACACACAAATGGATGATGTGGATGTGTATCTATACGTGTGTGTACGTATATGTATATGCTTTTTACTCAATCACTGATCCACGATTAACTAGCTTTCATCTCTCGTCTTTTTTCTTAGATTTCAGTAAAATCTTCAAATATAAATTCGTTCACTTGGGAGGTGCCGAAGTGAATACAAGTAAGATTTCTAATCCGACATTAGTAATCTTGAACACCTATTACAAAGCTTGCTATTTCTTAACTCACAACCTTGTACTATACATATGATCCGTCTCCTCTGTTTTATCT
Source organism: Paraleonurus japonicus (assembly GCA_030762865.1). Classification (NCBI taxonomy): domain Eukaryota; kingdom Viridiplantae; phylum Streptophyta; class Magnoliopsida; order Lamiales; family Lamiaceae; genus Paraleonurus; species Paraleonurus japonicus. Next base: position 7,586,979 of record CM061053.1, read on the forward strand.
GAGCCCCTTATCTTTTCATGTAGCTGGGAGACAACTCCTTATGTGCGAAAGTGATAACTACAAAGATTTTCTTAACATTCAACTCTCACAAAATTAGTACCTTATACGAGTCACAAGCTCTCTTGAATTTCCTGAACATGTTCGGTATCAAAACGACACCTCTTAACTGCATTCCTCCGCAATTTTCAGGTTAAAGAAAAATAGCCTGAACAGTTCTAAGGCTTACCAGTATTTTGTGCTACGAGCACAGAAAATAGCACTCTCCCATGGATATGATATCATAAACTGTTACGAGATTTCATACGGAAAAACCTGGTCTTTGTATTATTATTCACTTGGATAATATGTTAACAATGATCACAGGGAAGAGACTTTCAACAATTTTGGCAGTAAGCTGAGCCCCAAAACAATTATACATAATTGGTAAGTCTGGTGACACGACATGATTGAGTTATTGTAGCAGGTTTGAGGCAATCAATGATCGTTTAATTGTGATGATGCTCTGCAGGCTTGGGAGTGGTGTTGCTCAGAAGGTGGTTAAAGCAGGGCTACGTTGCATCGTAAGCAACCAAGACAAGTGGTAACTGGATCATTTGGATGCGTTTTGGCAAGATTTCTACACAAACGAGCCTCTAACAAACATCACAGATCATAAGCAACAAGCTTTAGTCCTTGGGGGTGAGGTATGCATGTGGGGTGAGCATGTCGATGCTTCTGATATCCAGCAAACGATATGGCCACGGGCTGCAGCAGCTGCTGGTAATCTCTTGTGTACACGAAACAAATTTATTATAGACAAAAACATATAATTTCAGACAGAAGAAACATTGAAAGAAAGAATCAGTTTAACCATTGTAATCTTCCATATTTGACTCTTAATGTGTGTCATTTTTTTTTTTTAGAGAGGCTATGGACACCTTATGACAAGCTAGTCAAGGATCCAGAGCAAGTCAGGGATCAGATGTCTGCTAAATCAAAGGGGAGTTGCTGCATCTCCATTGTCCGGATTTTGCCTTGGTATTCCTGTTCTAATGTAGGAGTAGTTATTTGGTTTCTTTGAAGTTAATTTACTGCTATTTATATCCTCATGACTCATCTTATAATTAATTTTGAGGACATCCAAATTACAGAGTATATAAATAATTCAGGCTCCATTTGGATGGGGTGGATTTGAAATCAAGGGATTTGAGGATAATATATAATGCATTCACACAAACTAAAATAAAAAAATTTAAATGAATGATTTGATTCACTCAAATATTAAGCACAAGTGGGAGAAGTGAGAGGATTTCAAATGATTAGGTTTTGTTGGGTATTTGAAATCCTTCCACTTAGAAGTAATATTTATGTGAACCAAATCCATTCATTTAGTTTTTCCCCATTTTGATTAATAAATGTATGATGTGTTATTCTCAAATCCATTGATTTCAAATGACTCCATCCAAATGGAGCCTCAGTTTTTTCATTACATTCAGATCGATTCAACATCGGTTGATTTGAAAGCCACGAGACATGTCTCACTCACAGGAGAAAAGCAAGCATTCATTAATTAACATTTGAAGTTGAAAAATTGTTCAAAAATCAAATACAAACCCAAAGGCAGGTGTTTAGAATTCTGGGCAGCAGCATTGCTTTGCATTAATGATGATGGATGATTTCAGCAGATCTGAATTGTTGTCTGAGGTTCTCAGTTTGGAGATGAGGGCATTGATGGATTTCCAATCGTTGGAGCTCTGCCATTCCACCTTCTTCTACATATATACTTCTCAAACTGTACATACTCTTGAGGTAGAGGACTTTCAGCCTGGGAAATCCCTCATGTGATACTTTGACCGACTTAGAACTATATACAGAACGCCTGTCATGTAATTTGAGGACCAACAACTTGGGCAGCTTACCTAGTTCTTGCATCACATCATTTGTTCCGATCCCACAATGAGAGAGCGTCAAATGAGTAATATTTTGAGGGAACTTATCAGCACTCGGACACATCAATAACGAACCATGCAATTTAAGTTTAGTGAGCTTGTCCAGAGCATTGAGAATTGGGAAGGTGCTGCTCTCACTACGAACATCAAATATTAGGTGCAGTACTTGTACTGCAGTACTCTCCACTAATAATCTCCCCATCTCTGCCACCCAATTCCTCCCCATCACTTGTATGCCCAATTTACGAAGACGACCACCAGATCCTTGTATTGGGAATAACACGTTTTGTAACCTCATGTATTTCAATGTCTCAAGATTATGCCAGCACGATTTTTTCATGGAATCAGAGAAGGTACACCAAGCACCCAAGTAACGGAGTCCCTGCATGTAAAAGTGACGCAGACGATTCATTCTCCATGTCACATCTGGGAATATCACCGAGTCACAGTCAGCTATATCAAGAACTTCCAGGTTTTTGAGGGCATCTAACCAACTTGGAAGCATCAGCTCATCTTTCTCCTTTAATCTCAGGTACCTTATTCCGATCGATGCACGAATAGTGGATGGCAAGCTCAGAAATGTGCTGCATTCGATGTCCAGTATCCTAAGGAGTTCAAACCCCTTCCAATAAGATGGGGAGATAATACAGACACCACCATATTTGGGGCCCTCAACATGTAAGAAAAGAGACCGGAGATGCTTATTCCGATTCCATGTGTCGATCTGGATCAACTTTTTCCAATAGCTTGCACAACAAGATGACGAGGTTTAGATGATGATGAACTATGCTCACTAATTAGGCTCTCAAAACCTATTTCCTCCTTTGCTTTTTTATGGATAGCTCACGAAGAAGATCGTGGACATGACAGTCTTTCACTCTATCATCTATTGTCATATCCTTGACTTGAACTAAGTTTCGGTTGATCAGCTCATCTAAATAACAGCTTGCTCTCCCCTCCACCGTCTCTTCTTCACCGTCCTGCACCTGGACAAAGCCTAGGGCAACCCATATATGCACCAACCTTTTCGCGCGGATAACAGCGTCTTCCTTGAAGAAGGCTAGACACAAGAAGCATGGTTTTAGCTGTGAAGGCAAATTGTGGTAACTCAATTCCAGTATTGCTGATACATGGCTGCCAATTTCACTACTGTCCAAATGATAATTTTTAATCTGTTTCAAAACTTTCTCCCATCCAGTCTTGGACTCTTCCTGATTCACCAGCAAACCTCCTGCTACCGTGATTGCCAAAGGCAGACCCTGACACTTTTCCAAGATCTCTCTACCGATCTTCTCCAACTCTTGTGGGCATCTCCCTCAGTACTTCTGCCAATGAATGCCGTCTTCAACAACAATTCCCAGCTCTCATCTGAGTTCAAAAGCTTCATCTTATGAACATATCCACGATGCTCTGTGATAATTTGGTTCCGGCTTGTAAACAACACCCTACTTGCTTTGCCTGTTTTGATGAGTTAACTAATTAGAGCAATTACCAATGGCGATACACAAAAGTGCCACAAGACATCTGGTTTTTGCGGTCCATATACCACTACAAAGAGAGTGTACCATATATCCCCCATGTTATTTAGCTACTCGTCACAGTTTTATAAGATTAAGTGTTTGCTAAGATTACAAAATACCCCATTTCAATTGAAAAACAAAAGACGCACGAACCTTGTTCATCTGGAAAAGCATTTTTGAGGAGTTCCCAGTGTGTGTTTTCCCACACATCGTCCAGAACTATAAAGTAGCGTTTCCTCCAGCCGATTCCGAAGCATTTGTTGCAGCATCTCTTGGCGCCTCAGATTCCCTGAATCGACTCCAGAGCCTTCAATTCTTCAAGATTCAGGGGAAGGGACGACTCGTGTATAATCTGCTTCATAATGTCTTCTGCTGCAAATTCACTCGAAACCACTACCCAAGCACGCTTCTCAAATCGATCAGTAATGGCGGGGTGGTTGTATATTTTCCTGGCGAGTGTTGATTTCCCGATCCCACCCATCCCAACTATGGCCGCAAGGGAAAGCCCCTCCCTCCCTCATCTAGAATCACTTTTTTAGCAGAAGGTCCACGTCTTGGTTCAATCCCACCACGTCTCTGTCTTTTTGAAAGCGAGCTGCCATTCGACGCCGCAGTTCAACCATTTCCGATCTGCTTCTGGATGAGGATTCAATCCCCACCTCCCCAGGTTCTGAATTCCGTACCTCTCCCGTCTTTTCACGATTTCATCGAGCCTACTTCGAATGGACTTTATCTCCTTTCCAACCCTGTTGAGGTACGAGGCATGCCTTGGGTAGCAAGCGCACTTTCTCACAAGGTGTCTCTTCCTTCTGGCGCTGGGTGTGTCGAGGTTGAGAGTGAAGATCTCGATGACATCTTCAGCATCTTGAGCCACCTCTCTCACGTCTGATATCCATTGCCGTATCCTCTGGTCGTGGCCTTGCTTTTCGGCGGCGTCTTTGAGGAAACAGTGCATGCTTTGGAGCTCATCTTTCACCCACCGCACTTCATCCTCAACGCCTTTCAGGAATTTTATTTTGCGGATGAGGGCATCCCCAACTTTTCCACCGCGAATGAGATCGCCGCATCGGTCATTTCTAGCTCTACTTTTCTGCTGATCTTTGCAACAACAGCCTCTCTCCTTTGTATGAACTATGAAGTACTTCCTGGCTAGGTAGGAAAGGAAAAGGTTTTGACTGGAGAATTATTTGGAGCCTGATGAAGGAAATAAATGATGGAGAACTGGCCACGTGTCAAAATCAGGACGTATATATGGAAAGATGTGATAAAAAGTCTCTGCTTTACAAGGTTTAAGAATGTCTTGTGTGACTAGTGCACAAAAAAAAAAAAAAAAAAAGTCTTTTGCGACAGTGTGAGCTCGTGTACCTTCCATTAGTATTTTTGTTCAATTTTCTATTTATAAATATTAACTAGTATTAAGCTTAATAAAAGAAAATATTATATGTAAAATAAAAAATTAAATTAAAGTATTTATAATACACAATATATTTAAATTAAAAATATAATTTAAATATATAAAAATGAAATTAAATATATAAAATACTAATAAATCCAAGTATTTGTATTTCACATAATAAAACTATACTGATAATTATAATTTTAAAAAATTTCTTATAAACAAAATTATTTGTATAATTGCATGGTCTCCCATTAGAAATAAAACATAAAAATTCAGTCATCTTTTGATTTTGACTTTAGAAACTCATCATATATATAAATAGTTTAAATATACTTTATTTTTAAATAGTTTAATCTATCTATACTTATATAATAACAAAAACTTATACTAAATATAGAAAGAAAAATTTGACACCAAAAGACTATTACTATATTTGTCTTATATTTAATAAATTACCTATTAATTAATATAATAAATATCAATTAATATATACATTAAAAAATAAATGAGATATATTTTAAAGACTTTTCATTTGAAAATTTAAATCTTTTAATCTTTTATTATTTTAATTAATTAAATTATCATGTATATATAGATACACATATTTTATTTTCTTAATTTCACATCTAAGTAATTTAGTTGCAAGATTTGTTTGTTTAAATTAAGTATGTTGTTGGGTATGTTCGCAAAAGTTTGCGTGTTTGTTGACTTTGCATGATTTATTGATATTTTTAAATTTTTTTATTGTTGAGAAATGTTTATATAAAAAAATATAGAAAACATCTTTATTGTTGAATAATGCAAATTTGCAAGACTTTTTTTTTTTTTTTTTTAGTTTATAAACTTTTAATCTTTCTATTTTTTAATTAATTAACTTGTCATGTTTACCGACAAAAAAAATTAAATTGTCATACACATATTTCTTTTTCTTAATTTCACACCTAAGTAATTTAGTTGTTTTCTTGGTTGAGCGCACATCTATATATATAATTTGATATTAAAATAAATATTTATATTATAATAATATATAATATTACAATTTAAAATAGTATTAGTCCGGTGCAAGGCCGACAGATTATGTGATTTGAATTTGAGCATATATATATTTATATATATATATATATTAAATAAAATTAAATATTTCTATTATAATAATATGTAGTTGTAGATTTAAAATATTTTTATTTTATTTGGTATAAATTTGTATAAAAGATAAGCGAATAAGCTTAATTCCAATGAGTTGTATAATATATATTGACTTAATTTAAAATATAAATCAGTTTAATTATATTTTTATATTCGTAGAGTTTTTAACAAGACATTACAACAACATTCTAAAAAAACTAAAATAAATTCCATATATATATAATATGTGTGCATAAAAAATATAAATATAAAAATAATAATCTATTAATTCTTAAATTTGATTTTTTTATTAATCTAACTATTTACTTTCTCAAAATATTTAAGAAAAATAAAATTTTAAAAATAATGTGTTTTTAAAGTTAGAATTATTGAATTATTCATGACATTGGTGTATATATATACACATGTACACAAATACATAATTTAAAACTATAGTAAATATTACCATTATAATAATATAGTTTTAGGTTAAAATGATATTTATTTTAATTGGTATGTGTGTGTGTATATATATATATATATATATATATAACATGACCGACTGGAATTTGTGTTGTATTAAAATAGACTAAAATTATTAAAATGAATATAATGAAACGAGGTAATACTCATATGAGAATTTTTTCAACATAAAACGAAATAGAATTTATTAACAAATTAAAAATCAAAATATATTAACGGGTAAGTTAATAAATCATATCTCATTTTAATATGTCTCTCGATGGATCTTATAAAAATTTCATAAACTTTGTTTTAAAGAAGCGAGAAGATTTGAAAATGTTGATATGCCACGAGAATGATAATAAAAATTATAAAAACAATCAACATGATATATAAAGAAATATTACAAAATTTGTAAGCAAACATAATATCACCCTTTACCCGATAAAAAAAAGGAAGTAAACATAATATCTTTCATATTTGTCTTACTTAACAATGTACATATTTTCCACACTTCGAGCATAAAACGCGTTTCTGGTGATTTGAAAAAAAATCAAAAATATCGAGCATCACATCAAAAAAAAAAAAATTAATGATCGTGGTGTGTATATGAATATTTAAAAATGGAAAACCAACACTAACGAGGGGTGTGTAAGAAAAAAATATATAAAAAATTATAAATAAAATAACTCTTTCTATTTTATTTAATACATTTTTTTACCAATTGAAATGATTACATTAAAAATTAATATCATATTTATTTTACAATCACTAACCATGCGTCGCACGGGTGATATACTAGTTTAATTTAAAAATATAATATGCTCTCTTCTAAGAAATAACCAGTTTAGTTTTTTTATTTTAAATTATTCTTCCTATATAATTTCAATATAAAATAATAATAAATTTGTGAAATAATAAATATTAAAGTATCATATATTGCATAATATGTGGAGCTAAATTATTGATTAATACTTTAATGATAAGCTTGACTATAATTAATATCAATTTGATATATTTAGAATCAATTTGTAATTAATTCAATTTTAATTCTATTATTTATTTGATTTGAATAAAATATTATATTTTCATATATCATTACAATATACATTCAACCTCCTCCTAATATACATCCAAATTTTTTTATATTTTTTGTAAAAATTCGGTCAATAATGTGTGAAATTTTCAACTATTTAAATTTATCAACCAATTATAGAAGAAATGACAACACGTCTATAATCTATAATCTATAATATATATAAAAGTGACTAAGCATGTAAATCATTTTTGGACTATTATACCTCTCTTTATTTTATTTGATCCTTTTGTCCTCTACCGATTTTACATGGTTTTTCTCTTTTCTATTGTCTTTCATTGAGACGTCTCGCCTCCTCTCTCTGTCTCCATCTCACGATCTCCCGAAAAAGCCACCGCAATTTAGTAGGAGGGTGCCTCTTGTGGAATTTACGAAGACTTGATGTGAATTATCGTAAATTAGGCTAGGATGAAGCGCCCGATTTGGATCCACGTGCCCCGAACCAATGTCCAAAGGAGTAGTGATCGCTACGCCTGCTCGCATCCCGTAGCCCGATATCGACTGTCGTCCGCGTGTTGTCAAAATCCACCAAGCCTAAGCGGTCACAACAACATCCAAAGGCCACCTTTGGATTATTAAGTATTGCTCCGAGAGACACCACATTCGTGTAATTTTCTTTCTTTTTTCTTGATTTTTCCTATTTTTAATTATTTTTTGTATCATTGTGATCCGATATTAGCTTCATTGGTTGAGTTTTCTTTTTTTTTTAGAAGAAGGGATCTAATATCTAGGGGCGGTCGTATTTCTTATCTTTAATTCTATTTTTCTTGTGCATCATTTTTTTAATTCTTTATTTTCAGTCTTTTGATGAAAAGAAAATTCATCTTGAATTATTCTAATTTTCATTGATATGTCCCGAGATTAAATCAAGGGATTTCTAGATTGCATTTGCAAAGAATTATCGATTTTTTTGATAATGTGACCACAATTTTTACAAGAAAAATTTTCAAAATTTTTATGGTTACGATATTTTATTCTCTATGCAACAATATGATGTTGTGGCTTATGTCAACGAGAAGATGAAAGTTGGAATTGAAGTAAGGTAGGAAAGAAGATGCAACATGAAAGAAGTAAAGTAGACATCCATGTGGTGTGGTGGTTATTTGCAAATAATAGTGAAATATTTCTTGGTTATCCGGTTTTCTCTGTCCATATTTTTCTTTTTTATATTCACTACTCTTGTGTAAAATTATTGGCTAAGCTAAGCTAAGCTTTCTCCCTTACTTTATCATGTGTTCATCTCCCTCTAAAATTTATAAGAAATTTATACGAAGAAATGCATAGAATTTATAACTTTATACATAGACTATCAATATTTATTAAAACTCGTATAAAAATTTATGAATACTAATTTTGAAAGAAGGTAGTACATTATAGTAAAATAATTCATACTTTATAGTGAAACAACTAATAGTACTATTTAGTGAAACAACACCTCTATACAACTTCGATAAAAATGCATTAATCATCACCGATATGACGAACACAACGTGCAACGCACGCTAAAATCTAGTATATTAAAAAGTGACTTAGAGTTGTAAATCATTTTTGGACCTTTTTACCCCTTTAATATTTTGTTTGGTATATTTTGTCCCTAAAATTTTGTTTTACATTTCATTTGTTTAGTTGTCACTCCACAAATGAAAATCATTGTTTTCTCTCCCTTCACCACTCCTTCGCACTCAGTCCTTAGCCGTCTTGAAGCCGATGTGATGTCCTCGCCTCACACCGACCTAAAAGCAACAGGACTACCCCAAATGATCGGTCTCTTATTCGCCGCCTCTTCGCACTCCGTCTCGCCTACTCGCACCATCTGTTTTTGCTCCTGTGTATCTCGTATAAGTATGCGTAAGTTGATGCAACACATTCTCATAATTAAACAAGAAGAATTCACGTTTCACGTGTTTTAGAAATTTAGACCAAGAATCGACTCCGAGGCTTACCATAGCGATAGCGAGTCACTTTCGGCCAGGGGTGTAAATGAGTCAAGTCGAGTCGAGTTGTGCCGAGCTCGAAACTCGACTCGATTGCAATACTCGAAGCTCGAGCTCGACTTGCTAAGAAGCTCGATAACCTTTTTTGTTATTTTAATTTACATATTTATATATTAATAATATAAATATATTTAATTAATAAAATAAATGAAAAATTGTAAATATAGTACAAGCTCGATAAAGCTCGCGAGCCTTTCGAGTGAGTATCTGTGAGCTCGAGCTCGATAGCTACTCGAGTAGTTCGAAACTCGACTCTCGATTTCGATCTTTTTCGAGTCGAGCACGAGTAGCTCGTGGTGGCTCGACTCACTTACACCCCTACTTTCGACTATTGTCACCAAGACAAGGCCCGCCGCGGAGGCGAGTCACCACCAAAGGGATGCGGCGATAATCTGGGACACTCTTCTCGTTATTGGGCCACAACTTAAAAATAAAAATATTAAATATTTTATTTTAAATGTGAGGCCACAACTTAAAACAAAAATGAAATGTTAAGCTTTAAAGGACGCTTGAAATAACAAATACTCAGTAGTGAAACAATTAAGACTATTTACTCAAACAACTAATACTCTTTACTTTTTTCGCTTCATCACCCCTTTGTAGTACAACACCTAAATATGCAATTTTGATAAAAATATATTACCTATCACCGCTATAATGAAAATAACGTGCAACGCACGTGCAAAAATCTAATATTGAAAAAAATAAAGCATATGAAGCCGCAAAAATAATAATCTTCAAAAAACAAAATATAAAACAACAAAAATACCAAACATAATTTTCAAAATATGAATATGCAAAAAAAAAAAAAAATTGGTCATAAGTTAACTAAATATATAAACTGATTTATTCAATTTGTATAGTACTGATGCGTTAAACGTATTATTAATAGTGGAAGAATTCTTCAAAATCCTCAATTGAGGTAAACTAAATATTCCTTACATGCTTTCGGGAAAAAATATATATATTCTTTACATCGTTCATATCATTGACTTTAAAATATAAATCTTAAAAAAAAATCACAATCTTTAAAATATAAATCTGTAAAAGAAAATTATAAAACAAAAAAATATTAAAATAAACTCTTATTTAAAATATGCATCTATAGAATATGCACCTAGTATAGTAAAAAAATAAAATACTGATCAAAATTTTCAAAATATGAAACAATTAAGAAATACATTAAAGCATATAAATGCAAAAAACAATACTTTTTGAAAGAAAAAGAAACATAAAGTAAGCTTTCGAAAAAAAAGAAACATAAAAGTAACGAAAATACCGATCATAATTTTCAAATATAAATCTGCAAAAATAATCAAAAAAGAAAAAGAAAATAGATTAATACATTATAACATATGAAATATATTAAATCGTAAAAAAAAAAAAAAAAAAAGATTAGAACAACATGACATATGAATTAATACACATATGCAAAAAGAATCAATGAAAGAAGTTAAAAAGATGAATGAGAAAATCGATCGGATAAGGAGAGAAGAAAGAAATCGGGGTTTATGATGAGAAATAAATAAGAGGTATCAAATATTTATAGACTAATATGTAAATATATGGATGATGGGATTAAAACTTATAAAATCGATGGTTGAGATCAATTTTTAAAACTTAAATGAATGAGAGGAGAGATTTTGAAACTTTATAAGGTTATAGATTCGATCTCAAAAATAGTGTTGTTCCGTATTTTCCCAACACATAAAATAATAAACCGCAAGTGTACGCTGTCTATCCTAGTGCGGTAAGTATGAATCAATCCCACAGGAAGGGTTAGTGTAAAAGTGATGTACGTTGACCTAATTCTATCTAGACACAATTGATTTAAAGAAACAATTCTAAAACTAAGACTAAATCTAAATGTTATCTAAAATTGTCACTAAGAAAATAAATAAAAATAGTCCAACCAAATCAATAACAAACTAATGCCAATAAATAATGAAAGAAATGTGGTCCTAGGGAGTTGCTACACCTAAATATCCATCTATGGTAAAATATTAAATTTAAATGGTATTAGTGATGATTTTGTAAGGTGGGTCACTAAGCAAGAGTTGAAATGATAAATTAAATCCAATCAATTCAAAAGAAAATTACACTAGCATGCATCTCTACCCTACTGGCATAATCAACCCAATAAACCTCGAAGACCCTTAATACCTTCCCACTAATTAATCCCTTTATCAAGTGACAATTAATGAATCATGTGTCCAAAGTAAATTATTGGATCAAATTTCTCAATTAAACTCAATCAATAATAAGTAAAGCACACAATCATGACCAATAAAAGCATGTTTATAATAAATGATAATTTGAGCACATAAACAATAATCATCAACAAATACCAAATAAAAGAAGAATTAAACCATAAATATCAATTTAAGTTTCACAATCCCTAGAACCAAAATGGTTTTACGAAAATTCCTACATAATCAAACTATTATAAAAATTAAATGGCAAATACAAAAAGAGAAATAGAAAAGAAAGCTTAGTCTAGTGTAGGTGAAGAATTAAAATCCCAAGTTAATCCATTTTCTTGAGCTCCAAAATGTGAGGAATGAAGAACACCTTTTAGTATATGTAAATATGTGTAAATGAGTGCTGCTAAAAAAATGTGTGTCCCTGTGTCCATTCTCACGTTGGTATTTTTTTGTTGTAGTCAAAATCGCTTAATGAGAAAAACATTTTTCTCTCTGTTGATCAAATTTGTATTTCCTTGGTTTTTGCACTGAGAGTTGCTATTAGGCGCGGCGTACTAGTTATGACAAGTTTTTTTTTCTTGAAGTTTTGTTCTTTTCTTCTTCAATTTTTCAAAGTCAAAATGTCATTATTAAGGCAATATATCAATGCTTGTTTTCCTTTTAATTCCTCACGTGCCTTTTTCACTATGGGCTCCAACTAATAATGGCCAATTGAGCCTCAGCTGAAATGGGCCTCTGCTTATTCTCTCATATCCCGATTCACTTTTTCTTCTCAAATTTTGTTTGTTTCACGCTCAATTTCAATTTCTTCTTTTGACTTCATTAAAAATTAGATATGTATTTTATCTTCAAAAATATTAGTATTTCCTACAAAATAACAAAACACGATCTTTCTCCATATCAAGTGCAATTAGCCAAAATTGAGCAATAAAAGCATGAAAATTTCTAAAAATGTAGGCATAAAAAGCTCAATAAAATCATGCAATTTTCACTCGAATCAAGTGCTCAACCCATGAAAGAAAATTCGTTAATTATTCAAACTCACATTAGTTTTTGTGCAATTATAGTTGATGATTTTAGTTTTTATTGTTTTCACTAAGGCTCCATTTGGATGGAGTGGATTTGAAATCGAGGGATTTGAGAATAATATACATGCATTTACACAAACTCAAATGGAGAAAAGTTAAATGAATGGATTTGATACACTCAAATATTAAGCACAAGTGGAAGAAGTGAGAGGATTTCAAATGACTAGGTTTTATTGAGTATTTGAAATCCTCCCACTTATAAGTAATATTTGTGTGAACCAAATCCATTCATTTAGTCTTTCTCCATTTTGATTTGTAAATGTATGGTGTATTATCTTCAAATCCCTTGATTTCAAATGACTTAATCCAAATGGAGCCTAAATTTATTGGGCATGTGGACCTAGTTATTATTCTTTTGCATGAGCGGATTTACATTGAGGCAAGACATGACAAGTGACTCGCCTCAATGTTTTTAAGTATTATATATATGTATAGTTGAATAAATGGTTATTGTAAAATTAGTTTACAAATAATACCTTTTATTAAAAAATTAATACATTTCAGTGATTAAACTAATACCCTTTAATGAAATAATTATAACATTCAAAATTAAAACTTCCTACATCCCATAAAACTATTCATAGGGTGGAGTACACTCTTTTTAACAAAGAAGAATAATGATTGAAGTTTTGAGGAGTAATTTTGTAAACCTTTATATATAAAGTAAAAAAAAAAATTGAGTTGTGTGTGTATGAGTTCAAAAGTAATCATATTTTGTGTAAATTAATGCATATTGTGAAGGTGGAGCTTATAGAGAGTTTTCTATTTAAGAGTGTAAAACTTATTGTGGGACGGACAAATGAAAAGTGTAAAAATTTTTATGGGACGGAGGGAATATCATATAGTATAAACAACTAATACTCTTATATAAAACAACTAATATCATTCAAGCTAGTTTCACGGTAAACTTTGTTCACACAAGACTTTGTCTATATTAGGGATGGATCAAGACGGTATACCGAAAATACCATATATCGTACCAAAAATTTCGGTATTTATAAAAATATACCGATACCGTACCGACTTTTCAAGATATCGAACTTTCGGTATACCGAAATTTCAATATTCAAATATTTTATACCGCATACCGTAACGATATTTTGGTATAACATACAATACCGAAAATTCGGTATATACCGAATCATGCGGATATACCGATTAAACTGAATCATACCAATATATTGATATACCGAATCATACCGTCCATACCGAACAATTAATTAAAAATATTTAATATACTATTAAAATTATAAATTAATTAATTAAATAATTATTTAATATGTTAAACGATATGGTATATATCAATGTGTATCGAAATACCAAAAATATTTCGGTATATACCGTATACCGAAAATTTAAAAATTGTATATCGATACCGTATCGAAAATCTCGTACACCGCAAATTTGGTATTTTTCGGTATGGTAACGTCGGTATATTGATATTTTCCTGAAAGGCGTTGAGGATGAAGTGCGGTGGGTGAAAGATGAGCTCCACAACATGCAATGTTTCCTCAAAGATAAGCAAATAAATCTTTATGCTTAAAAACAATGTTTCTTTATTTTTGTCCGTGCTTTTTACCAACATTCGCACACAAGTGGATGTGGATGTGTATCTATACATGTGTGTACGTAATGTATATGCTTTTACTCAATCACTGATCCACAATTAACTAGCGTTCATCTCTCGTCTTTTTTCGATTTCAGTAAAATCCTTAAATGTAAATTCGTTCACTTGGGAGGCGACGAAGTGAATACAAGTAAGATTCTTAATCCGACCTTAGTAATCTTGAACACCTATTACAAAGCTTGCTATTTCTTGACTCACAGCCTTGTACTATACATATGATCCGTCTCCTCTGTTTTATCCATGTCCCATATCTTTTCAGGTTACTGGGAGACAACTCCTCACGTGCGAAAGTGGTAACTACAAAGATTTTCTTAACATTCAACTCTCACAAAATTAGTACCTTATACGAGTCACAAGCTCTCTTGAATTTCTGAACATGTTCGGTATCAAAACGGCACCTCTTAACTGCATTCCTCCGCAATTTACAGGTTAAAGACAAGTGGTACCTGGATCATTTGGATGCGTTTTGGCAAGATTTCTACACAAACGAGCCTCTAACAAACATCACAGATTATAAGCAACAAGCTTTAGTCCTTGGGGGTGAGGTATGCATGTGGGGTGAGCATGTTGATGCTTCTGACATCCAGCAAACGATATGGCCACGGGCTGCAGCAGCTGCCGATAATCTCTTATGTACACGAAACAAATTTATTATAGACAAAAACATATAATTTCAGACAGAAGAAACAAAGAAAGAAAGAATCAGTTTAACCATTGTAATCTTCCATTTGACTCTTATTGTGCATTACATTTTTTTAGAGAGGCTATGGACACCTTATGAGAAGCTAGCCAAGGATCCAGAGCAAGTCAGGGATCGACTATCGTATTTCAGATGTCTGCTAAATCAAAGGGGAGTTGCTGCATCTCCATTGTCCGGATTTGGGAGATCAGCACCAGAAGATCCCGGTTCTTGTTACAAGCAATAATATTGATAGTACGTACTAAATGGTTGGACGCATGCATGATCAATGATAATAGATTTTCTTGAAAACACTCATACATGTCCCCCAATTGATTGGTGTAAATGAAATTGTTATTGATGGCAGCAATTTCAAATTGTATTCTGTCTTGGTATAAATTATATAAAAAAAAAAAAAAAAAAAAGACATTTTGCCTTGGTATTCCTGTTCTAATGTAGGAGTAGTTATTTGATTTCTTTGAAGTTAATTTATTGTTACTTGATTCCTCACTAGCACAGTTCCTGTATGCTACATAGATTTTTTTTTATAATATTTCATGTATAAATATTATTTAAATCATGCATGATAAATTTAATGCTTTGGATTAATAAATATTACTCTCTCCGTTCTAGAGAACCTTTCACACTTGTCTTTTTCAACAGCTTTTGTGTGAGAGTTATTTCATAATAATACGTTAACAAAAATTATTTTATATGAATGATATACTAGTTAATAAGATCAACTAGCATATCATTCATATAAGGGGCACTCTTGTGTGAGATTGTCTCATGCATGAGACGGAGTCACTTTCTAATAAATTATTACCACTTTTTCATATTTTGTTATCACTTTTTTATAAATTGTTATCACTTTTCATAAATTGTTCTCACTTTTTAATTTATTATCACTTTTTAAAAAAGTGATAACAATTTATTAAAAGTGATTGGTCTCATGCATGAGACGGTCTTATACAAGTTTTTACCTTCATATAAAATAACTTTTGTAAATGTATTACTACGAAATAACTCTCACACAAAAACCGTTGAAAAGTCAAGCGTGAAAGGTTCTCTGAACGTAGGGAGTATATAATTATTTTAAATTTTCAAACATGCAAGGTTGTATATAAATGATTTAATGCCTATTAATAAGATAAAATAAATAAATAAAATTATTGTGTTTTCAAGAAAATATGAATAAGTAAATCAAATAATAATTTTCACATAATTAGTATTTTAAGATTTAGTTACTCAATTCATCAATATATTAACTATATTAAATTTCATATTTTGAAATACAAAAATTAAATACATGATTTTTTCAAATATAGTGAAATAAAATAAAAGTTGATATAATCATAAATTTTCTTATATATATTTATAGGTTTAAGTTAAAAATATAATATTATTTAAAAATTGCCATAAGATAAAATGTTAGATATAAAATATAGATTATGACGTGTTCAATAATACAGGATTCAAAGTATTTAAAGATTAGCGTAATTATTAAACAACATAAAGATTATGCAAGAGGTCAAAGGTTCAAACCTTCTAAGCAATATTTTTTTAATTAAACTCTACAATAAGATTGGCACTTGGATGCCACATATTAAGTATAAATTAATAGAAAAATGACACATCAATACAATAAATTCTTGAGTAGTATTTGTGTGCATATTGTGCACAATAAAAAATTGTGTGCACAAAATTTAGTTACAATATAATATGAGTTTGGTTACGGTGTAACATTATTTCGAGCATTGTATAGTACTATTAATTTAGTTATAGTGTATTATTAACAACATTGTATAATGTTAGTTTAATTACAATGTAATATTAGTTTAATTACGGTGTAGTATTAGGTAAAAATATTGTGCACACAAATATTTATCTAAATTACTATAGATACATATGAATTTAATGAGAATGAAATTCACAGGAGACATGTCTCACTCACAGGAGAAAAGCAAGCATTCATTAATTAACATTTGAAGTTGAAAAATTGTTCACAAAATCAAATACAAATCCAAAGGCAGGTATTCAGAATTCTGGGCAGCAGCATTGCATTGCATTAATGATGATGGATGATTTCAGCAGATCTCAAGTGTTGTCTGAGGTTCTCAGTCTGGAGCACAGTGCATTGATGGATTTCCAATCGTTGGAGCTCTGGCATTCCACCTTCTTCTATCTCTATGTTTTCCAACCACAACATGCTTCTGAGATGGAGGACTTTCAGCCTGGGGAACCCCTCATGGGATACTTTGACTGACACAAAAGTATAATCAAGCACATCATCTAATTTGAGGACCAACAACTTGGGCAGCTTACCCAGTTCTTGCATCGCATCATTTGTTGTGAAATTAGAATAAGAGAGCGTCAAATGAGTAATATTTTGAGGGAACTTATCAGCACTCAGACACATAAATAAGGAACCATGCAATTTAAGTTTAGTGAGCTTGTCCAGAGCATTGAGAATTGGGAAGGTGCTGCTCTCACTACGAACATCAAATATTAGGTGCAATACTTGTACTGCAGTACTCTCCACTAATAATCTCCCCATCTCTGCCACCCAATTCCTCCCCATCACTTGTATGCCCAATTTACGAAGACGACCACCAGATCCTTGTATTGGGAATAACACTTCTTCTAACCTCATGTATTTCAATGTCTCGAGATTATGCCAGCTCGATTTTTTCATGGAATCAGAGAAGGTATACCAATCACCCAAGTAACTGCGTCCCTGCATGTAAAAGTGACGCAGACGATCCATTCTCCATGTCACATCTGGGAATATCACCGAGGCACAGTCAGCTATATCAAGAACTTCCAGGTTTTTGAGGGCATCTAACCAACTTGGAAGCATCAGCTCACCTTTCTCCTTTAATCTCAGGTACCTTATTCCGATCGATGCACGAATAGTGGATGGCAAGCTCCGAAATATGCTGCATTCGATGTCCAGTATCCTAAGGAGTTCAAACCCCTTCCAATAAGATGGGGTGATAGTACAGACATCACCAAATTCGTGGCCCTCAACATGTAAGAAAAGAGACCGGAGATGCTTATTCCGATTCCATGTGTCGATCTGGAACAACTTTTCTCCAATAGCTTGCACAACAAGATGACGAGGTTTAGATGATGATGAACTATGCTCACTAATTAGGCTCTCAAAACCTATTTCCTCCTTTGCTTTTTTATGGATAGCTCACGAAGAAGATCATGGACATGACAGTATTTCACTCTATCATCTATTGTCATAACCTTGACTTGAACTAAGTTTCGGTTGATCAGCTCATCTAAATAACAGCTTGCTCTCCCCTCCACCGTCTCTTCTTCACCGTCCTGCACCTGGACAAAGCCTAGTGCAACCCATATATGCACCAACCTTTTCGCTCGGATAATAGCGTCTTCCTTGAAGAAGGCTAGACACAAGAAGCATGGTTTTAGTTGTGAAGGCAAATTGTGGTAACTCAATTCCAGTATTGCGGATACATGGCTGCCAATTTCACTAGTTTCCAAATGATAATTTTTAATCTGTTTCAAAACTTTCTCCCATCCAGTCTTGGACTCTTCCTGATTCACCAGCAAACCTCCTGCTACCGTGATTGCCAATGGCAGACCACCACACTTCCCTAAGATCTTTCTACCTATATCCTCCAACTCTTCTGGGCATCTAATTTCCTCACTCCTGCCAATGAATGCCGTCTTCAAGAATAATTCCCAGCTCTCGTCTGGGTTTAAAACCCTCATCTTATGAATATATGCATGATGCTTTCTGAAAATCTCTTTCCGGCTTGTAAACAGCAAACAACTTGCTTTGCCTGTTTTAATGAGTAAACAAATTAGAACAATTACCAATGGTGATACACAAAAGTGCCACAAGACATCTGGTTTTGCGGTCCATATATCAATGGAAAGCAACAACGGTCTACTACTAAGAGAGTGTACCATATATCCCCCATGTGGTTTAGCTACTCGTCACAGTTTCATAAGATTAAGTGTTTGCTAAGATTACAAAATACCCCTTTACAATTGAAAATCAAAAGACGCACGAACCTTGTTCTTCTGGAAAAGCATTTTTGAGGACTTCCCAGTGTGTGTTTTCCCACACATCGTCCAGAACTATAAAGTAGCGTTTCCCCTCCAGCCGATTCCGAAGCATTTGTTGCAGCATCTCTTGGCGCCTCAGCTTCCCCTGAATCGATTTCAGAGCCTTCAATTCTTTATCATCCAGGGAAGGGACAACTCGTGTATAATCTGCTTCATAATGTCTTCTGCTGCAAATTCACTCGAAACCACTACCCAAGCACGCTTCTCAAATCGATCAGTAATGGCGGGGTGGTTGTATATTTTCCTGGCGAGTGTTGATTTGCCTATCCCGCCCATCCCCACTATGGCTGCAAGGGAAAGCCCCTTCCTCTGCTCATCCAGAATTACTTTGTTGAGCAGAAGATCCACGTCTTCATTGAACCCCACCACGTCTTTCTCTTCTTGAAAGCGAGGTGCCATTCGACGCCGCAGTTCAATCATTTCCGATCTGCTTCTGGATGAGGATTCAATCCCCACCTCCCCCAGGTTCTGAATTCCGTACCTCTCCCGTCTTTTGACGATTTCATCGAGCCTACTTCGAATGGACTTTATCTCCTTCCCAACCCTGTTGAGGTGCGAGACATGGGTAGGGAAGCCAGCCCACTTTCTGATTAGGTCTCTCTTCCTTCTGGCGCTGGGTGTGTCGAGCTTGAGAGTGAAGATCTCGATGACATCTTCAGCATCTTGAGCCACCTCTCTCACGTCTGATATCCATCGCCGTATCCTCTGGTCGTGGCCTTGCTTTTCGGCAGCGTCTTTGAGGAAACACTGCATGCTTTGGAGCTCATCTTTCACCCACCGCACTTCATCCTCAACGCCTTTCAGGAAATTTATTTTGCGGATGAGGGCATCCCCCAACTTTTCCACCGCGAATGAGATCGCTGCATCCGCCATTTCTAACTCTACTTTTCAGCTGATCTTTGAAACAACAGTCTCTCTCCTTTGATTTCCTTGTATGAATTACTCTCTGGTTAGGTAGGAAAAGAAAAGGTTTTGACTGGAGAATTATTTGGAGCCTGTGCAAATAATGAAGGAAATAACGATGGAGGAGTGGCCACGTGTCAAAATCAGGACGTATATATGGAAAGATGCGATAAAAAGTCTCAGCTTTACAAGCTTTAAGAATGTCTTGTGTGACTAGTGCAAAAAAAAATGTCTTTTGCGACAGTGTGAGCTCGTGTACCTTCCATTAGTATTTTTTTTTCAATTTTCCATTTATAAATATTACTCTATTCGTCCCAATATTTCTTTCATACGGAGGGAGGACACGGTTATTAAGAAAAGAAAAAAAAATGTAGGAGAAAGAATAAAGTGTAAGAGTATTTTGGTTGGTTGAATTTGATAAAGTGTAAGAGGGAGAATAAAGTAAAATAAAACAACATTGTTATTATTGAAATTTAAATGATATTGTGAGGTGTAGTTTATGGAGGATATTCCTTTTTTTAGTGTGTGAAAGTAATGTGATGAGATTTCATTATAGATTAGGAAATATTAGAAATTGATTTAGATTAATTTAATTTAGATTGATTTAATTTATGTTATTTGATTGATTTAGTTAGTTAGAGTATAGATTGATTTATTAATTGATTAGATATCCCAATTAATTAGGGATTTGGTTATTATCCAAACTACTCTTGAGAATTATAAAAGGAAGAATAAAAATATAATAGTATTTTGACAAATTAATGTCAATTTATCTTTCGAGAGCTTGCTAGCACGAGCTAGGGTCTCGATTGTGATTTCGTATGCTTGCAGACCGAGTCGGAGCGACGAAATTATCGTGTGGAAATCGCGATTCGCATCATTGGTGCTTTCATTAAGAGTATTTTGAACCGCGATTGAAATATGAAGAAAATAGAAGAAACTTTATAGTTACTAATAGAATACTTTCTAGGCCGAGCTAGAGTATCGATTTGGGTTTTGTTGCTTGTCAACCTAAGTTGAGGCATTAAATTACGTAGGTTTGAGGAATTCGTTGTTTGTCAACCCGAGTTGGGGCATTTAAAGGTGACACATCATTATATTTAAACTCGGGATGACTTATGTTATAATTAATTTTGAGGACATCCAAATTACAGAGCATATAAATAATTCGATCGATTCAACATCAGTTGATTTGAAAGCCACGGGACATGTCTCACTCACAGGAGAAAAGCAAGCATTCGTTAATTAACATTTGAAGTTGAAAAATTGTTCAAAAATCAAAAGGCAGGTATTTAGAATTCTGGGCAGCAGCATTGCATTGCATTAATGATGATGGATGATTTCAGCAGATCTGAATTGTTGTCTGAGGTTCTCAGTCTGGAGCATAGTGCAGTTATGGATTTCCAATCGTTGGAGCTCTGCCATTCCACCTTCTTCTATCTCTATGTTGTAAAACCACATGTTTCTGAGATGGAGGACTTTCAGCCTGGGGAACCCCTCATGTGATACTTTGACCGAAATAGAAATAGATTTAGAAAGCGCGTCATGTAATTTGAGGACCAACAACTTGGGCAGCTTACCCAGTTCTTGCATCGCATCATTTGTTGTGAAATTAGAATAAGAGAGCGTCAAATGAGTAATATTTTGAGGGAACTTATCAGCACTCGGACACCTATATAAGGCACCATTCAGTTTAAGTTTAGTGAGCTTGTCCAGAGAATTGAGAATTGGGAAGGTACTAAAATAATCAGCTCTTAGGTGCAGTACTTGTACTGTAGTGCTCTCCACTAATAATCTCCCCATCTCTGCCACCCCATTAAACCTAATCAATTCTATGCCCAATTTACGAAGACGGCCACCAGATCCTTGTATTGGGAATAACACTTCTTCTAACCTCATGTATTTCAATGTCTCGAGATTATGCCAGCTCGATTTTTTCATAGAATCAGAGAAGGTACAGCCATCATCCAAGTAAAATTGTTTATCCATGTAAAAGTGACGCAGCCGATCCATTCTCCATGTCACATCTGGGAATATCACCCAGAGACAGTCAGCTATATCAAGAACTTCCAGGTTTTTGAGGGCATCTAACCAACTTGGAAGCACCAGCTTACCTTCCTCCTTTAATCTCAGGTACCTTATTCCGATCGATGCACGAATAGTGGATGGCAAGCTCTGAAATATGCTGCATTCAATGTCCAGTATCCTAAGGAGTTCAAACCCCTTCCAATAAGATGGGGTGGTGATAGTACAGAAATCACCAAATTCGAGGCCCTCAACATGTAAGAAAAGAGACCGGAGATGCTTATTCCGATTCCGTGTGTCGATATGGATCAACTTTTCTCCAATAGCTTGCACAACAAGATGGCGAGGTTTAGATGATGATAAGCTATGCTCACTAATTAGGCTCTCAAAACCTATTTCCTCCTTTGCTTTTTTTATGGATAGCTCACGAAGAAGATCGTGGACACGACAGTATTTCACTCTATCATCTATTGTCATATCCTTGATTTGAACTAAGTTTCGGTTGATCAGCTTATCTAAATAACAGCTTGCTCTCCCCTCCACCGTCTCTTCTTCACCGTCCTGCACCTGGACAAAGCCTAGGGCAACCCATATATGCACCAACCTTTTCGCGCGGATAACAGCATCTTCCTTGAAGAAGGCTAGACACAAGAAGCATGGTTTTAGCTGTGAAGGCAAATTGTGGTAACTCAATTCCAGTATTGCTGATACATGGCTGCCAATTTCACTAGTTTCCAAATGATAATTTTTAATCTGTTTCAAAACTTTCTCCCATCCAGTCTTGGACTCTTCCTGATTCACCAGCAAACCTCCTGCTACCGTGATTGCCAAAGGCAGACCCTGACACTTTTCCAAGATCTCTCTACCTATCTTTTCCAATTCTTGTGGGCATCTCCTCAGTACTTCTGCCAATGAATGCCGTCTTCAACAACAATTCCCAGCTCTCATCTGAGTTCAAAAGCTTCATCTTATGAACATATCCACGATGCTCTGTGATAATTTGGTTCCGGCTTGTAAACAACACCCTACTTGCTTTGCCTGTTTTGATGAGTTACCTAATTAGAACAATTACCAATGGCGATACACAAAAGTGCCACAAGACATCTAGTTTTTGCGGTCCATATATCAATGGAAAGCAACAAAGGTCTACTACTACTACTACTACTGCTAAGAGAGTGTACCATATATCCCCATGTTATTCAGCTACTTGTCACAGTTTCAAAAGATTACAAAAACAAAAGACGCACGAACCTTGTTCATCTGGAAAAACATTTTTGAGGACTTCCCAGTGTGTGTTTTCCCACACATCGTCCAGAACTATAAAGTAGCGTTTCCCCTCCAGCCGATTCCGAAGCATTTGTTGCAGCATCTCTTGGCGCCTCAGATTCCCCTGAATCGACCCCAGAGCCTTCAATTCTTCATCATCCAGGGGAAGGGACAGCTCGTGCATAATCTGCTTCATAATGTCTTCTGCTGCAAATTCACTCGAAACCACTACCCAAGCACACTTCTCAAATCGATGAGCAATGGCGGGGTGGTTGTATATTTTCCTGGCGAGTGTTGATTTCCCGATCCCACCCATCCCAACTATGGCCGAAAGGGAAAGCCCCTCCCTCCCCTCATTTAGAATCACTTTTTTAGCAGAAGATCCACGTCTAGGTTCAATCCCACCACGTCTCTGTCTTTTTGAAAGCGAGCTGCCATTCGACGCCGCAGTTCAACCATTTCCGATCTGCTTCTGGATGAGGATTCAATCCCCACCTCCCCCAGGTTCTGAATTCCGTACCTCTCCCGTCTTTTGACGATTTCATCGAGCCTACTTCGAATGGACTTTATCTCCTTTCCAACCCTGTTGAGGTGCGAGGCATGCCTTGGGAAGCCAGCCCACTTTCTGACTAGGTCTCTCTTCCTTCTGGGCGTGTCGAGCTTGAGAGTGAAGATCTCGATGACATCTTCAGCATCTTGAGCCACCTCTCTCACGTCTGATATCCATTTGCGTATCCTGTCGTCATGCCCTTGCTTTTCGGCGGCGTCTTTGAGGAAACACTGCATGCTTTGGAGCTCAGCTTTCACCCACAAGACTTGCGCCTCAACGCCTTTCAGGAAATTTATTTTGCTGATGAGGGCATCCCCCAACTTTTCCACCGCGAATAAGATCGCCGCATCGGCCATTTCTAACTCTACTTTTCTGCTGATCTTTGCAACAACAGCCTCTCTCTCTCCTTTGATTTCCTTGTACGAACTACTCCCTGGCTTGGTAGGAAAAGAAAAGGTTTTGACTGGAGAATTATGTGGAAAGATGGAGGACTGGCCACGTGTCAAAATCAGGACGTATATATGGAAAGATGTGATAAAAAGTCTCATCACAAGTTTTAAGAGTGTCTTTTGCGACTAGCATTGTCAACGAGGCGGGGCCGGGAACGATCCCCATCCCGTTCCCATTCCCGTCCCCGCGAACCTTTCGGGGAAAAAAAGGCCCCATCCCCGCCCCATCCTTGCTTGAATTTTTTTTTTTAATAAAAATCATTTTTATTATATTAATAAATAAATTATATATTAATAAATATATATATATATATTAAATCATTTTTTAATAAATATATATATATATATATATATATATATATATATATATATATTATATTCACATGGCGGTGAATACTCTCCCGTCCCCGCCTGTTTCCGCCTTCGGTGTATTTTTTCCCCGTCCCCGCCCCGCGGTGAATTTTGGCGAATCAAATATTTTTGTTCGATTCGGTATTCGTGCTCAAAATTCAATATTCGTATTCGAAATTTTATGATTCGAATTCGATTACGAATATTCGATTTGATTCGATTATTAAACAAATACAAATACAAAATTATGATATTCGATTTGATATTTAAATATATATTATACATAAATATATATTATTTTTATAGCAAATATATAAATCTATATATTAATATTATATAAATATATTAAGGCTCCAATTATTTGCACCATATATTTTATAAATACACCACACCACTCGAATAAAAACACCACCATTTTTAATAAATACACCAATTAAAAATATCATTTTGATTGGATGAATTTTACACAATATTTCTTGTGATTTTTGGTTCATTAATGCAATTTTAGTAAATTCTCATAAGACTCTAATGACTTCTTCATCATCACTTATAACAAAGATTTGGATGTATTGGATCCTTATCGTTCAAGTTAACTCCTCACATGGTAGAAGTTTTGATTTTAGAGCAGATTAAGCTCGCCGATTTCATGGGATCAAGAAACCCATTATAACATAAGTTCTTTTAATTTTTTAATTCATTTGAAATATATGATGTTTTTTTATGAATAAACTAATTTTAATTATTTTTGTTTTTTTTTTTATTTAGGAACAAGAAGAGTCTATTCATGTCATGTTGCAAACAACTTAAATTTGGTTTGCAAAATCCATGGAAGATTGATTCCCGTTATGTTGATAATTAATTTTTTTCGTTTTGTATTTGATTATGTAACTTTTGAATTTGTGACTTGTATTGTGAATTGGAACAACGAAATTAATTTTGAATTGAATACTCAAAGAATATTGTTTAAAATATATTTGAGAAAAAATCGATTCGAATATTCGATTCGAGTATTCGAATAGTTCCAAAAATTCGATATCAATTTCAAATCGAATATAAATCACATTTACTATTCGAAAAATATTCGAATTCGATATTCGAAAAATTTAACGAATACAAATTCAAAATAGCGGTATTCGATTCGATTAGTTAACAATCCTATTCCCGCCCGCTCGGGACGGGTCCTCGTGGGGAACGGGATTCCCGCTCCACCGCCATCCCTATTTGCGACACGGTTCAAGAAAAAAAAAAAAAAAAGAAGAATGTCTTTTGCGACAGTGTGAGCTCGTGTACCTTCTATTAGTATTTTTGTTCAATTTCTACTTATTATATTAATCAATTTAATTCGATCTTAAAAATAGTATTCAGGCCATGAAATGAAATTAAATTCGTTAGTTGATAAAAAAATAGTATTAGTCTTATGAAAGGAAGTTCGTTAATTATTCAGACTCACGTAATTTTTTGTGTAATTACAGTTGATGATTTTAGTTTTTACTAGTTTTCACCAGTGCTTTGCACGGGCCTCGTTGTAGTTTAACTTTTTTCTAATTTATAAAAGTCAATTGTAGTTTTTTTTTTTTTAGTTTATAAAAAAAGGTATGTTCTCAATACTGAAATCATTGTAAATAATAACTTAAAATTCAAGTATTATCATTAAAGAGTAAATAGTTTGACATGAATCTTTAGATAGTCTGCATATATTCCAAAATAATTAAAACATATATTCTCAATCGTAGAATTCTTTTTAAATGGTTGAGATCAATTACGCATAGAAATACCAACTTCATCATCTACATGCCTGCTAGATGTTTCATTATGTCCCAGCAGGATCTTAAGTTTGAATGTATGTGACACAACTTATCATGTTGTTTTATTAAAGCTTTTATTTGCTATTTTCTGAGATAGAAATCAACCTCTCTTCTCTGCGATGGAAAAATAAAAACCTGAGTAAAATATTTTTAGGACCGTAACTTAGAGAGTTATGTTTTAAGGACAATAATTTTACCATCTTGTGAAAGTAGGATATTAACTTCTCCTTTTTTCACAAATGTAGGATAATTATCTTGTACATGGGATAGAGGTGTCGAAACCTATGATAGAACATTTATATGGAGATGCATCAGCTTTTCACAAATACCTTGGCTAAATCATTAACTTCTACTTTCATATATAAATTTTATTTCTTTGGCTAAATCATTAAGAATACTCAATAACATTAAAAATTAGCTAATTTAATAATCTGCATCTTAGAGTATTTCGTTTCTTTGAGTATATATGAAAGTGATACATTCTTTTGTTAAACCCATACGATTTTATAATTGTTTGTAGATAGTCTTAAAGATGTAGATAGATTTCAAATTCATAGAATAACTCATGAAGGTGTACAATATTATCAGATTACATGTGACAAAGACAACATGCAACCATATATAAGATCCTCAAAACCCACTATGGCTTCATATGACCCAATATATTCACATCATATATATGATATGAAAAAATGTGGGAGGGAATCAGGTTATGGATTTGGTCACTTGTAAATTATATCACATGATATCCTCTCTCCTTTATTATATAGTTCAAAGTGAGTTAGAATCAAGAATGATCAATGACCATCTCGTCCAAGCTATCCTCAGGCATTATCTTTCAAAGTTACTCTGGAACAAATCTTGGATGCCAAGGAAGGAATAGCTGGTACCATTACACATTTAGAAAGTTGGGGGATGCTGATGTGAACTCAGTATTTTAATATTGGTCCAGTAACTTTTTGGACTTAGTTTTTGTAATTTTTTTAGTAGTTTCTTTCTTTAAGTTTTTTGTTTGTTAGTTTGTTAGCAAGTTGTTAGGAAGAAAACTTCTATATAATGTTTTGTATGCTCATCTTTTGGATTATATGAGAAATATAGTTCTTTCTTGAGCAAATATTATTTTGCAACCGACGTCACTTGCCGCCCGAGCCGGAGTGTCGCCGAAATAGTTCGTTGATCTTGCAAATTTTGCAAATATCGTTGCTTGCCGGCTGAGTCGGACCTCCGGTGTATCGGTAGAAAATGCGGTTCTCATCAATTGGTGCTTTCATTGAGAGCATGGAATCACGACGAGAATCGCACTTAAAAATGAAAAGAAAAATCACTAGTGCATGTACTCTTGGAGAAAGAATGGAGATCTTGAAAACCGATTAGACGTCCCGGAGAGGAGGATGACGAAGATCGCCAAGAGGTTGGAGAAGGTGTTGCAACAACAAACAAATAAAAATAAATCATCGTCAAGGAAAATACCACCGCCGGCAGAGGTCGATGTAAACGGGACGCAATTGCGTAATCAGATTCAAAATCTAAAGAAGAAATGCGAGAACAATAAGAGCAAAGAGAAGATTTTTGATCCGGGAGAAATTAGAATCATCTCGCAATAGTTTTATTTGGGCGAGGGGATTTAGTTGGGGTTTGCCTTTCTCTAATCCAAATCAATCATCATCATACAACAAAAATTTGAAATCGGTGAGAGTACAAGGTTGATCAGGGAAATAATTGACTATGCGTGTGATCACCAACCTTGTATCAAATTCATGGATAAGAATGATGCCATTGGTGGCCGTCATTTTAGTCAAGGAAGGAGTACTGATCGTGAAATTCAAAGGACATTTGTGGAGTTACTAAACCAGTTTGATGGGTTTGATCAGCTTGAAAAGGAACGGTCAAAGATTGAAGTGGAAATGTGCACACAATTTCGTTCAACTTTGGATGACCGATTTTTCGTTTTCATTAGAGGAAAAATTTATTATGTTCTCTTGATGTTACAAAAATAAGAAATCGGTCCGGAACTTATCCTTGAGGACAAGGATGTTCTTTATGGGGCCGGGAATGATGTGAACTCAGTATTTTAATATTGGTCCAGTAACTTTTTGGACTTAGTTTTTGTAATTTTTTTAGTAGTTTCTTTCTTTAAGTTTTTGTTTGTTAGTTTGTTAGCAAGTTGTTAGGAAGAAACTTCTATATAATGCTTGTATGCTCATCCTTTGGAATATATGAGAAATATAGTTCTTTCTTGAGCAAATATTATTTTGCAACCGACATCCCTTGCCGGCCCGAGCCGGAGTGTCGCCGAAATAGTTCGTTGATCTTGCAAATTTTGCAAACATCGTTGCTTGCCGGCCTGAGTCGGACCTCCGGTGTATCGGTAGAAAATGCGGTTCTCATCAGATGCCCCTGGTCCACAAGGTGAAGTTCCTGGAAAGGCGTTGAGGATGAAGTGCGGTGGGTGAAAGACGGGCCGGAGAAGCAATGCCACGACCAGAGGATAAGCAAATGAATCTTTATGCTTAATAACAATGTTTCTTTATTTTTGTCCGTGCTTTTTACCAACATTCGCACACAAGTGGATGTGGAGGTGTATCTATACATGTGTGTACGTATATGTATATGCTTACACCAATCAAATCTATACAGTCATAGAGGCTTGAAAAGGATCCACAGAGTGGTTAGTTGATCAATAATGTGTTAGCATTATATAGTGCCTTCCTCCATCTTGGACTATTATCACTTTTCCTTCTTTTTAATTTAGCCCACAAAAGCTGTTTGCTTTTGTATTACCATGGGTATTTAAGATTCTTGGCTGAAAGCCGCCATTGTACCTCCCAAATTTTTCTTTATCTTCCCGGGAAATGAGGCCCTATATAAGTAGGGATTTCTTGAAATTTGACAGGTCATTTTCTTTTCTTTATCCTGTA
Organism: Paraleonurus japonicus; assembly: GCA_030762865.1. Taxonomy (NCBI): domain Eukaryota; kingdom Viridiplantae; phylum Streptophyta; class Magnoliopsida; order Lamiales; family Lamiaceae; genus Paraleonurus; species Paraleonurus japonicus. The sequence goes on from CM061053.1 coordinate 7,616,472, forward strand.
AATAGCGTAGAACCGCGTAAAGCGAGATTGAAGATAAATTTTATATTAATTTTATATTTAATACCTAATATCTTATATCTATTAATTTAATATATATAATTTTTTAAATATTGTATATGTAATTATATGTGTAGTATGATTTCTATTATTTATTTTATTATAAATTTTAAACACGTTCAAATGCAATGTCTTTGCAATTGTATATTGAGTAATTTAAGAAATAATATCTACTATTACATTATAATAAATATTTTTAAATATAAATATATATATATATATAATTATTTATTAGTTATTATATTTTTTTCAATAAATTATGATATCACTATTCAATTAAATCAAACTCATATAAGTTGTACCTAGATATCTCCATATAGAGTTTATTACAATTTATGCAAATGCTCTATAAAAACCTAAAGTGAACACCCGATTGACTTCTTAAATGTAAGAAGATCAAATAACAATAAGTTGTAAGATACAAACAAATTGAGACTTCTTAACAGTTCATGAGTTTTTCAAAAATTTAAAAAAATAAAATTAGAAAAATCTTTAAAATTATTGTTAAAAGTTCTAGATAATTTCTAATAATCATTTGATAAAGAAAATGTACATCGCGTATTGAGTGTGTGAGTTATTATAAATAAAAGAATCAATAAAATCTTACTCAAGAGAATTGAATAACAATAAATTGAAAAATACAATTAAATTGACATTTGTTGATAAAAAAATATTTGATTTGAGCAAAAATTTGATAATGTATGAACTCTTATTTAATACATAAATAAGAAAAGAAATTTGACAACAAATTATTAGAGGAAGGCGTGAAAGAGATTCATTCTCAAAGCGAAAAAAATTACACACTATGAAACGCGATAAAGAAGAGACACTATGGGAAGAAAAATTATAATGATAGAAAGAGACGCTATTGGAAGAAAATATTGTAATGATAGAAAATGAGATGGTCGGTGACAAAGACATAAATTGGGCAGGAAAATAAATAAAATGAATTTAAAATATAATCGTAAGAAATGAACGAGAATCCATTTATGATTTTTGAATAGAGAGATTGTAAATCCACATCAAAATCAAACACTTTATAAATTACAGTAAACCCAAAAAGTGAGCAATTATACTAATGACAAAAATGGGAAGAACTGAAAATAAAAGAAGAAAAATATCAATGCATGAAAATGGTAAAAATGATTCATGAAGAGGAATGGAGATTTTTTTTTTTTTAACAAAACGAAGAGGAATAGAGATTAAATTAGATTATGAGGAATCGAGAAAATCACAAATATATGAGATTAACAGAACCGGAAAAGTTAGAATCTGGCCGTTAGAATTGAGTTGTGGAAAAAAACTACTTCAAGAGTGAATGAGAAAAAGTGTCTTAAGAGTGAATGAGAGAGTGACACGTAAGATTTTAAGAACGGTGCTTTATATGTATAAAAGATTAATGCTCTGATTTTTCTCCTTCTGTGTTATTGGGATGATATTGTGGATATAATGATAATGATTTTGCATATGAGATGCAATTATAGTGAAATTATCAAGACTGAGAGGGGTGTATTCAATTGGGATTCTATTGGATTTTTTGGATTTTAAAAGTATGTGGATTTAGAAAATCCATAGACTCCATGTAGAGTTTCATAGACTCCATACGAGTTTGACTGACTTTTTTATTGATTTACATGGATTTTCATAGATTTCGGTCTTGAAACTATTGATGCAAATGTATATGAAACACACTTATATATAAAAAAAAGTTATCCAAATTGTTTAGAAAAAATATCAAAAACACATTAGTTCCAAAAAATACATTACTATTATTCATCATTATTATTCTCATCTTCATTCTCATCATCTTTGAAGTTCTATAATAATTTTATAAAATCTCAGAGATAATTTTAATAATTATAATTAAAATTAATAATTTAAATGATTTTTATATTTGTTCTTAAATTAATATAAAATTCAAAATTTATTGATGTAAATATTAAAATTTGAAATATAATTTTTTTAATAAAATATATAAATATGTTTCTTTCATTTTCATTTTTTCTTTATGTAACACCGCGAAAAAATATTAATAATATTCTCTAAGCAACTTTATATCATTTTTTCTTTTCAAATAAATGTGACCTATCATGAAATAATTGAGATTTGTTCTATCATTCCCATAATTGAGATTTTTTTACAAAATAATTGAGATTTATTCTATCATTCTCATAATTGAGATTTTTTTCAAGCGGCATTTTTCTCAAGAAAGTTGTGTTAAGAAAGTTATGTAAATAGAGATTGAACTGGGATTGTGAAACTTTAAGCGGGATCACGAACAAAAGTCTTGACGACAAAATCAAAAATAAAGAGCAGAAAAAAATTTGTAGAATACTTTGTTAGAAGAACAAGTTTTTTTTTTTTTCGAGAGAATCCGTAGAAATCTCTCATTGTTAGAAGAGATTTTGGAGAGTGAAATCTATTTATATTTTGGAAAGAGAATCAAATAAAATCCATAGACTATTAAAATTCATACACTCTTGAATACCTCATGATTTTTAAAATTTTTAAAATTTGTATTGAATACCTCGGATTTTTAAAGACTTTTGAAAATCCAGATTGAATATCCTCCGATTTTGAAAGTCTAAAAAAATCCTACAGACTCTAGAACCAATACATCCCCTGAGTGTTTGTTCTTGAACAAAGTTATTATCCAGAAAAGAATGCTACTTATTATTCAAATTATCGTACCTTGCCTTGTAAGAGATGAGGTCAGATTACATTTTTTAAGAGAGGATATGGACACCTTATGACAAGGTAGCCAAGGATCCAGAGCAAGTCAGGGATTGACTATCGTATTTCAGATGTCTGCTAAATCAAAGGGGCGTTGCTGCATCTCCATCGCCCGGATTTGGGAGATCAGCACCAGAAGATCCTGGTTCTTGTTACAAGCAGTAATATTAATAGTACGTACTAAATGGTTGGACGAATGCATTATCAATGATTATAGATTTTCTTGAAAACACTCGTACATATCCGCCAATTGATTGTTGTAAATGAAATTGTTATTGATGGCAGCATCCCGTGTGTTACGTAGATTTTTTTGTAATATTTTATGTACGGATATTATTTAAATCATACATGATAAATTAGGTACGCTTGGTTGGAGGTATTAGAATTATTCTCATTGATGAATTTTGGAAAGAAAGTTGAGACGAAAAATTTGAGCGAAAAAAAGTTGAGCGGAGAAAAATTGAATGATTGTTAAATGATTGATTATAAAAGGGAAATTATGTAATCAAAATAAATTAGTAATTATTTTATTTTTAAATCAATTTTAAATTGTAAATATTACCAAACATCATCAATGAGAATGATTAATGAGTCATTCTCATTACCTACTTCTAATACCCCCAACCAAGGGGACCCTAAGTTTTAGATTAATAAATATCATATAATTATTTTAAATTTTCAAACATGGAAGGTTATTTATAAACTATAAATGACTTAATGCCTATTAACAAGATAAAAAAAAAAAAAAAGCCTATTAACAAGATAAAATAAATAAATAAAATTATTGTATTTTCAAGAAAATATGAATAATTAAATCAAATAATAATTTTCACATAATAATTTTTACATGATTAGAATTTTAAGATTTAGTTAATCAATTCATCAATATATTAACTATATTAAATTTCATATTTTAAAATACACAAAAATTAAATACATGATTTTCTCAAATATAGTGAAATAAAATAAAAGTTGATACAATCATAAATTTCTTATATACATTTTTAGATTTAAGTTAAATATAATATTATATTTAAAGATTGTCATACGATAAAATGGTAGATATAAAATAGATTTCATAACGTGTTCGATAATATAGAGATTCAAAGTATTTAAAGATTAGCTTAATTATTAAACAACATAAAGATTATGCAAAAGGTCCAAGGTTTAAACCTTCTAAACAATATTTTTTTAATTAAACTCTACACAAAGATTGTCACTTGAATGTCACATATTAAGTATAAATCAATAGAAAAATATTACATCAATACAATAAATTACTATACATATATATATGCATTTAATGAGAATGAGACACCTCATTCAAATTAATCTAAATGTGACACATCATTATATTTAAACTCCCTATTAGGATAATAGAGATGACTCATCTTGAAAGTAATTTTGAGGACATCCAAATTAGAGTGCATATAAATAATTCAGTTTTTCATTATATTCAGATCGATTCAACATCAGTTGATTTGAAAGCCACGGGACATGTCTCATTCACAGGAGAAAAGCAAGCATTCATTAATTAACATTTGAAGTTGAAAAATTGTTCAAAAATCAAAAGGCAGGTATTTAGAATTCTGGGCAGCAGCATTGCATTGCATTAATGATGATGGATGATTTCAGCAGATCTGAATTGTTGTCTGAGGTTCTCAGTTTGGAGATCAGGGCATTTATGGATTTCCAATCGTTGGAGCTCTGCCATTCCACCTTCTTCTACATATATGCTTTTCAAATTGTACATCTTCTTGAGGTGGAGGACTTTCAGCCTGGGGAACCCCTCGTGGGATACTTTGATTGACACAGAAACATTATTATGCACATTATCTAATTTGAGGACCAACAAGTTGGGCAGCTTACCCAGTTCTTGCATCATCACATCATTTGTTGCGATATCAGAATGACAGAGCGTCAAACGAGTAATATTTTGAGGGATCTTATCAGTACTCAGACACCTATAAAAGGAGCCACACAGTTTAAGTTTGGTGAGCTTGTCCAGAGAATTGAGAATTGGGGAGATCTCGTCCTCACAAAAACCTAGTTCTTAGGTGCAGTACTTGTACTGTAGTACTCTCCACTAATAATCTCCCCATCTCTGCCACTGCCACCCCATTCCTCCCCATCACTTGTATGCCCAATTTACGAAGACGGCCACCAGATCCTTGTATTAGGAATAACACTTCTTCTAACCTCATGTATTTCAATGTCTCAAGATTATGCCAGCTCGATTTTTTCATGGAATCAGAGAAGGCACGCCAACCACCCATGAAACTGCGTTCCTGCATGTAAAAGTGACGCAGACGATCCATTCTCCATGTCACATCTGGGAATATCACCCAGTCACAGTCAGCTATATCAAGAACTTCCAGGTTTTTGAGGGCATCTAACCAACTTGGAAGCTTCAGCTTACCTTTCTCCTTTAATCTCAGGTACCTTATTCCGATTGATGCACGAATAGTGGATGGCAAGCTCAGAAATGTGCTGCATTCGATGTCCAGTATCCTAAGGAGTTCAAACCCCTTCCAATAAGATGGGGTGGTGATAGTACAGACATCACCATATTTGGGGCCCCCAACATGTAAGAAAAGAGATCGGAGATGCTTATTCCGATTCCATGTGTCGATCTGGATCAACTTTTCTCCAATAGCTTGCACAACAAGATGACGAGGTTTAGATGATGATGAGCTATGCTCACTAATTAGGCTCTCAAAACCTATTTCCTCCTTTGCTTTTTTATGGATAGCTCACGAAGAAGATCATGGACATGACATTTTTTCACTCTACCATCTATTGTCATATTCTTGACTTGAACTAAGTTTCGGTTGATCAGCTCATCTAAATAACAGCTTGCTCTCCCCTCCACCGTCTCTTCTTCACCGTCCTGCACCTGGACAAAGCCTAGTGCAACCCATATATGCACCAACCTTTTCGCTGGATAATAGCGTCTTCCTTGAAGAACGCTAGATACAAGAAGCATGGTTTGATATGTGAAGGCAAATTGTGGTAACTCAACTCCAATATTGCTGATACACTCTTGCCAATTTCACTAGACTCCGAATCATAGTTTTTAATCTGTTTCAAAACTTTCTCCCATCCAGTCTTGGACTCTTCCTGATTGACCAGCAAACCTCCTGCTACCGTGATTGCCAAAGGCAGACCACCACACTTCCCTAAGATCTTTCTACCTATATCCTCCAACTCTTCTGGGCATCTAATTTCCTCACTCCTGCCAATGAATGCCGTCTTCAACAATAATTCCCAGCTCTCGTCTGGGTTTAAAACTCTCATCTTATGAATATATGCATGATGCTTTCTGAAAATCTCTTTCCGGCTTGTAAACAGCAAACAACTTGCTTTGCCTGTTTTAATGAGTAAACTAATTAGAACAATTACCAATGGCAATACACAAAAGTGCCACAAGACATCTGGTTTTTGCGGTCCATATATCAATGGAAAACAACAAAGGTCTACTACTACTACTACTAAGAGAGTGTACCATATATCCCCCATGTTATTTAGCTACTCGTCACAGTTTCATAAGATTAAGTGTTTGCTAAGATTACAAAATAACCATTGTATTTCCAACAAAAACAAAAGACTCACGAACCTTGTTCATCTGGAAAAGCATTTTTGAGGACTTCCCAGTGTGTGTTTTCCCACACATCGTCCAGAACTATAAAGTAGCGTTTCCTCCAGCCGATTCTGAAGCATTTGTTGCAGCATCTCTTGGCGCCTCAGATTCCCTGAATCGACTCCAGAGCCTTCAATTCTTCAAGATTCAGGGGAAGGGATAGGTCGTGCATAATCTGCTTCATAATGTCTTCTGCTGCAAATTCACTCGAAACCACTGCCCAAGCACGCTTCTCAAATCGATCAGTAATGGCGGGGTGGTTGTATATTTTCCTGGCGAGTGTTGATTTGCCGATCCCACCCATCCCAACTATGGCCGCAAGGGAAAGCCCCTCCCTCCCCTCATCTAGAATCACTTTTTTAGCAGAAGATCCGCGTCTTCTTTCAAGCCCACCACGTCTCTGTCTTTTTGAAAGCGAGCTGCCATTCGACGCCGCAGTTCAATCATTTCCGATCTGCTTCTGGATGAGGATTCAATCCCCACCTCCCCCAGATTCCCAATTCCATAGGTGTCACGTCTTTCCCGGATTTCCTGGAGCCTACCTCGGATGGTCTCTATATTCTTCCCAACCCTGTTGAGGTGAGAGACATGGGCAGGGAAGCCAGCCCACTTTCTGATTAGGTCTCTCTTCCTTCTGGGTGTGTCGAGCTTGAGAGTGAAGATCTCGATGACATCTTCAGCATCTTGAGCAACCTCTCTCACGTCTGATATCCATTGCCGTATCCTCTCGTCGTGGCCTTGCTTTTCGGCGGCGTCTTTGAGGAAACACTGCATGCTTTGGAGCTCATCTTTCACCCACCGCACTTCATCCTCAACGCCTTTCAGGAAATTTATTTTGCTTATGAGGGCATCCCCAACTTTTCCAACGCGAATGAGATCGCTGCATCCGCCATTTCTAACTCTACTTTTCTGCTGATCTTTGCAACAACAGCCTCTCTCTCCTTTGATTTCCTTGTATGAACTACTCCCTGGTTAGGTAGGAAAAGAAAAGGTTTTGACTGGAGAATTATTAATGAAGGAAATAACGATGGAGGAGTGGCCACGTGTCAAAATCAGGACGTATATATGGAAAGATGTGATAAAAAGTCTCAGCTTTACAAGCTGTAAGAATGTCTTGTGTGACTAGTGAAAAATAAAAAAAGAATGTCTTGTGTGACAGAATGACAGTGTGAGCTCGTGTACATTCCATTAGTATTTTTGTTCAATTTTCTATTTATAAATATTAACTAGTATTAAGCTTCATGAAATTTGGGGGATAATAAAAGAAAATATTATATGTAAAAAAAAAAATAAATTAAAATATTTATAATACATAATATATTTAAATTAAAATTATAATTTAAATATATAAAAATAAAATTAAATATATAAAATACTAATAAATCCAAGTATTTGTATTTCACATAATAAAACTATACTGGTAATTATAATTTTAAAAATTTCTTTATAAACAAAATTATTTGTAGGGGCACTCTTGTGTGAGACCGTCTCATGCATGAGACGAACATGAGACGGAGTCACTTTTTAATAAATTATTATCACTTTTTCATAATGTGTTATCACTTTTTCATAAATTGTTATCACTTTTCATAAATTGTTATCACTTTTTAATTTGTTATCACTTTTATACTAATTTGTATCACTTTTTTAAAAAGTGATAACAATTTATTAAAAAGTGATTCTGGTCTCATGCATGAGACGGTCTCATACAAGTTTTTGCCTTATTTGTATAATGGCATGGTTTCCCATCGGAAATAAAATATAAAAATTCAATCATCTTTTGATTTTGACTTTACAGACTCATCATATATATAAATAGTTTAAATATAGTTAATTTAATTTAAAAATATAATATACTCTTTTCTAAGAAATCAACAATTTAGTTTTTATTTTAAATTATTCGCCTATATAATTTACGTATAAAATAACAACAAATTTGTGAAATAATAAATATTAAAGTATCATATATTGCATAATATGTGGAGCTAAATTATTGATTAATACTTTAATGATAAGCTTGACTATAATTAATATCAATTTGATATATTTTGAATCAATTTGTAATTAATTCAATTTTAATTCTATTATTTATTTGATTTGAATAAAATATTATATTTTCGATTGTGTGTGTATGAGTTCAAAAGTAATCATATTTTGTGTAAATTAATGGATATTGTGAAGGTGGAGCTTATAGAGAGTTTTCCATTTAAGAGCGTGAAACTTATTGTGGGACGAACAAATGAAAAGTGTGAAAATATTTATGGGACGGAGGGAATATCTTATATCATAAACAACTAATACTCTTATATAAAACAATTAATATCATTCAAGCTAGTTTCACGGTAAACTTTGTTCGCACAAGACTTTGTCTATATTAGGGATGGATCGGTACGGTATACCGAAAATACCGTATACCCTACCGAAAATTTTGGTATTTATAAAAATATACCGATACTGCACTCGATTTTTCAAGATAATTAAACTTTCGGTATACCAAATTTCGGTATTCAAATATTTTATACCGCATACCGTACCAATATTTCGGTATAACATACAATACCAAAAATTCGGTATATACCGAATCATGCGGATATACCGATTATACCGAATCATACCGATATATTGATATACCGAATCATACCGTCCATACCGAACAATTAATTAAAAAATTATTTAATATATTATTAAAATTATAAATTAATTAATTAAATAATTATTTAATATGTTAAACGGTATGGTATATATCGATGTATACCGAAATACCAAAAATATTTGGTATATACCGTATACCGAAAATTTAAAAAAATTGTATATCGATACCGCATCGAAATCTCGGTACACCGCAAATTCGGTATTTTTCGGCACGGTAACGTCGGTATATCGATATTTTCGGTATTTTCTCCATCTCTAGTCTATATAACTATTCACTCGGAATTGTTGAATTTATATAATTTTTCACATTCACATGATATGTATCCTAATTCACCAACTTTAAGCGAGATAAAATTTTTGCATTTAGAATTATTAAAATTATTTTTACATTCATTTGATATGTATGGCAGCAGACACAATTTTTTCAAATTTGTGCCCTACTTGCAATAAAAGTCTGCGTCCGCCCCTGTTCTTTTGTTGTATTGTATATGATGCTTGTTACTATCTTCACTTGTAAGTGTTATTTTTTTTTTTTTTGAGTAAAGAGGCTACCATTCTATGAACATCTTATGACAAGCTAGCCAAGGATCCAGAGACAGCAAAAAGAGATGTGAGGTGTGTTCCCTCCGAAGATCCATAATGTAATTTGAATATATATCAATCTATGGAGATCCATTTCCAGACCTCATGGTTCCAGTTAGCAATTATATGCAGTTGATTTAGCTTGCAAAAGGTCGGCGGAATAAAGAAGTGACGATCCTTGAAGTAAAGAATCATGTCACTTTTTTATCAAAGTGAGTAAGAATCAAGAATCATCAATGACCATCTCGTCCAAGTTATCCTCAGGCATTATCTTTCAAAGTTAATCCGGAACAAATCTTGGATGCCAAGGAAGGAATAGCTGGTACCATTACACATTTAGATGAGCTCCACAGCATGCAATGTTTCCTCAAAGATAAGCAAATGAATCTTTATGCTTAAAAACAATGTTTCTTTATTTTTGTCCGTGCTTTTTACCAACATTCGCACACAAGTGGATGTGGATGTGTATCTATACAAGTGTGTACGTATATGTATATGCTTTTTACTCAATCACTGATCCACAATTAACTAGCGTTCATCTCTCGTCTTTTCGATTTCAGTAAAATCCTTAAATGTAAATTCGTTCACTTGGGAGGCGACGAAGTGAATACAAGTAAGATTCTTAATCCGACCTTAGTAATCTTGAACACCTATTACAAAGCTTGCTATTTCTTGACTCACAGCCTTGTACTATACATATGATCCGTCTCCTCTATTTTATTCGTGTCCCTTATCTTTTCAGGTTGCTGGGAGACAACTCCTCATGTGCGAAAGTGATAACTACAAAGATTTTCTTAACAGTTTAACTCTCACAAAATTAGTACTTATACGAGTAACAAGCTCTCTTAAATTTCCTGAACATGTTCGATATCAAAACGGCACCTCTTAACTGCATTCCTCCGCAATTTTCAGGTTAAAGAAAAATAGCCTGAACAGTTCTAAGGCTTACCAGTATTTTGTGCTACGAGCACAGAAAATAGCACTTTCCCATGGATATGATATCATAAACTGTTACGAGATTTCATACGGAAAAACCTGGTCTTTGTATTATTATTCACTTGGATAATATGTTAACAATGATCACAGGGAAGAGACTTTCAACAATTTTGGCAGTAAGCTGAGCCCCAAAACAATTATACATAATTGGTAAGTCTGGTGACACGACATGATTGAGTTATTGTAGTAGGTTTGAGGCAATCAATGATCGTTTTCTTGTGATGATGCTCTGCAGGCTTGGGAGCGGTGTTGCTCAGAAGGTGGTTAAAGCAGGGCTACGTTGCATCGTAAGCAACCAAGACAAGTGGTACCTGGATCATTTGGATGCATTTTGGCAAGATTTCTACACAAACGAGCCTCTAACAAACATCACAGATCATAAGCAACAAGCTTTAGTCCTTGGGGGTGAGGTATGCATGTGGGGTGAGCATGTCGATGCTTCTGATATCCAGCAAACGATATGGCCACGGGCTGCAGCAGCTGCTGGTAATCTCTTATCACAAAACAAATTTATTTTAGACAAAAACATATAATTTCAGACAGAAGAAACAAAGAAAGGAAGAATCAGTTTACCATTGTAATCTTCCATTTGATTCTTATTGTGTGTTACATTTTAGAGAGGCTATGGACACCTTATGACAAGCTAGCCAAGGATCCAGAGCAAGTTAGGATCGACTATCGTATTTCAGATGTCTGCTAAATCAAAGGGGAGTTGCTGCATCTCCATTGTCCGGATTTGGGAGATCAGCACCAGAAGATCCCGGTTCTTGTTACAAGCAATAATATTAATAGTACATACTAAATGGTTGGACGTATGCATGCTCAATGATTATAGATTTTATTGAAAACACTCATACATGTCCCCCAATTGATTGTTGTAAATGAAATTGTTATTGATGGAAGCAATTTCAAATTGTATTCTGTCTTTTCCTTACATCAAATCACACACCAAGTTAGTGGGAGTTAATAATCAACGATGGTGATTGCAGAGGATTTTCCAAGATTCGGGCATTTACGAATTTCCAATCGTTGGAGTTCTGGCATGCCACCACCTTCCATGTGTATTTTTGTCATACTGTTCATCCTTGTTCTTGTGGGTAAGTGTTAATTAAATAAACAAGCGTCACTACCTCGGACAGCACGATGACTGAGGTTTATATGATGTTGATGAACTCCCTCGCCCTCACTTCTATTAAGGCTCTCAAAATTTGTTAGAGCAAGAGTTTGAATGCACATATTACAAAGATTTAACGAAGTAAAAAATGAATTAGGAAAATACAAAACAACGGGATAAATTCCCTCCCAAGCCGAAGCCATTCAAAACAAAATAAATGATAAAAAAAAAAAAGACATTTTGCCTTGGTATTCCTGTTCTAATGTAGGAGTAGTTATTTATTTTCTTTGAAGATAATTTACTGTTATTTATATCCTCATGACTCATCTTATAATTAATTTTAAGGACATCCAAATTACAGAGCATATAAATAATTCAGTTTTGTCATTATATTCACATTGATTCAACATCAGTTGATTTGAAAGCCACGAGACATGTCTCACTCACAGGAGAAAAGCAAGCATTCATTAATTAACATTTGAAGTTGAAAATTGTTCAAAAATCAAAAGGCAGGTATTTAGAATTCTGGGCAGCAGCATTGCATTAATGATGATGGATGATTTCAACAGATCTCAAGTGTTGCCTGAGGTTCTGAGTTTGGAGATTAGGGCATTCATGGATCTCCAATCGTTGGAGCTCTGCCATTCCACCTTCTTCTACATATATACTTTCCAAATTGTACATATTCTTGAGGTGGAGGACTTTCAGCCTGGGAAACCCCTCATGTGATACTTTGACCGCCTTAGAACTAGATATAGAAAGCGGGTCATGTAATTTGAGGACCAACAACTTGGGCAGCTTACGCAATTCTTGCATCACATCATTTGTTGTGATCCCAGAATCAGAGAGCGTCAAATGAGTAATATTTTGAGGGAACTTATAAGCACTCAGACACCTAAATAAGGAACCATGCAATTTAAGTTTAGTGAGCTTGTCCAGAGAATTGAGAATTGGGAAGGTCCCGTGCTCACTAAAACCACATCTTATGTGCAGTACTTGTACTGTAGTACTCTCCACTAATAATCTCCCCATCTCTGGCTCTGCCACCCCATTCCTCCCCATCACTTGTATGCCCAATTTACGAAGACGGCCACCAGATCCTTGTATTGGGAATAACACTTCTTCTAACCTCATGTATTTCAATGTCTCAAGATTATGCCAGATCGATTTTTTCATGGAATCAGAGAAGGTATACGAACCACCCAAGTAACTGCGTCCCTGCATGTAAAAGTGACGCAGGCGATCCATTCTCCATGTCACATCTGGGAATATCACGGAGGCACAGTCAGCTATATCAAGAACTTCCAGGTTTTTGAGGGCATCTAACCAACTTGGAAGCTTCAGCGTACCATTCTCCTTTAATCTCAGGTACCTTATTCCGATCGATGCACGAATAGTGGATGGCAAGTTCTCAAATATGCTGCATTCGATGTCCAGTATCCTAAGGAGTTCAAACCCCTTCCAATAAGATGGGGTGGTGATAGTACAGAAATCACCAAATTCGAGGCCCTCAACATGTAAGAAAAGAGACCGGAGATGCTTATTTCGATTCCGTGTGTCGATCTGCATCAACTTTTCTCCAATAGCTTGCACAACAAGATGACGAGGTTTAGATGATGATGAACTATGCTCACTAGTTAGGCTCTCAAAACCTATTTCCTCCTTTGCTTTTTTTTTATGGATAGCTCACGAAGAAGATCATGGACATGACAGTTTTTCACTCTATCATCTATTGTCATATCCTTGACTTGAACTAAGTTTCGGTTGATCAGCTCATCTAAATAACAGCTTGCTCTCACCTCCACCGTCTCTTCTTCACCGTCCTGCACCTGGACAAAACCTAGTGCAATCCATATATGCATTAACTTTTTCGCTCGGAAAACAGCATCTTCCTTGAAGAACGCTAGACACAAGAAACATGGTTTGATATGTGAAGGCAAATTGTGGTAACTCAACTCCAATATTGCTGATACACTCTTGCCAATTTCACTAGTTTCCGAATGATAATTTTTAATCTGTTTCAAAACTTTCTCCCATCCAGTCATAGACTCTTCCTGATTGACCAGCAAACCTCCTGCTACCGTGATTGCCAAAGGCAGACCACCACACTTCCCTAAGATCTTTCTACCTATATCCTCCAACTCTTCTGGGCATCTAATTTCCTCACTCCTGCCAATGAATGCCGTCTTCAAGAATAATTCCCAGCTCTCGTCTGGGTTTAAAACCCTCATCTTATGAATATATGCATGGTGCTTTCTGAAAATCTCTTTCCGGCTTGTAAACAGCAAACAGCTAGCTTTGCCTGTTTTAATGAGTAAACTAATTAGAACAATTACTAATGGCAATACACAAAAGAGCCACAAGACATCTGGTTTTTGCGGTCCATATATCAATGGAAAGCAACAAAGGTCTACTACTACTACTATTACTAAGAGATGAAGTGTTTGCTTAGATTACAAAATACCCCTTTACAATTGAAAAACAAAAGACGCACGAACCTTGTTCATCTGGAAAAGCATTTTTGAGGACTTCCCAGTGTGTGCTTTCCCACACATCGTCCAGAACTATGAAGAAGCGTTTCCCCTCCAGCCGATTTCGAAGCATTTGTTGCAGCATCTCTTGGCGCCTCAGATTCCCTGAATCGACTCCAGAGCCTTCAATTCTTCAAGATTCAGGGAAGGGATAACTCGTGTATAATCTGCTTCATAATGTCTTCTGCTGCAAATTCACTCGAAACCACTACCCAAGCACGCTTCTCAAATTGATCAGTAATGGCGGGGTGGTTGTATATTTTCCTGGCGAGTGTTGATTTGCCGATCCCACCCATCCCAACTATGGCCGCAAGGGAAAGCACCTCCCTCCTCATCTAGAATCACTTTTTTAGCAGAAGATCTACGTCTTGGTTCAATCCCACCACGTCTCTGTCTTTTTGAAAGCGAGCTGCCATTCGACGCCGCAGTTCAACCATTTCTGATCTGCTTCTGGATGAGGATTTCATCCCCACCTCCCCAGATTCCCAATTCCATATGTGAGACGTCTTTCCCGGATTTCCTGGAGCCTACCTCGGATGGTCTCTATATTCTTCCCAACCCTGTTGAGGTGCGAGACATGGGTAGGGAAGCCAGCCCACTTTCTGATTAGGTCTCTCTTCCTTCTGGGTTTGTCGAGGTTGAGAGTGAAGATCTCGATGACATCTTCAGCATCTTGAGCCACCTCTCTCACGTCTGATATCCATTTGCGTATCCTCTCGTCATGGACTTGCTTTTCGGCGGCGTCTTTGAGGAAACACTGCATGCTCTGGAGCTCATCTTTCACCCACAAGACTTGCGCCTCAACGCCTTTCAGGAAATTTATTTTGCTAATGAGGGCATCCCCCAACTTTTCCACCGCGAATGAGATCGCCGCATCGGCCATTTCTAACTCTACTTTTCTGCTGATCTTTGCAACAACAGCCTCTCTCTCCTTTGATTTCCTTGTATGAACTACTCCCTGGCTAGGTGGGAATAGAAAAGGTTTTGACTGGAGAATTATTTGGAGCCTGGTGCAAATGATTGAAGGAAATAAATGATGGAGGAGTGGCCACGTGTCAAAATCAAGACGTATATATGGAAAGATGTGATAAAAAATCTCAGCTTTACAAGCTTTATCTTTATGTCTTGTGTGACAGTGAGCTCGTGTACCTTCTATTAGTATTTTTGTTCAATTTTCTATTTTTAAATATTAATTCGATCTTAAAAATGGTACTCAGCCCATGAAATGAAAATCGTTAGTTGATTAAAAAATAGTATTAGTCTCATGAAAGGAAACTAGTTAATTATTCAAACTCACATTATTTTTTGTGCAATTATAGTTGATGATTTTAGTTTTTATTGTTTTCACTGTAATTTATTGGGCATGTGGTCCTAGTTATTATTCTTTAGACTTTTCTTGAGATTGACAATTGTTCATAGTCCACTTATTATACATTAGTCTAAATTTATATCTCAGCATGTAAACGTAGCATATTTGTGCAGGCACAAACTGCTTTGCATGAACTGGAGGTTTGATATTTTTACTCACAGAATGAATGTGCTTCAATCAATCATCTCTCAATCCTGGTATTATACTTCAATCATAATACTTCTTACAGAGAAAAGAACCATCTTATAAAGTAGTTTAATAGCGACTAAAAGATGAGAATGTGTATTTTCAGGGAGTAGGTCCTTCTTTAACAAATTTACCTTCAAGTTGATTGATGGGATTCTTTCAATCAAACTAACATTAATCTCTCGTCTTCTTTCAGTAAAATCTTCAAACATAAATTCCATCACTTGGGAGGTGAGAGAGGTGGCTGAAGACGATGCCATTGAGATCTTCACACTCAAGTCAAGGCTGACACACCAAGAAGAACTAGAGGCCTATTGGGGGTGCAGTGGATTTGGAGCTCATCTTTTAGGCACCGGACATGCTCCTCAGTGCTTTTCAAGAATTTCAGCTATAGTGCAAATGAGATCACTGCAGCATCCGCCAGATTTGTCAGAGTTTATTGCTAAACTCTGCCCCATGCATGCTGTCTCCCTTTTTGATCTTCTTATAGCAAGCCCATATCAGATGAAAATCAATGTGAACAACAAGTTTTCAGTAATTAATGAGCAATACTTGTTTGAACGGTGTGTATATAATGAATTCATTTTTTATTATTTATGGTCCAGTAACTTTATCTGGATTCAAATTTGTTCTTTTTTATTTTTTTATTTTATCAATTATGGTCCTTTTGATATTATAATGGGTTCTTTTTATCGGATAATTCAAATTTTTGCCAGAAAAATTACTGAATGATCGAGAATATGTTGTGCATACATAATGACACGCAAAATGACGAGCTCGACAATAGAAAGAGAATAGTATTGACCTTGATTTTCCACACGTCGTAAATCACTCGAAATTAGTAAGGAGAATTAACGTAATTCATGATTTGAAGTCGCGGTTCACGAGGGAGGTGTAATAAAAACATGAAACTGATTGAGGGTTTTGTTTCTGGATGAGAGATGATTCAAATGAGGGTGGTGAACCGGTGATGGCCGCCGACATGACCAAAATAAAAATTAGGACAATTTTTTGTCCAAAATTAAAGTTTTCTAGTGAAAATGACCAAAATTAACATCAAAAGATAAAAATTAATATTCTCTTTGTCCTATACTCGTTGTGACATTTGCTCCAAATAGAACGGAGGGAGTAAAGTAATAAGAAAAATGACTAAAATTGAAGTTTTTTTCTCCAAATGCCATGGTAGATGTATACATTTTAAATGTTCATCGATCCTCTAGCTACAAACTAATTCCATATGTTTGATGTAGTTAAATGTTCTCCAAAAGTAATTCTCCTCTAATTAGTGCCCGTTTGGTAGACATGTTTAGCGAGTAAGATAAGGACCTAATTTAGACATGTTTAGCGGTAAGATAAGGACCTAATTAAATGCTAAATTAGGTCCTTATCTTATCGCTAAACACGCCTACCAAACGGGCACTTAAGAAGAAGTGTTTGCTAAGTTTTACAAACTGTTCCTTTACATTAATTGAATTGAATTAACACATGAAAAACGAAAGGCGGGCATACCTTGTTCCTCTGGAAAAGCAGTTTGGAGAGTTTCTGCTGATCTTTGCAACAGCAGCCTCCCAGCTCCCTCTTATATATGAAGATGACTGGAAAATTATGTGGATCGAAATCTACTGGCCACATGTCAAAATCTGGACGTGCGGGAAATATGTGTGTAAATGTGATAAATTAAAATCGATTATATGAAGGCAGAACGATACCGAAATTGCAAGCTGTTAATCCTTTTTTTTTTTTATAACTAAAAGTCTAAAACTAAGGCAGTGTAAACTTTTCATACTTGTGGTGGTAGGAAATGGACAAACTTAAAGACGAATATATTAAGGCCATTCACTTAACTGTATGCTGAGTATTTTTAAGTTTAATATATATGCTTTTTTTGTAAACAATGATACTTTAGATTAATATTGGAGATGTAGTCCCAAGTGGCCAGGTTATGAGCACATTACTATTTGTTAGACAAATTATAATTATTTACAACTTTATTGGAGAATATTATATACAAACACAATATACCCCTGGTTTTATGGAAAAGTCCAAAGTGACTCATTTGAAAATTCAAACTGAAATTAAATTATTTATATTAATTTTCCCAAGATTAGGTTCATCGAATATATAATTTAATATGCGTTGAATTATTTTTAGCGGCGTTTGATATTAGATCTCCAACCTTAATACTATGAAATAATTTTTAATCCAATTATATTAATTTCTCCAATAGACGAGTTCAACAATAGATGCCATAAAATAATGGGGATTTAAACCAATTTCGTTTAAAAAAATTTCACCTTCATTAAAATTTCCATAATTATTTATTTTATTGATTTAGTTCAGTATATTTTCATTTCGTCAATTCAATCAAAAATGATAGAGAAATACATTAAACTATGTCATATGTGCACTTTTTCTCGTAAAAGCTAATGACAGATGCTTTTTAGTCATCACACGTCAACAGAGTTTTATGGGGAGGGTGTATTTGTGACGGTGCAAGAGGAGGGAGTAAAAAGAAAATTTGGATTTTTGAGAAGGTAAAAATAATATTTTGAGGCGGGTGTATTAATATCTAGATTGATGAGCTCATTTGGTGGGTGGATTGACTAAAAATAGGGGTGCAAATATTCGTAAACATTCATCTGGCCCAATAAGCTAAGCCTCGTTAATTGATATGGATGCTGGGCCCAAATTAAATACAAGCCCAATATTGATTTTGCTGGAAAGGCGCAATTCGTGGCGAGGCGT
Organism: Paraleonurus japonicus; assembly: GCA_030762865.1. Classification (NCBI taxonomy): domain Eukaryota; kingdom Viridiplantae; phylum Streptophyta; class Magnoliopsida; order Lamiales; family Lamiaceae; genus Paraleonurus; species Paraleonurus japonicus. Next base: position 7,635,077 of record CM061053.1, read on the forward strand.
TTCCCGATTCTCAGTCATCTCCGCCAATGGCCATGTACCCTATGCCTCCACCGCCGCCGGCCCAACCTCCTCCCGGCGTCTCTTTCCTTCCACCTCGACCGCCGAATCCATTGCCGGTATCCTCCATTTCAGTCGCCCTCGCCGAACTCAAATCTCTTATCAACCTCACCGAAACCACCCTCCGGGCTCTCCCAACCCCCATCACCACCGCCACCACCGGCAGATTTTTACCCTGCCCTTTCTATCCTAACCACCAGGTGCCTCCTTCTTCCCTCTTTTCTCACTACCTCAATTGCCCTTCCCCTCTCTCTTTACTCCACACTTTTCACTACCCTCTCACCCTCCGCTCCTCCTCCTCCAGCGCCACCACCACCTCACCTACCCTCCCCGCCGATTCCTCTGATCTCACCATCTCCCTCGACGACTATAGTAACTTTAATGCCCCCGCCAACAGCTTCTTTTACCAAAATTGTCCCGGCCCTGTCACTCTCATCCCTTCCGTTCGACCGCCTCTGTCTTTCAATTTGCCTTGGGCTTTGTATATCGAGTGTGCTGACTTCGATATAGGCTCCTCGCTAAAAGGATATATGGATTTTTCAGTGGATTTTATTAAGTTCCTTCCATCGGAGATTTGGACTATTCAGAATGAAACTGAATCGTGGGGTGGTGTTCTCCCAGCTTGTTATTCTTGGAGAATATTGCGCGCGGTCATGAAGTTGAGAGATTGCAAGTTGTTGCATTTGAACGAGTGGATCATTGCGAATTCGCCTAGATATGGTGTTATAATTGATTCTCTCATGAGGGATCATATGGTTGTGTTGATTAAATTGTGTTTGAAGGTGATTGTTAGAGAGGCTTTTGAATTGGTTGGTGTCAGGCGTAGCGATGGAGAACTGAAGAAGGAGGAGAATGTGTTTTCGGGTTTGAGCAATCGAAGTTTTGATTGCCCTGTTCTTGTGAAAGTGATGATGTGGTTAGCGTTGCAGTTCAGCATATTGTATGGTGAAGTTAAAGCGAAGTTTTTGCGGTTGATGTGTTAAAAGAATGCATATCGAACACTGCAATGGGTGCTTCAGTTTTTCCTCTGGAGGGAGAAGATGCTGAGTTGAATGATGAGGAAAAAGTTCATGGAGATGTAGAAGAGCCAGTGCAAAGTGTTGTATCAATGGATGGCACTAAGAGAAATGAGAGAGAGAATATAGAAAGAGAAACAGTAGGGGACAGTAAGATTTTCATCTCGGAAGTGGCAGCAGCTGTGGCAGCATTGCACGAGCGCTCATTGATTGAAGAAAAGATTAAGGCTCTACGCAATTCACAGCCGCTGTCTGTGTACCAACGGTATTATTTTATTGTTCCTGCTTACGTTAATTGCCTGGTTCTTTTAAGCACCTGATAAAAATAAGTTTGTGAAACCATATCTTGTGATATGATTGACATACAGAACAATTCATATTTCTATATTTTCATGCTATTACTCCGGAAGTGGTGAAGCACATTATCATGAAAAGCTATAGCATTTTGTCAAAACACACTTGCTTTATCTTATTGTTCATGGGGTCCAATCTTCTTCATGATCTTGGCTGCAGGGTTAAAATTTTGTTTCAAATTCTCTAATTACATTTCAGAAGGTATCTGTAATAATAATGCCTATAAGTCTATAACTAGTATGCTTACTGAATTTGCCATTGGTTTCTGTTTGTAAAATTTATCCAGTAACATGGAGCATGCACACCTGTCCAATTTAGCTGTGGTGGAACGTCAACGATGTCCAGACTACAGACCTATAATTGAACATGATGGGTTCCTACGACATAGGTCAAACAACCAGGTAACTGGTTCTAAGCGAATGGTGTCCATGCATAAACTGCTGAGGAAATGAGACCTTGACTAAAATATAATCAGTATTAACTTATACCAAAGAAGGTCTTGAGGAATAAGATATTTACAACTCTCATTAAGACATTGTGCCAGCTTCTTCTTCTCTTAGGGTAGTTGGATGGCTGCTTCACTTATATTTTTAGTGTTTCTCCCTTCATTAATTATTAATGTGTTCATTTAGGAGGGGAACAAATTAAAGACAAGGGAGGAGTTATTAGCTGAGGAAAGAGATTACAAACGTCGAAGAATGTCATACCGTGGCAAGAAAGTGAAGCGTAATCCTTTGGAGGTAAGCTTTTACATTTAGATCTTTTTTGGATTCTTTATGTATTTGGCATTGCACATGTTCTATTGTGTTGATGCCCCTGGACTTGTATATCTCAGTCCATCAATTATTAATTTAAAGTTATTTATTTAACTTTAATAGCAGTTCTTGTTTTGATTCTTCTGACTTGGGGATGACCATGATTATGTAGACTGTTGTTTTCTGTTTTATGAATGGAAACAACTGTATATCAGGATACACCTGCTATATATAACAGAAAGAGTTGGTTTCTGCTTGCTATATTAATTGATTTGGTCCTTTCATTTCCATATTGCATGCTAAGATGTTCCTGTATCTGATTCCAAACTGGCCATAACCCTTAACCAGGTGGTTTTGAACCTGAATGTAAATTTTTTTCTTGCGACATTAATACCATTCTTACTATTGAACTTGGTGAAAGTGAAGCAGCTAAAACATCAAGTAAAAACATTTTATGAAATTTAATTTGTTTAAACCTGATTATAATTAGAATCTAGCATCATGACTGATGACTGTATACCGACCAATTGTTAGATGCTTGTGCAGCTCGCAACATTAATAGGGATGGAGATTCCAACACACCACAGTTTTATACCATGCCAATTATACAAGTTTTCGCTTATAATTACATAGATGGCTGAATAGATGTGCTTTGCAACAGTTATACCAATTTCAATTTCCTTGAGGCTTAGTAACTTTAGTTTGTTGACTAAACTAGACCTAATTGTAATGCTAAATCAGAAATGCAGATGGCTTGAACCCTTGCCACTGGAAGGATATTTCTACCTAGATAATATTTATTTTTTGGCATTGAAGTATACTTGATTTTGCTTAAGACCCCAAGATGTTTGGAAAGTAGACTTAGCTCATTCAAATGCATTATGCGCTTTGCCTTTTATTTATTAATATAGTTTTTACAGAGTGTATCTGTAATGTTTAGATCTATCATAGAACCAAGGCACCTGTATATCTCCTTTATTGGAGTTGGCTGGTGTTAATATTATATTTCTTCTCTTACTAATATTCATGCGGTTTTATAAATATTCGAAGGTGGCAAGGGATATTATTGAAGAATATATGGAGGAAATAAGGCAAGATGGAGAGACTGGTGGCATCTCAAAGGCTCTGGACGAGACAGAAGCTTTGACATCTGAAAATTTGGATAAGCATGCAAGTGCTACTTATGTTTCTGGATCAAGGAGAAATTCTGAGACATGTGAAGAGAATAGAGGCCTTTACAGTGATTACAAAAAGACTTGCGGTCTCGTCATTATTCAGGAGATAGCAAGGATGACAACCAGTGGTCAGGACAAGATTCAACACAGGATCATGGGCGTCAATATCCCAACAGAAATGTTGAGAGTGTCAGATATGACAGAGATGATCAGTATGGAAGTCGGAATGGAAGACATAGTAGCTATACTAAAGAACAAGGGCATGTTGGAGAAAAAAGGATCTTGTTGATGCATTTGCTAAAGATTATTCTCGAAGATCGAACCGAAGACAAAACGAGGAACGGGATGAGAAGCATCACAAACGAAGTAGAGATGACAATGAGCGACGAACTCACAAAAGAGGAAAAGATGAACATGAGAGAACCAGTCGTAAAAGAGAGAGAGATGAAGATAACTGGGAGCATCGGAACAGAGGGAGAAGCAAAACAGACAGTGCTTCCCGAAGAGAGAGATGAAGACGAGGGAGGACATGCGGATAGGAGGAAAAGTAAAACTCACCGACATAGAAGCTCCAGTCGTGAATTACATGAGTTTGAGGACAGATATGATCCTGCAGAGTCTCATCATTGAGGATGATTTCTAATCTTTATAGTGGATTTTGCTTACTTCCATTTGTGGAATTTGTGGTTCTAGTACTACTGTCTTAACAATCCACTGAACAAGTATTTTCCGAGGTGGGGTAAGTTTTCTTGGCATCAAGCTTCCTCAATGTGCAGGTTAATTATTAGTAAGCTTGGGTCTTCGCCTTTCTTTTTGTTCATCATGTGGCAGCAAGCAGCATGCTGGTGTTTGCAATTTATCCACCACCTGTATCCTCCTCTGTATCCTTCTTGAGAATTTCTCATTCTGTTGGTTTCACAACTGTTTTACTCTCTGTTCTCATGAGCTTCTCTGTGTCACAGGACATGGAAAGTTTAGTTATACTTTACATTACTTATTTGCTCTTGGTCTATTTTTAATACTATTATTGTTATTATTATTATTTTGCACTCTTAAAATACTATTTAAGCATACTGAATCGCTTGAGCATCGAGTTTCAGTGTGGAAAAACTATGAGTTTGACTTTTTCAGGTACTTAGCCATTTTACTATCAATTTGACAATTTGACCTCTAGATCTTATCCTATTCATTTAACTGTAGTTGCTAGTGTCTTTGCTTTCTCTTGCTACTGGTAATGAAACTGACAACAGTGCATGCTTATGTGAATTTGACATTGTGCTATGATGTCGACTTATGATTTTGTCTTGCTTGTCTGTTGTACATGAGGTCTAACTAAATTACCTAGGGCTCTATCTCAATAAAGGGTCAAAGTTCAATTAATTTTGTAGAAGTAACTACTCTTTCAAGTCATCATGATGATTGTAGTGAATAAGCCTTACATGTATTATTAACAACTAAACCTTTATCCCACTATGTAGGTCAACTATATGGATTATATCTTTGCATTATGCTCGGTCTAGACACATGCTCTCATATATCGTTAAGTGTAACATGTCTAATTGTCTATTGATCGTCTCTTTCAAGGCCTTTAGGTCTTCATGTACCTCTTCTACTATGAGTTAATGAGTCTTCTTTCTACCTAATATGGAACATTCTTAAGGTCTCCTATGTACATGCCCCAACCATCTTAAGCGCCATACAAGTATGGAACTCTGCGTAGTTGATTTCATGTGTATTTAGTTCTAGTTAATAAACATGTACAGAGAAAGCCTAATTGTGAAACACATAATAGTTGAATATTATAAATGTTCAAGCAACACAATGAAATTATATACATATAAGTAAAACTGGATGAAAATCCAAAAAAAAAAAAACTCATGATGTGCTCTGCCTTGCCCTGGTGCTTTTATCTCAGCCTTCTTTAATGGGGTTCTGTTTTCTTTTCCACAGCTGCCTGGTCAACATTACTGCTGTTAGGTGGGTTCTGGCTTGTATATGGATTCATTTGTGGAGATGAGCAAGTTTTGAAGAGATGGAGATTCTTTATTATATGGTTAGGATTTCTAGTTTCTTGCACATCCGGTTGATTCTTGTTATATAATTTTTTTCACAGTTTCTTAATAGCTTGAATTTGTATTCATTTTAGGAAAGACAGTATTTATGTTGGTTATATAACTAGGTTTCCATTGTGCACTGCGAATGGATTAGTTACATTGTTTTTTTATCACTTCTACACGAGTTTTTTGATAATCTCTCTTGTATTAACATCGACTCCATTGTGAACAAGATGTCGAGTATTTCCCATTCCTATTCCGCGATTGTATGCATAATGTTCTCTAGATTTGTACATTTATCCTAAGATAATATGTCACCCACATGAAAGCCTCTCCTGTTCTTGTATCTATTTGGTTGATGACTATGTTTGTTGTAATACGGGTGATCTTTGAAGCTAATGGAAGAAAGTTTGTAACCGTTATCACAAAGTTATCTCATCTTACAAATCTCATGAAGATTATTTTGTAATAAAAAATCGAAATTGAATTGAATGAGTTTTTCATGGATTCGCAAGACACGCCACAAATTTGTCACCACCTGTTCTCTGCAGCAAAGTGTGTGATACAATAGCAAACTTCATAACTTTATACTCTTATTTTGCCTAATTTAGGTACCATCCCTATCATTGAATCTTCATGTCAGGACTAAACAATATGTTTGAGATTAGTTCTTGTGCAAGAATTTCGGGTGGGAACTGAAAAGTGGTGATATTTTCTTGATAATTAGATAAGTTTAACAACTTCATTCACTCTATCATAAGCTATATGATGTCGTGTGTCCATCTCCTCCGCTCCAAGCTCAGCTGATTATAGTTGAAGATACGATCCTGGAGAAGATGGACGGCACGCATTACTCCGATTTGATCAAATTTCTTGAGCTCCAGATCATGCAGCACAAGGAGGAACCATGCATTTGGAAAAGAATCCCAGCATTTTTTTCTGAAAAAACACAAGAAAGATTGATTATAAACATCAAAGTAGAATGATACTAGACTATGACTATGATAAAGCTAACATAAATCAAATATTAATCTCCCTTTTTATATCCAACTCATCTGGTTATGGGAGTTCAAATTTCAATCCAAGTTTGCTACATTTGTTTATATTCATACTGGCATAAGTTCATCAAACGACATAAGAAAGCTTACTCTCTTTGAATTCCCAAGAAGCTCAGGAGGAATCTTGTAAAGATCTTCATCTACAGGCTTGACAGAAATTGATGATTTCTGAGGTTCAAGATTTGCAGACTTAGTACTCTGATTCTGAGGGATTTTTGGTTGATCCATCAAATCCCGAACCTTAACTGGTTTCCTCTGCTCCTTTGAATGCTTAGTATGATTCTTGTTAATCCCACTTGTCTGTAATATAATTCCAACAACATTAGATCTGCTAAAATGCAACCAAAGTCTAGCACACTTGTCATCCCATTCTTCCATTTCTATTCTAATATGTTCAATTGTATATCGTAATGGTAAAAGAACAGATTGAAAACCAACCTTACGCTGAGGCAGAGTATAAACACGGCGAGGCAGAGGTTTGTCAAAGCCAGCACCATAAAGATCAGCGCCACCGGCGGCGCCGCCCCAAGAAGAGGCGGCGTTCATGTAAGAGCCACCGCAGTCTCCGGAGCAGCTACACCGGAGAAGGCCGGCTTGTCTGGCACACTCAAAATACTGAGTAATTGGAAGCTCATTCGCATTATCCCAGTCTCCAAAAGCTGGAATTTGTCCACTTTTTCTGAAATATTCCTGAAAAAATTAAACCATGCAAGAATCATTAACACCACCAAAATATAAACACGGCCAAGATTCCTCAACAAATTCGAAAGGGAGCACAGAAAAGTGATACTGATGCTCAAGAATCAAGATCTTGAAAAGTTTGAGACTTACTGCAGCCATTAGTGGAAGAATGTAGCAACAAAGGATGAGAGAGAGAGAGAGAGGCTACTTGTAGTGGTAGCTATAAAATTAGTGGGGTTGATATTCTTGATTTTTGTCCAATGAGAGTGGTGTGGATGTGAGCTACTTAACTGGTCATCATAACATACACAAACACACAGTCCATCATTTTCAAAATCATTTATCCTTATTCTATAGGGAAGGGAATTAAATATTATTTTGTTGTGTTACTATATTGGACAGTCAAACGAAAATGTATATGCAGCATGTGTAGGTGTTGAAAACTGAAATTTTTGCCTAAAAAGAAGGGGGAAAAGAAAGAAAAGAAGTCAAAGAAGAAGGCTAACTAACAAATTAAATTTCCTAAAAATTGATTGACACAGAGTCTACTACGCATTCATAATATTACAAGGGCACAAATGTATCTAATTTATATGTGGATCAATTTTATAGTATGAAATTGATACTTATTACAATTATTCGTTGATATTATTATAATTATTAATTGATATCATAATTATTTTATATTGTGATATCACTATAAGTGTAATGATATTATTAAATGAATATTATGGCATCAATTCAATGGTAATAATTTTATACTATAAACTGTTTCACACTCAATTTTGTATTATATGGTACTCACTCCATCACATCTTAGATTGCTCAAAATTAATATCTTATTTTTATTTTTTCATATCCAAAATGACAAAAATAAGTTTACCTATCAAACTAAAACAATCACCCTCCAATAAAATTGAAATAATTTATTTACCACAAACTTTACATCTTTTAATACTAATAAATAATTTTCTCATTAAAACTCGTGTCATTTTGGCTTAAACGATAAAAATTGGAGGGAATAATATTTTAGATCTTATTTTTAAAATTTTATTACATACTGAAAATATTGCAATAGACAAATTCACAATTCATTTTTGGCACAATATATATATATATATATATATATATATGTATGTATGTATGTATGTATCAAATAATATCTTATTTATAATTTTTAATCGGATCTTTATTGTAAAAATTACACAATTATTAATTTTTAAAATTCTCATATGTAAATGATGTGAATTGAGAGGTTATTACTGACGGTGAGGGAAACAGCTAAATGTTTATTTTTGACGTGATATATATATATATATATATATATATATATATATATATATATATTAATATAGAGTAGTAGAGTCAAATTTTGGACAGTTTGTCAAAGGAAAAGGAAGACAAGGGAAACGAGGTAGGGTTTACGTCAACGACAAATTAGGCAATTGGGACAAGAGTGGTGTTGAGATTTGTGCAAGTGTGAACTTAAAGGGGCACCAGTAGAAGAGTCAACTAAAAGTGCTTTTAGTTTCCAATAATTTACATTAAAAATTCATTATCTTTTTATCACTTTTAACCCTTGTCTTGTTTGCTAATGCGTAAAGAGTACTTTTTGGTTGATTTTTTTAGTTTTTTATGTCACACCTTCGCTAATTTATCAAACTTTCTCACCTTATTCTATTGTATGAGTGGATTGTGTAATTTAAATGTATTTTAAATAGTTACTATTATTTTTATTTAACATAACACGTGTTAAAAACTAATTCAAATATTTTAAATTTAAATGTTTCTATCAAATTAATCACTTAAATCTAAAATTTAAAAACCATCTCTAGTTGATTACACTTCTATCTACTCTCTTTGTTCTGTATAAGCTACCCGTATTTTTTTTTTTGGTGCAAACATTAAGGTAAGATAATATATATATATATATATATATATATATATAATGTGATATATATATATATTATAAATAATGTGATGGAAATAAAAGAAAAAGTAAGAGATTTAGATAAAAATTAGAATAAATAAGTGGCATATGTATAAAAAATAAAAATTATATGAATATTAATTTAGTAGGTAGTTGTAAAAAATAATGAATAACTTATGATACAAAATAAAAAAATGGATAACTAAGAGAGTAATATTTTAGTATCTCATTCAATCTTGCCGCTTATAATTCAATCCGAAATTGATTGTAATGTAGTTTCACCATTTTACCCACGCTCACTACCCCCTTTCTGTGATCATTTATTAATAAAAACAGTTGTGGAATAAAAATATAGGGACAGGACTGGAAAGTTCTGAGAAAAAGGTGAAAATGGAGAGAATACAAGTTAAAAAGTGCCTCAAAAGTCAAACTTTTGCGTCTAACGATAACAAAACCTTTCCTCCACGATTTCCGCTGTACAGATTTAAAGTCTACTAGATCAAATTACTCCACAATAATTATTGATGCAGTACAAAAAGCACATGCAGGCAGAGAGGGAGAAAATTGCCTATCCCAAATCGGATTTTAGATTCATGCACTCGCTCACTCGATCCAACTCGTTTCTTTTCAATCTTTTAATTGTAGTGTTTACAGTTGTGCAACTGGTGCATCCAAGAATTTCGAAAGATTCAATCCTACTTAAGTACAAATCTTAGATCAGAAAGTATAACATAATGCATGTACTATCATTTGTCTTAAACAAAATGGTGACAAATTTCATGTATCTTTAGCCCTTTACTGTGTATTCATTCATCTTATTTTTCTTAAAGGTATAGCACTACCAAAAAGCTTCTCTACCTCACTTGCTTCCAATTTAAGCTCACTCAAAATTTCCATCTCTTCCTTACTTAGCTCCTTGAGAAAATAGTCCTTATCCTTGATGAGCTCTTGAAACCCTTCTGCCAATCTCTGAAACAATGAGGCTTCTGTGTTCTTAAAACTCTCCACTTCTTGTTCTATCTCTTCCACTTCTTTCACGATTATCTCTTCGCCTTCCTCCACCGTCTTTTCCAATCTTTCGACAAGTGGGGGTTCGGGCCCACAAGTGTTGTCTGTCCTGATGAACGTGTTGAAATCACGGCCCACGTTTTAGCAGCCTTTTCGAGCTGGGGTATAATGCTTTCGGGCAAAACTGCACTTCTCGTGTATATCACAGAGCCACCGTATCCATCCCAGGCATCGTTTCTGCCTCGATAGTATACGAATATGTAGTCATCAGGCTTGTTTTCCACCTGGGCTGAAAGAATGTACCTAATCAAATTCATTCAAATTATCATATTCTTAGCTGCACAGACAAATTGGAGCAAAATTTGGTTCAATGAAGATCAAATATCTCCCCAGAACAACAATTCATTTGAACTTAATTATGACATTGTTTAAGTCTTGAAAACAAATCAAGCCAATGTAATGAAGTTAAGAAATTCAGACAATAATTTTAGATGACTTCTTGTTCTTCCTTGTGATTAGTCATATATATGTTTACCCAGTGAACATTGGTTCTTAACAAATTCTGATCATGTAGAAAAAGCCGAGCTCGAATTATAATAGGTAAATATCCACTTATAACAACCAAAAGAAGTGTTTATGAACAAGAAATTACGTTTTGAATTCCATGTTTTGATTCTTGGATCTTTGAATATGGGATTTATTATTTGTTCAATAGGACCAGCTTATGTTATTATCATTGTCTAGTGAACTCAATTGTGTCATATAATCTAGATTCTTGATCGTATCATGAAATTGTGATACAAATAAAAAGGTATAAAATACATACCAGTCATCTTGATAGTGAAGAAACTCATTGTCATGATTGTATAAAATTCCCGGATAGTTTGGATCTTGCACAAATGTCTGGACTGCTGTTCGAGTGAAGAACCCCGTATCTGGAGTTCTTATTCGCCAAGACAAGTTCCCTACAAGTCGAGCACCTTCTGTATGGAACTCGTGCACTTGGCAATCAAAGGTATCGAATGTAGGATTCAACCCACTGCTTATAAACCACTTCCCATTGAAATCATTTATGTCGAATTTTGGGACTAGATATGCAGGATCAGGTGCTGGGAACTCACCCACATCTGATTTACGAGGCACACATTTCTTTCTTGAGACTGCACAGTCATTGAATTCGTCTACAACGCTATTTGCAAACAAATCTCCGCACTTAATCTGTGATAAAGAAGGGCCAGAAATTAATACTGATAGTTTAATAGACTCAAAAAAGATAATCAAATATTATGAGAGATGTGGGAGTCACTTGGCATTCGGTCTCATCAGGTCTGTTATTACAGGTATTAAGACATGCTACGTTAGCCGCACAAGCTGGGTTCGCGATGCACTTAGCAAGCTCCAACCTGAAGAGAGGCAGTTGCATATGTAATAATCCCTGTTTTGTCTTTGTTTCAAGAACACATTGTCTTTTTAACTCTAATTATGAGAGATATTCATCGATGATCAAACCATAATTGGACAAAAGCTCAAGAAAATAGAAGATTGGGTTAATATCATTTTTGGTCCCCTAATATTTACATTTTTCCAGTTTTGGTCCCCCTATTTCACTCACTAGCAAACATGATCCTGGAAGTACACTTTTATTCCCTCATTTGGTCTCACCATTAGTTGACTGCCCGTTGACTGACAAAATCAACCATTTATTAATTACATTTCGCACCCCCAAATGGTTGATTCCATCAGAACACGGAAAGTCAACTTATGGTGGGACCAAATGTGGGAGTAAAAGTGTACTTTAAGGACCAAGTTTGATAGTGAGTGAAAGTGGACCAAAATTGGAAAAAGTAAACTTTAGGGACCAAAAATGATATTATCCCTAGAAAATAGAAAGAATTAACGGAATTCATTTCAGAAGCAAGAAAAGTAAATTGGATTTGGTACCTGCACTCTTTCAGTAAGCACGAACAAGTTTTGAGAGCATCCACAGCCTCAGCTGGTGGATTAAAGATCATCAATGTTAACGTCAATAATATTGCTGCACTCTTGGCATAGCTCCATTGCTTGAAAATACATGACTCACCACATCAGGAAGATGTAATTTCTTTAAGCCCTACAAAGGAGTTCGGTTAAACAGAAAGAAAACGAGAGTTCTTCAAGTATAACCTCAGATGTCATAATTAAGGATATTAAAATTGTTGTTAAGAAGTCACCTCAGATAAAACTGCGTTAAACCGATGGCTTGAAGAAGTCTTCTCCATTCGTACTGAGAATAAAGTCGAGTATCTTCGTCCCAATCCTTTACACAACTGTTTAGTCTTTAACAATTCCAAGTATCGAAAGTTCCACTTACTGGAAACCATTCTCACCATCAGATTGTCTTTCATATCAGCCCTACTACAGCTGTATCTTTCATGAGAAGCCTGTCTCGATTTATTATGCAATAGCATGCTTTCACCATTGGAAAGCACTCCAGTATAATTGAAAAACCATGTTTCACTGCTAAATGCTACCTGAATTTATGTGGCGATGTCAGATATGCTTCTAAACTGCTAAGAAATACAGACAGATATAATTATCAAGAGATGGGTTCCAAAGATGATGCGTTACAATTTTATGATAAATGTGTATTTGTATGTATTTTCAGTCAGTCTATAGTACAATCAGTTCAAACAAGACAAGATTTCACCAACAAAATCAAAACTCTATATAGCAGGTAATAAATGAATTTCCACCTTTGAAGTACTATAATCTTAGAGGTGTGATCTTGTAAACTATTTTGAATTGCAGAGTAACTTTCTGGCAAAATCCTCAAAAATCCTAGGCAATAATCTTGTTCTTGAATGTATTGAACATGATTACTGTATAGTATATATACAACTTCCAAGATATTCAGATTTACAAATTTTCCTTCCACAAAACTATGAATCTACCCAATGATTTACTCCACCTTTTGAATATCACAGCGAATGAAATAATTCATCTCCCATGAATATTATACTTCTGACTTTCATGCATCCAGAAGAGGAAAAGGACTGTGGTTTCTGTTCTCATTAATCAATCATATCCCATAAAAAAATTTCACCTTTGCACCCCAAACCTGACCCATCCCATCCCATCCCATCATTGCTGTCTTATACTCCCTCCTTCTTGGAAAAGTGCGGGAATTTTGAGCACAAAGTTTAAAATAAAGGGGTAATGAGTAGAGTGTTGATGGGTAATTTTGTAAATTTTATGTGAAAGTAAATATATTAGTTGGATTGAGTGTCTATGTGAGTTCCATTTTGCGTAAATATATGAATATTGTGAGTGTGGAATTTAACGAAGAGTTTCTTTTGGTCGTGCAAACTTTTGTGGGACGTCTCAATAAAGAATTATGCAAATTTTTATGGGATTGAGGAAATACTGCTGTTACATTAATCACTTAGCTGAACTAGATTACTTTGACTAAGACTTGCTAAAATGGATATCAAACTGGTAACACCATAAGATTAAGACATAGTTTCTTGGCATTCTCAATTCTTCAAACACATCAACAATCTTCATCTGTATTACTTTCTCACATCACAACTACAAAAGTAAAACCAAGTTCCCAAAAACAGAACTTGAATAAAATTTCACCAGAAAGCCCTCGTCAAATCACATGGGCTACTTGTGAAGACATAAAATTTCTGCTAGAATCAACTTATTACCAAACTAAAGAATGCCATTGCAAGAATCAAACAGAATTGCACAATCACACCCCAGAAAATACAGACACTGAGGTCATAACGTCAACTAACACGCATATTGACAAATTCCCATTTAGAATGCACACAGGAAAAGTAGAATTTTGCGAACCTTGGATTTGTGATGCAAGAATGGCGGCTTGGAACATTTTTAGGGGCATTGAGCATAAAGAAACGTGAGAAAAAGATTAAGAATTTGAAGAAATTAAAGGGGGAAGAGGTGACGTGTGGAGTTGAAAGCATGTGGAGTTGGATAAGATAGTCTTGTGATTATGAACCCTGCAACGTTCCTAGGTGGGGCTTATCAACCGTTTATTTTAGGGATGAGAGCAAATTTACAATTTTAATTTGGCATCCAAACTTTATGAAAATATATATATATATATATATATATATATATATATATATATATTATCGGTTCAAACCGAAAGATAGTTTAATTATTAATTTGAGGTTTGAAAGGTAAAATTTATCAATTTTTTTCATGATCCAAATTAATAAATTTTATCTTTTAGCCCCCAAATTGATTATTGACTTATCTTTAGCGGTTTGAACCGATAAAATTTTTTAACAAAAGATGTCTTTTAATGATAATTAAAATTCTTTTGGTCCTTTTTTTTTTTCGAAAAAGAAATTCTTTTGCTCCTTAATTTATAAGTTTTATTTTTAAGGTTTTGAATTGATTATTGACTTATTTTTTATTGTCCCGGATTAATAATTGGAAAAATTCATGATGCGTAGAATTTTTATTTTAATTCTAGCTTGACGTAGAGCCCTCAACATTCGTCAAATAACACAGAGAAATCATAGGCAAGTTTATTGAAGCAAAGAAATATGAATCACACTTCTATACTTAAGTTGTACAGTGTAGTTACTTGTAAATAACTAAATTTTTCAGTGGAAATAACTACTTTTTCTTTACATATGATTTTATTTTTATGAATTTATAAAAAATATTAATTATTTAGATATAAAATGGTGTATTATGAGGTATGTATTGTGAGATTCATTTATTAATAAAATGATTGATTATAAATAAAATTAATAACACTTTGAGTAATTAAAAAATATATTAGAGAGTGTAGATAAGATACTGTATTTCATTTTAAATCATATATACTAAGTAAAGATGAATTAAAAAGGAAATCATTTTATTAAATTTGGACCGAAAAATTAATATTTTTCAACAAAATCAATTAATATTTTTAATAAAACAATTTGCTTACACGATACGTACGTAAATAAGTTTTTTTAGTATAGGGTAATGAGTTTATTAATATCGTGAGCCTTCTAGAAGTATGTCGATGATATTACCAAGTAGTTAAAAACATAGTATCCTTGTAAGCATCGTTGCCTTGTCTCTGGTGGTGGTATTTGACTATAGTGATGTTGATTCAAATTCAAGAACTTGATTTAAGAGCTTGGTTGCCTTAGAATCTACAAATCAATGAGGGCTTGGTTGTCTTAAAATCTGTAATTATTGATTTAACCGTAAAAACACGTCATGCGATCATATCAACCAGTCAAGTTTTGTGACATTCGATTAAAAAATACAGTCGAGAGCTCGAGTCGAGCTCGATAAAGAAGTTGACCATGTCAATGAGTCAAATCTTGTGTCATCCAACTCGAAAAATCGAGTCGAGTGAAGCTTGAAATGAAGAAATAGTTGCATAGTGCCATGTGAAATGAATCTTTATCTAGTTATCATCAAAATTCAAACTTTCAGCACCCAATTTCCACTGATATTTTCCCAAGCTGATATAATAATATGTATGAGCTTGTTTTATTATGAATCAAGCCAAATACGAGTAGGGGTGAAAATGGATCGGATATTTTCCGACCGATCTGGGAGTATCCGACCGGTATTGAATTCGGTAAAAAAATAAGTATTCGGTTGGATACGGATACGGAATACATAATATCCGACCGTATCCGAGGTTTACCATATTTTATTGGATATTATCCGGATAGCAAATCCGAAATCCGTTTTTAATATATTTTATTTTATATTTTATACTCCCTCCGTCCGGAGTTATCTTCACACTTTCCTTAAATGGACGTCCCACAATTATCTTCATACCCCATTTTAGGAAATAACACTACATATCAATACCCTCACAAACACAATTTAATTTCAAAAATGTCATCCATTGGGCCCACTTTTATTTTTATTTTCAATCCATTTATAATTAATTTTAATACTAACTTGACCCAATTAACACTAACTCACCCAATTAAACCCAATTAACCCAAACCTAAAATAACTAAACCCTAACCTAATTTACCCTCCCTCTCGATCATTCTAGCCTGCATCTCTCTCTCTCTCTTCACTCGCTCCAGCTCTTCTTCTTCTCTGCAAAACCCTAATCTCTCTCTCTCTTCACTCGCCGCTCCATGTTCTTCTCTCGCAAAACCCTAATCTCTCTCTCTCTTCACTCGCCGCTCCATGTTCTCCACCTCGCTCTCACCCTTAACCGTGATCGATCTATATGCTTCTCGTTATATAGGTAGATTTTAACCGATCTCTTGTGATATTCGGTGGTTCCGCTTTCTCTCTCAAAACCATAATCGACGGTCTTGTTCTCTAAGCCATGGGGCACGGGAGTCCGATTCGATACCCTCTAACCTAGGGTTAGAGTTGGCATCGAAAATGCCTATGAGGCTTTTGGCCGATTCAGGTACGACCCGGTTTTCACCGATTCTGGTGAGTATTCTTTTGACACCGATGAGGTGTTTGTCGACTCTGGTTATGAGCCGCTTTTCATCGATTACGGTAAGCTCGTTTACGGTAAGAATGATTCTTTCACAAATGATTTAGTTGTCCCAGTTACGGCGATGAACGTATTCCCCTTCTGACCGTGAAAAATATACTCTATTCTCATCTAAGAATAATCGACTTTTACGGATCTGTTTTGAAGAAAAAATGAGTGAGGAGATGGAAAAGGCTATCTTTGAAGCCGTACGTATATGGTGTCCGACTTATAGGTAAAATTTCTTAATTTATTTTACGTATGGCCTTACATTTATGGTGTCTGGATTATTTATGAGTTTTTAAATTATCTTGGCCTTACGTGTATGGCCTATACGTGATTTATTTCTTTGGTTTAATTGTTAAATGATCTATGTATGTTAATTTTGGCCTTGTGTATGGCCTTCTCGTGATTTATTCTTTGGTTTATGGTTTAATTTTGGCCTTGTGTATGGCCTTCTCGAGTTTTTAATGGCCTTACATGTATGGCCTTACGTGATTTATTCTTTGGTTTAATTGTTAAATGATCTATGTATGTTAATTTTGGCCTTACATGTATGGCCTTCGTGATTTATTCTTTGGTTCATGGTTTAATTTTGGCCTTCTCGTGTATGGCCTTCTCGAGTTTTTAATGGCCTTCGTGTATGGCCTTCGAGTTTTTATTTTTGGCCTTCTGTATGGCCTTGTGATTTATTCTTTGGTTTATGGTTTAATGATACTCGAGGTTTTTAAATTATCTTGGCCTTACGTGTATGGCCTTGTGATTTATTCTTTGGTTTATGGTCTTCGATGGTTTAATTTTGGTCTTACGTGTATGGCCTTACGGTGTATGGTCTTACGTGATTTAATTTTTGGCCTTGTGTATGGCCTTGATGGTTTGCAAATGCATGTTTTCTTAGGTAATGATGTTGGCCTTACGTGCATGGCTTTACGATGATTTATGTGTGCGGCCTTACGTGTATGGTCTTACGTGATTTATTTGCTTTGGTTTTATGTGTCACCACTACATTGTCCTAGTTTGGAGACTTAGACCTTCTAGGTTTTATGTGTCACCACTAATCTTGCCTAGTTTGGAGACTAAGAACCCGCATGGTATTGTTTGTCACCACTAGTGTTGTCCTAGTTTGGAGACTTTTGTTAGTCACCACTAGGCTATTCCCTAGTGTGGAGACATAGCCCCTATGATGAAATTATCTTCGAAATTGTAGGCTTGAACAAATTAAAACTTGTGTTCATAAAGAATGAATGAGCGAAATTTGTAGGCTTCATCAAATTTGCATGATTTTCAAAAGCAAGCATACATATTTAAATGAATTACAAAAGCAAGCATACATATTTAAATGATTTACAAAAACAAGCATTCATATTTGCATGATTTACAAGAGCAATCATAAGTATTTGCATGATTTAAAAAAGCAAGCATAAATATATGCATGATTTACAAAAGTAAGCATTAAATTACAAAAGTAAACATAATTTCATTTCTAAAATAAACTTGTTTAATGTTTACGACATAAACATAATCATTTTCCCACAAAATATCATGCATGATTTCTATGTTTAATCTCGCAAACAATGATCGATTTCTAAAAGCTGCTCAAAACCCGCCCAAAAAGTTATTTACCCTGGCCCCTATCTTAAAAACTTCCCAAAAAGTGTTTTTACCTGCCATATATTCAATATCTCAACCCTCTAATTAGGCTGCTAATGTCATAAGTTGATCCTTCCACTTGCCCTTTTCAATTAAAAAGTGAATGCATTCTCTCACAAGCTCTTCATTCACTTGTAGAACCATAGGCAACCTGTCTTCCCTTATGAGTCTATCCTTACCCATATGTGGCGGCTTATAGTTATTCGACTCTTACCCTTCATGATCTCAATTAGACAAGATTGTAGACTTAAAAAGACTTTGTTAAGTGTGATGGTACATTAAGTTTTCAAAAGACAAAGAACACATTCTTAACTAAGTCATCCACACTATAAGAAGGCGTGTCAACTTGAAGTGATTGTATTGCCCTAAACCAACCTAAATCTAAAATATTTGTATCCCAGGTGAGTTTGGTGGGTGACATACAAGCCGTATGTTGAAGCCATCCGAGCTTGCACTCTAAATTCTGGATCATCGTTGCTTATGTGAGGCTTTGCATTATCTTGTTGTATGATAATGTCTTTGCTTGCATTACCGAGCCACTTGGCCTTAATTGGTATTATACGAAAAAAAAATTGAAAGATTAGCATGATTAATGTCACCACTAGAGGTTGATCCTCTATTTTGGAGACTTAATCATGGCTAACTACTGGATGATGATAAAATAATCTGACGCTTTATTACCCGGTTCACCAAACAATTTTTGATAACTTCCTTGGTGATTGATTCAATTGGCTTAGTCACCAAAGTACCCCTCACCCTATTCTTAGAATTTCTCTTTCTGGTTCTTTTGTTGTGAATGGAAATAGTCCAATTTTTCCATCAAACACCATATTTCCATTCTCATATTGAGGTCTTGAAAGCATTACCCCCATGAACATAATTTTTGGAATGAATCGTTTGCTTTTGCATGATCTATAGGGCTCATCCTCTCCGGGCACCATGTAATACCTTTCACTTGCTTTTGACATATAGAACCATTTTTCATCAATGTGTACAGTGTTATGCATACACGAAAACCGTATTTGATTCTCTTCTATAACCAGTGCATTTAAAATTTTGTACTTGACTCTTTGAATCTTGTTCAAATCATAGCTCGGGCTTAATAGCATTTGTATGTGGCTTTATCACCCCTTCTTTAACCCATCCGCCTACTTGGCTTTTGCTCACACCGAGCTCCCTTGCTAGCCTCCTTATTGTCGATCTTTTTGAAAATCAATACTCATCATTCTCTCCGCATCAAACTTCAATGATTTTATTTTTGGTACTCCCTTCCTTTTGTTAGTAAGCATTGGAATACCTTGATCAATTTGTAACTTTGCTTGTGCCCAAATGTAATGGATCGATCTTCCGCTCACATCAAATAAATCACGCCTCCTTTATCTTTCCATAATCGATGTGAGCAGTTGGTGCTATTAGCAATTAAGAACCGAGCAATCCGATTTCTTTCATCTAAGGTAAGACTTTTTTGGTGTAGACATTTAATTGTGTTTGCAATAAATTTCTTGGTGTGGTTTGGTTTTTTGCGAGATAGGAATTTTGAATTGTTGCATTTCTTGA
This sequence comes from Paraleonurus japonicus, assembly GCA_030762865.1. Classification (NCBI taxonomy): domain Eukaryota; kingdom Viridiplantae; phylum Streptophyta; class Magnoliopsida; order Lamiales; family Lamiaceae; genus Paraleonurus; species Paraleonurus japonicus. Next base: position 7,654,847 of record CM061053.1, read on the forward strand.
AGAATGAATGTATTTATTGCCACAACCGTTGGAGGAAAGTGAAAATTTGGGTATCGGTGGATTAACTAAGTTTTGGGGGAATTTTTGGATGATTTCATGTATTTAATGCAGATTAGACTGCTGCCTCCATTCTGTAAATTTTCGTTTTTTTTTTATGTATGAACAGTGAATAGTACCGAATGAACAGTGTAAAAAGGCCACTGTCAGTTTTAATTTTTTCGATTTCCCTCCGCATTTTTAATTAGTCTTAAACCCAAAAATTAATCTTTCCTTTATCTGGTTATTGAAAGGCGAAAATACCCTTCAAAGAAAAAGCAAAAAGCAACTTTTTTATCAGTTTTCTTAAACAACGTGCGGTGCACATGTGAACCTTATTAGGACGGAGGGAGTATTAAAATAATAATATGTATAATAATATAATAATATTAAAAAAGAAAAAAATTTAAAAAAATAGAAAGAGGAAGCGTACTCTTCCAGTCTTCCTCCTCGGTCATATTTCCATTTTAAATCTAGGTGTCGACGCCGATTCCTAACCAAAGAACCACCACCGCCGATTTCCGACCACTTCCACCTCCATGGCTCCACCGGACCACCGCGCACCATCCCGTCATCGAGGAGCTTCACAGATTTTTTCTTTCTCTTTTGAGGGAGATGTATTATATATGATATATATGTCGATTTAGGCTTTATATTTACACAAAACTCTATGTATTACATGATTTTATACATAGTTATACTAGTGTATTTTGTTTTTTGAAAGGTATACTAGTGTATTTTGTTTTTATTGATTTATAGGATAATTGAGGCTCTTTATGTCAAAATAAAATTAATCTTTAGTGTAAACTTTAACCTCCCCTTTACTGGTATTCGTCCGATATCCGTCCCGTATCCGTATATCGAATAGTCAGAATTCGTATTCGAATCCGGTTTTTCCGTATTCGAAATACGAGAAAGTCTGATTAATTTGATATATTTGTATACTTATTTTGCTATATTTAAAGCTGAAATTTGGATTTTATAAAATATATATTTTTTTCAACCATTTTTATTGGGATCTTGAATCGACTATCGTGTATCTGGTTCGATTTTCGCCCTTATAACATAAGAAATTCAATTCCTTATGACTTCAATTCTGACAGCCATGATACAGATGCAACTAAATGCCAAAATCATCGATAATTCCTTGTTGCAAAGTTAGCAAATACTAAGCAAGGATTTAACTAAGAAAAGCATATCCGAATTTCTTTATTTGGAGTATAATGAGGACAAATATACTATAAATATGTACACGCAATGTTTGTTTCAAGAAAAAAAGATTCTTGAATTCAAAATATACTAAATCATCCAAAAATCTCATGCGAAATCGAGTTCTTACAGCAGACGAATGGAAGTAGGATGCATGATATTGATGCTTCCCTCTCTGTTCTTGATCACTCTTCTCCTAGTTGAAGCCTCTTCAGCATGGTCTCCAGGAGATCCAGGTTATTAAAGTTCTTCGTCCTTTCGATTCGTTCTTCATCTGTCGTTCATTTTGATAAACATTATTTGATAAGATCATATGAACTCACAGGTTGCAGGTTAAATTTCAGTACATATCCTTACAGCCCAACAGGTGGTTGTAGTAATGCCCAGGAGACGCTTAAGGACTGGAATTACATCCCCAAAACCAGCTGTTGTCAAAATGCTCTCGTTGTTTTCTCTCACGCGTTAGCCCTTCAGGCGAAACTGAGTCCAACGGGGTACATCTTCGTTGGCCAAGACGAATGGAATGACTGCTCCGGACCCTTCAAGGTTCAGCCTAACGTCTCAATTAAAACATGTGGTTTCGATTATTTCTACTTTGGGAGAGAGAGCAGTACTTGCTCGACTCTTAAGCTGGAAAACATCGATCAAAAAGTCATCGATCGGTGCTCACGTTTTGATTCTTATGCGTTCGACTATGCCTGTGGAGACTGCATGACTGCAATTACGGATTCATTGAAAAGTACGGTAGATAATTTTAATGAAAATTATATAGAGAGAGCCACCTGTCTTGTTGCCCTTATTGTTTCAGTTATGGATGGAGTGAACTATACCCTTAATGGTGATGATTTTGATAGATGCTTGCTTGGTTTGGCTGTTCCAAGTAAGACCATCTCCCTCCCTCCCTCTGTCTCTCTCTCTCTCTCTCTCTCTGATCCACATATTGCTAACTACTTGAATAATGGCTTTCTTGCAGAAACAGAGGATTACATCAAAATTAACAGTGAGTAAAAACTCATTAAGTTTCTAGCTTTACTGATTACTAAACTCTAAACTCATACAACAAAGCATGTGCATGTTTTACTTTTTCCAGACACTCTGGCAGAAGCTCTCTTAGCAGTGATTCTGGGAATGGTCGGCCTTACCGCCATTATTGCCCTAATAAAGTACGTGACGAAGAACCAAAAGAAAGAAAAATTCAAATCTGTACACAGCAAAGAGATCATAGACACACCTGGTCTGTACAGATTCTCTAGAGTAGAAATCGAGAACGCAATAAACTACGGAACAGAAAAGAAGTGCTTAGGAAGAGGCAGTGCTGGGCTGGTGTACAAAGGCATGCTTCCTAGTGGACAACTAGTAGCAATCAAGAAAATATTCAAGAGCAACACGTTAGATTCGTTCAGCAGAGAAATTGCGGGTCTTTCAAGAGTTAGGCATCCAAACCTCGTATGTCTCTTTGGCTATTGCATTGAGGATGGGGAACAGTATCTGGTATACGAGTATTGCCATAATGGAAACCTATCTCAACATCTTCTACGTACGTCTTTCTCGCATTATACTATGTATCTTTGCTTTGTCGTTTACTGGTTCATGATCGTTTATCTATGTATACAGGGAAAGACACTGCCCTAACATGGGAGATGAGGGTCAAGATTTTAAGGGACTGTGCATTTGCTCTAAAATATCTCCATACTCACATAAACGGATGCATCGTTCACAGGGATATTAAGGTATATATCTTGCATAAGAACATCAGGAAAACAGCTCTATGTAAGAGGCAACTTACAGTATAGTGATTGATGTCTTTGCAGCTAACGAATATTCTTCTTACTCGTGAAATGGAACCAAAACTGTCGGATTTCGGGCTGGCAAAGATGTTGGGAATGGAGGAGAGCAAAGTGTTCACAGATGTTAGAGGAACGATAGGGTATATGGATCCTGAATATATGAGCAATGCTAAACTAACTAGTGCTAGTGACATCTACAGTTTTGGCATTGTAACGCTGCAACTTTTGTCTGGACAAAGAGTAATAGAACTCGACCTGGATGCAAGAGACCAGCTCACAAGAAAGGTACACACACACACACTGATGGAGAACAAAGATCTAGTTTCAAGTTCATGTATCACTGGAAGGCTAGTATAGTTATTGCTGAAAACGTGCAGGCAAAAGATGTGAACTTCGATGAAACGACTCACTTAAGGATTTTCAAGACCCGAGGATGAAAGGAAACATTGTTACTGTGGATTTTGAGTCCATATTGCAGATAGCAGTGCTGTGTGTAGCCAGTTCGAGCACAGGCCGTCCCACCATAGATTTGGTTCTGGAAGAGCTGGAGAAAGCTTGGAAAAACACACAGCTTGAGATGGTTAGTACACTACTGTTTTAACATGCATACAAATTTCGATATTGTTAATGAGATTATTTGGTCTTGCAGAGAGCAAGGAAGGAGAAGAACTTATTAGTAACTTCATCCTCAAACACAAGTGTGGTGAAGAGATAGAGATACATAACATGTTTCTCAACCCTTTTGAGATGTTTAATACAAATAATTGAGTGATTTATGTAAATACATGGGATCCATGGACAGGGTATCAGATAGCTGTGTAATTAGTATGAACTTTTAATAATTGAGTGAGTTATGTAAATACATGGGATCCATGGACAGGGTATCAGATAGCTGTGTAATTAGCATGAACTTTTTTTTCCTTTTTCTTTTAATTTCTGTCAGTGCTATTATGCTAGCTTGAATTTTTACGAGAAAATGCTGAGAAAAATAATATTTCCAATTTATTTTGCATTTTGTGCCTTCACCGTTTTTTCTTTTCCTTTTCTCACCAACATTCGAATATAGATTCCTAAATTCGAACTCAATGTCAAAATGAAAATATGTCTGTCCTCAGGCATGTTTATTTCGATTTAACTACCCAAATTTTACATGCTACCGAAAAGAATTATTATAAATCGATGTAAAATCCCCTCCATCATCTATGCAATTGAGTTTTTCAACTGAATATAACGCTCAAATGTAAATGATAATAACAAAAACGAACAGAACCATTCATTCTTGGTTAAGATTAATGGAACAGAACAACCTGGTATTTTTTCCATCAGAAAAATTCTGGTTCGATCTATTGGATCAATACAAGCTTAACTGAACTCACCTAAATGCAACTCCAGAGAGACATGCTATAAATTTCCATGCCATATGTCTTTTTCTCATGGCTTTTCATTCTGTTTCAAAGCACTCATATCTCCATATCAAGGATGAATAATGGTATGTATACATGGGAAGATGTTACAGAAGTTCAGGTTAGCATTATTTTCTTATCTGGAGGGCGCTTTCGACAGTGTTGTGGTGCTTATCAACCAAAGTGAGCATCAACCTATCACTTGTATCGAAGTTTTCAGTCTGTAATAGACAGATACTCAACTTTCTATCCTGTCGGTTGAGTTACCATCTTCACGCTCACCTCGTGAGATGATGTTCAAGAGAGTCTTGGTGGCTTGACCTACAGCACGAGACGTCTTCTTTGCAGCTCCAGCCACCACTGGTTGTATTGAGATGATAGGCAAGCTAGCTCTTTCCTGAATCATGGCTATTTCACATAAAAGTATGATTTAGTTCAAGAAAAATTTATTGCACAAAACAACACTTTTTGTGTGTATTTTTGGGGTGGGAGACTGCTAAATTGAAGAACGGATATCTTACACATAGTTTGTTGGTGAGCAAGTGAACCTATTTGTCGAACTCCAGCTTCGGCCGCTTGCACTGCTTGTGCAGATTTGTTGACCCCATCTGATATTTCTTGGCTGAGAAAAAGATAAACAAAAGATATTATGAACGAATGCAGACAATTACTAACATAAGTTATATAACAAGATATACTAAGATGTTAAGGTCTAGACAGTGGTCTTGCAATATGCACAGCACAGGCACAAACAATGAATGCGATCAAATTACTACACATAACAAGATAATCTTATCTACTATGAACTGGATTAAGGGCTAAAAAGTGGTCATGCAATCTACATACAGTTATATCCACATTTCTCACATTAGGGGTCTAAATCCAGAATAGTAGAAGCAATGATCCCTCTTCTGCTTTCCATTTCCTTATCAATTTGTTTTTGAGGAAAATAAATGTACACCAGCTCTTTAGAAAAAATCATCACTTGGGGTAGTCAATTGGTTCTCTATCAAAAACACAGTTGACTTGAGAAAAACAAATGGGAAAGATTTTGAGTACCTTAAGTCACTCAATTCAAGTGTCAAATCACTGATTTCCATTCCTGATAGCCTGATTGCAGCCATTGTACTGGGGAGCTCCTCACGAGCAGTATCAACTAATTTTGAAAGTGATATTGCTGCCCTTCGCATTGCCTACCAAAAGTAAAAGAAAAACAATGAAAATCATAAAACCATGAATAATTTTAACCACAACGAATGTAGAAGATTGCATCTAATGTCTATGTCTTCTTTCTCCAGAATTCCTTTAATGTTATATGCAATCTTCTTCTCCACTAGACTATTGATTTCTTGTGCATCCCTCAATGCAATGACCCAACCCACCCAATTAAGATGAGCCATAAGTTTCCAAAATTTTATAAAGACCCACCTATTATAATAATGTTTGCAAATATTCTATTTTTCTGAATCTGCTTCAGTAAATTCATACCAAATCACTCAATATCGTTCCTGTGATGAAAATTTTAAAAGACGCGCATCAAGATTCATTACTTCCCCAAATTAATTTCATTGTCATAAGATGCATAAACAATTATGTGTTCCTAGTAAGAACTTACAAGACTTGGAAAGTGTTAATTATACTTACAAATAATGTTGGCACAGCTGCAACAACAAGGGCAGAGAATGCAACGGATGTCTGCACATCACGAACAGAGCAATTAAGGTAAAACAAATATAAAGATAATAACGATGCAAATTGTGAGATTGAGACGAGAGGTCGCAGTAACGAATTCAGGCAAATTGGTAAACAAAATTCATCGAGGGGTGAGTGAATTAAACTACCGTGCAACCAATGAACGCAAGGAGCAAGAAAGCTTGATCTGCCAAACTCAATTTGGGGGTCGAAATTATACTAGCTGGAACAGAAGGGCTTCTCACTTCAAAATTCAATAATTCATTTCCTGGCCCAGAATCCGACACCAAAACGGCGCTTTGAGAAGAGTATTGTGACGAAGACGCCTTGGCATCGGAGTTTTCCGATGTGCACGAGACTCTGAGGCGGAACAGCCGTTGCGGCGGTGGTTTAAGAATGGTCGTGAGGCTAAAAACACCACGCGAGCTTGTTGAAAAGGCAGGCGTCTTAGGAAGACCAAAAATGGGAGGAGGGTTGGTGGCGAGTAGGCCGCCGGGGGTTTCATCACTCGCAGAGTGGTGGCGGGGGTGGGAGATCACTTTGGAAACACAGACAAAGAGTAGTAGTATAAGCTGTAGAAACAGGAACTGATTTCGTTGCGGGAAGTACAACACTTTACTGCAGGGCGGGGAGAGGGGGTTCGGCCACGTATTTTAGTTTTTCTTTTTTCTTTAATTTTCTCGTTCATAAATACTTAATTAAAGTCGATGATACTACTGTGTAGGCCGAATCCAGCCGATTAATTTAAATTTTAAAACCGCTGGCATTGCACCGCTATGGCTGCACCGATCACACGGCAGTGTTAGAATTATAATTTAATATTTAACATTCTAAATTCCTAACTTCATTTTTCAACTAAGTCCAATATAATAAACTTTGTTCATGATTTTTCTAATTTACATTCTTCATTTTTACAACTAACAAGCTCATATACTGTAGTTATATTATACTACCTACGTCTCAATCTGTTTTTACGGTTGAGTTTTTAATAAGAGTTATTTCATAGTAATATTTGTCTGAAAGTTGTTTACGTATGAATGAATGGATTTGATTCACTCAAATATTATGGTAAGTTTTGTTGGACTTGAAATCCTCTCACTTATAAGTAATATTTGTGTGAATTAAATCCATTCATTTAATTTTTCTCCATTTTTATTTGTAAATGTATGGTGCATTATTTTCAAATCCGTGATTTCAAATGACTCTATCCAAATGGGTTCTCAAAAGAATTTATAAATCAATCCATTTTTCGCAAATTAATCAAAATGTTCATCTCCAACGAACCAATTCAAAGAAATAGTAGTACTTTAAAAAAAAAAAAAAAAACTGAAAGTAAATTTATTAATCAATGAGCTTGTAAATCGGTTTCGAGGGTCTATGGGATATCATCTTAACTAAAAAAAAAAATTCTCAAACCAATTATATTTTGTGTTAACCCAGTATACAAAGTGGACAAAAATGAGTATTTATTAATATTTTATTAATGTTAAGTAGATAGAATTATCCGTTAAGTTTCACTTTTCATATTTTATTATAGTTTAAAATTTTAAAAATTTAGTACATATATGTATATTAATAAGCACATAAGTCCAGTAAATATTTTAAAGATAAATATCTGTCCTGCATTTAAATAATTAAATATAAAAATGCAGTCGAGATGATCAAACGTTGCTACGGTTAATATAATCTCACTATAAGTGTAACTTTAAGTAGAAATAAAGAATATGTTTTCAAAAAAAAAAGTAGAAATAAAGAATATAAAATCTGCTTCACTTTAATATTAACTATATGTCATTTATTTTTTAATATTCTAACACATGATATATATTATATAAGCAGAGAAGTCCATTAATTTTTTATACTATTTATCTAATGCATTTAAATAAATAAATAAATAAATACGAAAAATACCGTATTCTAGATGCATAAGTTGTATGTAATTCTTGTTTGTTTTGATGGGTATTCCTTATATCCTATGTCTTTTAATAAATATTATTTTTACGATAAAAATGAAAAATACCGTAGAGATCATTCAATCCGAATTTTTAAAATTTCAAATCTAACAATATTAAATGGTTATTTATTTATGCGGATTCTTACATACAGAGCAGATCACATCAACGGTAGCATGCAAAGATAATTAATTATTTTTTTCAATTTCGTTTTTACCATATTTGGATTGTGCTTATATCTCTATAAATAAATTATATAAGAAAATCGTTTCACTACCTAAAGCCGTACACTATTGAGAGTTATTTTACAAACTATGCATTCAGTATAATAACTCTCATCATTTTTATATTATATTTTTTTATTATATCTACTCAAAGTCTTTGAGGAAGTTTAAGCAGCAATTGTACAAAACTTGAGGTATTGGTTAATTTCAATCTAATTTTGTTTACGTAAATTTTTTTGCTGGTTTATATTAAAATCGCAGCTTTAGTTATTAATTTTGTTTTCGACATGAGCTTTAGTTATTTAATTAGTTCAACTGAAATCAAAATGATAATTTGTTTTGCGTGTTTATGTTTTGTCTGATCTCATTATCGTAATTTGATTTGGATAACACCAATATCAAACACATTAATTAATGTTAATTTCATTTAATACTTATTATTATCTTCTCAGAAATTAATCATGGAGCAAGGATCATCAAGCCAATTAAGAATGCATTCCTCCTCCCAAGAATTGCCCCTTGAGAATGAATTAAGCTACGGGTTAGTATAATCGGGATTTGAATCATGTCTTTGAATAGTTTTATTGTATTTTAGCTACAGAATACAATATTATATTGCGTTGAATTAAAATTCATAATAAAATCGAGGACAATGCAGAACAACACATGATTCAAATTCGTATAATAAACTTTATTGCATTACATTTTCAATTGAATCTCACATGACTTATTTAATTTTCTAATTAATATGACTTGTGAGATGTGATTATTTTCAATGTACATGTGACTAAATAAATAATGTTGTAGAAAAATGGGGACAAATGAGTTTCAACCATCAAATTTTGAGTTGGTACAACGCAAGCAAACACAAGTAGGAACATCATTTTCAGGAGTTCCATTAAGGGTAATTAAATATTCATTAATATTAAATTCATTTTACTATAGCTAATGCATATGTATTAATTTCAAATGAATAACATTATAATGATTTATTACTACTAGGGAGAATTACCACCACAATTTGGTGGAGGATATGAAGACCCTTCTGCAGCCTATGGTATTCCACATTCACATGATCAACAACTGTAAGTAAATCATTTTTTTCTTTCAAATATTTAATTTTTTTAATAAATTCAATAATGACTCCCTTTACATAATTTCTTCAAAATTAATTTACCATTTTGTTTTTTATAATTTGATACAGATATAATCTGCCTCCTGAATTCTATTATTTGCCATCGTCTTCAAGACTTCAAGGGGAACATATTGGATCCTCCCAAACCGTAATAAGATACATATATAATGATTTTAGTATGGAGCCCGAGTGTTACGAATGTAAATAATGTCGGGCTTCATAAAAAAATCGATCAACATTGAATTCTATATATATTAATATTTCTTCTAAATTCATGTCTTAAATAATAAAGGAAAGAAAATTCTATCAAGATACATATAATAAATTATTTAATCTGTGTATATATATTATTTATGACATAGGTATTTGGAAGCTCTGTAGCTGATCCATCAATCGATACTAATACGCAAAAAACTTATTTGGCAACACAGGCTCAAAAATGCCTTAATACTTGAAAATTCATTTCCATCATCAAGGTAACTAATTTTATATGTATGTGTATATATATTTGTATGCACATATATACAAAATCACAATGTTTAGCTCATTAGGCATGAAAAAGTTATTTATTAGCAACTTAATTATACTTTATATTTGTTCTCGGATCGGTTAGAAATCAAGATATTCCATACTCGATGAATACAACAAGTAACTTCGAGCTAGGTATTGGCAGCTCAAGTGATGGTAAAAATCCTACAACATCATTGAAGGTACATAATTACCATCTATTTCTTCTAATTTAAAGGCATGTCAAAAAAAAAAAAAAAAAAAGAATTATTCGTTATATATTATGTCATGACATAAGTAATGGGATTCAAACCACTTGTATTATTTCATTTCATCACTATATATTGATCTTACATTTTACTTTGATGAAGTGACCATACTTTTTCCTTGATATTAATTATATAAACTATATATTTTACTTAATTACTCTTTTCTTTTTTAACAATAACTTAGTTTCCTTTTCTGGCGATGGTTTTTAAGCAGAGGAAAATGAGTTGGCAAGACGAGGGAACTTCAACTAATGGAAGTTGGAGCGTTCTTGGTCGAGGTTATCAAAGATATTGTTCAACTTTTGGAGGAAGGTAAAATTTTGTTTTCTACTATCTAGACTTAAATATTTGAGTAATTTTCTTATGCATCGGATGAATCGTGCAATTAAAGTGTATTTTTAATCGGCTAAAACTATTTTCACTGAACAATTATAGTTTTTTTGCACCGAACAATCATAATTACACTGTACAAATACAAACAAATGTAACTATTCGGTTAAAACAAATGACATTGTTTAAAAATACACTAAAATTACATAAAATATGTGGTGCATACAAGATATATATTGTCTAAATATTTATCACATTATATATAATCTCATTAATTTAAATCAATAATTCAAAATTGATGTTTGAAGGTACTCATTGTATGACAAGAGGTACGAAGACATCGGTCTTCCCGTCGACCCACATTTACGCATTTTTAATGCAACAAATGGAAATGGTAAATCTTGTTGCAAAATTATTTTTCATCTCTAATATATTATTGTTTTATTTGAATTTTGTTGATATGAAGCTTTGTTTTTTCCAGGAAATGGAGAATCATCAACCAAAAAGATTTGATACCTGTTGATGCATAGTGGTGGTTGAGGAATCTTGCTACTAATACAATTTTTTTTTTTTTGAAGAGACTGCTAATACAATTAGTACAACCTAGCTAGTTTTGTAATGTTTGGTAATCTAATTAGATATCCCATTTTACTTTATGTAATGGCACTTTTTTTTCTTTTTATATTAGTCACTGATTTCCGTACTCAATTTTAATTTAATATTTCATCTTGTATCTTATTGTTTTTTAACGTACGTGTATTGGTAATCTATAATCTACTACAGAGTATAATATATAAAAGTGTTTTGAGAATGAGAAATTTTATTGGACATTTCTACCCACTTTACCTTTTATTCGTAAACTATTTTAACCTTCTACAATAATTTATTTTATTAAATTCATTTTAATGTGAGCCTTTCAATTTTCTTTTTTCCATGTTCCTAAACATAGATGAAACACCAAATCAGATCTTGAGCAATGTTGTACCATATAATTTAGTCTTTTCATAGAGGTGATTCTGCTTTTTAATTACATTGTTATATACACACTTGGATCAATCAAAATGAAAGAATCATAGATTTCTCAAGTTTTCTTGCCGTATATTATTGTTAGAACTGATCGTGAAGCTTCTATTATATTACATGAGTACTATAATCCAGGTAGGCATCATTTTTTTATTTTTTATCGAGCAAATGGTGACTCGAACCCCGATCCGACAATATAGATAGTAGGACTCAAACCACTTTTTTTTTTTTTTTTGGACATGGGCTCAAACCACTTAAATTTGCAGCAAAGTCTATTGATTTCTTCATGTTCATTCGACTTTTGATGATAATATAGGAAGCAGAGAAGGTGGAATGGGGGATTCAGGTGGAGCCAGTGCTAGAAAAGTAACGGCGGCTACAACGTCTGAGATGAAGGGCCGTATCGACGGCTCCTCCTGCAAACACATTGATATGATTCCGACTGCCTGATTTAAGCTAGTTAATGGGAAATCATCCCCAGTAACGGATCTACAATTTCTTTAAATCTCTTCGGATCCCTGAAATATGTTTGTGCCTACATTTGAAAATTAATGAATTCTTCCTCACTTATTGCATATTTGCATGCATTACATAGATGAATGACAAGTATTTTACTAAAAAAACAATAAATTATATGACGAAATATGATGAGATCTAACTATTATGACCATTTTTGCACTTGAACATGTATATATATACCTAAACTTTTCTTCTTCTTTGTGTTTTTTTGACATGTTTTGCAGTTTGAAACCTAATATACATGCTTTGTCACAGTTTGCAACCTAAAGTAAACCAATTAATTTGCAACGTAATAGCTTAGTTTTGCATCACCTAAAACACAATATTACGGAGAAACTCCTTTTAACCGGCACATATCTTCTATTCCACTTTGATGTTTCATCTTGTGTTTCACTACTTTTAATACATGACATGTGCAATAAATGACATTACATGAAATCATTATTAATGACACATGACATGTATTAAAGGTATTTAAACACAGTATGAACATAAAAGGAGAATATATGATCTAAAAAGCCTTTCAGCTAGTTTGAATTAGGCAATAATATTAAAAAAAAATCCAGATTGAATTGATATGCAAATGTTCCTTCACTGCATAGGTTTACATAACATTATTACATGTAATCTTTTTCCGGTAACTCAGATTTGCAAACTGCACATTTCGTATAAAAATGTTAGCTAGATACTAATTAATCATAGTTCAGATGACAAAATGTAATCAAATACGAAATAATGCACGTTATATACTTACCCAACTCACTAAAGTCTGCTCGTCTCTAGGGCGCGAAGTATCAAACGCTCTGCGTCCGTTATAAGCTCCAATAACACGACGCCAAAACTGTACACGTCGGATCTCACTGAAACTTCGCCATGCCTGTCGTATTCGGGTGCAATATAACCGTAAGATGACACGACCCTTGGTGACACAATCAACTTATCACCACTGTTCTGCAGAAGCTTGGCCAGCCCATATTCTGTTAGTTTTGCCGTGTTGGACTCATCCAACAAGATGTTTGATGATTTCAAATCACGATATATGATAGGTGGGTCTGCCGTCTCATGTATGTATTCTAGTCCTTCAGCCACGCCCGAAGCTATCTTCATTCGTGTCGACCAATCTAGTGGTATTCTGTCTTCAGAAATGTCTGCCAATGGGAAAAATGAAAAATCTGCTGTTTTATTGTTGAAAATATGCATGATACATATGACAATTACATGGAGCAGAAAGCTAAAAGCAAAGTAGAAGGTAACAAGATATTAGACAATGAAAAGTTAAAGAGCAAAAGTACAAAAGTAATCAAAGAACAGGGGAAAACAGAGTATTTTTCCAAAATATGATGATTAGGAAGGTATGTGTATATATGCATACCGAACAGATGTTTTTCCAGAGCTCCCAATGGCAAGTATTCGTATACGATTAGCCTTTGATCACCGTCGGCACAATATCCGGTGATTTTCACCAGATTCCGGTGGCAAAGCTGGCTTAATCTTACTACTTCGGCCTGAAACTCCTTGCCTACTTGTGATCCAGTTCTGTCTAGTTGTCTTACAGCAACAATCTATCCAGAAAACAATATGTTGTATTTGAGATTCTTGTTTTTTTCTTATGAAGAAATCGAAAAAGAAAAAGAACTAGTTTAAGCTCCCATTACATAATTAGAGACAAATTTAGGATTTTATAAAGAGAACAAAATTTAAAATCAAAAGAGGCTGCTGCAATCTTTTATTACCTGGCCAGATTGAAGTTTGCCTTTGTATACTCTTCCAATTCCACCTTCTCCCAATAGATTTTCTTGACGAAAATTCTTCGTAGCCATGGCGAGTTCACGGAAAGTGAAGGCTTTTGCTGTGCTATTTCCATCTTCTACACCATCTGCTTCGGCCTTGCTAATGTCATAAACTGTATAAATTGGAGATTTCTTATCAATACATAATAGCATACTCAGAATTTGTACAATGGTCGATAAAATCACATTACACATGTGATGAGTTAAATTCAATTTGGTCACTTTGGACTTTTCCGTAAAAGGTCCCAAAAATTTAAAATTTTTAATTTTGTCACATTATTTTTAATTGGTCCAATTTTAGTCCAAAAGTCGCTGAATTCCACAAACGACGTCGTATTCACACACATTTTCTTGAAACATTTTGCGAAAAGTTCAAAATTAGGACGAGGAGTGCAAAATCAGCCGAAAAAAGGACCAAACTCGGAACAATTACGGAGTTATGGGACGAAATTAAAAATCTTAAATTTTTGGACCTTTTCTGAAAAAATGAAAAGTTATGGGATGAAATTGAATTTTAACTCTGCGTATGAATGCAAAACATATATGTTAAGAAAATACAATAAATCAAGAACTAAAAGTTAACTCTACTTTCCTGAGATCATTCCTCTACTAACAAGAGTTGTTTATATTCCAAATTTTGGCACATGATTCTCAACAAAAATATTGGCAATTTACAAATTATATGCATATTTAAAGGGACATATTTCTGATGGGATTACAGAGAGGGAAAAAAATGGAACAGAGAGGGTGCTTAAAGTACCTAATCATGTAAAAATGATTTTTCTTATGATTTAGTTATCTGATAATTAAATTATTTCAATTTTGACAATGTAATGCGTCATAAAAATATGATTTGATGGTAATAAAAAGGGCATACCGGGAGGAGGTGGTGAAGGTGAATTTCTTGGCCGAGTTTCAGGTGCTTGATCATGATCATGATCTCTCTGTGAGCTTGATTTCTTACTTGAAAAACATGGGAAACAACCCATATTTTTTAACAACCCTAATTATATTTAATTCCGAAAACAATAAAAAAAAATATATATATATTGGAATCTCTTGCACAAAAAAACCACGGCGTGGAAATCCCTTATCTCTGTCTCTCTAAACAACAAGAATCGCTTATTGAGATATTACAATCGTAAAAAGATTTCTTGTGAATATTCAAATTGCATTTGCATTAGAACACAAGAAAATACAAGTTTTGCATATGATTACCAGGTTTTGAAATGCTTAACATAAACGATTGGGGGGTGGGGGGGTGGGGTGA
The DNA here is from genome assembly GCA_030762865.1 of Paraleonurus japonicus. Taxonomy (NCBI): domain Eukaryota; kingdom Viridiplantae; phylum Streptophyta; class Magnoliopsida; order Lamiales; family Lamiaceae; genus Paraleonurus; species Paraleonurus japonicus. The sequence continues at coordinate 7,669,993 of CM061053.1, forward strand.
GGAGGGTCCTCCTGGAAAATAAGAATTCTTCTGCTGAGAATGGTTTTTATAGAACTTGGGGAAGGAAGGAAATCTTTTGCACAAGTATTTGAGAGAGAGACATTTGGGGTGAAGACTTGCCTAAGAATTTGATCATTTGATTCCGGAGAAAAAAGAGGGAGATTATTTGGATGGGAGTATACTATTTTGAGGTTTCCAAAATTTCTCTATACAGCCTAATTTTAATTATTACAACCTAATTTTTAAAAATATTTAGAGTAATTTTTTTTTAAATTTTCAAGTAATAAAATGATGAATTCGAGTCACTATCTCATCATTTCTATCATGTGGGATGCCTAGTAAATCAAACAAATGAGTAACATTTTTATAATCTTTGATTCCATCTGATCATAATTATTGCATCGAAATCGTGTACTTTAATTGTCTAAAACTCTTAGATTTTGATGTGGTTCAAATTGCTATGTAATGTGCATTAACTTCATATATTCGAAAATGTGATAAATTGTGCAGGAAATTAACAAGAGAAATCCAGCAAGAAAAGATAGACGAATGAAAACGGATATTGGCAAGAAGACTTGGGCATATTTAGAAACACGTTGAAAAGAGTGTCACAATAAAAAAACGATCGGATCAATCATAATTAATCGAGAAAAGATTTCGATAACTTAATTAAACCATCATCAAATCTTACATGAGAATAAATCACATTTTTCCAAATTTCATCAGTCCTCAATTCCTTCTTTTTTGTTTGATTTTTTCCATTCGACTAATAACATGAGTATCATCATGTATAGTCATCTATAAATTCATACCGACCGTATCTGCAAACAATGCAGCATCAGTTTTAACCTTAAAAAGGACACAACTACTAAAACTCATTAGATTGCTTTATACATCAATATGTACAATATTTTGTAGTTACTTATACAATCAAACACAACTCTAAAGTAAGTATAAGAGTAATTTCGTACTGTTAATACTTAATAGCACTTCTAAAATTCATCTTAAGTTCAATGTATCTCTTTCTGCCTCGATTTTCAAATAAAGCCCTTTGTTATACTTTAGTGGTACATTATATGTTAAATGTGTGGATTTTTAACAGGTGTGATTAATTAAAAATAAAAATCTAAGTTATACAAGTTTATTTGAAATGTCATTAAATTTCGTATTGGTCAGAATTATTAACATCCAAACTTTTGTTTTATTGAAAGGTAATGTTTTTAAAATCGATATGTCATCGAACAAGACAATAAATTGGGTCACTAGTTCAATCGATTGGATCGTCATTGTGAAAAATCGGATGACTCGTAGATCTATTACTCCCTCCATCCCAGGTGAAAGTTTTTCATTGCTTTTTTGCACAAGTGGCGTGATGTAAAGAGATAAAAATGTATGATAAAAAGGTATAAAAGTATATTTAATATATTATTGAGATATACCAAAAAAGGAATTAGAACCGCAAATTGGGATAAATGAAAATGAAAATATGAGAAACTTTCTGCAGGACGGAGGAATAATATATAATATATATACAATATACATATCATACAATTCAATATTATAAGAAAATTTCATATAATTATAACATATAATGCATATACAAATATAAGTGAAAAGTAACCAAATAAGATTCTTGCATTGCGTATATGACACATTTTTTTTTGTTGAAATCAACCCTCAGATTACATGTCAAAAAAAAAAAAAAATTAAATTTATATCTATTACAATTAAAAATGGCCAACAATTACAAAACTCACTCAATCCCAATTATCTCCATCTTCATTTTTGATTTTTTTTTAAATTTAAATAAATCGGGTCAATCCATCCATAATTTTTATTTAGCCCGTTATACATTACAACCTAACCTTAAATTGGTCGAACCGGCCGATTTGATTTGATTCGGCTTTGAAAACATTAATGTTAGGCAATCTGAAAGCCAACCTTTTTTTATTTAATCAATAATAATGTTAGGCATCGACAAAACTATAACACCTTATTTATTTAGATTGCTTTATTCACCCACTAATAGTATTAGGCGATCTACAAGACAAACAAAAAATCAAAATTAATTATTTTGCTCTGCCTTGTTATTCTCTTACAAAATTAAGTGAAACAAGAATTAATAAAATGCTAATCCAAAAATTGATTTATACAAAAAGAAAATCTTGTTAACAATACAATACTATTATTTTTATTCATTAATATAATAATATTTATTTTGCAATATCATTTAATATTATAATATAAAATATTATGTTATTAATTTATATATATGTGAACAAATTTACAGGTGAGTATATTTTGGATCATTTCGCCGGCGAAGAATTCATTTAATCCGGGAGCATCGATTGGATTCATTGTAAAAGAAGAAAAAATATATTTTGTTTTACAAATATAAATTGTTTCTTTCTAGTAAAAATATGAATATTGAATTGAGTAACCGTATCAATATCTATTGACAATAGCGCCAACTGCCGTACCGGTGTAGATTCTTCCTTTGTTCGTTAGCGGTTGACACTTGCACTACTATTTCCACTCCAATTTTAATCTCAGCAGATCATTGTACAGTTTGTACTACTAAATACGCGGTACACAGCGCTTTAAAGTTTGTACATTGTTCCTGCAAATAGAGATTTTCTCTCTGCACTAGTGGAGACTGGAGCTTTGCTGACTGAAACTCCACGTCCCACTTATCATCTCCACCCCTCTCTCTCCTCGCTTTCTCTCTCTAAGGCAGCAATGGCGACCAACCTTTGTTTCCCTCAATTCTCACCTCAGGCCCTTCAAAGCAGGAGAAAATTGAGTCCCTCTTTTGATTTGAAGTTCAATGGTACTGCACACAAAGCACAGTGCACAACTGATTTTTTAAATGGAGATTCTTATTTTTTTCATAATTGTGATTGTTTTTGGTTATGATGTGTGGATCTGTAGGTAATCGTGTGGTTAGCTGTTCGAATTCAAGCAATGGGAATGGGAGAGGAGTGCCCAAGGACAACTCAGTGAAGGAGGTGGAGAAGCTCCTGCAAGAGAAGCGTCGGGCTGAGCTCTCGGCCCGTATAGCTTCCGGTGAATTTACCGCCGGAAAGTCTAGGTATGTAATGTCCTGTAGGGTTTTGACCCCGTGCTTTATTTGTTGTACCTTGTCAATTAGAACAAAAGATTAAATTAAAAAAACGTTAAACCTAGGTTAAACTTTGTAGATTTGGGGTTTTGGCGATTTTACCTTTGCAATTGTAGTAGGAAATGTAAAATTTTGGGCCTTAAAAAGGATAAAAAACAGAGCAAGAAGTGTATTTGGGGATGACGAAGTCATAGATAAATGCATCATGCATCTGCTAGTCTTTTAATGAGTACAAATGATTTTTAGGATGCAATGATTCTATTTTTATTTTTGCTATTTGAATTTTTGTTGCCAATGGTAGCTTTCAGTTACAACTCAAAAATGGCCTGCTCAAATTTGGGTTGCCGAAAGAGGTAGTTGAGTTCATACTCAATCTAACCGGCTCTTCAGGAGACAATTTAAAGATTCCAGAGGCAAAAGGTTCAGTTAGTGCCATCAGAAACGAACCCTTCTTCATTCCGTTGTATGAGCTTTACCTAACATATGGTGGGATATTTAGACTAACATTTGGTCCTAAGGTCAGTATCAACTTCACTCTTTGGCCCATTGCCTCATTATTATGATTCTGAGTAACTATTTTTGGGTATTATTGCAGTCCTTTTTAATAGTGTCAGATCCTTCAATCGCCAAACACATATTGAAAGACAATCCAAAAGGTTATTCCAAGGTAAAGAAATTGCAGTAACAAGCTCTTCATAGTCACGAACTTCATGATTGAGAATTTATTTGTGAGTTGAATAAGTCTACACTTTTGAACTCAACTTCTTTGATTTTCTACCAGGGAATTTTAGCTGAAATTTTGGATTTCGTAATGGGGAAAGGACTTATACCTGCTGATGGGGAAATATGGCGTGTCAGACGACGGGCTATAGTCCCTGCACTGCATCAGAAGGTAGCAAAAGGATGGACACTAAATCATTTTAACCAAAAAAAGAAAACCAAATATTCCCAAGCTATTCTTTCTTATATAGATTATGCAACTGATGTCAATTCATACTGCTCCTTGTAGTTTGTGGCTGCAATGTTTAACCTGTTTGGAGAGGCAACTGATAGGCTATGCAGAAAGCTTGATGCTGCTGCATCTGATGGCGAGGATGTAGAAATGGAGTCCCTTTTTTCCCGTTTGACATTAGATATCATTGGCAAAGCTGTATTCAATTATGATTTCGACTCTTTAAGTGTCGACACTGGGATTGTTGAGGTATCAGCTTTGACATCATCTGAATTCTTTACGTTCTTAAATTTATCCTACTTAGATATCCTCGCCACTATTTAATGTTACAGAAGCTCTAATTCATTGCCGTTTCTGGAACAGGCTGTATACACTGTCCTAAGAGAAGCTGAAGACAGAAGTATTGCACCAATTCCATTTTGGGAGATTCCTATATGGAAAGATATTTCCCCAAAGCTGAAGAAAGTTAATGCTGCTCTGAAGCTGGTGAATGATACATTAGATAATTTGATCGCAATTTGTAAGGTAAAGTTTTTGGGCGTTCTGTAAGATATACTTCTTATGCTTCTTTAATCTGTCATGTAATTGTTATAGTGAGATTAAGAGGCCAAATCTGCGAAGTTAATTCATTTTCTTGAGTCTTGATACACAATGGAAATAGCAGTAATCAGCTTGGTTATGAATTTTGAGAGATTATTAATCGATTTGTTAATCAGTCAAATATTCTTGACCTATTCTCGTAATACATTTGCAGAAAATGGTTGATGAAGAAGAGTTGCAATTTCATGAGGAATACATGAATGAAAAAGATCCTAGTATCCTTCATTTCCTATTAGCATCTGGGGATGATGTACGGATTCAGTTATGACTTCTTCATATTTATGTTGAGAAATGAATATTCTGGTAAGATCCTTATGCAGTAACCTGTAGGTTTCGAGCAAACAACTTCGAGATGATCTAATGACAATGCTCATAGCCGGACATGAAACATCTGCTGCTGTGCTGACATGGACCTTTTATCTTCTTTCAAAGGTACCTGGCACACTATCCACTATTTAAATTTCTTCATATATTAAAGGACTTATACCTCTTTATTTTTGTTCCTCTTGTCATTCTTATGCTTATTGTTTCCAGTTTTATGTACGACAATAACACATTACGATATTAAAATTTTAAATTGCAAGGACAACATCAATGGGGAAAATAACACTGATTAGATCCATGTGAATATGAAAGCAACAAAACATTTTGAAATATTAATTTTATGTACACAATGCTAGTATGCTACTTGGAACAACATAGTTCTTTTATCAGTCCCTGTATCTATCCATCCATTTGTTCGCACCCGTCTACCAGTCTTTAAGTATTTTTGCATCAATGTGCTATCATGTTTTAGTGTTACTTTTCTTGAATTTTATTACCTCTTTCAAATATTTAATTGAGCGCATATTACTTACACCTACAACTGCAAATATATTATATTGAGGTATTTGATTACAACACTACACTATTTTCATGGAGTTCTATTACCTTCGAATTTCCTTAGCTTTTCTGTTCTCCATGCACACTCAATTTTCGATACCAATTAATTCTAACTTTTACTTTTATCTTATGGTCTTATGATTTGTAGGACCCTAGCATCGTGGCAAAGATAAGAGATGAGGTTTGTCAAGGCTTTGTTGGTTGCACCTTAGAACATCCAAATCTCCCTTGATTATGATCATTGTAATTTATATGTTCTTTTATACGACTGCTTAGGTCGACTCAGTTCTAGGAGATCGATTTCCAACTGTTGAAGATATGAAGAAGCTCAAATATACAACTAGAGTAATTAATGAAGTGAGCAAATGCCCATGCAACTGAAATACTGATTGCATGCTCTCTCTGCAATTTTCATTTCTCCAACTTCTAACTTTTTTGGTTCATCTTTACTTGTAGTCACTGAGACTCTATCCACAACCACCAGTTTTGATCCGTCGCTCCATTGATGATGATGTACTGGAAGTACCCAATTAAAAGGTTAATTCCAAAATCACCATTAAAGCTTGTCATGGCATCTCATTTGTGCATGTTACTTTTCAGTATCTTTTGCAGTAGAATCACGAGTCCGTTGTTACCTAACTGAGAATTTTCTAGTTAAATTACAAGAACGATGCGTGAATTGTTACGTAACTGAGCCTTTATTTTAGATAATTTATAGAACAAGATAATGGTTAGCTTATCGAAATGTGATAAAAAGGGTTACTTAGCTACTGACAATTACAGTACGTGGTTTCTGAATTATACCTTAAAAGAAATGATTCGTGTTTTCTTCTTATTCCCTTAGCCTAATATATAATGAACTTGTTGCAGCGGTGAAGACATATTCATATCTGTGTGGAATCTGCATCGCTCCCCTAGTCATTGGGAAGAAGCTGACAAATTCAATCCTGAAAGATGGCCTTTAGATGGTCCAAATCCGAACGAGACAAACCAGAATTTCCAGGTCTGCATCCCTCCACGCTATAGTTCAAATTCACATTCATATATTCCTGCTAATTGTTGTTTTTCCATCATCACTAATAAGGGAGCTAATATCCAATTATTAACTTTCTAACTACATTTTCAAACTCTGCCTTAAAAAGATCAAATTTTAATGTGAGGCACTCCATGAACTATTCTGTTACAGTTACTTGCCGCTTGGGGGAGGACCAAGAAAATGCGTCGGAGACATGTTTGCTACATATGAGGTAAATTATCTTAAGTCGACGTTGTTGCATTTTGGATTTTTCATTCACTTGATATTTTTCATTGTATATTTCTTGAAATTTCCATCCACTCAGCTGACCTAAAGATAGTTTGATGGTAGTCAGACGATCTTGAATTGGCGATTGAGCATCTACATCTCAATAAACAGTTTTATAGCATCATAAAATAACAGTCTAACTTTCTCCGATTTCCAGACTGTTGTAGCAGTCGCAATGCTTGTTAGGAGATTCGACTTCCAAATGGCCCTTGGAGCACCACCCGTAAGTATTCTGCTTCTATTTCTCCCACTATTGAGTATAATATGTAAGTTCGTTTCTAAGAGGACGCTTGGTTCAAGTTTTTCAATAAGAATGATAATGAAATCACTAAATAGTAAATTACAATGAGAATGATGGTTAGATTGTCAGTGTTTTGCTCTAATCTTGGAATAAATGAGGATAAAAAATGATTCTTTGTTTTAGAACAATGGGATGATTTGATTATAGGAAGGGAAGTAGTTAATCAAAATGGGTAATGATTACGTTATTTTGAGTCTCGTTACTCCCATAGTAGGTATGATAGGTATGATGAAGGTGAGTTGTTCTCATTAACCACCTTACTTTATACTAATTCCCAGTACCATTCACATTGAACAATTTTGAACCAACTGCCCCCTAAACTTCATACAAAACGTACAGAAATTCCGTTCACATTTCTAGTTTAGACTCCACATTCGCACCTGTTAATCTTGTTATTCTTCATCAACATTGGTTTGTGAAATTATCTGATATGTGTCGCATGTCTCTGCAGGTTAAAATGACCACAGGGGCGACGATTCACACCACAGAAGGTTTGAAAATGACGGTCACACCAAGACGAAGACCTCTGATCATTCCAAACTTGGACATTTCGACTGTACAAGTAGACTCGTCGTTGAACAGTTCAGAGGTGAAAACAGTCTCAGATCAGAAAGATGAGGTCTCTCCTGCCCTTTCCTAGTTATGGTATAGATCCAAGATTGTATTAGTACACAAGTAAATATTGTGAGGAAGCAATACTTGCTATTTAATTATTTATAAATAAATGTATAGTGTTATAGTGCGACTTATTTGTAAAGAAAAAATTGCTGGATCACTTTCTCTGATTGTTGATTCAATTCTATTTTCCTACACAAATGGATACAAATCTGTGTATCAAGACGTAAGAGATTAATGCTCCGCTTGATAGGCATGTTTAGCAATAAGATAACCAAATGGGCACTAAGTGTATTATTAATCAGTTAACTATTCAATGAAAACTATTGATACTGTTTAAAATTACAATTAAGTTGCATTCAATGCACAAGAGACTTATTCTTGGGAAATTAGCCAATTAGGATAATAAATCCCCCAAAAAAAAAAAAAAAAAACATTCGATCACTCTTTGATTTGCAGAATTGTAGATAGAGGTTAAATCAAAATAAACGTTATTGTTGTTGCTATTGAACACAGTATTTTCATTGATAAAAATAAACCTTAATTAGTATCTTTCTTTATTTTTGGTGGCTCAATTTTTTTTTTTTTATATATATATACAAGAAAAACTTGCTGAAGTCCATTTCTTTTTTGTATATCTGTTGCTCAAAATATGAATAAGCGTCAGTTGAGTGATTTCTCAAAATAGCTCTGAAATTGGTCGCATTACTTAACATTATTCTTTTTCCCCCAAACTACCTAATATTATTTAGGTCAATATAATTTGCTTATAAAGTGTAGCAAAATCAAAGTCTGAAGATCATCTCAAATGCAACCAACTATTGGGGAAAATTCTTCTGGATTTGCATTTAAGAGTACGATTTTCACTAAAAATGAAGAATTTATTACCACCTAATAAAAAAGAACGTCTTATGTCGTATCGTTTGTGAATACTTGCTACTTAAAAGTTTGCTATACCCGTCATAAAATAAAAAGGGGCACTCTTGTGAGACCGTCTCATCCATGAGACCATCATGAGACGGAGTTACTTTTTAATGAATTGTTATCACTTTTCAATTTGTTATCACTTTTATATTAATTTGTATCACTTTTTAAAAAAGTGATAACAATTTATTAAAATGACTCGATCTCATATATGAGACGGTTTTATACAAGTTTTTGCCAAATAAAAATTGGACAGTTGGATATTTCCCTTTTTCAAATTAATGATCTTTCTACCTTTTTATTAATTTTGATTTTCATAGATTAATTAAAGCTAGCCGATCTCTTATGTAAATTTGGCATTATACGTCACACATACTAAATAAAATTATCAATCATAATTTATTAAAATATGATTTGTATAAAAATAAAATACAAAATTAATATAGATGATCCTACTACCAGAATAAATTTTAATTTCTGGAGTGTTGTCCAAAAAATTGGCAAAATTCATCGAAAATAAATCGCGTTTATCACCATAATTCCCCTTGAACCCCAAAATTTGAATACACTCAACAGAAAACACGTCTTTGTTTCCGCAGTGTTGTCAATAAACAGAGACGTTCCCTTCCTGCTTATTCTTCCATTCCATGCCAGATCTCTGACCAGATTGAGTTTTTCACATAAACCCAGGTAAAAGAATTCAATCTTTCTTCAACACCTTTCGTAATTTTCAACGTTAAATCTTAAGATCTTAGTCTATGCGCCTCAATGGATGCTCATAATAATTCGTTGTACTTGATCCAATTTGATCATACATGAAAATTTACTCATTTCTCTTATGATCTTTTCGTTTTCCCTGAAGCAGATTGAATTGAACTGAATTAAACTGGGTAGATAAACCGGAAATCAGAAATGGTGGGTGGTGCGGCGGGTGGATTTGTGGCACGAGCATTTGAGTCGATGCTCAAAGAATGTGCTAACAAAAATACAGTGCTCTTCAATCCGCCATTCAAACGTATTTGGGTGCGCATTTCTGGAAACTGTTCTTCACTTTCTCAAAATGTTTGACTTACCACTCTATATTTGAGTATTTCGTGTTTAGTTTCTTGAGCTGGGAAGTAGTTTCCTTTGCTGCTTCATTCTCTAGGCAGTGGTATTGTGAAATTTGCGTTACTTGTGATTGCATTTGGGCTTTTCATATCAAATATGAGTACTTTCAGAGCATGGAATAAACAGATATGCAAAATTTGTTTGATCTTAGATTACTAATTCATGTTAAACTCCAAAATTGACCAATCTGAAGCATAGACCAAGCGATGTTGAGATAAACAATTAAGATATTGGCTACTTGATGTACTATTCCAGTCCACTCATGTAATTTTAACCCTTTCTACGAGAAAGGAAATGCTGATCCTGAATGTAACTAGTAATTTTACAGTTCTAACTAAATATCCTGCCTCTCTAAGTTTGATGATTATTTGATTGACTAGTAATTTATTAAAATAATAATCCATAGTTCTTCAATACGGATTATTGGCCTGATTGTACCCACAAAAACCTAAGGATGTTACTATAGGTTGTATGTTTAGATGAAGATTTAGATGAGTATAGCTGAATGATGCATACTGACAGATGTGTGCATTGACTTGAATGTGTTATTGAGGACAGATGCAGTAAGATTTTTATTAGAGACTTAAACATTCATGGGTTATTTTCCCAAAACCTTGGCGATAGAGAAAGTAGTCATCACAGTGAATGAAAGAGAAGGAAGGCATCAATACTGAGTGGGAAGGAGCAAGAAATATGGATTTCTTGGATATTGATTGTGAAAAAATGCTGTTGCGGAGTTCTTGTGGTTGTAACTCCACTGAGTGACTGTGCTCACAAGAGGTAGCCATGCTCAAGGGTTTCCAAGAGGTTTAAGGTGGAGAAACCGTTACATGTAATTCTTCTTGGGATGCTAGTGAATATAACATAGAGATGGACATGTTCTATGATAAGCCAAATGTACAGATTGAAACAGAACTAGATGTGAAGGAGAGATGTTTAATTTTTAAAATTTTTAAGAGATATTCACACATGGAGTTGCCGGTTCAAACAGTGCCTTCCATTATCAGATTCCAAGAGAAAAATTTGAGATAATAAATTCACTTATGGTGGTGTTTAACTACTTCTGGATTCAATATTCTTTCTACCGTCCTCTTATTTGTGCATTCATTGAGTTTGTTCATAGGGTTAGTGCTAGGTACTGTTCCTGCCATCGTTTCTAATTTTATTTATGTTTCTTCTTTTCCTTTTGCTATTTTACCTCATAGAGTGTTATATGGTTTCTGGGGACTGGGAAATGGAATTTTGGGGTTTCTTTGGGGTGGACTGAAGGGGGAGGGGAGGAGGAGAAAGACATGCAGATAGCATACATGGGGGTGTTATCTCACAATGATGCATTATGCATATGTCAATTTCTTTTAGATGACTGGTGATCAACTGATCTTTGAATAAACATGTGAAAATTTCCTTTCGGTAGTAATTTTCATGTTTTTTTGTTTTGTCTTGATGTGAATTAGCATCTCTAGAGTTAATATATTTTGTTTAATGTAATTTGATTCTTCAGACAGTGGAAAGGACTTCAATCAGCAGTCAAATATTGGTGAGACTAAGCAAGTTTTGTCAGAAGCTCCAAAAGAAAGGTGTTCTAATCACAGTGAGATATTTAAGTTTTGGCTCTTTGGGCAACTACTGCTCTCATCCTTATGTCCCTGCACACACAATTCTGTCATATTACATCGACCATATTTTTGGACTGGATATTAGCAGAGTGGATTTAGGTATATGCTTGGCTTAAGGGGAGCGAGAATCCGAACAAGAATCAAAGAATTTGATGAGAAAATCATGACATGAAATGTGCATAAATATACTTGTGAAATAATTGCTGAATGTACATAACAAAAGATTGGTATTTATATCAGAAGGCGATATACTTAAATTTTTTAGATTATATAAACCTATCTTCCTTGGCCATGTGAAATGTAAAATATAGTTAGTTATAGTTGCGTTGCATGTTTAAAATCATCAAAATAAAATAGTCATGAATTTAACATGTACGTCCAATCAGGAGGGCACTTGAAGTGGGGTCCACTATTTCCCTTTGGAAAATTAGTGATGGCAGATGTACATGAAGTTTTCATCAAACTAATTTTTAGGTCAATGATATAGGGCTAATTTCTAATTGGTTTCTGGTTATGGATTATAGAGCCTTTATGCTTATGCAAAATGCAACCATGCATGAATTTAAGCCGGTCCGAGTATTCTAGATTCTCCCTTTTGATATCACAAGGTTTGAATTTTTGTCATGTGTCTTATGGGCCCCACTACTGCTTCCTACTTGAATCATATAAAGTAAATTAATATTCCTGATGGATAATTGTCCTTTTTCAGTGTAATCTTGTTTCTTCGTCTCTATGTACTTATAGTTTCAATTTTTTCAAATACATTCTTTCAGTGGTTCATCTGAATCTAACACTGGAGCTGAAATAAGTGAGGCGGGATCTATTCATTCGAATAGAACTCCGTCCGCTGCTGAGGATGTAGAACCTGGGAGCAGGACCACTAGAAGCAATGGAGCCTTGGAAGTTGCAGGTCATAAACTAGGAGGGGCAGAGGCCGATCTTGTTCTGAATCCCCTTAGACTTGCCTTTGAAACGAAGAACACTAAAATGGTGGAGCTTGCATTGGATTGTCTTCATGTAGGTGCTGCATTTTGTTCATAGTATTTAGTTATAGGAAAGTCTTTAGCAGACTAGGTTTTGTAAAATTAGCACTTGCAAATACAAAAAGGGTATTTTTGCGCATTCCTGGAATCTTAATTTGGTTTTTCCCATTATTTAGTAGAAATTAATTGCTTTATCAGATTGAATATCCTTAAGCCGTAAACGTCATTCTCCATGTGCATAATACTTATTCTAAGTAGCTAGGATTTCTTACTTCCATTCCGGTTCTTTCTTCTATGCAGAAACTTATAGAGTACAATCATCTAGAAGGTGATCCTGGTCTTGATGATGGTAAAAATTCTAAGTTATTGACCGATATCCTCAACATGGTCTGCAGTTGTGTGGATAATTCAGCTCCTGACAGGTACATGGAATTTTACTTTGAAAATGATGTTTTTTTTTGCATTTTTCTTCTTTTCTGAGTGAAATTCTTAAATGCAGTACGACTCTTCAAGTTTTGAAAGTTCTTCTCAGTGCCATAGCATCCACAAAGATTCGAGGTATGACATTTTTATGGGCTCAATTATTGTCTATTTTTCCTAATTATCATGTGTTTTCCTTTTTCTACCGTCACCTAATGTGATCACATTTTTAGACAAATTTAGCAAAATCCTGAATGCAGATTTTTTTTTCTTTTTGTCATTCCTTTTCCGTATGGTGTTTGTCAACTTATTTAGTATTAATAATCTTTCAGAATGTACTAGGACTTGTGCTTATTTTCCATACAGTTAGACATTCGTGGTCTCTTATGAATTATGATCTTATGATTGAATATGGACTGTGGAACACATTAAGTCATAAATAGGCAAGAATGGTTCTCCTTGTTTGGTGGATTCTTGCCTTCTCGGCATGATACAAGGATGTCTACCTACAGATTTAGTTGTATTGGTGTTTCTTCTACAATTGAATGCCACTTTTCCTTGAGTTGGCCCAGGCAGGTTTGGGGTGGTGGTGGTTAAACTTCTGCAACCAAAAAGTGTCCCTGAATAGTTTTTCCCATGCTTGCGACTCCTCCTCTAAGTTGATCTTTATCTCCTGAGGCTGACTTCCAGCACAAATATGTGCTTGCAATTCATATCTTGTTCAATTGTTAATCAAGATTTCTCTCATTAGGATTTGTTTTTACGTGTCCAATTGATTGGTTGTAATCTCTTGATCTGAACATGCAGTCCACAGAGATCCGTTGCTGGGAATCATCAAAGTTTGCTTTAATATTGCTCTTAATAGGTAGTCTGCAGTAAGTTGTCATCATTAATTCTATTTATACCACATCTAGTCTAGTTCTAATATCATCTATTTCATTGTTTAGCAAGAGCTCTATTAATCAAGCAACATCAAAGTCTATGTTAACACAAATGTTGAGCATCATTTTTGGACAAATGGGAACTGATCTGGTATGGGATAAAGATTTCTTTTCCTAAACTTTTTCTGTTGTTTCCTGATGCCCTTATACACGATCGAGTAAATTCTATCTTGTGATTTAGGTATCTTCCAATTCTCTTGAAACCAAGCAAGCTCAGACAGAGGACGGGTCAAACTCAAGGGCTGCAGATGATATACTATCTGTTATACATTTAAGTAAAACATCTGTTCTGTCTATTGAAGGAATTCATAATTTTGCTGGTGGCACTGATATAAAGGTACAATGGAACTGCAATGGCATGGCTATATGAATACGATCAATTTACTTCTGTGTTGTGCTTTTGTAAACTACATTGATATGCTTGCATTTCTAAGCTTCTGTAAGGTTTTCCTATTAGATCTCTGCAGTTTTGGTTCAAACTTCTCTGTGTATAGGTTTTAGAGACCGTTCTTAAGAAGGCTGTGGATCTTGAAGATATTGAAAAAGTTGAAAGGTATGGAAAAAAGTACAAAGAATTTCTGTACAAGCTCTATTGTGTGATTCCGTCACTCTGCACACACTCTTACAGGAAGCACAGCGATAAAAATATTGGAGGATCTTTATTAACAGCTTCTCGAATCTGCTTCTTTTTCGTAGTTCATTTCATATTTATCTTTGCCTTAAAATTTCTAAATTCTCAGAGGGATGGCTCCAGAGAGCATGAGCATTGAACAACATGATGCCTTGCTTATTTTCTATACTCTCTCCAAGGTTTGTCTAGGAAACTTCATTACATTTTAGCTCTAAACTCCTTTGTATGACTTGTTTGAATTAATTAAGCAGTTTGTTTTCAGATGGGTATGAAGGAGGGTAATGATGACGTTACTACAAAAACCCGTATTCTGTCTCTGGAGCTTTTGCAGGTTAGTTGGAGAACTCTTGTATGTATGAAGTTTGTATGTCATGATTGGGTGCCAGGGGAACTCTCCTTAATATCATTTTTGTTAATATCAACTATTATGATATGGCATTTTATTGTGTGATCTCTTGATAGATAAAATTTACATTTCCTCACACCTTCCTCCTTAGAGAGAGAGAGAGAGAGAGAGAGAGAGAGAGAGAGAGGCTACATAAATTGGGCATTAATTTATGATTTTGTTGGACTGGAATGCAATAGTTGGTATGATCAGAGTATTCACAGTTAGTAGGTACATAGGATTATGTTTGTCTCTATGTAATTATCTAAATATGTTACTTATTTTTAGATGGGCAATTGCCCATGGAAATTGACTGGATGTAATAAGAAAACAGCAAGTGTCTTTGTTCATATATATAGGTTACACACGAAGGAGGAAAATTTTCATGCGATAAAGATGATGTTCCACACTTAATTATAATATACTGATGAATTTTTTTATTATGTGAATAGGTAATATTGGAAGAAGTTGGCAGTTCATCCAACAAGAATTTTCGACTTATTGACTCAATAAGAGCTCACCTTTCATATGCATTATTACGAGCATCAGTCTCCCATTCCCTGTCTTATTTCAGGTATGGTTAGTTTTTTTAAATCAGAAACTTTGTTGAAGTTATAGTTCTAATAATTTGCTTTATCTTTGGTAGTGTGCAACTGGGATTTTCTCAGTCCTTTTGTTGCGATTTAGGGAAAGTCTCAAGGTATGAATAAATTTCACAAACACTGTTCATCTCCTCTTTAACATGTAAGATTTGATTCCACCTACTTTTTCAGGCTGAAATTGAAGTCTTCTTTCCTGTGATTGTTCTAAAATCTTTGGATGGGTCGGATCTTAACCAAAAACTGATTGTACTTGATGCGCTCTGTCCTTTTGAAGCTATTATTAGAATATAGAATAAGGTGTATTGGGTTACGTGAAATTTGGTATTTGTTTGCCACGTGAGCGACCAGCTCATGTTACCCTTTACGATTCTATTATCTATGAGTAAAGTTTCTATTCTAATCTAAACTGGCAGGATGTTGGAGAAAATCTGTAAGGATCCTCAGATGCTTGTTGACCTTTATATAAACTATGACTGTGATATTGAAGCACCAAACCTGTTTGAAAGGATGGTAAGCATTTTTATGAAATAAGATACTTTGTTTTTTCCATCTGTACATCTTCATCATCATATGATCTCTTCTCATTTAGGTTGCCATTTTATCCAAAATTGCTCAAGGTACTCACAATGTGGATCCAAAGTCTTCCACTGCATCCCAAACACTATCGGTTAAAATATCATCTCTTCAGGTATACCTTGGTCCTTGCCGGTCCTTTCAACACCTTATTCATTTGTTTACCCCTTGACTTTTGGATCGACTTGTTTAACCCTGTTTCTTGACACACTTAAGGGTCTTGTGAATATTCTCAAATCACTGGTGATTTGGGAGAAGTCTCAAAAGAATTCTGGAAAGCTGAATAAGGTTTCATTTGAAGAAGTTTCGCCGGGAGAACTGGACAAATCAAAAACCACCAATGAAGCTGCTGTCTCTGAGGTTTGCACATTTGCCACATTGTTGTATATATATCATCTTGTACTGTGCATCACAAAAATAAGATCTTATAGCTATTTTGTTTCTTGAATATATGTTTGAGATGTTTTAGGAGACTCTCACTTTCAATGTGCACATTCAGCAGCCAGGGAAGGGCATAGAACATTTGATATCCAGTCAGTTGGTGGAGAAGAATCCTTCTTTGGTTGCTCAGTTTCTCCTAAATACGCCCAATTTAGACAAGGTAGATATGGTGTTTATGTTTTCATATGTAAGTGTCATATTCATGAATTACCTTACAAATTTAAATTCTCAGGCTATGATTGGGGACTACTTGGGTCAGCATGAGGAGTTCCCCATTGCTGTTATGCACGCTTATGTGGATTCCATGAACTTTTCTGGGATGAAATTTGATTTTGCAATCCTTGAATTCCTTAAAGGGTTTCGACTTCCAGGAGAAGCTCAGAAGATTGATCGCATAATGGAGAAGTTTGCAGAGCGGTAGGTAATTGATGTTGCTGATTTGCATTCAAATAAACCACCCCCATAACAGAAATAAGTAAGAGGTGGTATAACATTATGACGCGACTGAAAAACTCAGTTATTCCTCAAAAGTTGAACAAAAATAAGAGCACAAATAAGCAGCTTTCAATTGTTTGTAAAATAAAATTTGCTGCTCTTACGTAATTGGGATAAGGCGGTCTGTGTTGCCAAATTTTTAAAATGTTTTGCAAGATTCTTTTTCATCATATGTTGAGATATTTTCTGATCATGTTTTAAGAAGATTTCTTTGGGGAAACTAATGAGTTGCAAAGTTTGATATACTGAGTTGACAAGTTAATTTGATATTTCCTTTTGGGAACACAAGTCTTCATTTGCTTGTTCTTAGTTAGGCCCATGGTTTAAAGTTCGCATTATGTTGCAGCTATTGTTCCGACAATCCTGGTTTATTCAAGAATGCAGATACAGCATATGTACTTGCTTATGCAATTATAATGCTCATTGCTGATGCTCACAGTCCAGTGGGGTGGCTGAAAATGTCTAAAAGTGATTTTATTCAAATGAATGCTGCAAATAGTGCTGAAGAATCTGCTCCTCAAGAACTCTTGGAGGAGATCTACGATAACATTGTTAAAGAGGAAATAACGATGAAAGATTGCCCAGAAGTAGAGGAAAGACGTCACCTCATCAGTATTCTCAATCTGGCCTACCCTAAAAAGAGCTCTTCAACAGACTCCAAGGCTGAGAGTGAGGCAATTTTAAAGCAAATACAGTCTGTAATTAAGGACCAAGGTGGAAAATTGGGAGCCTTTTACACTTCGCACAGGATTGAGCATGTACGTCCAATGGTTGAAGTTGTAGGATGGCCATTACTTGCTACTTTTTCTGTCACTATGGGCGAAGCAGATAACACATCAAGGATTAGTATTTGTATGGAAGGATTCAAAGAAGGCATACACATAACACATGTTCTTGGAATGGACACCATCCGATATGCATTTTTGACATCATTATTAAGGTAATTCTCATTTTTTTATTGATTTATCTTGTCCAGTATCAGCTGATGATTAATGACTCAGTTTTCTTCCATCGCATGAAAAATCTTGAATTTCTTGTGTTTTTTTCCCTATGTTCTGAAAGGTGACATTTCTTCTACTGGTACTAGGAAGAGTGCATTGATCATGCCACATTTGATGTAATTTTGACATGAAAATAGAACAAGAAAAGAAAAATATAATCAAATTTTTGGCGAAGCTTACTGTCATTTCTTAATAAAAAAAAATTTGGCCCTTTCTCTTAAAGTTTTTGGGTAGGATCTATCTTCATCAAGTCTGCATCAAACCCACCAACTCCTTATTCCTGAAATTCTAAGTGCATATTTTCATCAAGGTCTAAATTTTGTAATAACAAGTTGTGTTTGATATATATATATATATATATATATATAGTACACTTGTATAATTTCTCCTGAAACTTTGTTGGCATGCACTCCAGTTACACAAAGATCATTTGATTAAAGCTTTCAGATTATTATTTTGGCCATTGTATATTGGAGAGATGTACTGGTAGAGAATGAAATATGCAAGGTCTTGTTTTGGAGGTTGTTGATGTGATGCATTCATCTAGAAAGTTGAATTTGGCTTCATTTTCAAGGGACAATTTTTACTGTTTATATCACATAATATATGATTTTCTTTGGTTGCAGCGTCACATTCATGCTTTTATGTTATAAATGTTCAATGTAACTTTTTGAAGATTATAGAAATGGATATATGTTCAATACACAATCAAACAATGTTTCACTCTATAAAAATATATAAATAGATAATTCATCATTGATATACATTTATATAGTAATAATTGGCACTTTTTTATAATAATTTGGTTGAAGGAAGGAAAGCTTTTGGATAAAATCTCAAAATCCTTTCCTATGTTTGACAGATGTGTTGGATTATAATTCTATTATTCAGATTATTAGCAATTGCTCGTTAGTGAAATTAAAATGTAGAATTGAATGCTAAGCAACTTGAATGCTTATGAAATTGAATTGCAGGTATAATTTCTTACATGCCCCTAGAGATATGCGTGGCAAAAATCTAGAAGCACTAAGGACCCTTCTTGCTCTATGCGATACTGACATCTCTGCCCTTCAAGACTCTTGGCTTGCAGTTCTTGAATGCATTTCCCGCCTTGAGTATCTCGTATCATCGCCTGCTATGACTGCAACTCTCATGCAAGGATCAAATCAGATCTCTAAAGATGCTATTCTTCACTCTCTGAGAGAGCTCTCTGGAAAACCAACTGAACAAGTTTTCATAAATAGCGCCAAATTACCCAGTGAATCAGTGGTTGAATTTTTTTACTGCTTTGTGTAATGTATCGGCCGAGGAATTAAAGCAGACTCCACCTCGTACTTTTAGCCTGCAGAAGATTGTTGAAATCAGCTATTACAATATGGCTCGTGTACGCATGGTAATTTCTTCCACTTATAAAGCTTTTTTTTTCCTACAGTAACATTCTTGGGTGCTCCTTCGATGTAACTTCTTTTCCTCATTCACAATTAGTTCAGATTCATATCTCATGCTAGGTTGTTCGGTAATTTCTCTGATCTACTTGCATTAATCTTGTACTAGGGAGCATATTCAGTGACCTCTAATAGAACTAAGTAGCGAATCACTTGAAAGTGGTTATTTTTGTTAAACCAGTAAGCAGATATAAATAATTTATCTGAACACTTTGGCAATTTTTGAATTGTTTTCATTCGTTTGTGATAAAAATTGTGGTTGCAATATGTGCAACTAGTGTTTTGTTTTGTTTTATTGGGGCCAAAAGTTACCATGGATGTCGAGCTCTTCTTTATTGAGTAAGCGTACCTCAAACTTCTATTTTTTATTTATTTATATAAAATAAGTAGGCATACTGAGAATGAAATACTAAAGTAAAAGTTGGTGCAGAATAGAAGTTACTCTAGGTGCAAAAAGAATTTGGTTTTTTTGGGTGATAGGTGTAAGATTTTGTGTTTGAAAAATTAAATTAAGTTGGGGAATAAACCAAGCACAACATTTATGTCAGCTCATAGCATTTACATATATTAATATTAATTTCGGTATGCTGCACGGAACATCTTCTTCCTCTCCGGTCCAGCACTTATATTCTATGATCACCAATTTACAAGTTTCGCCAGATCTTTGGCACGTTTGTGTATTAAATTTTCCAAGTATACTTGACTTATCTCGGTTATAGTTCCTTTAACGTTTCTAGTGCTTGTTAACAAATATTAATGATACTTATTTCTAATCTTAAAAGTGTATACGTTCCTGGGTGTTGCTTATTGCTTACTTGTTCTGTTTTCAGGTTTGGGCTAGGATATGGTCTGTCTTGGCCCAGCATTTCATCTTTGCTGGGAGTCATGCTGATGAAAAAGTTGCTATATATGCAATAGATTCTCTACAGCGACTTGGTATGAAATATTTGGATCATGCTGAACTTTCAAACTTCACTTTCCAGAAAGGTATTCTTAAACCATACGTTCTACTCATGCAAAGCGGCAGAAGTGAATCTATAAGAAGATTTATAATGGATGGTGCTGTTCAAGTATGTATGCCTAGGTTACTCTGTTCTTGACTTATATATGCTACCATTTTGATATCAACATAGTCTAGTTGAATCTAACAGATGATAAAATCTAAAGCTGGCATAATGAAGTCTGGTTGGCGAAGTGTTTTCATGATTTTTACTGCGGCTGCCAATGATGACCAGGAACCCTCAATTGAAAGTGCATTTGAAAATATAGAAATGGGTTCGAACGGCCTTCTCTTTCTTTCTTGCAATATTTTGTGAAATTTCAGAAATTTGTTAAGATGTCTAACACAGTGGAATGGTGCAGTTATCCTGGAACACTTCAATCAGATTGTTGGAGATTGCTTTATGGACTGTGCAAACTGCTTAATTGCATTTGCCAATAACAAAAGTTCGATCAGCATAAGTTTGAAGGCTATTGCACTTCTCCGCATATGTGAGGATCGTCTTGCAGAGGTTTGTTTTCAAGTATACAATTTTATTTTCATTGAATAATTGTTATAAGAAAATAGGTTTTGCATTCTGCTAATGCTTTGGATAAAGTGCAAAGACAAAATCTCTCCCAAAGACAGAGGGGACAAAGAAAAAGAAAACAATGTGAAACAACAAATGCTTTACCCAAAATAGAAATACAAATGCATGACTCTAGTGCTGCTTCAGTCATGCAATAATTAATGTAGGAGTTTGATACATCATTCTTGTTTTTCTATTTCTGTTTTTTTAAATAGTTTCAAGAATGTTATTCGTTAGGTATTCTAACTTTGCATGAACGGAAAAGCTGTAGCTCCAGTTTACAGTAGATCTCTCTCTCTCTCTCTCTCTCTCTCTTGAAAGTTCTGCTAATGTATACAGCAGTAATTTATTTTCTGTCTTCTCTTATCCAGAGGCTCATACCAATTGGTTCTCCAAAACCTATTGATAGCACAGCTGATGAAACTTGTAATGTGGCTGAGCGTTATTGGTTTCCCATGCTTTCCGGTCTTTCTGACCTTATTTCTGATCCAAGATCAGAGGTCAGCAATTGTGCACTTGAGGTTTTGTTTGATTTACTGAACGAAAGAGGCAGCAAATTCTCATCATCATTTTGGGAGAAAATCTTCCAACAAATCCTGTTTCCCATCTTTAATCATGTGAGACACGCTGGAAATGAGAGTTCCATG
Source organism: Paraleonurus japonicus (assembly GCA_030762865.1). Lineage (NCBI taxonomy): Eukaryota > Viridiplantae > Streptophyta > Magnoliopsida > Lamiales > Lamiaceae > Paraleonurus > Paraleonurus japonicus. The sequence continues at coordinate 7,691,549 of CM061053.1, forward strand.
TCTTCTGGGGATGAGTGGCTTCGTGAAAGAACCATTCATGCACTACAGTTGCTTTGCGACCTTTTCAACACTTTTTACAAGGTACCCAAGTGGTTGATGAAATATATAATGGCTACTGCAAATTTTATGATAGGAAACATACATACCTTATTTTGGATTGAAAATCATTTTACTGATTTCACCTGCCATTAATTTGAAAATCACGCAATTGAAATGGTTTCCTGATATGAGATGCCTAATTTGTGTAGGATGTGTGTTTTATGCTGCCCCCACTGCTCAGTTTACTGCTAGATTGTGCAAAGAAGACTGATCAATCAGTAGTTTCAATAGCTTTGGGTGCATTGGTGCGTCTCATTGAAGTTGGAGGACACCAGTTCAGTTCTGATGACTGGGGTACTTTGTTGAAAAGTATAAGGTAAAATCTCTCTCTCTCTCTCTCTCTCTCTCTCTCTCTGTGTGTTGTGTTGATAAACTTCTAGCTGCACCTTTATATTTGGCTATGGTTTTTCGATGTACCTTGAGCAGGGATGCTGTATACACAACTCAGCCACTTGAGCTTCTCAATGATGTGAAAAATGGGAAGCATCATACAGTATCAGGAGAGCTGGACAGCCCTTCACTGTTATCTGGCAATTTATCGAATGACCATCACCACCCTGTCCATAAAAATGGGAACGCAGTGGGAACTGTATCCTTAACCAATGGTGATGTAAATGCACTGGCTCACAATCAAGAAACAGCTCGTCTATCTGATGCTGGATCTCAAGGTTAGTATTGCACTAATATGTAGTATAATTAGTATTTAATTGAGATGATAAACAGATTGTGATGAAAAAGAACAAAGATTGGCTTTCAAAACAGTTAGAAAATGACGTGTATTTTGTAGGAACGCCATCACCTTCTAACAGAGGAACAAGACCTAGTGATGCTGGAGGCCTTCAGCGCAATCAAACATTGGGCCAAAAGATTATGGGAAACATTGTGAGAAGTTTTACATCAAAACCTGTGAACTTTATGTCTGATGCGGATGTGCCATCTTCCCCATCCAAGGTTGGTGTCCAGTTTATAGTTTTACGAGTATATATATGAATCATTGTTGGGGCTGTTTAGCAGATCGTTCCTTTGGGTTTCAGTGTACATGAATTCCTCTCCCTGTGTAACTTTGAAGGGTCTTACACTGTCAAATTACAGCGAAATCCAATGAAGTTTGTTTTCTTACAAATACCCTCTTTACAGTATTGTAAACAACCCCTTGGGGGTTTGAAGTTTTCTTACAAACACCCTGTAATGTCTCATGTTGGATGGGAAAAGAAAGATTGAAAGGTTTACAAGTAGGTAGAATGAACTCCTTGTAGTAACTTTGTTATCCATTTTACAAAGTGAGGACTTATGAGAGGTAGTTGCTAGCGGAGCTTGTTAAGAAGTCGTCTCACTGCTGGGCCAACACTCTGTGGGCCTGGGGTATTACACCCCCACCCCCAGTTTGTAAGGGTAACAAACTTTCATGATGATTTTTTTTTTTCTATTTTGTCTTTTCTTTTTTGGTGCTTAAGCTAAACCTCAAGAATGGTGGTTTTTGTAATTATCCCATATAATATTTAGCTTCACCACAAGTTACTTCACTTCTAAAATTAAATCTCCTGAGAGACAAATGTAGTGAGTTGAGCATGCAACTATATGAAGTAAAAAGAAATGAGCAACAAGCTTAGGATCGTTGATTCCTCGACACACTGATGACTAAAACCTGTGAACGATATGATGTAAAGTGCTAAGAACTTCAAAAATGGGATGTATAGGGCCCTATATGCTGTAGTCATTTGGAAAGCAATTAAGTTCCTTTGAAGCCTTAAATATATCCTTTTCTTTGCTTGTTCTGTAGCTTCCTGATACTACCACGGAACCTGAAGATCAAGATGAGGATGAAAGTCCAAAGTTGGAAATCATTAGGAGTAAATGCATGACTCAGCTGTTACTTCTAGGTGCAATTGACGGTATTCAGGTACAAAGATTCAGTTTTATGGTTATATGATTTTCAGACTTAAAAGTTTTCATCCTTGTTCTATTTAGTTGGTTAGTGCTAACCATTTTTTTCATTTAGATGTTAAAAACAGGGCATTTACTTGTTTCAGTTGCGTAAGCCATGTCACTTCTTTAATCTTGCAAAATCATGATGCATTTGCTATTTTCTCAAACCCGTTTACGCATATTAAGAACATTGTTAATGAGATTCATCTCTTGCTCACCTATCAATCCATATCTTCATACCATATTTCTAGTTGACATTTTTCCACTTGCAGAAAAAGTACTGGAATAAGTTGAACACACAAGAGAAAACCACCATTATGGAAATCTTGCTCTCTATCCTAGAGTTTGCTGCCTCGTACAATTCATATACGAACCTCAGATTGCGTATGCGTCATATTCTTGAGGAAAGGTTCGTTAATATGTGCCTTGACTAAGAAACTATATTTTTTTCCCTGATCTTACTTGGTTACTTCTAGTGAAACAAACCTTGTGTAACACTGGAATCTTTTCCTGGACAGACCGCCAGTGAATCTTCTCCGCCAGGAATTGATTGGAACATGCATCTATCTTGATATCTTGCAGAAGACGACAGCAGCAGTTAATATGCAAAAGGAGGAAGTAGTCAGAGAAGAGAAACTTGAAAGAATAGCTAAAGAAAAATTAGTGTCATTTTGTGAACGGGTGCTGAGAGAGGCGTCTGATTTTCAATCTAGCATGGAAGAGACAACTAATATGGATATCCATAGAGTTCTAAAACTTCGGTCTCCTGTAATTGTGAAGGTACCTCAAGTGTCATCAAGAATAGCTAAGCTACTTTTTCTTTTAATTTCATAATTCTGTTTAGATGATGTTTTTAGGATACCAAAAAAAAAAAATCGGAAAAATAGTTTTTAAGTCCTATAAGTTACACCTATTTCGATTTCAGTCCAATTGATTTTTACAAATTGAAAATAGTCATGCAATTTTCAAATTTTCAACATTTTTGTCCGATAATCGGATGTAGGAGGTGAAACATTCGGTTGACCAATGACCAATAAGACCCACCCTGCCACGTGGACAAATTAGACTCTGCCACTTGAATGTCAACCAAATGTTTCACTTCCAATAGCCTACCCGACCAAAATGTCAAAACTTAGAAGTTACAAGACTATTTTCAATCCGTGAAAGTCTATAGGGCTGGAACCAAAATAAGGATAATTTACAGGACTAAAAACACTATTTTCCCAAAAATTCACTGATTATTTGGTAGCTGTTGGACAGTTGTAGTGTGATTCGATTGTGTTTAGCTGGGATCTCGTCTTGTTTTTGTTGCAAATACTATTATTTATACATTTAATGCGTGAAATCAAGATATTGTTAGTTACTCATTATTGCTTACATGAAATTACGCCTTGTTTAATAACTTAATTAATATCTAAGCTTTAACTGAATGGTCTTTCAGGTGCTAAAAGGTATGTGCCAAATGAACCCCAGATTTTCAAGGATCACCTCAGAGATTTTTATCCTTCCATTACAAAACTTGTCTGCTGTGAACAGGTAAACCTCTATCCCTCAAGTGCTCTTGCAAGTTATACTTAATTACATAATCAATTAAGAGAAGAAAACTTCCAACGTTTGGGATTTGAGTGAGACTATTTCTTGAATTCTAACACTGACTTTCTTTCCTTTTTCAGATGGATGTTCGTGGCGCACTTGCAGATCTTTTAAGCATGCAATTGAGCACACTATTGCAGTAGGAATTTGAGTTTCTTCCAAAGGGTGATGGGAAGTTTGTAAATTCATAAATGGATATCTCTGCCAGTAAATTATGATGCATAGAGTGATTCTCTCTCTCTTTCCCTCCCTTCGTTTTCGTTGCTGACATTTTTGTAGAATTTACTTCATTTATATATTGGAGGCTTATAGAATGTTAGAGCATGAGAATGTCCAAAGTACTTTTTTGGTTATGTTAGGTATGTTGAAACTTGGAAGTATGAATATCTTGACACATTTCTTGGACCTTTGGAGACAGTTTTTACTGTGCCCAAAATTTAAACCTAATACATCATATTTTTCCAGTGGACTAATTAATTTATGTTGCATATTAAATTATTGTTTTTATTACGAATTAGTAGTATACTTTGAAATTTGTGTGTGGGTGGGTGGTGGTGGTGTGGGGGCTCAATATTCTCAACAGGCCATTGTTTGATATACGTCAAACTCCACCAGTGGGCACAATGTGTCCACAGTTGGTGTCAAAATGACAAATTATAATTTCGTTCAATTAGATATGTAATTCAAGTTCGATCTTAATATTAATTGTTTTAAAAACTTTATAAAAGTTACCACCTCCATGTATATAAGGAGCACTCTTTTTTCCGCTAAAATCTGAATTAAGAGCGGGCGAACTTAAGGTTTTTCTCAAGTTAAAAAGTTTGATTATTGTGAGACTAAATTTATGGCCTATATACTATAAATCAGTTGTATCATGAAATTTATTTATATTATATATATTTTTTAACAATATTAATTTTAATTTAATTGTAATATTATACAATGAAAACTAATTTATAGTAAATTTAATTATGGTGCATGGAGTACGTGGTTGGTGTGAATGCTTGTATGTAGTTGGTATTATTTTATAACATTATATATTTGAATACTTGCAGTTTTCACACACGTATTATTATACTTAAAAATGAGAAATAAAAACAAGAATTTTGAAAGTAAAACATGTACACAATTACTTTTTTGTTATCGGTACATGTACACATGCAAACATGCAATTACTTGATGAATTGGAGGAAACAAAAATTAATTACAATTCTTACACGGGGAAAAGCAGAAAAAGTTTATAGACAAAACAATGAGATAAGTGAATTATTTTCAAGAAGTTTTAGGTTTCCATTGCCTTGGCACCCGTCAATGAATTTTCTCTCTCCCCACTGTTTGCACTAGAGTTGTTTTATGTTAATTTTCCCCTAACATAAATTTTTGGCACTGAAGTTGTTTTATGTTAATTCTCCCTTAACATAAAAGACAACTGAAGAATAGTAAGAGGAGAGATGTGTATTCATTAACTTTTAGTTTATAACTATCTAAAATTACAAGGTGTTGCATGTTTTGAATGTATAGTACTGCAATTTAAGTGATTTAAATAGTGTCTAGTATATAATTAAGTAAAAATAAATGATATTATTTAAAAATTTATTTGAATTGTACTGTGCACGTGGTGAATAAGAGACTCACTCAAAAAAGATTTATATTGGTGGAGGGAGAAGAATTTCAACTTGGAGCGCAAAGAGATCAACCAAATCATCAAGCATTCTTTTAAGTTGGTTTACACTTCTTTCATTTTTCTTTACATGTAAGATTTCAAACATGTTGATTTATCTAGCGTTTGCAATTTGAATATTGTTTGGACTAATCGAAAATGTATCCTAAAACAAGTAAATTAATATATTCACATATTTTATGATCAGTTATTTTCTGTTAATGGTAGTTACATTCTGGGAGTTTTGGTTTTTCTTGCTCTGCTGATTTTCTGTTTGTAAAGCTTCTGCTAAAAGTTCTTGTTGCCATGGGAACATCTTGTAACCTGGACTCTTCTTTCTTTTTTAATAAAATAGTTTTCTTGATTAAAAAAATAATAATCAGTTAATATGCAGAGATATATACATTTATTGAAAATATTTAATAGATGCGTCCCTAAAAGGATGACTTATCTCATTGTATAAATAAATCCATATCTAAAGAACACGTTATTCATTTTAAACAATTAAAAAAATAGAAAATGGATTAAATACAAGTTTAATAAACCATATTAATGGGAAAAGTAATACAAATGATTTAAATACATTAAAAATTATTGGAAGCAGCAACAAATGAAGGCAAATGAATATTATTACACCACTAAACAAATAAATCAACACAAAAATGGTGGAATCAGAACAAACTAATCAACTACAAAACCTATAAACCGAACCACAACTTATACAGAGGCCTCTCTCTCTCTACATCTCTTTATTTCTGTCTCTTGCACCTGCAAGAATTAACATCTCTACTTTTATTCTTTCTTGAAAGCTGCATTGCAACTGATCAGGACCCTCAGAACTCCATCTAAGCTGCAGAAAGTTGGGAAAAATATACTTAAAAAAATAAATAAAATAAAAAATGTTTAAGTTCCTGCATATGGCTTGGGCATGGGCATATCCTTCACCAGTCCACAGAGCAACTGATGGTCCCAAATGTTGTACTCATCACGAAGCGATCTCGCCGGAGACAGAACACTAAAGTACAGCTGCTGCCCCAAATACGCCCTCTCTGCTAACACTGATCGCAAATTCCACATTCCGGCGTTATCCATGGTCAACATGATCGCCGCCCAGCATCCCGGGTACACGTGGATCGTATTCCGGCTCACCGCGTCTATCAGGTTGTAGTTCATCCTTTTGTCCGGCGTCCATCTCCCCGGCTCGATCCTGTTCAACAATCCATTCATTAGTATCTTCGATTATTATTATAGATAAAATAATTATTTCTACTCACCCAACCGCGAAGAAAGAGTAGCCGGCCAAGTGCCAGGACTGCACGCTCTTCTCGTGGTTCTCCAATATGATCTCGATGTAATTACGGAAAGTCGCGTTGACGACATTAGGAGCAATGACGATCTTGTTCACTACGTCCTCCGGCGGATCGTCTGAAATTATATCGTATTTGAAAACCTTATCGGCAATCCCGAAATACTCCGCCAGTTTCAGTGGCGTCTCTGGATCAGTATGCGAAACACCATTGATGGCGTATCTAAGCTTCCCGTCGACGGTGCCGGCCGAATTCACAAGCTTGATCGTTCTCGTGATGTTGATTTTTCCATAATGGTACGACCCCTGAGGATTAGGCCTGGCAGCAGACGCCGTCAAGTTCCACCTCAGCGATCGGAATTGATTCAACGACCACGCCCACCCAACCGGCGCCTCCGGCAAGGCCTCCGACGGCGGCGTGTTGCTGCCGTTGTACCGGACCAGCGCCGTCGTGGCAAGAACCGTTTTGGTGAACCGGGTCGAGGCGATCAAATAATAGTCCTTAGCAGGCTGGTTAGCTGTGACCAAAACAGAGTAGCATTGCCCCAAATGAACATCAAGAGAATCGTACACATTTTGAACGGTGTGCGATCCTTCAACCTCCACCAGCTTCATCGTATGCCCTTGAAACCTCACATTAATCGAGTTCTTCATACCCACATTACAGAATCTGTATCTATACGTCTTTCCAGGGTTCATAACAAACATCGGATCTTCAGTCCCATCATGCTTCCCCTGTTTTCCATTGATCAAAACGCCAGCCGGCCTCCCAAGACTCCTCCCTTTATCCAAAAGCTTCCTCAACGTAGCATGCCCTTTCGTGTACCAGTCTCCCACAAGCACAATGTACTCATCCTCCGGCCAATCAAACGGCACCGGGATCAGCTCCCTGCTGTGGACCGTAATCGGGCCGAATCCTCGCCGCGCGGTGGAGGGCAGTGGAGGGGTAGTAATAGTAGCTACCGATCTGATCCTTGACCTGAAATCTGTAAGTAAAGTTTGTCCCAGGCTGGATTGGACAAGTCGTACCTAACAGCCCCTCATGCCATGAATTCTTCCTCTGCTGGATGGCGTTCCATGTAAAGAGAAGAGGCTCGTCGAGGTTGTTGAAGATGTTGACGACGATGTTGTTGTTGGAAGTGCAATTGATACGCGGGCCAGGGAACTCGCCATTGATGGTGATCACCTAATGGAAAAAATAATTTTTTAAGTAGTAAACAAATATAAATAAATGATTTACTGTTTGTACATACGAACCTGCTGGGGACGCCGAGGGGGAGAGGGTGGCGTAGTTGACGTTCCACGTGTGAAACCAGTAAGGATCTTCGGCATTGACGAGGGAGAGGAGGACTGTAAAGAGGGCAAGGAGCAGGACTTCAGAAGAAGCCATGATCATGGTTAATGTGATTGAAGGGGAAAGAGATTAAGGAAAGGGAATGGTGGATTGAAGAGAGGGGGAAGAGTGAGAGATATATATATGTGGAAAGAGGGAGGAGAAGGGCCACAAGAGATGCATGGTAAACCTCAAGTTTCGCAGATGAGAGTATTAGTGATACTTCTTTGCCATGAATTCATAACTTCCTACACACATACTTAGACAGTTATGTGTACATAAATAGGACAAGGGCTAATGACAAGGCAAATTTCTCTCTCTAGTGTTTTCTTTTTCTGTTATTTAATATAAGTCAATTACCTGCAATTAATTTTTTTGTTTTTATATTTGAATTCATGTACTTTCTATCCATAAAAATGAGTTGTCGGAAATTTGATTTGAATTAGGTAGAGTTTCTATATATAGTGTGGCATCATTATTATTATGAGCTAATTATTATTTAATTAATTATTTATGTGGTATCATTAATAAATTTATGATCGCTTTAAATAACAATTTATAATTTCAACTTTAAATTAAATTGTAGATTTGAAAGAACAGTTTGACTATCAAAATTTTATTTAATTACCTATATACTCCCTCCGCCCAAACGAACTTGAACAATTGATTTTTTCAACAATTTTTGTATAAAAATTATATCATAATAATACGTTTACAAAAGTTATTTTATATGAATTAACTGCATACCATTATTGTATAAAATAAATATTTTTATTGAATGATATGTATATATGAGTTAAAAAATAATAGGAATAATATTTTATATAAATTTGTAAATATATTGAGGAAGAAATTTATAAAAAAATTCCATTTTATGAGTGAATTATTTTGAGATGTCTCGGGAAAAAAAGTGTAAAAATTATTAAAATACGAGGAAAATGCAAATATTTGTACTAAACCACGGAAGACCAACTGTTAATCAAATGCAAAGTATCTGTGTTATCTACTGTTTGGTATTGCCGATAAATGGTTTGAAGTATTAGTGGGTGCAAACATCAATTCCTAAGGTGTGCAATTTTCGGTGTTAGTCGCATTTCCACTTAAAGTCGCCAAAAGTCGCGTTTTGATTTGGCGAGTTTGAATCTTCCAAACAAGAAATTAGTTATGACAGCTTTATCGCTTTTATCAGCTTTTCTCACTCGATGATTGAACGGTTTTGATTACTTCATCAACCTTGAATCGACGGATGGGTAGTAGTGGGCTTTGATCGCATTTTGATTCCGAGCTTCTTGATACAGCTTTTCCCTTGAATCGATTACAAATTCATTCAATTGTTTCGAGTTAGGGTTCTTACGAAGTTTTGATCGAAACTGCGATTGAGCATTCAATTGCTCATGTAATCAGTAATTGATTGTTGCATAGTGAAGAATTATCCCTCTTGATCCCGTGGATGTAGGCAATTTGGCCGAACCACGTAAATCTTGTGTGTTGTGTTCTCGGTTTACTTCTTTGGTTACTGTGATTTTGTGTTTTCGAGTTCTTATCTTCATAATTGGAATTTCTGATTAGTTCACCCACATACATTTCCTAACAAGTGGCGCCGTCTGTGGGAAGGTGAACATAGCTATGACTTCGGTAAAACTAGATGTGGAGAAGTTTAATGGCAAGAATGATTTTGGATTATGGAAGATGAAGATGATGGCGTGTACTCATCGACAAGATGGCCTTGATGAAGTTCTCGATTCAAACCGGGATGAATCCACATCAATTGATCAAGCAAAGAAGAAGGAGATGCACAAAAAGGCTTATGGTATGATGATCTTATGCCTTGGAGACAAGGTCTTGAGGGAAATTTCAAAGGAGAAAATCTACTGCAGTGTGTGGAACAAGTTTGGAGTCACTATACCACACTAAATCAGTATCAAACAGATTGTACTTAAAGGAGAAGCTAATGTCTATCAAGTTTATCGATGACAAGCCTATGGAAGATCAACTGGATGATTTCACCAAAGCCATTGACAATCTTGAGGAGGTTGATGAAGAGATAAAAGATGAGGATAAAGCCTTAATGCTCTTGAAGGCTCTACCAAAATCTTACAGATCATTCAAAGATACCATGCTCTATGGTAGGAAAACTGACCTCACTTTTGAAGAAGCCATCTCACTCTTAAGTCCGTAGTCTTGGAGATGTCCATTGATGATAAGAAGGGTTCATCTCGGGAGAAAGTCTCAATATAAAATTCAAAGGTGCAAAGAAGAAGGCTAATGGAAAGAAAAGAGTGGAAAATCGATAATGGTGAAAAGAAAGGAAACGTGAATTCATTGAAAGAAGGAAATGCTTTGGCTGTCATAAGGTGGGACATTTGAAGAAAAATTGTCCGAGAAAAAGGCAAGAAATCTCAAGAAACAAAAGATGCCGATCTTTGCGGTGGTGAAAAAAGGGTATGATAGTGCGAAGTCTTAACAATTTCGGATGAAACCCTTGCAGAAGAGTGGGTGCTTGACTCAGCCGCTCATTTCACATGTGTCCCAATGAATCTCTATTCCAAGAACTAGAAAAATCAAGGGGGTTTGGTTCTTCTTGGAAATGATCAATCATGCAGAGTTCAAGGAGTTGGTTCTCACAAAATTAAAATGTTTGATGGAATGGAAAGAACTCTGACAAAGGTGAGATATGTTCCCGAGTTGAAAAGGAACTTAGTATCTCTAGGAACTCTCAATACTCTTGGTTGTGAATTCAAAACGAAAAGGGATTCATGCTAGTCACAAGACATGACAGGATTCTCATGAAGGGAAAGAAGGTAAATGGTTTGTACATTCTTGTAGGCCATACTGAAATCGGTGTTTTGAATGCTTCCATGGATACTTCGAATCATTATTGTGGCACAAGAGGTTGGGGCATATTGGTGAGAAGGGTTTGAATGAACTATCAAAGAAGAATGTGTTTGGGAAACGCAGACAATCAAGCTTGATTTCGTGATCACCGTATTTTGGGAAAGGCCAAGAAACATGCCTATAATAAGGGTATCCACCGCACAAATGAGGTGTTTGATTATGTTCATTCGACATTTGGGGTCCATCAAGAACAAACTCATGGTGGAGGAAAATATTTCATGACCATCATTGATGATTTCGGTAGGAAGGTGTGGGTGTTCATACTCAAGCACAAGAATGAAGCATGTGAAAGATTTAAAGAATGGGTTACCGAGCAAGAAAACAAGAAATCCAAGTCTCTAAAGCACATTAGAACTGATAATGGATTGGAGTACTTATCGAGGAGTTCAACGGTTTACGTAGAAAGAAGGGAATAACAAGACACAAAATGCTCCGCAAACCCTCAACAAAATGGTTTGGCCGAGAGAATGAACAGGACCATCTTGGAAAGAGTGAGATGCATGTTAGCAGATGCAAAATTACCAAAGATATTTTGGGGAGAAGTCAGCAAGCCGCATGTTTTCTCGATAAACAAATCACCATCATCTCGCTATTAATTTCAAGACACCCGATGAAGTTTGGTATGGGAAGTCAAATTATCATGATTTGAAGGTGTTTGGTTGTCAAGCTTTTGTACATGTGAGGCAAGATAAACTGGAACCTAGAGCCTGGAGGTGCATATTCATTGGATATCCAAGAGGTGTGAAAGGTTATAAGTCTGTGGTGTGTGGAACCAGGGAATCGAAGTGTATCATAAGTAGGGATGTCACATTTAATGAGAGAATTATGGGATACAAGCATAATGGAAGCACTCATGATATGAATGGTGACATATCTATTGATACCGTAATCACCGAGATGGAAGTCGATGATCAAAATCATGATCAAACAAGTTGAGGAAGAAGAAACTATCACGATGCCGATGATCATATCGATAATGAAGATTTTACTTGATGAATTTGAAAATCGAGAAATTATAGTGACAAGGGACAGAGTTAGAAGACAAATTCATCCACCAAGGAGATTTGCTCAAGCCGATATGGTCTCATATGCACTTGTCACAGTGAAGAGTTAGAGCATTATGAACCAAACAATTACAGAGAGAAGCCATTTCTAGTGTTGATAGAGAAAGGTGGATCACTTTGCTATGATTGAAGAGATGCACGATCTCTTGAGAAGAATAAAACATGGCTTCCGGTGGAGAAACCAAAAGGGCAAAAGTCCGGTTAGTTGTAAATGGCTATACAAGAAGAAAATTGAAGGTGGAGCCGATCAAATAAGATTTAAAGCAAGACTTGTTGCTAGGGGGTTCACTCAAAGGGAAGGAATTGACTACACCGAAATATTCTCTCCGTGGTGAAGCATTGCTCAATCAGGCTATTACTCTCAAAGGTGACTCAAGATGACATGGAATTGCATCAATTGGATGTAAAAACAGCTTTCTTACATGGTGATCTTGTGGAAGAAATATACATGAATCAACCCGAGGGATTTCATTGTGCTCGGCAAGGAGAATATGGTGTGTTTGTTGAAGAAATCCTTATATGGACTCAAGCAGAGTCCAAGGCAATGGTACAAGAAATTTGATCACTTCATGAGCTCCATAGGTTTTCAAAGATGCAACTATGACAAATTGTGTGTATACCTTGAGAAACAAGGCTTAGAGGTACTCACTTATCATTACTTTATGTTGATGATATGCTCATTGCTAGCAAAAGTATACACAGAATTCAAAGTCTCAAAAAGAAGCTAAGTGACACTTTTGAGATGAAAGATCTTGGTGAGGCTAAGAGAATTCTTGGCATGGATATTATGAGAAGCGAGAAACAAGGGGAAAGCTGTTCTTATCCCAAGAGAGCTACATTGAAAAGGTCTTAAGAAGATTTCTCATGCATGAATCCAAGCTGTTAGTATACCTTTTTGGTCAACAGCTTTAAATTGTCAAAAGAACAGGAACCAAAGACAGTCCGAAATTGAAAAGATGGCAACAATTCCTTATGCAAGTGGTGTTGGGAGTATAATGTATTCAATGGTGTGTAGCAGGCCGTGACTTGGCCTATGCTATGAGCATGGTGAGCAGATACATGTCAAATCCTCGAAGCACTCATTGGGAAGCCCTCAAATTGATTCTTAGATACTTAAGAGGATCATCCAAGTCAAATGATGTTTGAAAGGACCGAAAGTGTGAAGAGTCCACTTGTTGGATATGTTGACTCGATTATGCGGCTAGCATTGATACTAGAAGATCACTTAATGGATATGTGTTTACTCTCCATGGCACCGCAGTAAGCAGTGGAGATCAATACTTCAACTGTGGTTGCTTTATCCACAACAGAGGCCGAATATATTGCTATGAAAGAGGCTATGAAGGAAGCAATTTGGTTGAAAGGAATTGTGAAAGACTTTGGTGTTCATCAAAGAGCGGATGGTGCACCGTGATAACCAAAGTGCTTTACACCTTGTGAAGAATCAGACTTTCCATGATCGGTCTAAACACATAGACATCAAGCTGCATTTTGTTAGAGATATTATTGACAGAGGAATGGTCGGTGTGAAGAAGATTGCTACCGATGACAATGCAAACAGATATGCTAACCAAGTCTTTGCCAAAGTTGAAGTTCAATGGCTTCATACAAATGGTGAAACTTGAATCATGGGATGTTCACTAATTCGATATATGATTTGGAGATGATAGAGGGTCGATACTTGGCAATTGAGGTGGAGAATTGTTAATCAAATGCAAAGTATCTGTGTTATCTACTTGTTTGGTATTCTTTGATAAATGGTTTGAAGTATTAGTGGGTGCAAACATCAATTCCTAAGGTGTGCGGCGAATTTTCGGTGTTAGTCGCATTTCCACTTAAAGTCGCCAAAAGTCGCGTTTTCGATTTCGGCGAGTTTGAATCTTCCAAACAAGAAATTAGTTATGACAAGCTTTATCGGTTTTATCGATTTTTCTCATTTCTGATGATTGAACGGTTTTGATTACTTCATCAACCTTGAATCGACGGATGGGTAGTAGTGGGCTTTGATCGCATTTTGATTCCGAGCTTCTTGATACAGCTTTTCCCCTTGAATCAGATTACAAATTCATTCAATTGTTTCGAGTTAGGGTTCTTACGAAGTTTTGATCGAAACTCGATTGAGCATTCAATTGCTCATGTAATCTGTAATTGATTGTTGCATAGTGAAGAATTATCCCTCTTGATCCCGTGGATGTAGGCAATTTGGCCGAACCACGTAAATCTTGTGTGTTGTGTTCTCGGTTTACTTCTTTGGTTCTGCGCAATTTTGTGTTTTCAGTTCTTATCTTCATAATTGGAATTTCTGATTAGTTCACCCACATACATTTCCTAACACCAACAATTATGAAAAAGATATAATTGATCTTATAAAATACTTAAATAATTCAAATTGCATCTGATGAATAATAGCTAATTTTTTTATTTTTTTAAGAATTTGCACACTTAAATTATGACTTAAGCCAACAAAGTAATAATAATAATAATAATGGTATCTGCGATACATCAGGGTTGGAAAGCTCAGTTTGAACAAGCAAGCTCGACATTGGACACAGTTTGGTCGTCAAAGAGGTCATTAGACAGGGCAGAAGGTATTCTATGGCGTTTTAGTATACGAGATGTTGCCACTTTGGCAGAATCGTAGTTTAAAACAATCACCCTTTCATCATCCAAATCAAATCTAACATTTTCTTTGCTACCTTCTTCCACAAGTTGTCGCAAATGTTTCAAGTTGTCGACTTCAACTCCATTAACCTTTTTCACCTGCAAGAAGAACCATATTACTTACTGAGTGTGAGCGGCTTACGAGACACTCGTGATGGGTTCGGAAAAAGACTCAAACTTGACTCGAATTTAACAAACATAACTTGAGTCCAGCACTGAGTAGATGGGCTCACGAGCCTAATCAAGCCTAGCTAGTGTATTTTAATATTACACTTATTCACATATATTTATAAATAAGTCACTGAGTTGAGCCTCATTGAAATTAATTACAACAAGATTTATGGTATTTATATAAGTAATGTATTGGCTCGTCTCAGCTCAATTACACCCTAATTGAAAGAAAGACTAGTCACAGACTCAATTACATGACTAGTCACAGACTCACAAGTGTAAGAGAACGAATGCAATTAACAACCAAATATTGATGATGAGAATCATTTGAACTATGAATGACATGCTCTCTAATTATGACCTAAGTGCTTGGAAAAGACTTAGCTGCTAATGGTAGTTGGAGATACCTGTAATTCAGCAAGACGCTCGTAACCCGTATTAATGTCATCCATTAGTACCTAAAATAAATTCAAAATATTTTTTAATATATAAATTGAATGTCAGATCAGAAATTTAATCTCTCGCAGGACTATAGGGTGGGGTGGATGGGATATAGAGAGAACTTTATACTTAAACCTCAGTTTAGAGAACAAGGTATTGTTGTACCTGAGAGAGGATAACAAATTGCTGCCCATTTTTCTGGGGCAGCTCTCTGAGAGCTTCGTTCACACAATCGACGAGGGGATGCATTGTACCAATCTTCTCCATACTCGTGAAGATATGGTTGTGTCAATGGAACAAAGACAAGACCAGCAAAAATGAAATAACTTGGAAGCTTATCAAATTGATGAACTGGAACAAGAGGCTGTAACTGCATGTGAAAAGAATTATTATGAGGATAATTTTGGTAGTATATAAAAATTGATCAAAAGAAATGCAGTATGATAACTCTCAGAAATCGAGACTCCCCACATTGTGTTATTTATGTAACCGTACTATTATGACAACAGTCATCTTATTAGTTAGTCTTTCATTACATAACATAATCCACTGCAACATATGAACAACATTAACTATAATGCATTGAATATAAATTAATGAGCAAAATCTTATCACATGCTATATTATAAATGATGAAGACATATACTTACTGGACGAAGGGTAACAGTGAACTCGTGCTCTTTTCCATCTCTCAATACTTTAATTTGAGCAGTCTCGTTGGGTTTCTTCATAGAGACTAAATGATCAAATGTTATTCTCTCTCTATTTCGGAAGGGAACTGCAACCATCAATTAAAAACAATGTTAAGATTAGGGTCATTATCGATTTTACAATAACAAAGGATCTGTAAACACCCTACACAGAAAAAGATCAGCCAAGCAATCAGAAAGTCTGAAGCCATCAGTAAACACTCCACCCCACAGAAATCAGAAAGGAAAATTGTAGTGTTGAATACTTGAAATGTACCTGATCCATCGTTTGCTATGGGAACATCATCAAAAGAAAGGATGATGTCATCCTTTTTCAGAACTCTATGTGCATCAGAAATTGGGTTGATATGACTCACAAGCACTCCAGTTAAACCAGGACGCATTTGAAAATGTTCCCGTAGTTGGGCATTTTCAGTAGGCTGGCAAGACAAACCCATGGAGCAGAATCCAACATAATTTCCAGTTTCTTCAACACCCGCAAGGAAATGCTTTATTACAGGGACCGGAATAATATAACTGCAATAGGCGAAAAGTATATAACAAATTGGTCTTCATGAATCAAATCAAATTCTGATGCTGAATCAAATTCAAGCTGAACACCTTGGCACACAAATGCCAAATAAAATACAAAAGGCATAATATGCAGGCGTTTACCCTATGTTCTCTGCATTAGAAAGGTTTTGAAATGCTACTCCTGCAACTTTGTCACCCATTATTGCTGGGCCTCCACTATTTCCTGGATTTATTGCGGCATCAATCTGTATTGCCAAGAGCTGGGTTGCACTGTGTACATATTGTGTTGGTTCAACCCTAGAGACAACCCCTTTAGTAACAGAAATGTTGTCCCCACCTACGGAAAAAAAAATTTCATTATGGCAAATTCTGAAGTGAAAGTAGCAAAAATGATATAATGTGTTTCCATAGACAACTCTATAGATAATCAGAAAAAGTAGAGAATCATCAAAAATACTTCATTAGATAACAATTAAATACTACAAGAAACAGTAGTTGCCATAGCAAACTCGGAAAAAGAAGAAGAAAATAAAATCATAAATTTGTGCTAGATCATTATAAAGTATGTATTACATGAAAACTCATTCAGTAGTTACAACAAACTTGACAAACTAAAAAGTAAAGGTTACTTTTGAACCTCAATTCTTCCGAAAATTTCCAAAGTAGAAGCATAGTCTACTATGTGATTTTACAAGAGCTCTAAACTTGCATGTTACAAAGTTCCCAACTTTATATCATACAGATATGACGCTCACCAGAACACACTTCTGGTAGCAGCTACAACTAACACGATAATCTTCTTCATTCAGGACATGGTTATGTATATCTAATGCAATGCCTAGAGGAATACAATTGCAACATTACCTTGAGGATAGCCAACAACAGCAACAGATTCTTGGAGAAAGGGTATGTCACCAAGCTCCAAAAAGGTCATTCCTTCCCAGAACTCCTCATTTTCTACCATCAAGATAGCCAAATCACACTCATGACCAACAGCCTGGACGTGTGCTCGGTATTTGGTGGGAGAGCCGTGCTTTCTAACTAGAACAAATGTATGATCAGCCACAACGTGTGCATTTGTCAAGATTCTCCTTCCCGAAATAACAAATCCTGTAGTTAATTGAAAGAAATGCAACATCATGAGCATCCTATCTACATCAGTTTAGGATATTATCGTATGATAAGTACAATATATTCTGCAACAAGCCACAATAAACTTCATTTAGAATAGATGATTGATATGTGAATGCTGTCCATGTATGACTTCAAATATACAGAACAACTGAAGTTGACAATGTGACTTAACGCTAGTCTACATTTAAACACTTGTCCAATTTTTTTTTGCCGTTATAGCTAAGCTTCAAATAATTCCACTAAAACCAAAAGAAATGAGACACTCATGAAAAAGTCAGCTTCATATCAATGAATTTCATTCACAAATAAGGAAATAAAAGGGATATAAAAACGAAACAGGTGCAAACCAGAGCCCATGGATTCACGCTGCGACTTATTTTGCCAAGGTAGGGAGTAACTAGGACTACTCGCAACCGTAAATATCTTCACCACCGAATCCAAAGCCAATTCAATCGCGTAATACGCGTCGTCCATCGCCGCATTTCGCATTGCCACGTAAGCCTCCGGCACAACCGCCTCGGCACCAGCTTCACCATTCTCAACACAACTACTGCAATTCGAAGCAGCAGCATCGCGAGGAGTTGAAGAATTGGAGACCGAGCAAGTCGAGTACAGTTTAATTGAAGAACAAATGAATTCCCTATCTTTTTCTCTAGTAGTATTGGACGCTAAAAGAGACTGAACAGAATGATGAGAAGCAAGAGTCCTTCTGTATCCGAAGCTCCCTCCGCCGCCAGGGTGCCGCAGCCACCGGGCTGCCGCACGTGCTGCGGCGGTTGATCGGATTCCCAGCATCTAGTTCGAGTCTCTAGAGCGGAGGTGGGAATTGGGAGGCCGTAAAACCTCCGGTTCAGGGTTTTAGAGAATTTACAATTATATATACCACCTACCGGTCTTTTATGAGTAATTCTTACACATTCGATCTAAGAAGTTTTGTTTCCATTTTTTTTTAATGGGCAAAGAGTAACTCGTTTTTTTTTCTTGTTTTCATTCTGAAATGAAAATCTATTTATTAATGATTTTTTTTTATAATTTGGTATCCAATTCTAATTCATGTTTCATTTAAGTTAAAAATTTAAAATTTAGTTTTCAAATTTCATATACGATCCACATTTGAAAATCCAGGTAAACAAATGTGAGGTAATTGCACCCTTCGTACTTGTCGATACTTGTCGTGCAAATTTATTGTCCAAATTTTCATATGTAATGAGAGGTGGTCTGTCACCCTAAAAATTAGGGTCTCGGCTCACCTGTAATATTTACGTCAACCCAAGTTTAACCCATGATAAAATATGAATAATAAAATATAGTTCATACTCAATTCAAACCCAATAAAAAAACAATAAATAAAGCTCGGACGAAAGACCATTTGACAAGCCTAATAGAGAGGTTGTCGTAAAGGCACCAATGCCCGTTTGAAAAGCCTAATAGACTTCACCAATGCCCAAGGCCCAAGGCCCAAGGTATGAAATATATATATATATATATACTTCCACCCAAAAGGTAAATAAAAACTCTTTTTCTCCTCTTTTCTTCTTTCTAAATATTCTTTTAAATTGATACAATATCGACTTGAGTGTCGGAGGTCCTACGTTGGGACCTCCCCGGCGTGTTTTTGTAGGTCCGTGGATCAAGCTCGAACCCAATTCGGTGGAAAAAATGAAGAAGGGAGAGCAAATAATTTGGTTCGCATCAATGAGAATGTGATTTTATCTTGTTTTGAGTTGATTGTATGTCAAATAATTTTTGGCAATTTTTTTATGAATTCTATTATCAACATTGTACATACAAAATATTTATTACACTAAAAAAATTCATATGAATTTAGGTTTACGGAAGATTTACTCTAATTTTTTAAATATTATATGTTCATATTATATCTTTATTATTATTATTATTTGAATGTTTAGCTTCAATCAGAATTCTTTTTAGTTAAAATAGAGATTAAATGAAATAAATAACCGATTGGTCCAAAAACTATTGGGCTAGGTTAAGAACCTTGTGGCCCAGGAGTCTTTTCTTGCCCAAATGAAGCATTGATCCAAAATTTCAATCTGATATCATCCATTAACAAGCAAACATAACCAATACGGTCGGTTGCTAAATATTGGGCCTACTAGGAAGTATAAATGGGTTGTCACAAGAGCCCACACTTTTAATTAAGAGTTTTTTCACACATTATTAATATATTTTTACAAAGGAGAAATAATATTATTAAGTTAAGTATTTAACGGTTATAAGGAATCAAAGATGCACCGGCATGATACTTCCCTAAACATTAAATTAAAATAATACCATCTAATCTTATATTCTTTTCTTTTCCTTTTTATGAATTGAAATGAGGGTAAGTTTGGTGTGACATCGAATTCACATTACTTCGAGTTTACGTGAAATTTCTTTTTCGAGTGTCGTTACTATTATTGCATTTAAAGTATCATTATTTAAAAATTATTTAATTTTTAAATAGTAATATTTCATATGCACAATAATAATATTTCATATATATATATATATATATATATATATATATATATATAAAGCGACACTTTATATGCACAATTTGGGTCGGGTTTTCTAGATGTCACATTAAAATTATACTATTAACTTACATGCATCTAGACACATATTTATATATGCATATAAATGATAGTAAAAGATGCTAATAGAATTGACATCTTTGAAAATTTTTATCAAATGTAATATAGAAATATATATATATATATATATATATAATATAATACACATATAATATGTATTATTATATAATACTGAGGTTCAGTTAGAAGGCACCATCACAATAATTTATTTTACAACGTCTCTCGTGCATTTGGCATTCCCATTTCTTAAAATTACCTACTACTACTATGTATACATGTCAATGTTTAATTTATTAAATAATCACTGATTAGTATTGATCAGCTTATATTCTCTATAGAAAAACATTATGTTCTAGGGTTGTTAGAGTTGACAAAGATGATAGACTAGCTACAAAAAGTTGGATGAAAATTAAAAAAATACTCTATAATATTGTCAATTTGGTCGTAATATTTATTTTTATCACGAAGAAATATAAGAAAATCAAATGTATTTTACATTTTTTATTTTTAATTACAAGTTTATAACGTTATATATATATATATATATATATATATATATATATATATATATATATATATTATTTTATAGTAAATAAATTAATTTATACATTTTTATAAAACAATTAATACACGTTTCAAAATAAATTTAGAATACAAATCAACTTAACAAGAAAACTAATTTACATACAATTTTAGCGTATAGAATAATATCTAACCCTTAATAAAACACAATAAATTAAAGCTCCGAATTACCAAGGCATGTTTGAGTGAGAATTAATCGTGTAATCCACCATTTAACAGAAATTCCTTTCGTTTTTTCCTTGGAAAGTTATGATATATATGTGTAACAAAAAGTAATGGTATTAATTAATTTCCTTTACCCAATAAATACCAATTAATGATAAATGATCGATACTTTCTTTTTTTTTTTTTTAAAGAATCAGATCGATACTATTAATTAGCTGTATTTATACGTGGAATTCACATCTCAACATCACTAAAGAGTAAATATTAGCTGTATTTCGATATATATGTATTAATTTCATATTTAGCATCCCTATTATCTATTCGCATCATCATCTCAGTCTCTCTCAAAAACCTTGAACATAAACTAACTTTCACATCAAAGAAAGAAAAACCCATCCAAGTCAACTTCCCCTTTTTCCAAATTTCATATACGCAGGAGAGAGAGAGAGAGAGAGAGAGAGAGAGAGAGAGAGAGAGAGAGAGAGAGAGAGAGAGAGAGAGAGAGAGAGAGAGAGAGAGAGAAGTGAAGGTGATTTTGCTCATCAAGGATTTCGAGGTAAATTCAGTTTACACATGCATGAATGCGCGTATACATTAATTCATTGTATTCTTATCAAGATTTAATTCCATTTTGACCAAAATTCATTAACCACGTATTTATGTCTTTATTATTATCATTTTCAGAGGAATCCCAAATCCATTTTCTCATATGAAATCTATTCCACATCAAATTAGATCATAGTATTTTTTTTTCAATAAAAAAATGCACAATCATTGGGGTGGTCCGTTGGAGATCGCCGCAGATTCCACCACCGAAGATGACAAGGGTAGGAATATGGATTGGGACAGGGCCTCAATCTCACACCAAGGTTACAATGGTAATTTAGACGAGACGCAACAAAGTTGGCTCTTAGGACCTTCCGAGAAAAAGAAGAAGAAATATGTGGATCTCGGCTGCATTATCTGCAGCGGACCACGTTTAAATGGACAATACTGTCCATTTTAATAGCGTTTATAGTAATCGGGCTTCCGATTATTATAGCTAAATCTATACCTAGACACAAGCGTCCGCCTCCGCCTCCCGATAATTACACGCTTGCCCTCCACAAAGCCCTTCTCTTCTTCAACGCCCAAAAATGTACGTTCCTTTAATTACCTAGTCATCTCTTTCAATTAGTTGAATTTAATTATGTTCAATATTTATGTCATCTTTGAAGAAAAATGTGATCATGCATTTATTATTGTTTTCTATTTTTCTTTCCTGGAAATTGAGAGGGTTTGATAGGTCGATTAGTCAGCTATAGACTATAGGATTGCAGTTGCAGTGTGAGATTAGATTTTCTTATTTCCCAAACTAATTACAATATATAATTGTTTTATGAAAGTTTAGTTATGCATTTGTCAATTGCCATATTCTTCCCTGAGACGAAACGCAAAAATATGAGCAGCCTATCGAATTACAGTACAATAATATGATTAGATAGACGTATTAATCAATTAATTAACATGTATTAGGCAGATTACACGTCATATAAGAAAAGGGAAAAAAAGAAAAAGAAATATCCATTGACTTTTATTTAATGTATTTTGTTTACACTTTTTTTTTTCTTGAAAGCATAATCTCTAGGGTTTTTACTTGTTTTACTCGATCTCATTTTAAGTCGAATTTTCGGATTTTGTGGAGATGTTCTCAATATATACTTCACATAAATGTATGTATGACTAATAAAATTTTCTTTTTCAAAATTTTTGACATTAAAAATAGTACTGGTGCATATTTTTCAGTGTTATACAATAATTTTTTAGTTGAAAATAAATTGGTATTTTTTCTTGTTAAGGAGTCACGTCATTGATTACGTCAATATACGGTGGTTATTAATTCTTTAATAGCTATATGAATCTCAGAGTTTTGACTTTACACAGTCATACAACAAACGTTTCGGATCATTTAATAAGTAATTAGACTCACTTATTATATGAATTTTGATTAAATTAAATAATTATTATTTTGCAGCTGGAAAATTGCCGAAGAACAATGGTATCCCATGGAGAGGGAATTCGGGTCTGCAGGACGGGTCGGATCTAACGGATGTTAAAGGAGGACTGGTGGGTGGGTATTATGACGCCGGAGACAATACCAAATTCCATTTCCCAATGTCATTTGCAATGACAATGTTAAGTTGGAGTGTGATTGAATACGAGCATAAGTATCGTGCTATTGAGAGAGTACGATCATATTAGAGATCTTATCAAATGGGGCAACGATTATTTACTTCTTACCTTCAACTCTTCTGCAACTAGAATCAACAAAATTTATAGCCAGGTACACATTATGATTGATATATATTTAAAATAGAAGTATACTAGCTAGTTTTTTTAGAAATATTTATTTTAATTATATTGATGGTAGTCTAGTATATTTTACTATTTCGATTATGAAATATCGGCGGTATACTCTCTTCGTGGATAGATTGCATATTTACTAAATATGTCTCCATAATAGATTGGTACATACAATAAACAACCATAATTGTCGTCAATTTTTACATATTTTATTTACTACAATGACAATATAAAACAATTTTATTCCCTTGTTCATATCTTATATATATCATAATAACACTATAAAATAATTTTATTACACATAATACTAATAAACAACTCTCGTATCAAAATTTGTGCTGAGTCAAATTAAATAGCAGTCAATTTTGTAGGGGTGAAGAGAGTACTATTTAATATTCTAAAATATTTTTAAGAGTAGGTTTTGCGTGGGTCGGTCTCACAATGAGACGAAACATAAATTAAAAAATGACGTTTACACTTTGAAAGAATGCATGAAAGTTAATTTGGGGTAATTTGTGAACGGTCTCGCAATATTGACATATGCTTCTATTGAGTTTACTTCTAATGACGTTAAAAAAAAAAAAGGTTTACAAGAGATGAATAATGACCCTGATCCTGACCCGTACAGGTCGGTGGGTCGCAAAACGGATCACGAACCCCAGACGACCACTACTGCTGGCAAAGGCCCGAAGACATGGACTACCCTCGCAAGGTCCAAACAACGACTTCCGGGCCCGAACTCGGAGCAGAAATGGCGGCGGCCCTGGCGGCCGCCTCCATCGTTTTCCGCAACAACCCCACCTACTCCAACAAGCTACGCAAGGGAGCTGAAACCCTGTGGACTTTCGCACGTGACAATGGAAAACGATCACGATACAGCCAAGGTAACCCTTTCATCGAGCCCTACTACAACTCGTCGGGCTATTACGACGAGTACATGTGGGGTGCCGCATGGCTGTTTTACGCCACTGGAAATGACACTTATTTCTCTTGGGCTACTAATCCCGGGTTTCCTAAAAATTCCCGGGCTTTTAACATGAATCCCGATTTGAGTGTCTTGAGCTGGGATAATAAGTTGCCTGCTGCGATGCTACTGCTGACTAGAATCAGGCTTTTTTGAGCCCGGGATATCCGTACGAGGATATGTTGAAGAGTTATCATAATGTCACGGGCCTTACTATGTGCTCTTATCTTCGGAAGTACAATGTTTTCAACTTTACTAAAGGTAAATTGAACTATGTCGTTTTACTTCAAGTCCAACATAATATACACCTTGAATAGCGTGATTTATTAAATTTTAAACCCCATAAATTTTGCCTTATAAAAATAATCTCCCTCCGTGTCGGGATGACTTTCACGTGTGAAGTGACAAACTTATTAAGAAAATTCAATTTAGTGTAAGAGAGAAAAATGTAAAGGTATTTTGGGTGATTGAATGAGATAAAGTGTAAAAAAGAGAATAAAGTAGAATAAAATAATAGTGTCATTTTTTAAATTTAAATGGTATTGTGAGAGTGTAGTTTATGGAGGATATTCCAATTTAAGGGTGAAAATAATTTTAGGACGAGCGAAAAAGAAAGTGTGAAAGTAATCGAGTGACGAAAGTAGTATTTTTTTAATAATTCTGATCCAATATGAATTTTTCGTCCAAAACTCATGAATGAAGATTGATGCGTGAGATACATGTTTGGTTTAGGAATTTTACGAAATTGATCTTTTTTAATTTAAGAATTTTGTTCAGTTGGAAAATTCTGTCAAATAATTAGTGCGGTTGAGATTAAAATTGCAAAAAAAAAAAAAAAAATCATTTCCGAACATAGATATCAAAAGTGTGTGCGAAAAATTTCTGTCGTACTAGTAGTGCAATTTACCCGATTTACATCTATTGAAAGGTGGCATTTTTTTATAATTTATTATTAAAAGAGTAGCTAATTTGTTAGAAATGTTTTGCAGGAGGAGTGATCGAACTGAATCATGGGAGAGCACAAAATTTGCAGTATGTAGCAAATGCGGCATTTTTGGCATCGGTTTTTGCTGATTACTTGAATGCTACTGGAGTTCCGGGGTGGTATTGTGGCCCCACTTTTTACAAACTTAAAGTTCTCAAAGATTTTGCTACTTCTCAGGTATACCCTACAGTAATTTCCCTAATTACTGCTCCGTATTTTTTTTTCTTACCACATGATTATAAAATATGGATTCGTGTTTGAGTTGGGAAAGAAAAATCTTATTTCTGACCGATTTTATTATCAAATTTTATACTATATAATCATGTGTACTTGACCCATTTTAATTTCTATTTTTCTTTTGAATATATTAAAAAAATAAGATAAAATACATTCTAGGTGACAACCCGTTGAAGATGAGCTACGTAGTCGGGTACGGATCCAAATATCCGAGACACGTCCACCACCGCGGCGCCTCCATTCCTAGAGACAAAACTAAGTACTCATGCAGAGGCGGATGGCGGTGGCGCGACGCCCTACTCCCAATCCCAACACCGTCACTGGCGCCATGGTCGGCGGACCGGACCGCTTCGACAAGTTCAAGGACAGCCGGTCTAACTACAGCTACACCGAGCCCACGGTGGCGGGAAACGCCGGCCTAGTGGCAGCGCTAGTGTCTCTCACCTCAAGTGGCGGAATTGGAGTTGACAAGAACACAATTTTCTCGGCGGTGCCTCCGATGTATCCCAAAAGCCCGTCGCCACCGCCGCCGTGGAAGCCTTGACATTGATTATTTTTCGTTAAATTGATGCAAAATACCATATCAGCCCTTCCTTTCTGTATTGGTTCCCTTACGATGCATATGTTACTTAATAAACAATGTGCAGCCTTTCGTGTTATGTATCATGTATTGAATCGTGAATCGACTCATTTATAAATTTATAGTAATTTTTATAATACGAATTTTTGAAATTTCTTGATGGGAGGTTTATGAATTTCAATTTCATTAATGTTTCATAATAATTAAAAATACTGCAATATAATGTGGTAAAATTGTTGTCTATTACACTAAAATAGAATATAATATGAATTGAATGTTGTATTTGACACTAAAAAAAAAAAAAAAAATTGTGTGAGACGGTTTACAAATCAAAACAAATTAATATGTATTCCTTCCAAAGTGTTTGAGAGTAATTCACCCAAAGACTTAGTAAAAAACAATGGTTCCTCAAATGTTGAAAGACAAACTGTTCTTCTGTTGTTGTCTTTTGGCATTAAACACTACTCTTTCGTCCCATACTCGTTGTGAAATTTCTTGTTTGACACAAATTTTAATATAAGAGTTATTTATTAATATAAGTTGTTTTTATAGAAATAGGGTAGTCTTTTCAACTTTAATAAAAGAGTTGTTTAATAGTATTAAATTGAGTTAATGTGGGAAAAATAGTGGCATATGATGTAATGTTGTAGTTTTTGAATGAATATATAAAAGTGAAAAAATTATTTTATTAACATTTAATAAAATAATGCAACGAATACGAGACGAACCTTTTTGACAAATGTTACAACGAGTATGGGACGAGAAGGAGTACTATTTTTCTTAAAATCGCTATGGCTAACTGTTGTCCTATCCATAAACAAGTGCAAAAACTATGTGAACTGAGCGTTGTCTTTGACACCAAAATACAGTTACTCTAGTGTTGTCTATTGAAAATTGTGCCCCATTCATCAATCAACCTACAAAAAAAGAATTGATCTAAAGCAGAGCATCATTTGCTGCACACCTCAAGTTGAGCATATAGATAAATCTCTAGCTTGTACGACTCATCAACGCCATAATGCAACTGCGTTGATCCGACACGGCCACAATTATTTAAAGATGATTTTGAATCCGTACTAGGAAAAAAATGATGTATATAAAAAAAAATCTCGAGGAGTCCAATGTTTGGTTCACTTCACACGAGCTCAAAATAAACTTGGGGCGCGGGACAAAAATTAGACTAATCTCGTCAAGTTTATTTGTCTTAGAAAGGGGTCTGACTATTATTCCTTATAAGAAACAAAAATTCTAAATATATTTTTAAACTTAATTGAAAAATAATTTATCACACAACAACAAATTAAATTATAATCCATCAATTCAAACAATTAAATTGAAAAATAACTATCCAAACAATATAATTATAACTAATCCCTTCATCAATTATTAGTCTCATTTTTGAAGTAAACTAGCCCTTATAAGAGAATAATATAAATGAATTATTTCCACACTTTTTTATAAGTTCGAACTTTTAGATGAGATAAAATTCTTCGCTAAGGAAGGAGTAATGTCGGAACCTCAATTTTTTTGGCAATGGCCATATGTTTAGCATCTCTATGTCAGAAGAATCATTAGCTCATATCAGTATAACATGTGCTAAGAACCAAATAGGTAGGTTTTGTAGCTTTGTTCTTCCCACCGATCTGTATATATTCTCTATCCTATGATCATGTGTAATAAGGACAGTGACAAGATCAATGGATAGTAGTATATGTGAACATGAGCTTTCTAAACGAAGAATCTTGATATGAGATGACGGACACTGTACAATTTAATTGATTTTATCTGATTATTTTTATTTTGCTATCAATTCATTAAGGCAATTTTTTATTGTTTCTTGATCTTGATAATTGATAAAGCCATGATTTTCATGCTTTCTCCACATTCTTGGACAGGTATAAGTTGGCATGCACATGCAGTAATAAATATATATGAATATTGACTGGGTAATTTTTTTTTAAGACATGCACGTAATTTAAGAGATGACAAAATGAGAATCATAACTTTTCGTCTTTGGCAATTTAAAGACTATAACTTTTTAAAATAGCAAATTGAGATCAAATTAAACCGAAGCAACCCAAATCAGGCCAATATTCAGTCCGAATTCAGATCAAATTAGGTCAATCGGCCAATTTCAACCTAATTGGACCAATTAGCCCGATATGGATTGATTTAGACTAATTTGATCCAAATTTGCCTTTTTTAAAAAAAAAAAAAAAAAATATTATATCATTTTTAATTTGTCAGTCTAAGTTACAATTTTCATTTTATCCACTCCTAAATTACATTTTTTAAAAAATATTTATACCACCTTATACAAATTAGCATTACCCAGACTTTATCTTTTTCTTTATTTAACTTTCATTTGGGATTGGACAGAAATATATTGTTTGTTGGC
Source organism: Paraleonurus japonicus (assembly GCA_030762865.1). Lineage (NCBI taxonomy): Eukaryota > Viridiplantae > Streptophyta > Magnoliopsida > Lamiales > Lamiaceae > Paraleonurus > Paraleonurus japonicus. The sequence continues at coordinate 7,719,906 of CM061053.1, forward strand.
TTAATTAAACATTACTCACTCAATTTTTTTTTTTTTTTTTAACTTTCAATTGCTATTGGACAGTAATAGATTGTTTATTGGCTGAAATTAAAATTACCCAATCTTAACCTTTATGTATAGTAATTTTATCTTGATGCTTTTTGTTCAGCTGTTGGTAGGACTCAAGACATTATAGCTTTAGTTAGACCTTTTTGATTCCGGCTAAAATCTTCAATCACTGAAACAATTGTTATTTTCTTTAATAGAAATTCACTCACTTCATTTAAATCACTTTTAGAGATGAGGTGTAACTAATCCTTTTTACATGCTTATTCAAATATTAAGTATTAATACAAAATTAATCTGTATTAGTTTTGTACGTAATTATGCAGTTGATGTGTATTTTTGTGTTGTAGTATGAGATTGAACATTTGTTTGGACGTATATATGGTTTAGTAGCAAAATGTCGCCATTACAAAAAACGACATTCCTTATACTCCTTAAAGTAAAGAATTAGGGCATTACGTGATAACTAATTAAGGAATGCCACTTTTTCTACTAACCAAGGTAGACAAAAAGAATTTTCACTGACCGCGACTCTTTTCCAAGTTATCCTTACCCATGTATCTTTATTCTGGAAATGGTATAACTCAAATGGTTAGAGTTTCATTACCTCATCACAACGGCAATTGAGAAGCCTAAATCGAACTGAAATATCATGTGACTTGCATAATTATCCTATAGTTCAAGACTTTTAAAAAATAATGTCCTACATTTATAGATTCATTAATTTGTAAATACAATTTAAACTCGATTGCCCTATATTTACAAATTTTAAACCCTTAAAATATTATCATGAGAACACAACTTACCTAAAATAATCATTTTTCCAATCTTTCTTGAACAAATCTTGGATGCAAAGAAAGGAATAGCCGGAAACATTATAAAAACCTCGCATTAGCATGTAATCCCTATTATATATCTTATTGAAAATTTGTTGTTCACACGGATTATCTAATGGCGGATGCAGCGATCTCATTCGCGGTGGAAAAGTTGGGGAATGCCCTGATCGAGAAAGTGAAGTTCCTGGAAGGCGTCGAGGATGAAGTGCGGTGGGTTAAAGATGAGCTCCAAAGCATGCAATGTTTCCTCAAAGATGCAGCTGAAAAGCAAGGCTACGACCAGAGGATACGCCAATGGATATCGGAGGTGAGAAAGGTGGCCCAAGATGCTGAAGATGCCATTGAGATTTTCTCACTCAAGCTCGACACACCGAGAAGAAAGAGAGACCTTGTGAGAAAGTGCGCTTGCTACCCAAGGCATGCCTCGCACCTCAACAGGGTTGGAAAGGATATAAAGTCCATTCGAAGTAGGCTCGATGAAATCGTCAAAAGACGGGAGAGGTACGGAATTCAGAACCTGGGGAGGTGGGGATTGAATCCTCATCCAGAAGCAGATCGGAAATGGTTGAACTGCGGCGTCGAATGGCAGCTCTCTTTCAAAAAGACAAAGACGTGGTGGGATTGAACCAAGACGTGGATCTTCTGCTAAAAAAGTGATTCTAGATGAGGGCAGGGAGGGGCTTTCCCTTGCGGCCATAGTTGGGATGGGTGGGATCGGGAAATCAACACTCGCCAGGAAAATATACAACCACCCTGCCATTGCTCATCGATTCGAGAAGCGTGCTTGGGTAGTGGTTTCGAGTGAATTTGCAGCAGAAGACATTATGAAGCAGATTATACACGAGTTGTCCCTTCCCCTGAATCTTGAAGAATTGAAGGCTTTGGAGTCGATTCAGGGGAATCTGAGGCGTCAAGAGATGCTGCAACAAATACTTCGGAATCGGCTGGAGGGGAAGCGCTACTTCATAGTTCTGGACGATGTGTGGGAAAAAACACACTGGGAAGTCCTCAAAAATGCTTTTCCAGATGAACAAGGTTCGTGAGTCTTTTGTTTTTCAATTGTAAAGGGTATTTTGTAATCTTAGCAAACACTTAATCTTATGAAACTGTGACGAGTAGCTAAATCACATGGGGGATGTATGGTACACTCTCTTTGTAGTAGTATATTGACCGCAAAAACCAGATGTCTTGTGGCACTTTTGTGTGTCGTCATTGGTAACTGTTCTAATTAGTTATCTCATTAAAACAGGCAAAGAAAGTAGGGTGTTGTTTACAAGCCGGAACCAAATTATCACAGAGCATCGTGGATATGTTCATAAGATGAAGCTTTTAAACCCAGATGAGAGCTGGGAATTGTTGTTGAAGACGGCATTCATTGGCAGAAGTACTGAGGGAGATGCCCACAAGAGTTGGAAAAGATAGGTAGAGAGATCTTGGAAAAGTGTCAGGGTCTGCCTTTGGCAATCACTGTAGCAGGAGGTTTGCTGGTAAATCAGGAAGAGTCCAAGACTGGATGGGAGAATGTTTTGAAACAGATTAAAAATTATCATTTGGAAACTAGTGAAATTGGCAGCCATGTATCAGCAATACTGGAATTGAGTTACCACAATTTGCCTTCACAACTGAAACCATGCTTCTTGTGTCTAGCCTTCTTCAAGGAAGACGCTGTTATCCGACCGAAAAGGTTGGTGCATATATGGGTTGCACTAGGCTTTGTCCAGGTGCAGGACGGTGAAGAAGAGACGGTGGAGTGGAGAGCAAGCTGTTATTTAGATGAGCTGATCAACCGAAACTTAGTTCAAGTCAAGGATATGACAACAGATGATAGAGTGAAAAACTGTCATGTCCATGATCTTCTTCGTGAGCTATCCATAAAAAAGCAAAGGAGGAAATAGGTTTTGAGAGCCTAATTAGTGAGCATAGTTCATCATCATCTAAACCTCGTCATCTTGTTGTGCAAGCTATTGGAGAAAAGTTGTTCCAGATCGACACATGGAATCGGAATAAGCATCTCCGGTCTCTTTTCTTACATGTTGAGGGCCACGAATTTGGTGATGTCTGTACTATCACCCCATCTTATTGGAAGGGGTTTGAACTCCTTAGGATACTGGACATCGAATGCAGCACATTTCGGAGCTTGCCATCCACTATTCGTGCATCAATCGGAATAAGGTACCTGAGATTAAAGGAGAAAGGTGAGCTGATGCTTCCAAGTTGGTTAGATGCCCTCAAAAACCTGGAAGTTCTTGATATAGCTGACTGTGCCTCGTTGATATTCCCAGATGTGACATGGAGAATGGATCGTCTGCGTCACTTTTACATGCAGGGACGCAGTTACTTGGGTGATTGGTATACCTTCTCTGATTCCATGAAAAAATCGAGCTGGCATAATCTCGAGACATTGAAATACATGAGGTTAGAAGAAGTGTTATTCCCAATACAAGGATCTGGTGGCCGTCTTCGTAAATTGGGCATACAAGTGATGGGGAGGAATTGGGTGGCAGAGATGGGGAGATTATTAGTGGAGAGTACTGCAGTACAAGTATTGCACCTAATATTTGATGTTCGTAGTGAGAGCAGCACCTTCCCAATTCTCAATGCTCTGGACAAGCTCACTAAACTTAAATTGCATGGTTCCTTATTTATGTGTCTGAGTGCTGATAAGTTCCCTCAAAATATTACTCATTTGATGCTCTCTCATTGTGGGATCGGAACAAATGATGTGATGCAAGAACTAGGTAAGCTGCCCAAGTTGTTGGTCCTCAAATTACACGACAGGCGTTCTTTATATAGTTCTAAGTCGGTCAAAGTATCACATGAGGGGTTTCCCAGGCTGAAAGTCCTCTACCTCAAGAGTATGTATAATTTGGAAAGTATATATGTAGAAGATGGTGGAATGGCAGAGCTCCAACGATTGGAAATCCATGAATGCCCTGATCTCCAAACTGAGAACCTCAGACAACACTTCAGATCTGCTGAAATCATCCATCATCATTAATGCAATGCAATGCTGCTGCCCAGAATTCTAAACACCTGCCTTTGGGTTTGTATTTGATTTTTGAACAATTTTTCAACTTCAAATGTTAATTAATGAATGCTTGCTTTTCTCCTGTGAGTGAGACATGTCTCGTGGCTTTCAAATCAACTGATGTTGAATCAATCTGAATGTAATGAAAAAACTGAATTATTTATATGCTCTGTAATGTGGATGTCCTCAAAATTAATTATAAAATGAGACATCCCTATTATACTAATATGAAGTTTAAATATAATGATGTGTCATCTTTAAATTGATTTGGATGAGGTGTTTCATTCTCATTAAATGCATATATATATATATATATATATTATATTGATATGTCATTTTTATATTGATTTATACATAATATTTAACATTCAAGTGGTAATCTTAATATAGAGTTTAATTAAAAAAATATTGTTTAGAAGATTTGAACCTTGTTTAGAACCTGGGGGAGGCAGGGACGGCAACGGCGTCCTCATCGGAAATGGTTGAACTGCGGCGTCGAATGGCACCTCGCCTTATAAAGGACAAAGACGTGGTGGGGTTGAATGAAGACGCGGATCTACTGCTCAAAAAAGTAATTCTGGATGAGGAGAGGAAGGGGCTTTGCCTTGCAGTCATAGTGGGGATGGGCGGGATAGGCAAATCAACACTCGCCAGGAAAATATACAACCACCCCGCCATTGCTTATCGATTCGAGAAGCGTGCTTGGGTAGTGGTTTCGAGTGAATTTGCAGCAGAAGACATTATGAAGCAGATTATACTCGAGTTGTCCCTTCCCTGGATGATGAGGAATTGAAGGCTCTGGAGTCGATTCAGGGGAAGCTGAGGCGCCAAGAGATGCTGCAACAAATGCTTCGGAAACGCCTGGAGGGAAGCGCTACTTCATAGTTCTGGACGATGTGTGGGAAAAAACACATTGGGAATCTCTCCAATTAGCTTTTCCAGAGGAACAAGGTACGCTTGCCTTTCGTTTTCTATGTGTTACTTCAATTTTAATTCTATTTAAATTTATAAAATAATTGAATCAACTAAAATTATATTATGGAAGCAATTATCCCTTGATTGAAAACCTTTTTACGTATAATATTCTGTTTGAATGTATCAAATCAAATAATAGGAGTACAAATTAGTAAATTTCTTGCAGTTTTATATATATAAATTTGGCGTTGTTTGTTATAAAACAAAATGTTTTTGCCTCGATTATTTTCACGGATTTGTTGCCTTGAAGATTGTTTGCCAGGAAGGATTTTGGTTAATTGTATTTAAAAAGAAAAAAAAAAAAAAAAACTCCCTGGGCTCCTAAATAGATTATGTTTTAGAGCAGTGTTTTTATTTCTAAACATTTACTGTTATATATATTTTTCCTCTCTTACTGTCCAAAAATTTCACATAATTGAGAGAAAAATTATCATGAGCTAAAATTAAGGGAAAAGAGAAAGTGATTAATAAGTATATTTGTTATTAAACACTTATTTTTAAGGAAATTACAAATAGGTGTAAAAATTAGCAAAATTACAAACAGGTGTAAAAGTGCAAATTTTTGTGCTTACATGCAAAAAAATTTGTGCTTCTGTGCAAATTTTTATACCTAGTTGTAATAAGACTTACCTCTTTCTACCTTATTGTAAATGACCCTATTTTTAATTTCATCAACCAATTTTAAAACAATGTTGTAATTAAAACAGAGAAAGGCAGCACTCTTTCATACTAGGATCAGAGAAGGTGATGATATGATGCAAGAACTGGGTAAGCTGCCCAACTTGTTGTTCCTCAAATTAGATTATGAGGTTTATTTTCCTGAGTCGATCAAAGTATCCCATGAGGGGTTTCCCAGACTGAAAGTCCTGCGCCTCAGAAAAACCTGGATTAATAATATAGAAATAGAACAAGGTGGAATGCCAGAGCTCCAACGATTGGAAATCCAAAATATCCAAAATATCCACATTGAGAGCCTCAGAGAACGCGTGAAACCTGTTGAACTCATCATCCTTCCTTGATTATTAATTTGGAACCCTAGCTACAAAATCTTGCAAACAAGTGGTGGAAACATCGTTCGGATTCCCTTCCTCGGAACCCACAAGCCGCACGACCTACACCTTATATATATATTTTATTCAACCTTTTAAGAATTTTACAATTTCAAATTTGTTTCTAAATTTGTGGAAATATTAATTGTTGTTTCAATTCACAAGAGAAATCATTTGAAATTTTCTAAGGTGAGTTACGAGTTACGACTGTTTTGTTAGAGAGTGACATAATACTTTGAAAATTTAAATTAGTCAAAATCTTTTCTTATTTAGTATTTTAAACAATTATTTAAGTTAAATTTCAAGATTCATTGAAACATATTAGGTAATAGAATTAAAATTTAATTTTGTTCCATAACTTTAAACTTTTCTGTAGAAGGTCCTAAACAAATTAGAAATTTCAATTTCATCTCGTAACTCTATAATTGTTCGAATTTAGTCCGTTTGTTGCTCGATTTTGTACTTTTCGTCCCATAATTTTGAATATTTTTGCAAAAGGTCCCAAGAAAGTGTGTATCAATATGACGTCAGTTATGAAATTTCGATAACTTTTGGACTGGAATCGGACGATTTAAAGAATTACAGGACAAAATTAAAAATCTTAAATTTTTTTGGGACCTTTTGTGAAAAATTAAAATTATGGGACCAAATTGAATGTTAAAGATGTCATTCATGTATTATCATTGGTCAACCTCTAATTTTCTAGATAATGATTTATTATAGTACTTTCAAAAGGGTCATTTACATATATGTTAAAAAAGCAGTTTAATTATAAATAGGTTCAAAACTTTGAGCAGACGCACAAAAAATATTTGAGCATGAACTTATTTGTACTTTTGAATTTTTTTCTTGAACCTATTTGTATTTTTTTCTTTTCAAAATATTCAGAGATTTGTTTATATATTTTTCCGAAATTTTATATAACTACCTCACATTTTTTTTTTTTTGATGCAAATTTACTCCCTCCGTCTCCTGTTATGGATTACCTTCAATACCCTTAAATTGGTTGAATTCCTCCCTTCTTCCAATAATGATGTGACTGGTTGTCAATAAAGTAAAGTTCTTACCTTTCATTTATTAAAGTACTTTGAAATATTGACTTTGCCGTGTCATTGCCAGATATTGTAGGTAAATTAAATTATTATTGTTATTATTGTATCCATGTACTATTTAATAATTATTAATTCAATATTTACCAGTTAAAAAAATTAAACACATTACAATATTAAAAATTCAATATTTCATTATTATTCTAAGATCCAAAACTCTGAAATATCAAAATTACAAATTTTAGTTCTTTAATTTACAGATCCAAAAATCAAAATTACAACTCAAAATTTTTAAAGATAATGTAAACCTTCCTTGCAAAAGAGTACCGTGCAATGTAATTTGTATCAGTTCAAAACGATTTGTACCAATTCAAAGTAATCTACTTTGGTTCAAAAAAATCTATATCAGTGGAAAAATAAATTTATTTTTGATTTAAAAAAATAATACATCAGTACAAACAAAATTTGAACCGATGCTGAAACATGTTGGTGACTACATTTCAGTACTTATACTCTCTTCTTCGGAATCACCCTCGCAAATGCTACTAATAGTAAATTTGCCCTTTCAATCGCAGGACGGAACCCTCCAACATATCACTAGCTATGCTATGCTATGCTTATGCAACTACGCACAAACCCCTTTAAGTCCATCCTCACCGTTGGAATCGGCGCTTATTGTTTTCCAACATGCTGACCATGAGATGAGCTTGAAAAAAAAGCCGAACAATATGCTATCCTTGAGTTTGGGGAACACAGGCATTTTGGACAATGTTGTGGATAAGTTTTTGCCATGAATAAAGGTCTGACTCACATCTATTGTCCTACCACAATACCATGTTCATTATTGAGATATCTAAGGAAGGATGTTTGATAATAATTGCAAAAGCATCCAAATAATATTAACTATAAAGATATATATTAATGTAGTTTTTGTCTAGTGAAAAAAAAATTATATATTTGTTGAAAAAGTTTACTTTATTCCAGAATTGATACTCCACTTTCAGTGACCCTCAAAATTGATCACCAATATTCTCGTTTGCTCTCAATTATAGTCCTACTGTCAGTTGACTTCACGTTGACTAACAAAATGTACTTTTAAAGGGGCGATAATGTGATTATCTAAAGTTATGCACATACATTAAATTTCAAATTTACTCTCATCTCTTTGCAAACACATATTTAATGATAAAAAATCTGAAAACATTTGGTAAAATTCAAAATAACACTCCTATGTAATAATTATAAAAATTTTAAAAAATTAATTAATAATATTAAAAAAAAAAGTAAATAATAAAATTTAATTCCCCCAACGGCTGAATTTAATTCCTCCTCCATTGTTTTCATTTTGCAGCTTTGACCTTTCATCCGGTAAGTTGGTAAGATGTGAATCCCTTTTGAATATTAAGTAGATACGAGCAAGGAGATTTTACAAATTGGAAGCTAAGATCGTTTTGCACTTGCACAAAACGTGAACGAGGGTGGGAGAATATGGGGAAGAAGAACGATTTTTTTACTTTGTATATAATTTGATTAAGGATATTTTTATTTGAATTTAGATAATTTAGTTGCTTCTTTTAAATTTTAATTTTTTAAATGAAAATCTGCTTTTAATATTATTTGACTTTTTTCAAATTTCAATTTTAAACAACTTTTTAAAGATTTACTGAATTTCTTCACACATTTTTAATTGATCGAATTTAATTCAGATAGCTCATTAATTCCAAGTGTTGTGTCTAATTATACGTTATTTTTTATCGGGAAAAAATATATAGCTCTCTGAAATTTTCATAAAACTCATAGCATTCATATTTATTGTTCGTTTGTATACATATATTGTACAATCCGGTTCTCATGTATTTTAAGTTATTTGAAGCTCGATATGTTGTGGTGCTACTCGTATCGAGACGAAATCGTTTACCTTTGAAAATATTACGTCATTCCGTGAGCACTAGCGGAACGTATTTGTTTTGTGGGACTTAATCTTGTTTGCATGGTCATAGTTGATCGTGGTCATTGTTCGACATTCTGCTCAAAATAGAAATTTGTCTTTTGAGAAAGTTGTCCAAAAGAGCAACTAATATCATTGAAGCTTGTGGTGATTTATTAGTGTGAAAATTGCATGATTATTGTGTGCTTAATTGTCTCAATTTGATATTATTTTCATGTTAATTCAAATTTAATTGACCAATTGCATTTGTTTATTTAATTTGGTGTTTTGAGTGTTTAATTTGTAGGTTTGAGGCGATTTTGGAGGACAATACCAGGGTAATTAACGTTTTCAAATCAAATGAGAAATTGTATGGTTGGAAAGAGGACCGAGAGAGCTTCACAATGCAAAAAGAATCGGGTCAAACGGAGCTTGTATGAAGGAGATACGATCGAGCGAAGTTGAGACGGCGATAAACAAACTGTTACACAACACAACCGCATACACCCATCGAATAGGCGAATACACCCGCAGCCTATTCAGCCATCGCACCCACCATTCTGTTAAGTACACCTTCCATCGTTTTCCACATATCTGCAACCACCGTCTTCTCCCCAATCTGCAAACAACCAAATCGACCACCTTCACAGCCTCAATCCGACAACCACCCATCGCCGTTAACCACCAATTAACACAATATCAACCCCAATCGTCACCACCCATCAACATTCGCCGTCCCAACTTCACACGACCCATTTCCAGATTCGTCACAGCAGTTCATCCGTCGCCGACCCATCGGCGACGCGACCACAACGACGCAAATCTTCCAGCGCCGCCGCCGTCGGAATTCCAGTTTGTTCTCGTCGCCGTCGCCGCCTCTTTCCAGCGCCAAATAGCAGTTCTCACCCAGGCCGTTGTCGCGCGTTTCACCACAAGTAACGCCGCCGCTGCTGTTCATTCCTCCGCCACCATTCACCCAGCCCGAGGCGTTCACCGCAACCGAGCCGAGTCTTCACCATCAACCGAGTCGAGGGAGGCGCGATTCCACAGCAATACAGTAGCTCACCTCAGTTCTGCCCCAAATCCACTCGGCCAACCCTCAATTCACTCGACCCGAGTGCCAATTTCCAACCGAGTTGAAAGAAGACCGATTTGCAGCGTTTCAATCTCTCAAATTTTTCATATTTTGAGGGCCTTCTTTGCAATATCGTAAAACTTAAACCTAATATCCCACTCTATATATTCCTTATTCAGATATTCAAAGGGGAATTTACACAATTAGATAGAGGAACACACACAATTAGATAGGGAATTAGATAGGATTAAATACACATAGTTTCGCATAGTTTCAATTTAACATGATTGGCTAAATTTTCCTTAGTGTTTGGGTGTGATGAATCTTTGATGAATTGATTATGTTGATGACTTGATTGTGTATTCTTTTGTGAGAGATTGATTATCCTATGTGATTTGCTTGTGTTGATTGCTAATCTATGCTTTGATCTTTATTGCTTGATTAATTATCGCATGGAGGCGTGGATAATTAGATCGGTGCTTAGGTGTTAAGAGAAGAGGTGTAATTGATATCAATATTGGGTTAACTCAAGGAGACTTGGTTAATTTCATTAGAACCGACATAAGGGTACGTAATTGCTTGATTATGAATTGGGTAATTAGTGAAGGGGCTTAGAGTGTCGTCTCTAAGACAATCTGCGTGTTTAATTGTTGTACTCTTCCTAGGCTTATCCGGTACGGTTGAGTATTACATTTGTGTTTGATCCATAATTGATGATTCATTGGTGAATTGCACCCGAGCACTCACTTATCCTTGATATTTGTCTCGTGTTCTTTGCTTCTTCGTTTAATTGCTTTTCATTTGCTTGCTATTTTAGTTAATTGTTCTTAGCTTAATTGTTGGCTTTTAATTGTTGATTTTAGTTACTTGCAAAACCCCGTGTTTGACTCTCTAATTCTGCGAGACTCCTAGAACTAGGGATCCTTGCTTTCCTATTTTCCTTGGGTTCGATAAGCTGATTGGTCGTAAATATTTGCTATTATAAAACTATTACAATCAACGTCGTTGAAGATAGCAACTAATACTATTGGAAGTTGAATATTATTCAACCAGTTATAATACTATTATTTCCAGTTTTCTTTTTATTGTTTTTTTCGTCCCTTCTTTTATAATAGCGGTGCTAAAAAAATTCAAAAATAGTACTCCCTCCGTCCCGGAAAAGATTTCATATGTAGGTGGGCACACACTTTAAAAAAAAGAGTAATGATTGAAGTTTTGGGGGATAAATTTGTAAACTTTTATGTATAAAGTAAAAAAACTTTATTGGGATATGTGTATATGAGAGTAAAAGTAATGACATTTGTGTAAATTAATGAAAATTGTGAGGGTGGAGTTTATAAAAGATTTTCCATTTTAAGGGTGTGAAACTTATATTGGGACGGACGAAAAAGGAAAGCTGTGAAAGCTTTTATGGGACGGAGGGAGTATATGTAAACATGAGCTTTCTAAGAGAAGAATCTTGATATGAGATGACGGACACTGTAGAATTTAATTGATTTTATATGATTACTAGATGAGTCCTCAGCGGGTTTTCATAAAAATCAATTAATATCATAATATATTATGTATGCATAATTAATTTATCTATTGTGAAATAATATAATTATATTATATAATAAATATATTCAAATAAAATATATGTATAAAATTATAAGTTATTTTTTTATTAACGCACGACCTTTAATTTCAATCTCAATTTAATTATGATTTACTTCAATTCTTTAATAGTTTCAAATTCATGTGAAATTATTTCTTTTAATTAGACTCAATATTATTTTTAAAATTTCATTAATCATTTCATATATTTAATTACATATTTAAAATTTTCATGATTTTCTAAATGAAAAAATCATTAAATATAGTGAGACGTTAATATTTATAAATTGGCTTAGTTGATAAAAATATTAGTAGTGTCATTTATGAGGTGCAAGGTTCAAATCTATGTGGATGCATTTTTTTAAATAGATTTTATAGAACAACATAGATGACACATAAGTTTTATGCACATATACTAAAGTAAGTTATTCTTAGGGTGACATATAAGACAAATTAATGTGAGTTTGACACATAAACCAAATAAATGTAAGTTTGACATATCATTAAAATCAAACTCCCTATTATTGGATTTTTATTTTGCTATCAATCCATTAAGGCAATTTTTATTGTTTCTTGATCATGATAATTGATAAAGCCATGATCTTCATGCTTTCTCCACATTCTTGGGCTGGTATTAGTTGGCATGGATCGACATCCAGTAATAGATATATATGAATATTGGCTGGGTATTTTTTTTAGGACTTGTAATTTAGGAGATGATATATAAAATGAACATCATAACTTTTTATGATAACAAAATGAGGATCATAACTTTTTGAGTGACAATTCAAAAGCTGTAACATTTTAAAGCAGCAAATTGAAACCAAAATAATCCGAAGCAACCCAAATTAGTAGGCTGAAATTCAGTGGAATTCAGGTCAAGTTTTGTTAATCGGCTCGAATTCAGGTCAAGTTATGTCAATCCGCCCAAATTTCAGCCTAATCGGAACAATTAACTCAATTTCGATTGATTTATACTGATTTGACCCCATTCCCATTTTTTAAAATTACTATCTTAAGCTGTCTAAAAATTACAAGCTTTATTTTGACATCTCCTAAATTGTTGTTCTTAAAGAATATTTATCCCTCCTAAAGTAGCATTACTCAGACTTTTTCTTTTTCTTTTTAACTTTCAATTGGGATTGGACAGAAATATATTGTTTGTCGGCTTAAAGTAACATTACTCACTCAATCTTTATCCTTTTTTCTTTTACTTTCAATTGGGATTGGACAGTAATTGGTTGTTTATTGGCTGAAATTAAAACTACCCAATCTTTTTCTTTATGTATAGTAATAATATCTTGATGCTTTTTGTTCAACTGTATGTAGGACTTAATATAGCTTTAGTTAGACCTTTTTATTCCGGCTAAAATCACAATCAATTGTTATTTTTTATAAGAGGGGTGGAATAGCTCAAATGGTTAGATTTCAACTACCTATCCGTGAGGTTATGGGTTTGAGTCAATATTTGTCCAATAAAAAAATTATTTTTTTAATTGAAATTCACTCACTTCATTTAAATCACTTATAGAGATGAGGTGTAATTAATCCTTTTTACATGCTTATTCAAATATTAATTGTTAATAATCATTATTAACATTTTACCCATTAACATATTCTGCAATACTTTTCTTTCTCTACTAGATCTACAAAATTAATCTGTATTAGTTATGTAATTATGCAGTTGATGTGTATTTCTGTATTGTATTGAACATTTGTTTGGATGGTTTAGTTGCAAAATGTAGCCATTATAAAAAAGCGACAATGATCCTTATTCCTTAAAGTAAATAATTAGGGCATTACGTGATGACTAATTAAGGAATGCCACTTTTTCTATTAACCAAGGTGGACAAAAAGAATTTTCACTGAGCGCGCGTCTTTTCCAAGTTATCCTTAGGCATATATCTTTCACATAGAATAATCTTTTTAGGCCCTAATTTAAAATTGTGTTTTAATGATAATAATTTTACGGACTTGTGTGTCTTGTGTTTTGAAATTTATAGATGTAGAACAATTGAGTCTGAATAAGCTCAAATCGAATTGAGCTCAAATCGGATTGAAATGACATTTGACTTGCACAATTGTTATATATTTAAAGATTTTAAAAATATAATATTATGTTATATAGTTACAGGTGTGTAAATCTATACATGCAATTTGGGCTCGATTGCCCAATATTTTTGGACCCATAAATATTTTTTAATATACACAACCCCAAAAAATCACAAATCATCCTGTATCTTTAGTTGAGTCCAATTTAAGTCTTTTTCTTTTTAATTTATCAATTTTGATCCTTTTGGAATCAATTTTTGTTTTTTTATTAAAAAGTTGTCCTATTTTTTTATGCTTATCATGTCAAGTCACATTTGAATCGTCACTCATCTAGGATACAAAGCCCTCAATCAATTTCAAATTTTGATTACACCTTCCTTGTAAATTATGATTTTAAAATCATGAATTTTGTCAAATTCTGTCTCTAATTCTGAGTGTTTTACAATGAGGGGAGGGAGGGACCTATAAGTCTTTTTATCTTGTCGAACCCGTCATTTTGATATATTTTCGTGTCATTTTGTATGCTACAACAAATATTTTACCATTTTTGGGAAATTTTTCCGACCAAAATTTGAATTATCCGGCGAAAAGGACCTGTTTTGATATTAAAAGGACCACAATTGATAAAATAAAAGAAAAAGGACCAAATCTGAATTTAAAAAAGTTATAGGATCCGATCAAAAAAAAAAAAAAGTTGTATGATCATTTATAAAATTATCTCCACAACCCCTCAGTTACGGAAAAAAAAACAGTTCTCCCATCTTTCCACAAGTTACTCTTGACAAATCTTGGATGCAAAGAAAGGAATAACCGAAAACATTATAAAAACCTGGCATTAATATGTAATCTTTAGGCTAAGTTTGTTTGAAATTTAGGTGTAAGGAGGAAGTCCTGATTTTAAATCCATGAGATGTAAAATCTTTGATGAATAGTAAAAATATGTGTTTATTTTGGAATTTTGGTAGGATGAGATTTTGCTTTATGTCAAATCAATATTTAATAGATTGATGTTGTATTATTTTATTTGTGTAGAAAATAGAATAATTATTTTATTGGGAATAGTAATAATAGGTTTATAAGTATTTTAAATGCATAAAGTAAATTGTATTGAAAAGAGTAATAATAGATTTTATAGATGTGGATGGAGTACGAGTTCTGAAATTTGAATTTTAAATTTGTAACTCGTATGAGACGGAGGATGGAAAGTTCTAAGTTCATCCGTGTGAATCCTAAAACACATGCAGCCTTAATTATCTTGTGAAAATTTGTTGTTCACTGATTATCTAATGGCGGATGCAGCGATCTCATTCGCAGTGGAAAAGTTGGGGGATGCCCTCTTTAGCAAAATAAATTTCCTGAAAGGCGTTGAGGAGCAAGTCTTGTGGGTGAAAGATGAGCTCCAAAGCATGCAGTGTTTCCTCAAAGACGCCGCTGAAAAGCAAGTCCATGACGACAGGATACGCAAATGGATATCGGACGTGAGAAATGTGGCTCAAGATGCTGAAGATGCCATTGAGATCTTCACTCTCAAGCTCGACACACCCAGAAGGAAGAGAGACCTAATCAGAAAGTGGGCTTGTTTCCCTGCCCATGTCTCGCACCTCAACAGGGTTGGGAAGAAGATAGAGACCATCCGTAGTAGGCTCCAGGGAATCCGGGAAAGACGTCTCACCTATGGAATTGGGAATCTGGGGAGGCAGGAACGGCAACGGAGTCCTCATCGGAAATGGTTGAACTGCGGCGTCGAATGGCACCTCGCCTTATAAAGGACAAAGACGTGGTGGGGTTGAATGAAGACGCGGATCTTCTGCTCAACAAAGTAATTCTGGATGACCAGAGGAAGGGGCTTTCCCTTGCAGCCATAGTGGGGATGGGCGGGATAGGCAAATCAACACTCGCCAGGAAAATATACAACCACCCCGCCATTGCTTATCGATTCGAGAAGCGTGCTTGGGTAGTGGTTTCGAGTGAATTTGCAGCAGAAGACATTATGAAGCAGATTATACACGAGTTGTCCCTTCCCCTGAATCGTGAAGAATTGAAGGCTCTGGAGTCGATTCAGGGAAGCTGAGGCGCCAAGAGATGCTGCAACAAATGCTTCGGAATCGGCTGGAGGGGAAGCGCTACTTCATAGTTCTGGACGATGTGTGGGAAAAAACACATTGGGAATCTCTCCAAATAGCTTTTCCAGATGAACAAGGTACGCTTGCCTTTCGTTTTCTATGTGTTACTTCAATTTTAATTCTATTTAAAATTATAAAATAATTGAATCAACATTATTTAGGGTGCTAATTGCATTTAATAATTGTATCTTGGGATGTTTCAATGTAATTATATTGGGGTGATAAGTATAATTAAAAAACGTCAAATAATTATATTTTTGCACACCCAATTAAATGATTTCGTAGGAGTAAAAGTTTTTTTAGAGTAGATAGGGAGGGATGTGGGATAATTTTTTTGTCATTTAAGAAAATAGGAAGTTTTGAGTGACTCGACAAAAATAGCAAAATAGGAAGTTTTCAAAGGGACGGAGGTAGTATTTAAATTTGGCGTTGTTTGTTATAAAACAAAATGTTATTGCGTCAAGTATTTTCACTGATATCTGTTGCCTTGAAGATTCTTTGCCGGGAAGGGATTTTGTTAATTGTATGTTTTAGAGTAGGGGACACTTTTGGGTGAGACTGTCTAATATATGAAATAGGTCTCACTTATGACCCTTTTTACATAATTGATACATCTGTCCACATATTTGATACTCAATTTTTAAAGTTTATTTTTTTCAATTTTCATTCTCAGGGGTGAAACTCGTCTCATACAATTTTTACTATATTCAATACTCATTTGAGGGGTGAGACCCGTCTCATACATTTTTTTCCTTAGAGTAGTGTTTTTATTTCTAATTGTTTGATGTTATAAATATTTTCACATATATTTCTCCTCTTACTTCTATCTCAAGCCCAAAAATTTCTCACAATTTATGTAGAGATTAGAGAAAAAATATTACTCACATTGTTGCAAATTAGATTGCTCAAAATAAAAAAATAAAAAAATAGAACATTATGATGTTGTTTTTTCATATCTAAAATGACAAAAATAATTATATTCTCTCAACTAAACTTTTACAAACATCTGTTGTTTACACTTCATACCACTCAATTCTCCACTATAATTAAATTTCCCCACTCAATTATTGACTCCAATAAAGACCTCTTCAACCTTAACTTTACACATATTTTTTTTTTTTTTTATCGGTAAATGTTAGTTGTTAGTGGTTAGAAATTAGTTCACCAAGCCTCCTTATACCTCCCACTCCAATTCGTTCCCAAAGGGAATCGAACCCAGGTCTCCCACTTAAGTGAGGAGCCCGGTGGCCAAGTGGGCTAAGCCCCTTGGTTTTAACTTTACACATATTAATATTAATAAACAATATTTTTATTAAAATTCATGTCATTTGATTTTGAGCAATCTATATCGTAGCGAGGAAGTATGAGCTAAAATTAAGGGGAAAGAAAAAATGATTAATAAGAATATAACAGTTATTTGAATCGCAGGGGATATATAATAATGTTAATTCGTTATAAATGATTAAAACAGAGAAAGGCAGCAGGTTGTTGTTTACAAGCCGGAACCAGATTATGACAAAGCGGCATGGATACATTCATCAGATGAAGCTTTTAAACCCAGATGAGAGCTGGGAATTGTTGTTGAAGACGACATTCATTGGTAGAAGATGCCCTCAGGAGTTGGAGGAAATTGGTAGAGAGATCTTGAAAAAGTGTCACGGCCTGCCTTTGGCGATCACCGTAGCCGGAGGTTTGCTGGTGAACCAGGGAGAGTCCAAGACTGGATGGGACAGAGTTTTGAAACAGATCAAAAACTATGGTTCGGAAACAAGTGAAATTGGGAAGAATGTATCAGCAATATTGGAGTTGAGTTACCTCAATTTGCCTTCACAGCTGAAGCCATGCTTCTTGTGTCTAGGCTTCTTCAAGGAAGACGAAGTTATCCGAGTGAAAAGGTTGGTGCACACATGGGCTGCACAAGGCTTTGTTCGAGCTGGAGAAGAGAGTGTGGAGGAGATAGCAAGAAGTTATTTGGATGGGCTGATCGAGCGAAACCTAGTTCAAGTGAAGGGTGTGAGCATAGATAATGGAGTGAAATACTGTTATGTACATGATCTTCTTCGTGAGCTATCCATAAAGAAAGCAAAGGAGGAAATAGGTTTTGAGAGCCTAGTTATTGACAATGAACAGGGAGTTCATCATCGTCATCATCATCATCATATAAACCTCGTCATCGTGTTGTCTGCGGTCCTAAGAAAAGGCTGATCCAGGTTGGCGACGCGTCGAATCGGAATAAGCATCTTCGCACTCTTTTCTTACATGTTGCAGACGCCATAAATTTCGACACTATGAAACCCTCTTATTTGAAGGGCTTCGAACTCCTTAGGATACTGGGCATCGAAGGCAGCAGATTTGAGAAATTTCCACCCAAGATTCGGGGCTTGATTGGATTGAGGTACTTGAGATTAAGGGATACAGGTGAGCTGAGGCTTCCAAGGTGGTTGGATGTCCTCAAAAACCTTGAAATTCTTGATATAGGCGACTGTGCGTCTGTGGATTTCCCAGATGTGACATGGAGAATGGATCGTTTGCGTCACTTTTACATGGAAAGAGATGGGTGTATGTTCTCTGATTCTATGAAAAAATCAAGTTGGAAAAATCTGGTGACATTGAAATACGTGAGGTCAGATAGTTTGTTACAAGTATTTAGTGGTGTTCGTAAGTTGGGTGTACAAGTGAGAAATGGAGGGTGGAGAGAGATGAAGAGATTATTAATGGAGAGTGCAGTAGAAGTACTGCATCTAAGATTTGATATTTGGATGGATTGGGAGCTCCCAATTCCCAATTCTATGGACCATCTCACAAAGCTTAAACTGCAAGGTGAGTTACATTGGTGTCCGAGAGCTGATCAGTTCCCTCAAAATATTACTCACTTGACACTCTCTCATACTAGGATCTCAGGAGGTGATTATGTGATGCAAGAACTTGGTAAGCTGCCCAACTTGTTGTTCCTCAAATTAGATGACGCATATCGGCTTTCTAAGTCGATTAAAATATCCCATGAGGGGTTTCCCAGACTGAAAGTCCTGCACCTCAGAGAAACCTGGATTAATAATATAGAAATAGAACAAGGTGGAATGCCAGAGCTCCAACGATTGGAAATCCAAAATATCCGTCATATCCAGGACATTGAGAGCCTCAGAGAACGCCTGAAACCTGCTGAACTCATCATCCTTAATTGATTATTAATTTGGAACCCTAGCTACAAAATCTTGCAAACAAGTGCTGGAAACATCGTTCGGATACCCTTCCTTGGAACCCACATGCCGCACAACCTACACCTTTTATATATATATATATATATATATATATATATATAACCTTTTAAGAATTTTACAATTTCAAATTTGTTTCTAAATTTGTGGAAATATTAATTGTTGTTTCAATTCACAACCTATAGTGAGAAATCATTTGAAATTTTCTAAGGTGAGTTACGACTGTTTTGTTAGAGAGTGACATAATACTTTGAAAATTTAAATTAGTCAAGATATTTTCTTATTTAGTATTTTAAACTATTATTTAAGTTAAATTTCAAGATTCATGGAAACATATTAGGTAATACAGTTAAAATTTAATTTCGTTCCATAACTTTAAACTTTTTTGTAAAAGGTCCTAAATAAATTAGAAATTTCAATTTCATCTCGTAACTCTATAATTATACCGAATTTGGTCCGTTTATTGCTGGATTTTGCACTTTTCGTCCCATAATTTTGAACGTTTTCACAAAATGTCCCAAGAAAATGTGTATCAATATGATGTCGGTTATGAAATTTTGATAACTATTGAAATGAAATCAGACCATTTAAGGAATTATGGGACAAAATAAAAAATTTAAAATTTTTTGGGAAATTTTGCAAAAAAATCTGAAATTATGGACCAAATTGAATTTTAAAGATGTCATTCATGTATTATCATTGGTCAAGAATTATCACACCTCTAATTTTCTAGATAATGATTTATTATAATATTTTCAAAAGGGTCATTTACATATATGTTAAAAAAAAACAGTTTAATTATAAATAGGTTCAAAAACTTTGAGCAGAGACGCACAAAAAAATATTTGAATATGAACTTATTTGTACTTTTAGATTTTTTCTTGAACCTATTTGTATTTTTTTTTCTTTTCAAAATATTCTGAGATTTGTTTATATATTTTTCCA
Source organism: Paraleonurus japonicus (assembly GCA_030762865.1). NCBI lineage: Eukaryota > Viridiplantae > Streptophyta > Magnoliopsida > Lamiales > Lamiaceae > Paraleonurus > Paraleonurus japonicus. The sequence continues at coordinate 7,739,821 of CM061053.1, forward strand.
ATTTTTTTAAATAATTACCTCACATTTATATTTTTTTATGCAAATTTCTAATAAATATTATTTCAGAGTTTTAGTAATTTTTATATATATTTTTTAAATTTTTAGTTTTATATAAATATTATAGTTTATTGAGGGGATTGTTTTAGGGTACAATTCTAAAGTGATATTGCTTTTTAATACAATGGAAAAAATAGTCATGAATTCCCCTCAATACCCTTAAATTGGTGTGAATTCCTCCCTTCTTCCAATTCAGGTTTCGAAAATTTGCCCTTTCAATCGCAGGCCGGAACCCTCCAACATATCACTAGCTATGCTATGCTTATGCACAACTACGCACAGTTGTTCAATGAATCTGTACCCCTTTAAGTCCATCCTCACCGTCGGAATCGGGCGCCTATTGTTTTTCGACATGCTGACCATGAGATGAGCTTGAAGAAAAAGCTATCCTTGCACACACAAAATCGCCCAGACTAACAAAAATATTGAGGAGCAAAACAGTGTCAAACGTAACTATACTCTGAGAAAAATGGCGGATGCAGCGATCTTAAAACAGGGTCATTGAGATCTTCACTCTCAAGGCTTTCAGTGTTGAATGATGACGCGGATCTTCTGCTCAATAAAGTGATTCTGGATCAGGGAAGAGTGGGATATTGCTGCTGGATTCGAGAAGTACTTAGGAGACGCTTGTTTCACACTCTTCAATGGGAATGAGAATAAAATTGTATTTTCCTCAATGTCCTTGGATATATTAGAGGAAGAAATGTCTCCATTGTGTTATATCATTAGTGTTATACTCTAATTTTAGAGGAGAAATGATTGTAGGAGGGAAATAGGTTAATCAAATTGAGTAGTGAAAAATGATGTCATGATTTGTATTATACTCATTCTCATTAAAGAATTTGCAACCAAGCGCCCCTTAGTGAGTTTGCAGATCATGCACGAGTTGTACCCCTGAATCCTACGGAATTGAAGACTCTAGAGTCGATTCAGGGGAAACTGAGATCCATGCTGCAGCAAAACGACTACTTCATAGTTCTGGATGATGTGTGGGAAAAAACAGATTGGGAAGCCCTCCAAACTGCTTTTCCTGATGAACAAGGTACGCCAGCTTTTCATTTTGTATGTACGTGCTAATTCTTGTTTTTAAAAAATAAGTAGTGAAGGAAACAAGTTTTATGGTTAAAACTTTGATAAAAATTACTTTTTTTCTAGTATATGGATTTTGCAGTATTTATTAAAATTCATGTTGTTAGTTATAAAATTAGGCAATGTCAACTGTGAAAAAGTTTTATGGTTAAACATGATCCATTTTATCTTATATATTATTAAAGGTATCAGTCCTGATAAATGAATTACAACAAAACAATGTTACAAAGAGTATTAGTCATGATAATTGTAGGTATAATTTATATTACTAAAGGGTATTAATCGAGATAGATTAAGAGTAATATGGATTCATTTTTAATGTGGTTCACAAGAGTTGGAGAAGATCGGTAGAGAGATCTTGGAAAAGTGACAGGGTGAAGGGTCTGCCTTTGGCAATCACTGTAGCAGGAGGTTTGCTGGTGAATCAGGAGAAAGTTTTGAAACAGATTAAAAATTATCATTTGGACACTAGTGAAATTGGCCTATTGAGGAGATAGGTTTTGAGAGCCTATTGAGTGAGGATTCATGATCATCTAAACCCTCATCAAATAAACCTCGTCATCGTGTTGTCCGAGGTATGGAGAAGGGAGGCAGAGATTGGGAGATTACTGTTGGAGTGTGAAGTACAAGTAGTGCACCTAATATGGGATATTGGGAGAGACGGTGACCTCCCAATTCCCAATTCTCTGGAAAATCTCACTAAGCTTAAACTGCATGGTATCTTGGATTGTTTTCCGAGTGCAGATAAATTCCCTCAAAATATCACTCACTTGACACTGTCTAAGTCTGTGATCACAACAAATGATGTGATGCAAAAATTGAGTAAGCTGCCCAAGTTGTTGGTCCTCAAATTAGATGATGCACTTAGTTATACTCAATAGTCAGAGGATGGAAGTGTCACATGAGGGCTTCCCCAGGCTGAAAGTTTTCCACCTCAAAAACACGCCGTGGTTGAAAAATATAGAGATTGAAGAAGCTGGAATGCCACAGATCCAACGATTGGAAATATTAATTAATTAAAATTATCATTGTTATTAACGAGAAACAAATCCAGCAATTAACATATTCTACTTTCCTCTCTCTTTGAAAATGCACCACATCTATCACAATATACTTAGAGGTACTTGATTTGTATCTCATTTTTAATTTATTTGTTAGTTAGTTTTATAGTTAAGTTAGTTAGCAGGTCATTAGCAGCATAAAATAGAGGGCTACTCACTCTGTTTTCATCTATCAAATTGTAAAAATGAATTATCTCCAGAATATCATGCATGTTTTCTTCCAATCTTTCGAGGGATGATTTAGTAGCAAAATGTGATTATAAAGAAGCAACAATCGTTAAAGTAAAGAATCCGGTTCAAACTTAATTAGGGCTTGCTTATATTCGTGTTTCCCAATCTATTGAACGGGTGGATCGAATTTATATTTCTAGTCTAGCATAGCATGCAGCTGGATATTGCCTTGACATATATAATAAAGAAGAGGTCATTACGTGATGACTAATTAAGGAATGTCACTTTTATATGAAACCAAGTAAGAATCACGAATTTTCACAGACCAACTTGTCCAAGTTATATTTGATATTAATTAAATTAAAATCAATTAAATTTGTATTTATTTGGTTATTTAATTAAATGAGGGCTTGAAGTTTAATTTTCTAAAAATTAAACGGGACAAGGTCGATCAACTCTCGAAGTAGATGATCGTAGTAAATTTATGATCTTAAAACTGAATTTTGGTGAGTGATAAATTAATATACAAAGTTGAAACGTCATAGTAACACACTTTATGAATTAAGCATTGGATTTTAATTTGAATTTCAAATGCAACGAACCTGAACGTCTACATTTGTCTTGGTTCATGGGCGTTTCAAATGAGTAGTTGGGCGATTACAAGTTGACCTCATGAATGCCATTATTTATCCTTTACAAGTTGACCTCATGAATGTCATTATAACAATAATTGATCGAATTTAATTCGACAACTCTTCAATTCTAAGTGTTATGTCTAATTACAAGTTGTTTTTATCGGGAAAAAATATATAGCTCTCTGTTGAATTTTCCTAAAACTTATAGCATTCATATGAATTGTTTGTTTGTATACATATAGTGTACAATCCAGTTCTCATGTATTTTTAGTTAGCCGGAGTTCTATACGTTGTGGTGCTACTCGTATCGAGACGAAGTCATTTTACCTTTGAAAATATTACGTCATTCCGTGAGCACTAGCCGGGACGTATTTGTTTTGTGGGACTTATTCTTGTGTTCATGTTCGTAGTTGATCGTGGTCGTTGTTCAACATTCTGCTCAAAATAGAAGCTGTCTTTTAAGAAAGCTGTCCAAAAGAGCAACTAATACCATTGAAGCTTGTAGCGATATCGTTGAAGATAGCAACTAACAATATTGGAAGTTAAATATTATTCAATCAGTTATAATACTATTATTTCCAGCTTTTTTTAGTGTTTATTTTCATCCCTTCTTTTATAATAGCCATCTTTGGTGCTAAAAAATCCAAAACGTAGTATAAGTGAACATGAGCTTTCTAAACGAAGAATCTTGATATGAGATGACGGACACTTTGTAGAATTTAATTGATTTTATCTGATTATTTTAATTTTGCTTTCAATTCATTAAGGTATTTTTTTATTGTTTCTTGATCATAATAATTGATAAAGCCATGATTTTTATGCTTTCTCCACATTCTTGGACGAGATAAAAATAAATTTGGTCCCATAACTTATTGGGTCTCCAGTTTTGGTCCCAAAAAAGTTGTCTGCCCAATTTTGGTCCCATAACTTTTGAATTTATCAAATTTTGGTCCCATAACTTTTGAATTTTCCAATTCTGGTCCAATTTTTGCCAAAAATCTAAAGCAGCGTCATTTTTGTCATGTGACATGCGCGTGCCGGTAAAAATTAGGACCAAAATTGGACAAATTCAAAAGTTATGGAACCAAAATTGGACAAATTCCCATGTCAAGAGACCAAAAGCAGCGTCGTTTTAGATTTTCCGGCAAAAATGGGACCAAAATTGAACAAATTCAAAAGTTATGAGACCAAAATTGGACAGACAACTTTTTGTGACCAAAACTGGAGACCAACCAAGTTATGGGACCAAAAACTTTTTCTCTTCTTGGACAGGTATTAGTTGGCATGGACATGCGGTAATAAATATATATGAGTATTAGTGGGGTTTTTTTTTTTTTCTAAGAGTCCAAATTTAGGGGATAACAAAATAAGGATCATAACTTTTTGCACTTTGGTAATTCAAGGACTATAACTTTTTAAAGTAACAAATTGAGACCAAATTAACCGAAGCAACCCAAATCAGACAAAAATTCAGCCCGAATTTAGGTCAAATTAGGTCAATCACTCGAATTTCACCGATTTGGATTGATTTAAACAATTTAATCCAAATTTGCCTTTTTTATTTTAAAGTTATATTATCCTTACTTTGTTTTTATTTTAAAGTTATATTATCCTTACTTTGTTAGTCTAAAAAGTTGTGATTCTCATTTTATCAACTCTTAACACAATTCTTTCTTTCTTTCTTTCTTTTTTTTTTTTTTTTTTTTTTTGACTTTCAATTGGGACTGGACAGTAATAGATTGTTTATTGGCTGAAATTAAAATTACCCAATCTTAACCTTTATGTATATATAGTAATATTATCTTGATGTTTTTGTTCAGCTGTTGGTAGGACTCAAGACAATATAGCTTTAGTTAGACCTTTTTGATTCCGGCTAAAATCTTCAATTAATCACTGAAGTTATTTTTTTAATTGAAATTCACTCGCTTCATTTAAATCACTTTTAGAGATGAGGTGTAATTAATCCTTTTTGCATGCTTATTCAAATATTAATTATTAATACAAAATTAATCTGTATTAGATTTGTACGTAATTATGCAGTTGATGTGTATTTTTGTGTTGTAGTATGAGATTGAACATTTGTTTGGACGTATACATGGTTTAGTAGCAAAATGTCGCCATTACAAAAAGCGGCATTCCTTATACTCCTTAAAGTAAAGAATTAGGGCATTACGTGATAACTAATTAAGGAATGCCACTTTTTCTCTTAACCAAGGTAGACAAAAAGAATTTTCACTGACCGCGACTCTTTTCCAAGTTATCCTTACCCATGTATCTTTATTAGACGAATTGATATATCTCAAATGGTTAGAGTTTTATTATCTACGCTCAATGGCAATTGAAAAGCCCAAGTTGAACTGAAATATCATGTGACTTGCACAATTATCCTATAGTTCAAGACTTTTAAAAAATAATGTTCTACATTTATAGATTCATTAATTTGTAAATACAATTTAGACTCGATTGTCCTATATTTACAAATTTTAAACTCTTAAAATATTATCATGAGAACACAACTTACCTAAAATAATCATTTTTCCAATCTTTAACAAATCTTGGATGTAAAGAAAGGAATAGCCGGAAACATTATGAAAACCTGGCATTAACATGTAATCCCTATTATATATCTTATTGAAAATTTGTTATTCACACTGATTATCTAATGGCGGATGCAGCGATCTCATTCGCGGTGGAAAAGTTGGGGAATGCCCTGATCGAGAAAGTGAAGTTCCTGAAAGGCGTTAAGGGGCAAGTGCGGTGGGTGAAAGATGAGCTCCAAAGCATGCAGTGTTTCCTCAAAGACGCTGCCGAAAAGCAAGTCCATGACGAGAGGATACGCAAATGGATATCGGACGTGAGAGATGTGGCTCAAGATGCGGAAGATGCCATTGAGATTTTCAATCTCAGGGTGGATGCACCAGAAAGGGAGAGAGACCATGTGAGAAAGTGCGCTTGCTACCCAAGGCATCCCTCGCACCTCATCAGGGTGGGAAAGGAGATAAATTCCATTCGAAGTAGGCTCGATGAAATCGTGAAAAGACAGGAGAGGTACGGAATTCAGAACCTGGGGAGTTACGGAAGGAGACGGAGTCCTCATCGGAAATGGTTGCACTGCGGCGTCGAATGGCACCTCGCCTTATAAAGGACAAAGACGTGGTGGGGTTGAATGAAGACGCGGATCTTCTGCTCAACAAAGTAATTCTGGATGAGCAGAGGAAGGGGCTTTCCCTTGCAGCCATAGTGGGGATGGGCGGGATAGGCAAATCAACACTCGCCAGGAAAATATACAACCACCCCGCCATTGCTTATCGATTCGAGAAGCGTGCTTGGGTGGTGGTGTCCAGTGAATTTGCAGCAGAAGACATTATGAAGCAGATTATGCACGACCTGTCCCTTCCCCTGGATGATGAGGAATTGAAGGCTCTGGAGTCAATTCAGGGGAAGCTGAGGCGCCAAGAGATGCTGCAACAAATGCTTCGGAATCGCCTGGAAGGGAAATGCTACTTCATAGTTCTGGACGATGTGTGGGAAAAAACACATTGGGAGGCTCTCCAAATAGCTTTTCCAGATGAACAAGGTACGCTTGCCTTTCTATTTGTTACTTCAATTTTAAGTGTAGTTAAAATTATTAAATAATTGAATCAACCTTATTTGGGGTGCTAATTGCATTTACTAATTATCTTGGGATGTTTGAATGTAATTATATTGGGGGTGCTAAGTATAAATTAAAAAACTTCAAATAATTATATTTTATACACCCAATTAAATGATTTCGTAGGAGTAAAAGTTTTTTTCTAGAATAAAAGAGAGGGATGTAAAGACACTTTTTGTCATTTAAGAAAATAGGATGTTTTAAATGGCCCGACAAAAAATGGCAAAATAGGAAGTTTTCAAAGTGACGGAGATAATATTTAAATTTGCCATTGTTTGTTATAAAACAAAATGTTATTGCGTCGAGTATTTTCACCGATATTTGTTGCCTTGAAGATTCTTTGCCGGGAAGGGATTTTGTTAATTGTATGTTTTAGAGTAGGGGACACTTTTGGGTGAGACAGTCTTATACATGAAATAAGTCTCACTCGACCCATTTTACATAATTGATACATCTGTTCACATATTTGATACTCAATTTTTAAAGTTTATTTTTTTCAATTTTCATTCTCGGGGATGAGACCCGTCTCATACAATTTTCACTAATATATTCAATACTCATTTGAGGGGTGAGACCCGTCTCATACAAATATTTTCCTTAGAGTAGTGTTTTTATTTCTAATTGTTTGATGTTATAGATATTTTTCACATATATTTCCCCTCTTACTTCTATCTCAAGCCCAAAAATTTCTCATAATTTATGTAGGGATTAGAGAAAAAATATTACTCCCATGTTACAAATTAGATTGCTCAAAATAAAAATAAAAAAAAATAGAACATTACAATATTATTACTCCCTCCGTTCCAACATAATATGCATACTTTGTCTGGCGCGTAGATTAAGAAAAGTTGTTTTTGGTGTGAATAGTGTATGAGAGAATAAAGCTGTAGGGGTATTTTTGGTGGTTGTGTTGGATAAAGTGTAGGAGGGAGAATAAAGTAAGGTAAAAGATGAGTGACATTTTTTAAAATTAAAGTGATATTTAGAGGGTGTTAATATTTTGTGGGCTTTCCTTATTTGGGTGTGCAGATTATGTGATGCGAACCGCTATTTACAATCAATAATTTCGACGCTCCGACTCGGGTCGGCAAGCAAAATCGAAAGTGGCAAGCAATCTTGCTAAGTAAAAGTTACTAGATATTTTTCATAATCCCTCAAAATTGATGATACAAGGAGTCATATAGGCAATTTACTCCCTCTAACCAAGTAACTACCTAACAACTTTAAAGAAAACTACCTAACAACTTTACAATTAAAAGAAATGATAGCTAATTCTCTTCAATGAAATTCTAATTAGTTACTTGACCAATCTTGAATTGTTGATTTTGCATCATTCCCGCCTCCTTGAAGAACGTCTTTGTCCTCAAGGACGAGTCCGAAATCGGTCTCTTATTGCACGTAAATTCTCCCAATTCACCCCATTCAAAGTTTTTCTCTGTCGAAAACAAACCCCGATCCAAAAACTCCTTTATCATTTATCCCGCATCCTTTTGCATCTTTCTTCATCTTCCCATTAGTTATGAAAACACCACAAAATAGATTATGAAAAGAATCTAAAGCAGCATTGAGACTTTGGTCAAAGAATATATCATCTTCACCGTAAAGAGATGGTAATGGAGCTTCAATACGATGGTGTTTCGGTGACAACATATTCAATTTTCTCTGCATGTTTACGAAAATCCTCAAACCTTTTAAGCTTACTTAACCCACCAATCAATATTTCATTGAGGAACGTGCAGGGACCATAGAAGATCCAACAATCTTTTCTAGCTCTAGCTTTACGGATGGAAAGACATCGATATTGATCTCAACATATTTGAGCCCCTTACTTTGTAGATACCTTCTTATGTCTTTGCATTTGTTCCACTTTTTATCAACACACAAATTCAATTACCGCAAGCATACCGGTTTCAAATTATAGTGCGATAAGTAAGAGTATCGATCCACAAGGAGGGGGACTAGCGTAAGAGTAATGCAAAATGATCTAATTCTGTCTATAGAATCAATTTAAAGATGTTGCAATTACGACTACACTCACTAAATTCTACCAAGTGTCACCAATGAGAAATCTAGAGACAGTAGCCACAACAATTAACACTAGATTAAAACAAGCAATCGAAAGAACACGAGTGAAATCAACAATTAAAGGAATAGTCCTAGGGATATGCTTCACTTAAATATCCATCTATGGTAGCAAACTCAAATCTATAGGGTAATGTGATGATTATGTAAAGTGAATCACTAAACAAGAATTGAAAGTAATTTTCTATCCAATCAATCCCAAGGAAAATCAATATTAACAAGTACCTCTACCCTATTAATATGATCAACCCAATAAACACGTTGGATTCCTAAAACTTTCCCACTAATTAATCCCTTTCTCAAGTGATAATCAAATGGGTCATGTATTGGAGGTCAATTGATGGATTTTAATTTCTCAATCATAAACCCAAGCAATAATAATTAGAGCAAACTCTCATGGCCAATGATAATAAGCTCTTAAATCATGATAAATCCAACACATGAATCATAATCAACAACAAATATCAAATAAATAGAAATTTAAACCATAGATTTCAATATAAGATCCACAAATCCCTAGAACAAAGAGTTCTAGCCAACAACAATATCATCCAAGTTATTACAAAATTAAAGGATAAAAACTGAAATAAAAGAGAGGGAAAAGGAAGCTTAGTCTCTTGGGGATGAAAATCTATTACAATCTTGACTCAAATCATGCTTTCTTGCTCTCAAAATGATGAAACTTGAGGGGAAGGCACAAAATACCTTCAAGTGTGTGTGGGTGATTGGGAATGGGTGGGTTCTTTCTTTAAAATCTGAATTGGGAGATATATATAGTGGGGTATTAGGTTAAGTTTTAAAATATTGCAAATAGATCCCTGAATTTCTGATTTTTCACGGCTTTTCCGCGAATGTGCCCAACTCGGTCCGAGTTGAGTCCCATCCGAGTCGAGTTGATTTTCATCCGAGTCGAGTTGATGTTCACGTTCAAAAGCTTATGTTCCCAATATCTTGCCTCGACTTCGGTTGCATTTGCTGCCTCGGTCCGAGTTGAGTCCTATCCGAGTCGAGTTGGCATTCATCCGAGTCGAGTTGATGTTCATCCGAGTCGAGTTGATTTTGAGCACGATCTTTCAGACTTCGATCTTTCATAACTTGGGCTCACGAGCTCCGATTTGAGTGATTCTTTTTGCTACGCGACCCTCTCTTCAGTGTATTTTTGATTCTTCACTTGGATCTTGGATTCACTGAGAGATGAGCACGGAGTGGGCTCATTTCTTGGACCATCAACTCAACTCGAACTTAATTTTGGTGAAAGGCTTGTTCTTTGCATAAAATACGATCAAAAGACTACAAAACAAGCATAATACCTTCCACAACCGTTAAGCTCACAATCATACTAATTAGGGTGATATTGCTCATAAAATAGATAAAAATGTGCAATTAAGCCACAATAAAATCATGCAAAAATCACCCGAATCGGCATTCTTGGCATCCTAACTTTGTATACAAAATAATTCGTCCTTTCATGGAACCAGGTTAAATTAAATCTTCTAAAGTGTGTTCTTGTTCAAATTTATTTTCACCACCAGAAGCATCTGATATGCCAAGAAACCTAAGAGGTTTCCATCCATATTTCTAAGATACTTTTTCTATTGCATTTTCGAGCACTTTGAATCTTTGTTTCCACTTGTAGAAATTTTTATCTTCATCGGCAGACTTCTTGCCCATCATCACTTTTCCCAGAAAGATGACGTAACACAATGGGCATTACACCTAAACTCATTTGCCTTACATATTGTGTTATAGCCACTACTTTATCAGGCCAAACACTCCCTTGTGTTTACGAGTCACTATTCCGTTTTCTTCCATTCCGTGGACCTCAATCTCATCAAAAATAGGTTCCTCTTCCTCATCTAAAATTTCACCCGGATTCTTGTTAGTGACTCTTGAATTTGCATCATCAACCCCTCCTTCCTTCAAGTTATCTAATATTTTCTCTCTTTTTATTTCACTTCCAAATTCCTTCATATTACGGAATGAATAATTCGGAAAAGAAACGGCAGTATTTGTTACGCCCGTTGTTAATTGGGCTTCTACTTTGTGGCTTTGGCTTCGATGTTAATTGGGCTTCTACTGTGGCTTTGGCTTCGATGTTAATTGGGCTTCTACCGTGGCTTTGGCTTCGACTTGAATCGCGCTGGGGATGGGGCTACTACTATAGCCCGGCCACGCGCGGAGATGGTAATTGCGGTATGCGATCTCTTCGTTCTCGCCGGCTACAATTCTTGATTTCTTATTCTTTGACTTTCGTTCGTCTTTCTTTTGTTGTCTCGAGCAATCGCTTCAACATTCACTCAATTCGATCCAAGGAAGCATTAATTTGATCCATGTAGTTACCAATCACATTCATACTCATAACTCTAAATTGAAATTGCGGTTCAAAACTCTCTCAATGAAAGCACCAATCGATGCAAAACGTGATTTACGATCAATAATTTCGACGCGCTCCGACTCGTCGGCAAGCAAAATCGAAAGTGGCAAGCAATCTTGCTTTGGGTAAAAGTTCTTGGATATTTTCATAATTCCTCAAAAGTGATGATACAAGGAGTCATATAGGCAACTTACTCCCTCTAACCAAGTAACTACCTAACAACTTTAAAGAAAACTACCTAACAACTTTACAAATAAAAGAAATGATAGCTAATTACATTCAATGAAATTCTAATTAGTTCTTTGGACCAATACTGATTGTTGAATTTGCATCATTATGTTGGGACGTTCAAATAAGGAAAATGTGCAGATTATGTTGGGACGGAGGGAGTATTTCATATCTAAAATGACAAAAAAATAATTATATTCTCTCAACTAAACTTTTACAAATATCTCTTGTTTACACTTCATACCACTCAATTCTCCACTATAATTAAATCTCCCCACTCAATTATTGACTCCAATAAAATTGATCGAAAAAGACCTCTTCAACCTTAACTATACACATATTAATACTAATAAACAACATGTTTATTAAAACTCATGTCATTTGATTTTGAGCAATCTATATTGTAGCGGAGGAAGTATGAGCTAAAATTAAAGGGAAAGAAAAAATGATTAATAAGAATATAACACTTATTTTTATTTCAACCACAAGCGTTTGAGACATCACTTATTTGAATCGCAGGGATATGTATAATAATGTTGTATTCCCTTCGTCCTGGAGTTATCTTCACATTTTTCTTTTTGGGACGTCCCACAATTAACTTCACACCTCTAAAATGGAATTCCCTCCATAAACTACACCCTCACAATATCATTTAAATTTAAAAATATCACTTTTATTTTATTCTACTTTATTCTCTCTCCTACACTTTATCTCACATAACCACCCAAAATACCCTTAAATTTTATTCTCTCTCCTACATTAATTTAAGTTTTCTTAAACAACGTGCTACCTTACATATGAACCAACTCCGGGACGGAGAGAGTAATTCATTATAAATGATTAAAACAGAGAAAGGCAGCAGGTTGTTGTTTACAAGCCGGAACCAGATTATGACAAAGCGGCATGGATACATTCATAAGATGAAGCTTTTAAACCCAGATGGGAGCTGGGAATTGTTGTTGAAGACGACATTCATTGGTAGAAGATGCCCTCAGGAGTTGGAGGAAATTGGTAGAGAGATCTTAAAAAGTGTCACGGCCTGCCTTTGGCGATCACGGTAGCCGGAGGTTTGCTGGTGAACCAGGGAGAGTCCAAGACTGGATGGGACAGAGTTTTGAAACAGATCAAAAACTATGGCTCGGAAACAAGTGAAATTGGGAAGAATGTATCAGCAATATTGGAGTTAAGTTACATCAATTTGCCTTCACAGCTGAAGCCATGCTTCTTGTGTCTAAGCTTTTTCAAGGAAGACGAAGTTATCCGAGTGAAAAGGTTGATGCATATATGGGCTGCACAAGGCTTTGTTCGTGCTGGAGAAGAGAGTGTGGAGGAGATAGCAAGAAGTTATTTGGATGGGCTGATCGAGCGAAACCTAGTTCAAGTGAAGGGTGTGAGCATAGATGATGGAGTGAAATACTGCTATGTTCATGATCTTCTTCGTGAGCTATCCATAAAGAAAGCAAAGGAGGAAATAGGTTTTGAGAGCCTAGTTAGTGACAATGAACAGGGAAGTTCGTCATCATCATATAAACCTCGTCATCGTGTTGTCTATTGTCATAGGACAAGGCTGATCCAGGTTGGCGACACGTCAAATCAGAATAAGCATCTTCGCACTCTTTTCTTACATGCTGCAGTCCCGGACACTATCAACCCCTCTTATTTGAAGGGCCTCGAACTCCTTAGGATACTGAGCATCGAAGGCAGCAGATTTGTGAAATTTCCACCCAAGATTCGTGGCTTGATTGGATTGAGGTACTTGAGATTAAGGGAGGAAGGTATGCTGGAGATTCCAAGCTGGTTGGATGTCCTCAAACACCTTGAAATTCTTGATATAGGCGACTGTGTGTCTGTGTTTTTCCCAGATGTGACATGGAGAATGGATCGTTTGCGTCACTTTTACATTGATCGTTTGCGTCACATTTACGAGGAAACAATTGGGTGTATGTTCTCTGATTGTATGAAAAAATCAAGTTGGAAAAATCTGGTGACATTGAAATACGTGAGGTCAGATAGTTTGTTACAAGTATTTAGTGGTGTTCGTAAGTTGGGTATACATGTGGTAAAAGGAAAGAGGGGAGAGATGAAGAGATTATTAATGGAGAGTGCGGTAGAAGTACTGCACTTAAAATTGGATATTTGGATAGATGGGAAACTCCCAATTCACAATTATATGGACCATCTCACAAAGCTTAAACTGCATGGTGACATACATAGGTGTCCGAGTGCTGATAAGTTCCCTCAAAATATTACTCACTTGGCACTCTCTCATACTAGCATCTCAGGAGGTGATTATGTGATGCAAGAACTGGGTAAGCTGCCCAACTTGTTGTTCCTCAAATTAGATGACGCAATTTATTCTGAGTCGATTAAAGTATCCCATGAGGGTTTCCCAGACTGAAAGTCCTGCACCTCAGAAAAACCTGGATTAATAATATAGAAATAGAACAAGGTGGAATGCCAGAGCTCCAACGATTGGAAATCCAAAATATCCGTCATATCCAGGACATTGAGAGCCTCAGAGAACGCCTGAAACCTGCTGAACTCATCATCCTTAATTGATTATTAATTTGGAACCCTAGCTACAAAATCTTGCAAACAAGTGCTGGAAACATCGTTCAGATACCCTTCCTTGGAACCCACAAGCCGCACAACCTGCACCTTTTATATATATATATATATATATATATATATATATATATATATATATATATATATATATATATATATATATATATATTTTTATTCAACCTTTTAAGAATTTTACAATTTCAAATTTGTTTCTAAATTTGTGGAAATATTAATTGTTGTTTCAATTTACAATCTATAGTGAGAAGTCATTTGAAATTTTCTATGGTGAGTTACGACTGTTTTGTTAGAGAGACATAATACTTTGAAAATTTAAATTAGTCAAAATCTTTTCTTGTTAAGTTAAATTTCAAGTTTCATTGAAACATATACTCCATCTGTCCACCAAAAGTATGTTCACACTGTTTTTTTCAACAATTTGTTTTGCTTCACCATTAAACCATCACTTAATTTTTCATATGTTGTCAATTTTATACTCATAAACAACCACTTAACTCATAAATGGACCACATAATACCCCAAAATACCCTTATTTTATCTACTTTATCTATATTTTCTTAAAACTGTCAAAACCAAACGAGCATACTTTTAGTGGACGGAAGGAGTATTAGGTAATAGAGTTAAAATTAAATTTCATTCCATAACTTTAAACTTTTCCGTAAAGGTCCCAAACAGATTAAAAACTTCAATTAATTTCGTCTCGTAACTCTGTAATTGTTTTGAATTTGGTCCTTTTTGCCGGAATTTGCACTTTTGTCCCATAATTTTGAACATTTTCGCAAAAGATCCCAAGAAAATGTGTAACAATATGACATCGGTTATGGAATTTCGATAACTTTTAGACTGAAATCAGATCATTTAAAGAATTATGGGACAAAATTAAAAATCTTAAAGAGTATCGGTCATGATAACGGAAGAGTATTACTTATATTACTAAAAGGTATTAGTTGGGATAACTGAAAAGTAAATTGATCTATTTTTACAATATTGATCAAGTTTTACCATGAAACTTGGTTACAGACACACTCTTTTTTCTAAACTAATTTTAAAATTTCATATTAATCGGATATATGATATACTCTTTTTCTAAACTAATTTTAAAATTTCATATTAATTGGATATATGATATACTTTTACATTATATTTATTGAAGTAACTGCATATTACTTTTAAATTATTACATTTAAGTGTAAAACTTTTAAGTATTTATATTTTTACCCCTTTGAGTGTTCATTTTGTTAGTCAACGTGAAGTCAAGTCAACTGATGGTAGGACTAAAATTGAGAGAAAAATGAATATGGGTGACCAATTAGAGATTTAGTGAAAGTGGGGTACCAATTCTTAAAAAGATAAAATTTGGGTAACACAGACATTCTTTTAGCAAATTAACACAGAGATTGCTCAGCTTTATGAAAATGAGAGCATGTTTATATATCGTGTCTTGACCGTCTTCAGTAAACAATGTATCTGTTTCATTTTTTCTTTTACGAGAACATGTCTGCAAACGTTATTCCAGAATGCACACTCGATAGTTCTATCCTCGTGCTACTTATGAAATTTTCACAACACAATAATTGAAATGTCGTATTGTGGAACTGGTCCAAACTATTTTTAACCTTACTTTTTGACTACATCTACAAAATAACAATCTTATTCTCAATAAGCAAAAATACCTCTTTAAATTGAAATTAAAGCATGCTACCGTGGCCACCATTATTCCTTTACTTTTCCCCACACCACGACACCGTTCATTAACTTTATTTAGGAGCTGTGTGTACCCTTGAAACCTAAGGAATTGAAGGCTCTGGAGTCGATTCAGGGGAAGCTGAGGCGCCAAGAGATGCTGCAACAAATGCTTCGGAAGCGGCTCAAAGGGAAAAGCTATTTCATAGCTCTTGTAAGCCACAACAACACTTGTAAAAATTCTAATTTGTTTGTAAAATTTCTACGTAAATAATGTTGGAATTTAATTATGATCACGAAGAGGCTTAGACCATAATTTATGCTATTTCAAATAGAAAATCTTAGGGGCATTTGGTTGTAAATTCTTCGATGGGAAAGAAAATAAAAAATCTTTTTCCTCTGCCCCTTGAATATTGATGGAAGAATTGTTTTCATGGTGGTTATATCACAGGTATTTTGCTCTAACTTGGCGAAAAAAATGAGACAAAAGAAAGTTATAGTGGTGGTGGAGGGGAATGATTGATGAAAAATCATTATAGGATGGAAAAAGATTAATTAAAATTGGGTAATGATTACCTTATTTAGGAGGAAAAGTAGTGATATTTATCATTTTTTGTTCTCATTAACCACTATAGTTATCCCATACTCATTCTCATTGAGAAATTTTCAAACGAGCGTCCCCTTAATAGTGGTCACTTCGTCGCCTCTCTGGTGAACAAAATCTGCTTGGTGAAGGATTTTACACGAAAGACGTGTGTTCATCTTATTTCTTTATTTCTGTGCCTTTTTCTTGTATAATAATTTCGTAACAGATACATATATGATCATCAAATGTATCCCACAGCCCTTTCAGATGCTTATTCAAATATTAATTAATTAAAATTATCATTATTATTAATGAGAAACAAATCCAGCAATTAACATATTCTACTTTCCTCTCTCTTTGAAAATGCACCACATCTATCACAATATTTAATTTATTTGTTAGTTAGTTTTATAATTAAGCTAGCAGGTCATTAGCAGCATAAAATAAAGGGCTACTCACTCTGTTTTCATCTATCAAATTGTAAAAATGAATTATCTCCAGAATATCATGCATGTTTTCTTCCAATCTTTCGAGGGATGATTTAGTAGCAAAATGTGATTATATTCGTGTTTCCCAATCTATTGAACGGGTGGATCGAATTTATATATCTAGTCTAGGATAGCAGCTGGATATTGCCTTGCCATATATAATAAAGAAGAGGTCATTACGTGATGACTAATCAAGGAATGCCACTTTTAGGAATTTAGATTATTTTTGTCCTCTAACTTTTCACTTTTATTGAAATGGTCCTCTAATTATCTACTTTATCAATTTAGTCCACTATGTTTACATATTTGGTCAATTTAGTCTTCTAACTATTCACCTTTATTGAAATAGTCATCTAATTATCTATTTTATCAATTTAGTCCACTATATTTACATATTTTGCCAATTTAGTCCAAATTAGTTATTTTATATTATTTTACATGGTGGGCTAATTTGGACAAAATTGGAAAATATGTAAACATAGTGGACTAAATTGATAAAGAATGTAAATATAGTGGACTAAATTGATAATGTAGATAATTAGAGGACCATTTCAATAAAGGTGAAAAGTTAGAGGACTAAATTGATAAGGTAGATAATTATAGGACCATTTCAATAAAGGTGAAAAGTTAGAGGACGAAAATAATCTAAATCCCGTCACTTTTATATGAAACCAAGTAAGAATCACAAATTTTCACAGACCAACTTGTCCAAGTTATATTGGATATTAATTAATTTAAAATCAATTAAATTTATATTTATTTGGTCATTTAATTAAATAAGGGTTTGAAGTTTAATTTCCAGAAAAATAAACGGACGAGATCGATCAACTCTTGGGGGTAGATGATCATAGTATATTTATGATCTTAAATTTGAATTTCGATGAGTGATAAATTAATATTCAAAGTTGAAACGTCAAAGTAACACACTTTATAAATTAAGTATTGCATTTGAATTTGAAATCAATTTCAAATGCAACGAACTGAACGTCCGGTTGTCTAGGTTCATGGATGCTTTAAATGAGTGTAACAGTTGGGCTGTTACAAGTTGACCTCATGAATGTCATTATTTAGCCTTACAAGTTGACCTCATAAATGTCATAATTACAATAATCGATCGAATTTAATTTTGCTAACTCTTTAATTCCAAGTGTTGTGTCTAATTACAAGTTGTTTTTTATCGGGAAAAAGTATATAGCTCTCTGCAGAATTTTCGTAAAACTCATAGCATTCATATTTATTGTTCGTTTGTATACATATATTGTACAATCCAGTTCTCATGTATTTTCGATTAGTGGAGCTCGAAATGTTGTGGTGCTACTTGTATCGAGACGAAGTCGTTTTACCTTTGAAAACATTACGTCATTCCGTGAGCACTAGCCGGGACGTATTTGTTTTGTGGGACTTATTCTTGTTTGCATGTTCATAGTTGATCGTGGTAATTGTTCGACATTCTGCTCAAAATAGAAACTTTCTTTTGAGAAAGTTGTCCAAATGAACAACTAATATCATTGAAGCTTGTGATTGATACTGTTGAAGATAGCAACTAACACTATTGAAAGTTGAATATTATTCAATCAGTTATAATACTATTATTTCCAGTTTTTTTATTTGTTTTTTTTTCGTCCCTTCTTTTATAATAGCGGTGCTAAAAATTCAAAAATAGGTATATGTAAACATGAGCTTTCTAAGCGAAGAATCTTGATATGAGATGACGGACACTGTAGAATTTAATTGATTTTATCTGATTATTTTTATTTTGCTATCAATTCATTAAGGCAATTTTTTATTGTTTCTTGATCATGATAATTTTTGAAAAAGCCATGATCTTCATGCTTTCTCCACATTCTTGGGCAGGTATTAGTTGGCATGGATCGACATCCAGTAATAGATATGAATATTGGCTGGGTAATTTTTTTAGGACTCTGTAATTTAGGGGATGATATATAAAATGAACATTATAACTCTTTATGATAACAAAATGAGGATCATAATTAACTTTTTGAACTGACAATTCAAGAATTGTAAATTTTTAAAGTAGCAAATTGAGACCAAATTAATCCGAAGCAACCCAAATTAGTAGGCTAAAATTCAGTCCGAATTCAGGTCAAGTTATGTCGATCGGCCCAAATTTCAGCCTAATCGGAACAATTAACTCAATTTCGATTGATTTATATTGATTTGACCCCATTTGCCATTTTTAAAATTACTATCTTAATCTGTCAGTCTAAAAATTACAAGCTTTATTTTGACAACTCCTAAAGTGTTGTTCTTAAAGAATATTTATCCCTCCTTAAAGTAGCATTACTCAGACTTTTTTTTTTTAACTTTCAATTGGGATTGGACAGAAATATATTGTTTGTTGGCTTAAAGTAACATTACTCACTCAATCTTTACCTTTTTTATTTTACTTTCAATTGGGATTGGACAGTAATAGATTGTTTATTGGCTGAAATTAAAACTACCCAATCTTTTTCTTTATGTATAGTAATATTATCTTGATGCTTTTTGTTCAACTGTAGGTAGGACTTAAGACAATATAGCTTTAGTTACCTTTTTTATTCCGGCTAAAATCTCACTGAAACAATTGTTTTTTTTTTTTTTTTTTTTTTTAAGACGGGGTGGAATAGCTCAAATGGTTAGTTTTCAACTACCTATCCTTGAGGTCATAGGTTCGAGTCAATATATGTCCAATAAAAAAATTATTATTTTTTTAATTGAAATTCACTCACTTCATTTAAATCACTTATAGAAATGAGGTGTAATTAATTCTTTTTACATGCTTATTCAAATATTAATTATTAATAATCATTATAAACATTTTACCCATTAACATATTTTGCAATACTTTTCTTTCTCTACTACATCTACAAAATTAATCTGTATTAGTTATGTAATTATGCAGTTGATGTACCGTTCAAAAAAAAATGCAGTTGATGTGCATTTCTGTATTGTATTGTAGTATGAGATTGAACATTTGTATGGATGGTTTAGTTGCAAAATGTCGCCATTATAAAGAAGCGACAATGATCCTTATTCCCTAAAGTAAATAATTAGGGCATTACGTGATGACTAATTAAGGAATGCCACTTTTTCTATTAACCAAGGTGGACAAAAAGAATTTTCACTAATGGCGCGTCTTTTCCAAGTTATCCTTAGGCATATGTCTTTCACATAGAATAATCTTTTTTAGGCCCCTAATTTAACTTGTGTTTTAATGATAATAATTTTACGGACTTGTGTGTTGTGTTTTAAAATCTATAGATGTAGAACAATTGAGTCTGAATAAGCTCAAATCAGATTGAAATAACATTTGACTTGCACAATTGTTATATATTTAAAGATTTTAAAAATATAATATTATGTTATATATTTACAGTGCAGTAAATCTATAAATGCAATTTGGGCTCGATTGCCCAATATTTTTGAACCCATAAATATTTTTATATACACAACCCCGAGAAAAATCACAAATGATCATGTATCTTTAGTCGAGTCCAACTTTAATCCTTTTTCTTTTTAATTTATCAATTTTGATCCTTTTGATGTCAATTTGGTCCTTTTCATCGAAAAAATTTTCAATTTTCTTTGGAAAGCTGTCCTAATTTTTTATGCTTTTCACGTCGGCGGCCGTATTAAGTCACATTTGAATCGTCACTCATCCAGGATACAAAGCCCTCAATCAATTTCAAATTTTGATTACACCTTTCTCGTAAATTGCGATTTAGAAATCATGAATTTTGTCAATTTTTATCTCTAATTACGAGTGTTTTACAATGAGGGGAGGGTCGAGGCCTATAAGTCTTTTTATCATATCGAGTCCGTCATTTTGATACATTTTCGTTTCATTTTGTATGCTACAATAAATTTTTTACCATTTTTGAAAAAATCATCCGGCCAAAATTTGAATTATCCGGCGAAAATGACATGTTTTGATATCAAAATGACTACAATTGATAAAATAAAAAATAAAAAGACCAAATTTGGATTTAAAAAATGTTACAGGATCATTTATAAAATTATCTCCACAACCCCTCGGTTACGGAAAAAAAAACAAAACAAAACAAAACAAAACAGTTCTCCCATCTTTTACAAGTTATTCTTGACAAATCTTGGATGCAAAGAAAGGAATAACCGAAAACATTATAAAAACCTGGCATTAATATGTAATCCTTAATTATCTTGTGAAAATTTGTTGTTCACAATTATTAATAGTTATATATCAAGTTACTAATGGCGGATGCAGCGATCTCATTCGCGGTGGAAAAGTTAGGGAATGCCCTGATCGAGAAAGTGAAGTTCCTGAAAGGCGTTAAGGGGCAAGTCCTGTGGGTGAGAGATGAGCTCCAAAGCATGCAGTGTTTCCTCAAAGACGCCGACGAAAAGCAAGGCCACGACCAGAGGATACGCAAATGGATATCGGACGTGAGAGATGTGGCTCAAGATGCGGAAGATGCCATTGAGATTTTCAATCTCAGGGTGGATGCACCCAGAAGGAAGAGAGACCTAGTCAGAAAGTGGGCTGGCTTCCCAAGGCATGCCTCGCACCTCAACAGGGTTGGAAAGGAGATAAAGTCCATTCGAAGTAGGCTCGATGAAATTGTCAAAAGACGGGAGAGGTACGGAATTCAGAACCTGGGGGAGGTGGGGATTGAATCCTCATCCAGAAGCAGATCGGAAATGGTTGAACTGCGGCGTCGAATGGCACCTCGCCTTATACAGGACAAAGACGTGGTGGGGTTGAATGAAGACGCGGATCTTCTGCTCAACAAAGTAATTCTGGATGAGCAGAGGAAGGGGCTTTCCCTTGCAGCCATAGTGGGGATGGGCGGGATAGGCAAATCAACACTCGCCAGGAAAGTATACAACCACCCCGCCATTGCTTATCGATTCGAGAAGCGTGCTTGGGTGGTGGTGTCCAGTGAATTTGCAGCAGAAGACATTATGAAGCAGATTATGCACAACCTGTCCCTTCCCCTGGATGATGAGGAATTGAAGGCTCTGGAGTCAATTCAGGAGAAGCTGAGGCGCCAAGAGATGCTGCAACAAATGCTTCGGAAACGCCTGGAGAGGAAATGCTACTTCATAGTTCTGGACGATGTGTGGGAAAAAACACATTGGGAGGCTCTCCAAATAGCTTTTCCAGATGAACAAGGTACGCTTGCCTTTCGTTTTCTATTTGTTACTTCAATTTTAAGTGTAGTTAAAATTATTAAATAATTGAATCAACTAAAATTATATTAAGAATATTCTTATGGAACTAAAGTGCAATTATCCCTCGATTGAAAAGCTTTTTTTTAAGTATATTATTCTGTTTGGATGTACGCCCCTCTATTCAAAATGTATGATTAATGCACACATATTAAGAAAAGAGTATGTCTTGTGTGAGACCGTCTCACGGATCTCATTTCGTGAGACGGATTCACTTTTCAATAAATTGTTATCACTTTTTAATAAATTATTATCACTTATAATATAAAGTGTATCACTTTTTAATTTTTATCACTTTTATATCAATTTGTATCACTTTTTAAAAATGTGATAACAATTTATTAAAAAGTGACTACGTCTCACACAAATTTTTGTCTTAAGAAAATTATTGACTTCCTCATATACCCTTAATTAATAGCATTGAAATTCAACACAAGACTTTGAAGATTATTATAGTTAAGTTATTTTAAAAAGTTTAATGGCAAATTGGGAAGATTCACAATTAATTAACATTGAAAAGTGCAAAACGACATTTAAATTGCAAATGTTATGAATAGTCAAAACGACATATATTACGAATAGGAGGGAGTATCAAATCAATTAATATACAAATTAGTAAATTTGTTGCAGTTTTATACATATAAATTTGGCGTTGTTTGTTATAAAACAAAATGTTTTTGCCTCGATTATTTGCATGGATTGTTGCCTTGAAGATTCTTTGCCAGGAAGGATTTTGGTTAATTGTATTTAAAAAGAAAAAAAACTCCCTGGGCTGCTAAATAGATTATGTTTTAGACTAGTGTTTTTATTTCTAAATATTTAATGTTATATATATTTTTCCTCTCTTACTGTCCAAAAATTTCACATGATTTCTATAGGGTTGAGAGAAAAATATATCATGAGCTAAAATTAAGGGGAAAGAAAAGTGATTAATAAGTATATTTGTTATAAAACACTTATTTTAATTTCATCAACAAATTTTAAAACAATGTTGTAATTAAAACAGAGAAAGGCAGCAGGTTGTTGTTTACAAGCCGGAACCAGATTATGACAAAGCGGCATGGATACATTCATAAGATGAAGCTTTTAAACCCAGATGAGAGCTGGGAATTGTTGTTGAAGACGACATTCATTGGTAGAAGATGCCCTCAAGAGTTGGAGGAAATTGGTAGAGAGATCTTGAAAAAGTGTCACGGCCTGCCTTTGGCGATCACCGTAGCCGGAGGTTTGCTGGTGAACCAGGGAGAGTCCAAGACTGGGTGGGACGGAGTTTTGAAACAGATCAAAAACTATGATTCGGAAACAAGTGAAATTGGGAAGAATGTATCAGCAATATTGGAGTTGAGTTACATCAATTTGCCTTCACAGCTGAAGCCATGCTTCTTGTGTCTAGGCTTCTTCAAGGAAGATGAAGTTATCCGAGTGAAAAGGTTGGTGCATATATGGGCTGCACAAGGCTTTGTTCGTGCTGGAGATGAGAGTGTAGAGGAGATAGCAAGAAGTTATTTGGATGGGCTGATCGAGCGAAACCTAGTTCAAGTGAAGGGTATGAAAATAGATGATCGAGTGAAATACGTTTATGTGCATGATCTTCTTCGTGAGCTATCCATAAGGAAAGCAAAGGAAGAAATAGGTTTTGAGAGCCTAGTTAGTGACAATGAACAGGGAGTTCATCGTCATCATCATATAAGCCTCGTCATCGTGTTGACTGTTGTCCTTGGACAAGGCTGATCCAGGTTGGCGGCGCGTCGAATCAGAATAAGCATCTTCGCACTCTTTTCTTACACGCTGCAGACCCCAATAGTCTCGTCACTATCAATCCCTCTTATTGGAAGGGCTTCGAACTCCTTAGGATACTGAGCATCGAAGGCAGCAGATTTGAGGAATTTCCAGAAAATATTTGTGGCTTGATTGGATTGAGGTACTTGAGATTAAGGGAACAAGGTGAGCTGAGGCTTCCAAGCTGGTTGGATGTCCTCAAAAACCTTGAAATTCTTGATATAGGCGACTGTGCGTCTGTGGTTTTCCCAGATGTGACATGGAGGATGGATCGTTTGCGTCACTTTTACATGGATAGAGATGGGTGTATGTTCTCTGATTCTATGAAAAAATCAAGTTGGAAAAATCTGGTGACATTGAAATACGTGAGGTCAGATAGTTTGTTACAAGTATTTAGTGGTGTTCGTAAGTTGGGTGTACAAGTGAGAAATGGAGGGTGGAGAGAGATGAAGAGATTATTAATGGAGAGTGCAGTAGAAGTACTGCACCTAAGATCGGATTCTTGGAGAATGGGAGACTTGGGAATTCCCAATTCTCTGAGCCATCTCACTAAACTTAAATTGTATGGTTTTATTCCTCAATTTCCGAGTGCTGATAAGTTCCCTCAAAATATTACTCACTTGACACTCTTTCATAGTGGGATCTTTGGAAGTGATTATGTGATGCAAGAACTGGGTAAGCTGCCCAACTTGTTGTTCCTGAAATTAAATGGCGCAATTTATTCTGAGTCGATTAAAGTATCCCATGAGGGGTTTCCCAGACTGAAAGTCCTGCACCTCAGAAACACCTTGCTTAATAATATAGAAATAGAACAAGGTGGAATGCCAGAGCTCCAACGATTGGAAATCCAATATATTGATCATAACAACGTTGAGAGCCTCAGAGAACGCCTGAAACCTGCTGAACTCATCATCTTTAATTGATTATTAATTTGGAACCCTAGCTAGAAATCTTGCAAACAATTGCTGGAAACATCGTTCAGACACCCTTCCTCACAACCTACACCTCATATATATTTTTTTTTTTATTTATTCAACCTTTTAAGAATTTTACAATTTCAAATTTGTTTCTAAAGTTGTGGAAATATTAATTGTTGTTTCAATTTACAATCTATAGTGAGAAGTCATTTGAAATTTTCTAAGGTGAGTTACGACTGTTTTGTAAGAGAGACATAATACTTTGAAAATTTAAATTAGTCAAATTCTTTTCTTGTTAAGTTAAATTTCAAGATTCATTGAAACATATTAGGTAATAGAGTTAAAATTTAATTTCGTTCCATAACTTTAAACTTTTCCGTAAAAGGTCCCAAATAAATTATAAATTTCAATTAATTTTTGTCTC
Organism: Paraleonurus japonicus; assembly: GCA_030762865.1. NCBI lineage: Eukaryota > Viridiplantae > Streptophyta > Magnoliopsida > Lamiales > Lamiaceae > Paraleonurus > Paraleonurus japonicus. Next base: position 7,764,841 of record CM061053.1, read on the forward strand.
GTAACTCTGTAATTGTTTTGAATTTGGTCCTTTTTGCCGGATTTTGCACTTTTTGTCCCATAATTTTGAACATTTTCACAAACGGTCCCAAGAATATGTGTATCAATATGACGTCGATTACGGAATTTCGATAACTTTTAGGCTGAAATCAAATCATTTAGGCTCTATTTGGATGGAGTCATTTGAAATCAATGAATTTGAGGATAATATATACACCATACATTTACAAATCAAAATGGAGAAAAACTAAATCAATGGATTTGGTTCACACAAATATTACTTATAAGTGGGAGGATTTCAAATACCCAAAGAAAACCTAGTCATTTGAAATCCTCTCACTTCTCCCACTTGTGCTTAAAATTTAAGTGACTCAAATTCATTCATTTAACTTTTCTCCATTTTAGTTTGTGTGAATGCATGGTATTTTATCCTCAAATCCATTGATTTTAAATTCACTCTATCCAAATGGAGCCTTAAAGAATTATTGGATAAAATTAAAAATCTTAAATTTTTTTGGACCTTTTGCAGAAAAATCTAAAATTATGGAACCAAATTGAATGTTAAAGATGTCTGATGAGAACCGCGAATGAGACTCGATGAATTCGATGCCCCAACTCAGGTTGGCAAGCAACGAACCCCTCAATCCCACGTAATTTCGATGCCCCAACTCGGGTTGGCAAGCAACGAAACCCGATTCAAGCTCTAGCTCGGGTTAGCAAGCTATCGAATCAATCCACAAAGCAAGAATTTGCTTTAAGAACTAGTTTGCTATCTTTTTCATATATCTCAAATGAGCTTGTACAACTAGTTATATAGACTTCAATTCTACCTAACCAACTAACTAACACCTAACAACTAACTTGCTAACAAACTAACAAACTAAAAGAAACTACTAAAAAGAATTACAAAGACCAAGTTCAAAAGTTGATGGACCAATACTAAAATACTGAAATCGTATCATTCCCGGCCCCATAAAGAACATCCTTGTCCTCAAGGATAAGCTCCGGATTGGTCTCTTATTTCTTGTAACATCAAGAGAAGAAGATAGAAATTTTTCCTCTATCGAAAATGAAAAATCGGTCATTCAAAGTTGAACGAAATCCTATGAATATTTCCATTTCATTCTTCACCGTTTCTTTCTTCCCGAGAGATCAAACACAGAACCGAAGCGGTCTTCTTGTGAACAATAGTTCCAAATCTAGCCTTGCCTTTGACAATACAATAAGGGATCTCCATTTTCCTACATAGTGCGGAAAACCTCATAACCAACTCAATTGGGTCTTGACCTCCGCTTGAGCTCTTTCCAAAAGATACTCTTTCTTTTGAGTTTTGTCCTCTGGCCTACATTTTAGGAGCATCTTGAAGGAGCTAGTTGCCAAGTTATTGTCGAGAGTTTTGGAGAATTGGTGAATTGGGGGCGGTACCTTCAATTGTTGCTTCAAGATCATCTTCTTTCTTTGAATACTCACAACTTGCTGCCATTTCATAAACCTGTGGAAATCCTTCTTTGGCGGAAGTGCACCTCCGATCCCGAATTGCTTCAGCCTCTTCTCGTAAAGCGGATTTACAACTTTCTCTGCCTTCTTCTTGGCCGCGGTCGGAAGCTTTGCGCCCTTCTCTGGTGCCATTTCGCCTGCTATGAGGAAGATCACTCTTGTGTTCTTCATGAGATTTCTGAATTTAGACTTGGAAATCATGGTTACTCATGGTAATCGATCTCTTCGTTCTCACCGGCTTCAATTCTTGATTTCTTATTCTTTGACTGTCGCCCGCCCTTGTGTTGTCGCGGAGCAATTTCTTCAACATTCGCTCAATTCGATCCAAGGAAGCATTGATTTGATCCATGGACTTACCAATCACATTCGTACTCATAACTCCAAATTGAAATCGCGGTTCTTGATACTCTCAATGAAAGCACCAATTGATGAGAACCGCGAATGAGACTCGATGAATTTGATGCCCCAACTCAGGTTGGCAAGCAACGAACCCCTCAATCCCACGTAATTTCGATGCCCCAACTCAGGTTGGCAAGCAACGAAACCCGATTCAAGCTCTAGCTCGGGTTAGCAAGCTATCGAATCAATCCACAAAGCACGAATTTGCTTTAAGAACTAGTTTGCTATCTTTTTCATATATCTCAAATGAGCTTATACAACTAGTTATATAGACTTCAATTCTACCTAACCAACTAACTAACACCTAACAACTAACTAACTTGCTAACAAACTAACAAACTAAAAGAAACTACTAAAAAGAATTACAAAGACCAAGTTCAAAAAGTTGATGGACCAATACTAAAATACTGAAATCGTATCAATGTCATTCATGTATTATCATTGGTGAAGAACTATAACACCTCTAATTTTCTAGATAATGATTTATTATAATATTTTCAAAAGGGTCATTTATATATATGTTAAAAAAGCTGTTTAATTATAAATAAGTTCAAAAATTTTGAACAGAAACTTATTTGTACTTTTGGATTTTTCTTCAACTTATTTGTACTTTTGGGGTATGGGTCACCTGCAATTGAGTTTGACTCTAGTGGGGAACACAGGCATTTTGGACAATGTTCATTATTGAGATATCTAAGGAAGGATGTATGATAATATATAATTGCGAAAAAGCATCAGAATAATATTTTCCTCACCCCAACGGCTGAATCTTGGAGGTCCCTTCAACAGTTGACAAAGTCGCATCCATTGTTTTCATTTTATGATGCGAACCGCGATTTCCACATTATAAATTCGTCGCTCCGACTCGGGCGGCAAGCATACGAAACCACAATCGAGGCCCTAGCTCGAGGCTAGTAAGCTCTCGAAAGATAAATTAACATTAATTTGTCAAAATACTATTCTATTTTCCTTCCCTTTTTTCATAATTGTCAAGAGTACAATATATAGAGTTTGGATAATAACCAAATCCCTAATTAAGTGGGATATCTAATCTAATCAACTAATAAATTAATATATATCCTAATTAAATCAATTAAATAATCTAAATTAAATCAATCTAAATTAATTTCTAATATTTCCTAATCTATAATATAATCTCATCATTTTACCAAAACAATCAATCCCCAATTCTTTCGTCCTCAAAATTCATAAGGCAAAATCTTGTGTGAAACAGTTTTATAGTATGAAATTAATACCATTAGAATCATTTACGATACCATAATATCTATTTAGTGATACCATTACACTTATAAACTGATATCACGGTATAAAATGGTTATGGTATCAGCGAATGATTCTAATGGTATCGTAAAGTGATTCTAATGGTACAGGTTTCATACTATGAAACCGCTTCACTTGAGAGTGACTCAATTCATAATCCATAATTTTTCATAATCCTGAGTAATTAAGATACCCCAATCTCTGATCCCTTTCACCAATCGCAAACAGGTTTGCAGCTTTGACCTTTCATCCGGTAAGTTGGTAAGATGTGAATCCCTTTTGAATATTAAGTAGTTACGAGCAACCAGATTTTACCAATTGGAAGCTAATTAAGATTGTTTTGCACTTGCACAAAACGTGAACAAGGGTGGGGGAATATGGAGAATATGAACCATTTTTTTACTTTGTATATAATTTGATTAAGGATATTTTTCTATTTGAATTTAGATAATTAATTTAGGTGCATCTTTTAAATTTTAATTTTTTTAAATGAAAATCTGCTTTTATATTATTTGACATTTTTCAATTTTCTATTTTAAACAATTTTTTAAAAATTTACTGAATTTCTTGACACATTTTTAAAAATTTATTATTTTATATATTTATGATTGAACATATATTTTTAGACAAAGTCTACCATGAACAAGGGTTCATGGTGAAACTTGATCATTTACTAAAGTGCATCGCTTGCAATAATGAACGGTATTACCTATATTACTAAAATATTTTAGTTGTGATAAATGAATAGTATGTCATATATTGCTAATGAGTATCAATCGTGATAATCAAGAAAGTCACTACTTATATTACTAAAGAATATTGGTCATGATAACGGAAGAGTATTACTTATATTACCATATTAGTTGGGATAACTGAAAAGTAAATTGATCTATTTTTACAATATAGATCAAGTTTTATCGTGAAACTTGGTTCACTATAGACACACTCATATTTTTAAACTAATTTTAAAATTTCATATTGATTGGATATATGATATACTTTTTACATTATATTTATTGAAGTAACTGCATATTACTTTTAAATTATTACATTTAAGTGTAAAACTTTTAAGTATTTATATTTTTACACTCAATAGTCAACGTGAAGTCAATTGATGGTAGAACGAGCGAAAATGAATATGGATGACCAATTAGAGATTTAGTGAAAGTGGGATACCAATTCTTAAAAAGATAAAATCAAATTAACAGGGAGATTTCTCAGCTTTATGAAAATGAGAGCATGTTTATATATCGTGTCTTGACCGTCTTCAGTAAACAATGTATCTGTTTCATTTTTTCTTTTACGAGAACATGTCTCTGCAAACGTTATTCCAGAATGCACACTTGATAGTTCTATCCTCGTTCTACTTATGAAATTTTCACAACACAATAATTGAAATGTCGTATTGTGGAACTGGTCCAAACTATTTTAACCTTACATTTTGATTATATCTACAAAATAACAATCTTATTCTCAATAAGCAAAAATACCTCATCAAATTGAAATTAAAGCATGCTACCGTGGCCACCATTATTCCTTTACTTTTCCCCACACCACGACACCGTTCATTAACTTTATTTAGGAGCTGTTTGGCTGGGATGTTGAATGAGAATAGAATGAATGAAAGATACTAATATCTTTTTAGCATTCTTTGTTACTGTCATTATCATTTCTGCGTACAGAGAAAGCAAACAGCCTCTAAATTGTATGGTCGGACACTCGATCTTACCCAGTACGTCTTCGCAGACGCCCGAATCTTGACACGTGATGGGCCTACGCAGCTCCTTTTCCTTGACTTTATTTCCGGAGTCGTCTTTTTATAAAGTTATCTGCACAATTTTTACTTTATCCTCCCCCGTAAAGACATACTTTTATGTTTGTTCCAGACTTTAAAAAATAAAAATAATTGATTTGCAATGACTCGCACTCTGTGTATTGTTGGCATATTAGATCACTTCCGTCTGTACAAAATCCCGAATTAGCAAGAGAAATGGCGGATGCAGCGATCTCATTCGCAGTGGAAAAGTTGGGGGATTCCTGATCCAGAAGGTGAAGTTCCTGCAAGGCGTTGAGGAGCAAGTGGAGTGGCTGAAGGAGGAGCTCCAAAGCATGCAGTGTTTCCTCAAAGATGCCGCCGAAAAGCAGCGCAACAATCAATATGGAAACCTGTTACGCAAATGGATATCGGACGTGAGGGAGGTGGCTCAAGATGCTGAAGATATCATTGAGATCTTCACTCTCAAGGTTGACACACCACCAAGGTGCGCTTGCTTCCCGGTCCACGTGTCCCACCTTAATAGGGTAGGGAGGAGATCCAGTCCATCCAAACTAGGCTCCATGAAATCCGGGAAAGACGGGACACTTATGGAATTGGAAAATATCTGGGGGAGATGGAGATTGAGTCCTCATCCAGAAGCAGATCGGAAATGGCTGAACGGCGGCGTCTAATGGCAGCTCGCTTTAAAAAGAAAAAGAGGTGGTGGGGTTGAATGAAGACGCGGATCTTCTGCTCAATGAAGTGATTCTGGATCAGAGGAGGGCGGGGCTTTCCCTTGCGACCATAGTGGGGATGGGTGGGGTCGGCAAATCAACACTCGCCAGGAAAATATACAACCACGCCGCCATTGCTGATCGATTCAAGAAGCGTGCTTGGGTGGTGGTGTCCAGTGAATTTGTAGCAGAAGACATTATGAAGCAGATTATACACGAGTTGTCCCTTCCCTGGATGATGAAGAATTGAAGGCTCTGGGGTCGATTCAGGGGAATCTGAGGCGCCAAGAGATGCTCCAGCAAATGCTTCGGAATCGCCTGGAGGGGGAACGCTACTTTATAGTTCTGGACGATGTGTGGGAAAAAACACACTGGGAAGTCCTCAAAAATGCTTTTCCAGATGAACAAGGTTCGTGCGTCTTTTGTTTTTCAATTGTAAAGGGGTATTTTGTAAACTTAGCAAACACTTAATCTTATGAAACTGTGACGAGTAGCTAAATAACATGGGGGATATATGGTACACTCTCTTAGTAGTAGTAGTAGTAGACCTTTGTTGCTTTCCATTGATATATGGACCGCAAAAACCAGATGTCTTGTGGCACTTTTGTGTATCGCCATTGGTAATTGTTCTAATTAGTTTACTCATTAAAACAGGCAAAGCAAGTAGGGTGTTGTTTACAAGCCGAAACCAAATTATCACAGAGCATTGTGGATATGTTCATAAGATGAAGCTTTTGAACTCAGATGAGAGCTGGGAATTGTTGTTGAAGACGGCATTCATTGGCAGAAGTACTGAGGGTGAGGGGAGATGCCCACAAGAGTTGGAGAAGATTGGTAGAGAGATCTTGGAAAAGTGTCAGGGTCTGCCTTTGGCAATCACGGTAGCAGGAGGTTTGCTGGTGAATCAGGAAGAGTCCAAGACTGGATGGGAGAAAGTTTTGAAACAGATTAAAAATTATCATTTGGAAACTAGTGAAATTGGCAGCCATGTATCAGCAATACTGGAATTGAGTTACCACAATTTGCCTTCACAACTGAAACCATGCTTCTTGTGTCTAGCCTTCTTCAAGGAAGACGCTGTTATCCGAGCGAAAAGGTTGGCGCATATATGGGTTGCACTAGGCTTTGTCCTAGCTGGTGAAGAGACTGTGGAGGAGATAGCACGGAATTATTTAGATGAGCTGATCAATCGAAATCTCGTTCAAGTCAAGGATATGGCGATAGATGACAGAGTCAAAAACTGTCATGTCCATGATCTTCTTCGTGAGTTATCCATAAAGAAAGCAAAGGAGGAAATAGGCTTTGAGAGCCTATTGAGTGAGGAGTCATCATCATCTAAACCCTCATCAAATAAACCTCGTCATCGTGTTGTCCGAGGCATGGAAGAAAGGCTGGTCAAGATTGACAGGTCGAATCAGAATAAGCATCTTCGCTCTCTTTTTTTAAATGTCGAGGACCCTAATGACAATAATCCTTATTTTACTACTCCGTCTTATTGGGAGGGCTTTCAACTCCTTAGGATACTGGACATCGAAGGCAGCAAATTTTCGAGATTACCATCAAAGGTTCGTGCATTAATCGGATTAAGGTACCTGAGATTAAGGGCCGAAGGTAAATCGATACTGAAGCTTCCAAGGTGGTTGGATGTCCTTAAAAACCTTGAAGTTCTTGATATAGCTGATAACGAGTGGGTGACATTCCCAGATGTTACATGGAAAATGGATAGTCTGCGTCACTTTTATATTGCTGCTCGTTGCATCTTCCCTGATTCTATGAAAAAATCAAGTTGGAAAAACCTTGAGACATTGAAATACTTGAGGTCAGATGAGTTGTTACTGGGCAACCCAATACAAGGATTTTGTCACCGTCTTCGTAAATTTGGGGTAGAAGTGAGGTATGGAGAAGGGGAGGCAGAGATTGGGAGATTACTATTGGAGAGTGAAGTACAAGTAGTGCACCTAAGATGGGATATTGGGAGAGACGGTGACCTCCCAATTCCCAATTCTCTGGAAAATCTCACCAAGCTTAAACTGCATGGTATCATTGATTGTTTTCCGAGTGCAGATAAATTCCCTCAAAATATCACTCACTTGACACTGTCTAAGTCTGGGATTACAACAAATGATGTGATGCAAGAATTGAGTAAGCTGCCCAAGTTGTTGGTCCTCAAATTAGATGATGCACTTAGTTATACTCATAGTCAGAGGATAGAAGTGTCACATGAGGGCTTCCTCAGGCTGAAAGTTTTCCACCTCAGAAGCTTGCCCTGGTTGAAAAATATAGAGATTGAAGAAGCTGGAATGCCACAGCTCCAACGATTGGAAATCTATCAATGCCCTGACTTCCGTACTGAGAACCTAAGGATACCCGCTGAAATCATCGTCGTTTCTGATTGATTAAATTAAGTGGCTGCCTCCTGTTTCATTTCTCGGAAAATCTTGCAAACAAACGTCTAATTACTCTTGTAAGCCCCAACAACACTTGTAAAAATTCTAATTTGTTTGTAAAATTACTACGTAAATAATGCTCAAATTTAATTACGATCACAAAGAGGCTAAGACCATAATTAATACTGTTTGAAATAGAAAATCTTAATAGTGGTCACTTTGTCGCCTCTTCCTGGTGAACAAAATCTGCTTGGTGAAGGATTTTACACGAAAAACGTGTGTTCATCATCTTATTTCTTTATTTTCTGTGCCTTTTCTTGTATTTTCGTAGCAGATACATATATGATCACCAAATGTATCCCACAGCCCTTTCAGATGCTTATTCAAATATTAATTAATTAAAATTATCATTGTTATTAACGAGAAACAAATCCAGCAATTAACATATTCTACATTCCTCTCTCTCTTTGAGACACTATACTTATGCATGCACCACATCTATCATAATGTACTTATAGGTTCTTGATTTGTATCTCATTTTAGTTTTATAGTTAAGTTAGTCAGCAGGTCATTAGCAGCATAAAATAAAGGGCTACTCACTCTGTTTTCATCTATCTAATTGTAAACAGTATTTTCTCTCTCATAAAATGAATTATCTCCAGAATATCATGTCTTCTTCCGATCTTTCTCAAAATTAGACATAGTTTTCGAGGGATGATTTAGTAGCAAAATGTCATCATAAAGAAGCAACAATCGTTAAACAAAAGAATCAGGGCTTGCTTATATTCGTGTTTCCCAATCTATTGAACGGGTGGATCGAATTTATATTTCTAGTCTAGGATAGCAGCTGGATATTGCCTTGCCATAATAAAGAAGAGATCACTACGTGATGATGATTGTCACATTTTATAGTAGCAAAGTATTTATGACCAATCAATTTATCGAAGGCAAAGGAACTAATAGAGCAAGGATCCCTAAAGCTAAGAGTTGTCATGATATTATAGAGTCTAGCACGGTTTTGCAAAATTAATAACAATTAATCAACTAAGATGATGCAACAAGCAATTTCCCAAGAGATAACAAGTATGAGAAAAAATGTGCTCGGGTGCAAATCACCAAGGAATCAATAATTATGAATCACACATGATCGGAGTTTAACGAGGGATAATAGGAGCTATCTAACAAAAAAATCACATATCAACCGTACTTGATAAGCCTAGTTTAAAGACGACACCCTAAGTCTCCTCACTTAATCACTTGACATAAAATCGAGCAATTAACGTATCCTAATGTAGGTTCTAATGAAAATTAACCAAGTCTCCTTGAGTTAATCCAATGTTGAATTCAATCACAAAACTAAGCCTAACACCTAAGCATTAATTCAATAAATCAAATCTCTTTGAGCAAATTAAATCAATTAACAAAGGATCAAAGCTCAATCTAGCAATTAAATCATGCAAATCATAATAGAATAATTAATCACCTCTATAAATGAAACACTCAACCACATGATCATCATAAATAATTCATCCAAGGGTCATCACACCCAAACACAAGAGGAATTTAGCCAAACATTATAAAATGAAGCAAACCCATAAAAATGAAGAAAATTAAAGGAAAAGAAAACATGCTAATTAAGAAATAAATCACTAGAATTAAGAGAATAAGGATGGTATCACCTTAAATATGTTGATTACACTTGAATGAATGAAAATCTATCACTATTTTGCAAGAAATTAAAAGAAAATTGAAGAACACCTACAACGATGTGTAACTATATGTATTTAATCCTAAGGAAAAATTAAAGTGTAGAGGGTGTGTGTGTATTGTGTGGAATCCCCTTTTAGAAATTGGAGGTATATAGAGTGGGTTTTAGAATTAAATTTTAAAATATTGCATAAAAGGCCCCAAAATATGCAAAATTGGAGAAAAGAAGCAGCAGACCAATTCTGAAGCTTTCAACTCGGTTGGCACCATAACTCGGTTGGGACATTTTCCACTCGAGTAGAGTGGATTTGTGAGGATGGATGAGTGAATTGTTCTGGACAATTTTTCTTCACGCCTCGACTCGGTTCGTGGCGACCTCAGTTCGGGTAGTGGAATTGCGCCTCGACTCGGTCAGTGGTGAGGGCTCGGATCGAGTGTGACGGCGACGGAATGGCAGCGGCCTGGGATGTGGAATCGACGGCGGCGGAGCTGGAGGAGGTTGCGCGTTGCGATTGGTGGCTGGGCAGCGTCGCGTCCGTCAGCGATGGGGAAAATCTGGGAAGGCGACGACGGTTGTGTGGCAGTGATGGAGGAATTGCGGCGACGATGGCTGGGCAATTGGTGGGGTTGATGTGCGGCGGCGTCGCGTGGTGGATGGGTGGTAGTTATTGGTGTTGGTGGCTTTGACCAGATTTTTCAAGTTGGGAGGCGCGCGGTCTGCGAAATCTGTAAAAAGACGAAGTGGGTGTACTCATCAGAATAGTGGGTGCTGGGTGAACTCGGCTATTGGTGTATTCCCTAATTCGATGGGTGTATTTCCTAATTCGATGGGTTTATTAGCTTGATTTGCCTACCCCAACTTCGTTCGATTATATCTCCATCATACGAACTCCGAATAACCCGATTCTTTTTGTATTACGACCGTCTCTCAGCCCTCTTTCCAATCATACAATTGCTCCATTAAGTTGAATACAACAAATGTCCTCAATTTGCACTCAAAGTTGACCTCAAACCCGCAATTTCACATTCAAAACACAAAATCCAATAATCAAATGCAATTAGTCAATATAATAGTGAATTAAGCCATAAATCATCATCAAATTAAGATAATTAAGCACTAAAATCATATGCAATTTTACCCTAATCAGATGACTAATCAAGGAATGTCACTTTTATATGAAACCAAGTAAGAATCACGAATTTTCACGAGACCAACTTGTCCAAGTTATATTTGATACTCTCTCTGTCCCAATATTACTTTCACACTTGTCTTATTTGGACGTCCCAACATTACTTTCACACACTAAAAAGGAATATCCTCCATAAACTACACCCTCACAATATCATTTAAATTTCAATAATGTCACTCTTGTTTTATTCTACTTTATTCTCTCTCATACACTTTATCTCATTCAACCACCCAAAATATCATTACACTTTATTCTCTCTCCTACACTTTATCTTCTTTTCTTAATAATTGTGTCCTCCTCCCCTATGAAAGAAATATTAGGACGGAGGGAGTATTAATTAAATTAAAATCAATTAAACTTGTATTTATTTGCTTATTTAATTAAATGAGAGCTTGAAGTTTAATTTTGGAAAAATTAAAGGGGACAAGGTCAATCACCTCTCGAGTAGATGATCGTAGTATATTTATGATCTTAAAACTAAATTTTGGTAAATGATAAATTAATATACAAAGTTAAAACGTCTAAGTAACACACTTTATGAATTAAGTATTGGATTTGAATTTGAATTTCAAATGTAACGAACATGAACGTCTGATAGATTCATGGACGTTTCAAATGAAGTGTAACAGTTGGGCTATTACAAGTTGACCTCATGAATGCCATTATTTAGTTGTTACAAGTTGACCTTATGAATGTCATTATAACAATAATTGATCGAATTTAATTCTAACAACTCTTCCATTCCAAGTGTTGATGTGTATTTTTGTGTTGTAGTATGAGATTGAACATTTGCTTGGACGTATATATGATTTAGTAGCAAAATGTCGCCATTACAAAAAAGTGACATTCCTCATATTCCTTAAAGTAAAGAATTTGGGCATTACGTGATAACTAATTAAGGAATGCCACTTTTTCTATTAACCAAGGTAGACAAAAAGAATTTTCACTAACCGCGACTCTTTTACAAGTGTTATATCCTTACCCATGTATCTTCATTCTATATAAAGTGGAATAATTCAAGTGGTTAGAGTTTTATTATCTATTCTCAACGGCAATTGAGAAGCCCAAATCCGACTGACTGAAATATCATGTGACTTGCACAATTGTACTATTATTCAAGACTTTTAAAAAATAATGTCCTATATTTATAGATTCATTAATTTGTAAATACAATTTAGACTCGATTGTCCTATATTTACCAATTTTAAACCCTTAAAATATTATCATGAGAACACAACTTACCTAAAATAATCATTTTTCCAATCTTTCTTTAACAAATCTTGGATGTAAAGAAAGGAATAGCCGGAAACATTATAAAAACCTGGCATTAACATGTAATCCCTATTATATATCTTAATAAAAATTTGTTGTTCACTGATTATCTAATGGCGGATGCAGCGACCTCATTCGCGGTGGAAAAGTTGGGGAATGCCCTGATCGAGAAAGTGAAGTTCCTGAAAGGCGTTAAAGGGCAAGTGCGGTGGGTGAAAGATGAGCTCCAAAGCATGCATTGTTTCCTCAAAGACGCCGCCGAAAAGCAAGGCCATGACGAGAGGATACGCAAATGGATATCGGACGTGAGAGATGTGGCTCAAGATGCGGAAGATGCCATTGAGATTTTCAATCTCAGGGTGGATGCACCAGAAAGGGAGAGAGACCTTGTGAGAAAGTGCGCTTGCTACCCAAGGCATGCCTCGCACCTCATCAGGGTGGGAAAGGAGATAATGTCCATTCGAAGTAGGCTCGATGAAATCGTGAAAAGACGGGAGAGGTACGGAATTCAGAACCTGGGGAGGCAGGGAAGGAGACGGAGTCCTCATCGGAAATGGTTGAACTGCGGCGTCGAATGGCACCTCTTCTTATAAAGGACAAAGACGTGGTGGGGTTGAATGAAGACGTGGATCTTCTGCTCAAAAAGTAATTCTGGATGAGCAGAGGAAGGGGCTTTCCCTTGCAGTCATAGTGGGGATGGGCGGGATAGGCAAATCAACACTCGCCAGGAAAGTATACAACCACCCCACCATTGCTTATCGATTCGAGAAGCGTGCTTGGGTGGTGGTGTCCAGTGAATTTGCAGCGGAAGACATTATGAAGCAGATTATGCAGGAGCTGTCCCTTCCCTGGGTGATGAAGAATTGAAGGCTCTGGAGTCGATTCAGGAGAAGCTGAGGCGCCAAGAGATGCTGCAACAAATGCTTCGGAAACGCCTGGAGGGGAAGCGCTACTTCATAGTTCTGGACGATGTGTGGGAAAAAACACATTGGGAATCTTTCCAATTAGCTTTTCCAGATGAACAAAGTACGCTTGCCTTTCGTTTTCTATTTGTTACTTCAATTTTAAGTGTAGTTAAAATTATTAAATAATTGAATCAACATTATTTGGGGTGCTAATTGCATTAAATAATTATCTTGGGATGTTTGAATGTAATTATATTGGGGTGCTAAGTATAAATTAAAAAACTTCAAATAATTATACTTTGCCCACCCAATTAAATGATTTCGTAGGAGTAAGAGTTTTTCTAGGATAGAAAGAGAGGGATGTAAAGACATTTTTTTGTCCTTTAAGAAAATAGGAAGTTTTAAATGGCCGGACAAAAATGGCAAAATAGGAAATTTTCAAAGGGACGGAGGTAATATATAAACTTGGCGTTGTTTGTTGTGTCGTATTTTCACTGATATTTGTTGCCTTGAAGATTCTTTGCCTGGAAGGGTTTTTGTTAATTGTATGTTTTAGAGTAGGGGACACTTTTGGGTGAGACAGTCTCATATATGAAACAGTCTTATCCCCGACTCGTTTTACATAATTGATACATCTGCTCACATATTTGATACTCAATTTTTAAAGTTTATTTTTTCCCAATTCTCATTCTTAGACATTTGATATAATACCCCTGCTAATATATTCAATAATCCTGTGAAGGGTGAGACCCGTCTCTTGTATAAGAGGTCTAAAACAATTTTTTTCCTTAGAATAGTGTTTTTATTTCTAATTATTTGATGTTATAGATATTTTTCACATATGTCTCCTATCTCAAGCCCAAAAATTTCTCATAATTTATGTAAATTAGATTGCTCAAAATAAAATAAAATATAGAATGTTACAATGTTGTTTTTTCATATGTAAAATAGTAAAATAATAATTATATTCTCTCAAACTAAATTTTTACAAACATCTCTTGCATACACTTTCATACCACTCAATTTTCTACTATAATTATATTTCCACTATAATTAAATCACCCCACTCAATTATTGACTCCCATAAAAATTTATTGAAAAGATCTCTTCAACCTTAACTTTACAAATTTTAATACTAATAAATAACACTTTTATTAAAATTCATGTCATTTGATTTTGAGCAATCTATATTGTAGCGAATGAAGTATGAGCTAAAAGTAAGGGGAAAGAAAAAATGATTAATAAGAATATAACACTTATTTTTATTTCAACCACAAACTTTTGAGACATCACTTATTTGAATCGCAGGGGATATATATAATAATGTTGTAATTCGTTATAAATGATTAAAACAGAGAAAGGCAGCAGGTTGTTGTTTACAAGCCGGAACCAGATTATGACAAAGCGGCATGGATACATTCATCAGATGAAGCTTTTAAACCCAGATGAGAGCTGGGAATTGTTGTTGAAAACGACATTCATTGGTAGAAGATGCCCTCAGGAGTTGGAGGAAATTGGTAGAGAGATCTTAAAAATGTCACGGCCTGCCTTTGGCGATCACTGTAGCCGGAGGTTTGCTGGTGAACCAGGGAGAGTCCAAGAGTGGATGGGACAGAGTTTTGAAACAGATCAAAAACTATGGTTCGGAAACAAGTGAAATTGGGAAGAATGTATCAGCAATATTGGAGTTGAGTTACCTCAATTTGCCTTCACAGCTGAAGCCATGCTTCTTGTGTCTAGGCTTCTTCAAGGAAGACGAAGTCATCCCAGTGAAAAGGTTGGTGCATATATGGGCTGCACAAGGCTTTGTTCGTGCTGGAGAAGAGAGTGTGGAGGAGATAGCAAGAAGTTATTTGGATGGGCTGATCGAGCGAAACCTAGTTCAAGTGAAGGGTGTGAGCATAGATGATGGAGTGAAATACTGTTATGTACATGATCTTCTTCGTGAGCTATCCATAAAGAAAGCAAAGGAGGAAATAGGCTTTGAGAGCCTAGTTAGTGACAATGAACAGGGGAGTTCATCGTCATCATCATATAAACCTCGTCATCGTGTTGTCTATGGTCCTAGGACAAGGCTGATCCTGATTGGCAATGCGTCGAATCAGAATAAGCATCTTCGCACTCTTTTCTTACACGTTGCAGACCCCAATAGTCTCGTCACTATCAACCCCTCTTATTGGAAGGGCTTCGAACTCCTTAGGATACTGAGCATTGAAGGCAGCATATTTGAGGAATTTCCAGAAAAGATTCGGGGCTTGATTGGATTGAGGTACTTGAGATTAAGGGAGAAAGGTAGGCTGAGGCTTCCAAGCTGGTTGGATGTCCTCAAAAACCTTGAAATTCTTGATATAGGCGACTGTGAGTCTGTGGTTTTCCCAGATGTGACATGGAGAATGGATCGTTTGCGTCACTTTTACATGGATAGACATGGGTGTATGTTCTCCGATTCTATGAAGAAATCAAGTTGGAAAAATCTGGTGACATTGAAATACGTGAGGTCGGATAGTTTGTTACAAGTATTTAGTGGTGTTCGT
The DNA here is from genome assembly GCA_030762865.1 of Paraleonurus japonicus. Classification (NCBI taxonomy): domain Eukaryota; kingdom Viridiplantae; phylum Streptophyta; class Magnoliopsida; order Lamiales; family Lamiaceae; genus Paraleonurus; species Paraleonurus japonicus. The sequence continues at coordinate 7,780,502 of CM061053.1, forward strand.
AAGTTGGGTGTACAAGTGGTAGAAAGAGAGAGGGAGAGATGAAGAGATTATTAATGGAGAGTGCAGTAGAAGTAGTGCACATAAAATTGGATATTGGGATAAATGGGGAGCTCCCAATTCCCAATTCTATGGACCATCTCACAAAGCTTAAACTGCATGGTGACTTATTTAGGTGTCCGACTGCTGATAAGTTCCCTCAAAATATTACTCACTTGACACTCTTTCATGCTAGGATCTTTGAAAGTGCTTATATGATGCAAGAACTGGGTAAGCTGCCCAACTTGTTGTTCCTCAAATTAGATAATGTGTTTGATTACATTTGGACGATCAAAGTATCCCGTGAGGGGTTTCCCAGACTGAAAGTCCTGCACCTCACAAACACCTGGCTTAATGATATACAAATAGAACAAGGTGGAATGCCAGAGCTCCAACGATTGGAAATCCAAAAATCCTTCATGTCCTCCTCATTGACAGCCTCAGAGAACGCCTGAAACCTGCTGAACTCATCATCCTTCCTTGATTATTAATTTGGAACCCTAGCTACAAAATCTTGCAAAAAGTGCTGTAAACATCGTTCGGATACCCTTCCTGGGAACCCACAAGCCGCACAACCTACACCTTTATATATATATATATATATATATATATATATATATATATATATATATAAAAGAATTTTACAATTTCAAATTTGTTTCTAAATTTGTGGAAATATTAATTGTTGTTTCAATTCATAATCTATAGTGAGAAATCATTTGAAATTTTCTCTGTGAGTTACGACTGTTTTGTTAGAGAAATCTTTTCTTATTTAGTATTTAAACTATTATTTAAGTTAAATTTCAAGATTCATTGAAACATATTATAAGGTAATAGAATTAAAATTTAATTTTGTTCCATAACTTTAAACTTTTCTGTAAAAGCTCTTAAACAAATTAGAAATTTCAATTTCATCTCGTAACTCTATAATTGTTCTGAATTTGGTCCGTTTGTTCTTTGGATTTTGCACTTTTCGTCCAATAATTTTGATCATTTTCACAAAAGGTCCCAAGAAAGTGTGTATCAATCTAACGTCGGTTATAAAATTTCGATAACTTTTGGACTGAAATCAGAACCATTTAAAGAATTATGGAACAAAATTATTTTTTAGGAGCTTTTGCGGAAAAATTTGAAATTATGGGATCAAATTGAATGTTAAAGATGTCATTCATGTATTATCATTGGTCAAGAATTATAACACCTTTAATTTTCTAGATAATAATTTATTATAATATTTTCAAAAGGGTCATTTACATATATGTTAAAAAAGCAGTTTAATTATAAATAGGTTCAAAAATTTTGAACAGACGCACAAAAAATATTTGAACATGAACTTATTTGTACTTTTGAATTTTTTTCTTGAATCTATTTGCATTTTATTTCTTTTCAAAATATTCAAAGATTTGTTTATATATTTTTCCGAATTTTTATATAACTACCTCACATTTATATTTTTATGCAAATTTCTAATAAATACTTCCTCTGTCCAGGCCTAAGTGTTTTATTTTACCATTTTCGTTCGTCCTACTTAAGTGTCACATTCCTTTTTTTATCCATACCCTACTTTTATAATTATCCCTATACTACATACATATTTACACAATATGTCACTCATTTAATATATTTAAATATATTTATCATCTCTCTCCATCACGTCACTTATACTATATTATTATTATTATTATTATACTATCTTTCATCTCTCTCTATCTATCACATCACATGTACTATATTATTATTATTATACAATATTTTTAATACTTGTGCCCAAAAGGGACACTTAGATCGGGACAGGGAGAGTATTATTTAAGATTTTTAGTAATTTTTATATATTTTTTTAGATTTTTAGTTTTATATAGATATTATAATTTATAGAGGGGAGTGGAGAGTGGTGGGCAAAGGTGGTCGGGTAGTTGGACCGGCGGTGGCACCGCCTTTCTGAGAGACAACCGGTGAGGCAATTACACAAACCTACCCTTAGGTTGAACCCTAGAACCCATAGGATGGATGGTAACAAGGTCTCGGTCGCTCGGACTTGGAAGATGGAGGAGTGCCTGACGTTCTTTTTAGGAACTTCCCGGATACTGTTTCGAAGGAGGTTCTGAAACGGCACTTTAGGGTTATTGGGGAAGTCCTGGACGTCTTTTGTCCTAGGAAAAGAGATAAAGGAGGTAAATATTTTGGTTTTGTCCGCTTTCCAAAGGACTACGACGAGAAGGAGATAATGAAAAAACTGAATAATGTTTGGATTAATAGCTATAAATTGAGAGCTTGGCTTCCAAGATTCAGAAGGGAACCTCTTCCAGAAAAAAAGAAGAAGATTTATTCATTCTTAGAAGGCAAAGGTAGGAGGGTGGGAAACATATCTTATGCTGATGCTACGACGCCAGTGAATTGAAGGCGGAGGAAATTGGTAATTCCCAAAATCAGGAGTTAATATCTTTTATTTCGAAGGAGGAAGATAGAAAATGGCTTGAAGATTGCTATACAGGGTATCTCAAACCGGGATTTTCTTGGGAGGATCATGGGGATGAATTACTTAGTGAAAGCAGTGGGATTCTATTTTTGAGACCAATGGGCGGTAATTCTTTGCTGATTCAAAGTTCAGGAGAAAGAAAAACAGAGGATGTGTTGTTTGAATTCGATGAATGGTCATCTTTTTGGTTCGAATGGATACGGCCATGGAAAGAGATTGATGTGAATATAAATAGGAAGATTTGGACCTTATGGTATGGAGTACCATATCATGCATGGTCGTTAAGTTTTTTCAGCTCAGGTTGGAAGATTTATTAAATTCGATGAGAAGACGGAACAAAAACAAAATCTGGAAGTTGCAAGAGTCCTAATATCCGCTTCCAGCTTATGTTACATAGGTTTTCTCAGTAAAGGTGGATGGAAAGAGTTTTTTAATGCAATTTTAAATCAAAGCCTAGCAAAGAGGAAGATGATGAGGAGTGCTCGCAATCACAGTGGGAGTCCGACTCTGACACTTGGAGAATAGGTGAAAAAAGGTCAATGCATCCAGGAAAGGAGGAATATCAGCAGACGAAAGTTCGGTCGTTTCGGATGCCAGAGGAATTACTCAGGTCTCGAATAGTGTGGATGGTATAACTAACAGGGAATTATTAAATAATGATAGCAGCGTTCCAAGAAAAATTCAAACTGGAGTCATTAATACTCCTGAAGTCGTGGAAGGTGATTTAATTGCATGTTGTTAGGCCTGCTTTAATTTCAAATGGGGGAGTCTCAGGTTGATGTAAACCCAAGAAAAGATAATTCATTTATAGAAGAGACCCATTTGGAATTTAATGAGGCCCAAGACCACTACTTAATTATTCCGGCCCATGGAGACTCAAAACAAAACTTGGAAACAGATTTGGGAGATTCGCGAGAGGCAGAGGCAGAGGCAGAACGCCAAGTAAGTACAGAGGTTCATATAGAGTTAAGCGGACCTAAATCAAAAATAAATCAGAGTCAAAAGGACACTGAGAACCTAATTTCCTCAAATAATCTGGGAATGGGAGAAACAGCAGTTCATCCATTTCTCTTAACCAAATTCGGCCACTATATATGCTTGCAAATGGGCCTTGAAGAAAGAAAGCCAATGGACGGCCTTTACTCCAATTTCTAGCTGTTGTATAATATTTTCTATTATAATTTTGATGATATGTCAACCTCTCATTCATTTGACTTATGGCTATGTGTCATTTTATGAAAAGAATTGAGGATTTGAACCTTGAACCTTTGAATCATGAGTAATACTTATAATATTCACCAAATAAGCCAAACTCGGGATATTTATGGTTTTGAATATCGATCTACTATATAATACAATATAGTTATATTACATAAGGATAAATAACTTGATTTATATATATATAATACATTATGATATTAATTGACTTTAAAAAAAAATTGCGTAATATGCGGCAATCATCTAGTTGTACATGTTTAAAAGTAGTCATTCTCTTTGTAAAATTGATCTCAATAACATTTTTTTCCGATGTAGGTACCAAAATTGCAAACTTGATAGCAAATTTGTCCTTTTATTAACAGTTGGGACCAATTTTGCAAATAAAATTATCACTTTTAAACATAGGTGATCAATTGTATTTTGATGATATTCCTATAGAATTAAAAGTGCAATTTTATGTATAATATTTTATATAAGAATTTGTCATACAAGAAATCCTCATAAAAGATCACATGCATATTTATTAATACTCAACCTCTACCACCACCATATACCCATAATTTTCAACAAAATTTTTTTACCAAGCAAGGAGCGTTCATGAAACTTTCTGATTTCATTCCTATCACAAATTCTAATAAATATAGTTGCTCTAATGTCACATTATTATTTTTTAATTATTTTTTGTGCTCGAGTTCTTTGAACAAATTTCCAATTTGAAGAACTTAAGAAATTTAATAATAAGACAAGATTAAAATTGTCAATATCACAAAATTGACCTGACACAACTTTCCTACAAATTAACCTTTAACCCCATGAAATGAGAACGCATCCACCCTCCTTTTTTTATCTCAAGATAAAAATTAAATGTTACCTACATTTTCCAGTTCGTTTAATTCTTGAATTGAATGAGGCAGGAATGATGAAGGTCGTTCTCATTTAGGACCATTGAAAGGTCCAAGTAATTGCACTTCAATTTCTTTTGTGGTAAGTTTGGTTTGTGATGGAAAATCATGTACTACTTTATTACTTAAACAATGAAGTAAATCACCAAAGAATCCATGTTCATTTGGGTTTTAAGTTACGCGAGTTTAATGTATTTAGTGATCTAAGTACCTACTAATAATTGACAAAAATTTATGTGAACTTGAGTTCACGTAAAAAAATTTTTCAAGTATCGGTATTGTGCATATAGTGTTATTGTTGAGCATACAAACTTATTAAGTATCATTATTTAAAAATCAAGTATTTTTAAAATAATGCATGATATTTAGTATGCACATCAGTGACACTTTTTATATACAACAGTATCATTGAAAAATAAAATTCACGTGAACTCAAGTCACAAAAACCTACCCCTAATGTAATTCGATAATCAAATCTTCAACCATATAAAATAAAAATGGAGAAAACAAGAAGCTGAGGTAAGAATTGAGGAAGTAATTAAATTTGTGCAGCAAGAAACAGCCATTCTGATCTGACTGATTGTACTTGGCAATTGATTCACCAGATGATAAGATGTTCATATATTAGGCGGAACTACTTGCACTTTGGGAGGGGCCTCTTCCTCCCCAAATTGTTCTATATATTAGATCTAGTATGCTGATATGCAACGTCATGTGTAGGAAATTATTAATTAATGTATATAATAGTTGGTTTTTTAATACTCCCTCCGTCCCTAACTATCTTCATATGTGAAGAGGCACGCTTATTAAGAAAATATAAATTAGTGTAGGAGAGAGAATAAAGTGTAAGGGTATTTTAGGTGGTTGTATGAGATAAAGTGTAGGAGAGAGAATAAAGTAGAATAAAGTAAAAGTGACATTTTTGAAATAAAATTGATATTGTGAGGGTATTGATATTGAGTGTTATTTCTAAATTTGGGGTGTGAAGATAGTTGTGGGACGGATCGAAATAGAAAGTGTGAAGATAAGTATGGGATAGAGAGAGTATTTGTTTTGTAAAAGCTTAAATTCTAAATTTGTTAAGAGTGAAATATATGTTTACTATCTTTTGTTAATAAATTTAATTAAAATTTAACTTAACCTTTTATATATAGTAATTTTATAAATACACCTTTTTCTTTTCTATTTTTTTCCTTCCACAAATCTTTTTCATTCTCAACACTTTCCTCTCAAATTTAATTTGATTTTAGTTTTCTTTTTTATTTTGATGACACACTCATTTCTCAAATATTGTTTTTATTGTTTTATTATTAGTTGAAAGAATAATATGATTATATGCACAATTATATACTAAATATTAAATTATGATAAAGTATCTGTGAACTAATTTCACCGTAAAATTTATTTGTATTTTGTTTGTATTTTTTAGTAGTATTAGTTACTTCTTTAAAAGATATTAATTTAATAAATACTATAAAATAAAATCAATTAATATCGTTTTGAGTTGTATTGTAAAATTGATTTACAAAGATATATTTACTCTTAAATTATTCATTATTATTTTTGACATAATTTTTGGCCCCCTCTTTAAGTTAATCCTGGTACATTTCTTTTGCACCTTTCTCCCAATTAAATCAAATACTTGTGGACCTTGAAATATCAATAAATGAGCCTGAAAATTTAGATGACGTGCGACATAGTTGGCTTGAAAAGACCATAAGATAGATATTTTCAGGGTCGTCACAGCACCTATTTTACCAATCCGAACAACTCCTAAAAGAACTCGTTACCACACAAAATTGAACTCGGGATGTCGAGTCTATGTGTTTCACCACTTTGTCCACTTACCGCTCATCTATACCTCTAGGGGCTAATGTTATACTTATTTGAACAAAATATTTGATGAATCATTGCCGAATTATGTTGGCCAAAAGTATTTAAGAGACACATTTAATTTCTCATGGATCCATTAAATATTCAATATGAATTATTTGGTAGCTCAGTGTTTTTTTTTTTTTATAAAAAAGAAATATTCAAAGACACAAACTCTCTCACCTGTATTAGAGATTCTTCGATAAGGCGGATTGTAAATTGAGGATATGCACAAGTGGTAGACATCCTAATTAAAATATTTCAATTATATATCCTGCAGAGTGTGTGTATATTACACACACAATGAGGTTGCACGATTTATGCTGTATTGTTGATCGAGTGATCTGCTTGTATAATAAATTCACATGTTATGCCTCGACATATTTTATATATATATATATATATATATATATATATATATATATATATATATGCGCGCGCTTGTGTGTGTGATTATGCCATTAAATTCATAACTTTCCAAAATATTTGACAAGAAACTTATTAAACTGTTGTACATTACGTCGATTTGAACCTTTTGTTGATCACTCTATATATCATTTTATAAAAATAAATAAAAATCTTTTAACTTGGACCTGTACAATGTAGTATATATATTGATAGCTCAACAACTAACTTTGGCCAATTTTATGAAATTTAAAGTAAGAGGGTAGTTGCTTTTCAAAAAAAAAAAAAGTAAGAGGGTAGTTGGAAACATTTATTATTGAACTATATATCTCTTTACACAAATATATTATACATGTTTTTGGGGGTAAAAACGATGTGAAAGAGGATGCTTAAGGCAGCTCAAAACAATACCCCACCTCATTTACATCACCACATGGTTTCGACAATTTTGTTTGATGGATTATACACTTTTTATTTCTAGATCATAAACACTTGAATTTCACCCTATTTTTAGGCTTCTAATCTCGTCATGGGAATAATATTTTTATCTCATAACTTATTACCTATTTCAAAATGGTTCCAAGAAAGTGTAATGTACGAATCTAATATCAATATTTTGCAAATTGTACAATTTAAGTCCTAAAATTCTTCAAAAATGAGAAATTGTATCGTTTTTAGTCATGCGCAGGGCACGTGAGCTTCAATTTGAAAATTTCCAGCAATTTTTACAATATGTATCCAGGTGTCACTTTAAATTATTTTCTTATTAATTAATTAGAGAGAAAATGAGACTTCATCAATATATAATAATATCACTTCATTAAAAATAATAGATAAATAATTTGTTTTGATTCATAAATTCTTTAAAAAAACTGAAAACTTGTAACATAAAAGAAAATAAAACTTGTTTAGGCTTTAATTTACAAAAATATTTTTTATAATAAGTTAACAAATTGGAATTGACTGAGAAGAAAATGAAGAACAAGTTTCTCTTCATTCCTAAAAACATAAAACGTGGTCTCTTCTTTTTATGTGGAAAATCATTTGTTTCTAGTATTAGGATTAATATTGTTGGGACGAAGTGGTATAACTCAACTGGTTATAGCTTCACTATTTATTTATTAAAGGTTATGAAGTCACCATTTGACTAATAAAAAAGGATTAATATTATTGGTAATAAGTATTTTAAATAAGTTAATGGACATTGGATAAGGATTAAAAATATGGCAAAACTACTAATCACTAACACAATCAACATTTTTGCCTGAGAAAGAAGTGCATGTGTCCGGTGCATGACTGAAAGCGACGTTGTTTCTCCTTCTCAGCGAATTTTGGGACATAAAATTATATAATTCGAAAAAAAAAAAAAAGAAGCGATTAGACCATTTAGAAAAAGGTAATATATAAGTTATTGGGGAAAAAAGTATATCCCCTCTTGTCATGGAATAAGCTTTATTATAGACATTTATCATTTCAATTGTTTATTAGTCTCTTATGCCTTCATATTTATTCAAAAAAAAAAGACTTATGTAATGAATATGGATATATATTTTGAGCTGTTTCTCGTGTTTAAATTAAACGAGTACACCGCGCTTATTCGAAATTCATCAATAAATATGTAAAAAACAATGTTATACATCATTACCAGGAGATTTTGTATGTTAATGTGATGTTAATTTCATCTCACTACTATATCAGATCTCCGCGTATTAAGCGGAAGTCGAAATATTTGTAAAAACTAATTTTACAACATCATGCATTTCTCTCTCGTATAAAATTAATAATAAATATTTATATAATAAATATATTTAAATAATGCATATGTATGTATATATCATAATTAATTTATATATATATATATTAAAGTGTTATTTTTCATATTTAAAATAATTTATCATATAGTACAAATATGTAATTTAGTGTACAATATCTATAAAAGTGTTTTATACAGATTTTCTTTAAAATAATATAAGTATTTATTAGTATTTCATAATTCATACTAAAAAACGGATGAAATTACTATTAGATTCATTAATAATAAAAGTTGATTATCAGTGGAAGTTAATACAACTCTCAATTTAAAAAAACAAACGCTAAATATATAAATAGATATACAAAATATATAAAAAAATTATAGATTTGTTTAGTCGGTAAGCATGGGGTGCTTGTACAAACTTATGCGATGATCATTCAAAGTATTAAGGCAAATAAAGGCAATAATAATATAATATCTCAAAGCATTAAATTCTTCAAATTCAATATAATAATGACACATAAAATTTATATTAATTATAAATTGACACATAAAAAGCTAATTAACCACACATCTGTCATACTAAACTAGTATAATAGGGTGATATTAACTAATAACCAATCATATCCTAAATTTCCGATATCCATCTTTTTCAATTTTCTATATATATGAAATTAATTCTTATTTCTTTGTTTCAATTTTATATTTATTATTAATTGTTATCACTATGAATTATTATAATATATATATATATATATATATATATATGAGAGATATAATGCCCCAATTTATCTCAAATCAATTTTCTATTTTTGTTTTGAATTAAAATTTCAGTTCCCCATCATTGATATTTGTTGCCTACTAATAGACAAGTAGCGACAAATTACATGCAAAAACATGTTAAGTGATCATGCATGTTGTAGTAGGTATAATTAATTATTTCCATATGTCAAAAATCACCAATTTATTACTAAAATCAATGTTCCAAGAAAAAGAATGATAGAGAAAATGAGACTTATTGGTGAACATTTTGGACTATTATGTCCTAATAAAATCAATTTAACTAAGAATCACTTTCTGGATACCTAAACTACTCCTGTCATTATTTATGGTCCAATTTTCTTCAAAGAATTGCCAGGTTTGAGAATGAGTAAAGTCCAACAAATTAGCAAAAATTAGGCCATATATATATATATATGATTATTACTGATAATGATTGGAGCGATACAGAAAGATAAACCAATCTATTCTATATATATAATAGGTTCTTAATTTATTGCCCCTTCATTTATGAAAGAAACTGTGTTTATATTATTATATATTAGAAAAATATATGTAGTCCAAACAGTGCTTAATAATTGGTTATGAAAGAAACAGGATTGAGAGATGCTGATGAAGATTGATATATACTGGTATGCGATTATAATAGATTTGTATTGAATAACCTAAATCAACTTAATGTAGGACCTTTTGTTTAGACTTTTGTGGATAAATTTATGAAAAGATTTAAAATTCATCATGCATGTTGATTAATCTGTTGATTGTTCGAAGAAAATAAAGATGGCAGAGAATTTTATGCTCCATTTGAATTGAGTGGATTTGAAATCAAGGGATTTGAGTATAATATACAATGCATTCTCACAAACTAAAATGGAGAAAAACTAAATGAATGGATTTGATACACTCAAATATTAAACACAATTAGGAGAAGTGAGAGGATTTCAAATGACTAGGTTTTGTTGGGTATTTGAAATCCTCCTACTTATAAGTAACTAGATGAGCTCCCGCGTATTACACGGTATTTTCGTTAAATAAACTTTACAATATAATATATTATATATATAATATTTCAAATAATAATATATATATTAAAATAATGTATATGTATAAAAAAATTGTAATTATAATATTAAATTTAAATAATGATAATATTAATTGTATGACAATTCATGCTAGGGATTAAAATTATTATAATTATGTGAAAGAATTTACTATAAGATTTGTTTCAAATTTATTTTACAATTAATAAAAAAAGAGATGATTAATAGAATTTTTTTATATAATTGATGCATAAATATTACTCCGAATAATATATATATATATATATATATATATATATAACTTATATTCACAATAAATATCATATGATTATATTAAGTTATTTTTTTAATAAAAGTTGATACAACCACAATTTTTCTTACATACATTTATAGGCTTAAATTAAATATAATTTTATGTTTAAAAATTATCATATGATAACACTTTTTAGATATAAAATAGATATTTAAAATATTTAAAGATTTATATATTAACTTATTTATTAAAAAATATACATATTGTGCAAGAGGTTTAAGATTCAAACCTCCTTATAAATATATATTTTTAATTAATTTCTATATTAAAATATCACATAGATGTCATATATTAATTATAAATCAATCGGTGTTAATAAAATCTATTAATTGAAAATTTCGATCAATCAGGTGTTAATAAAATCTGTAAAATGAAGTCAATCTAAGTAAAAGACAAAGAATCCAATTTGAATAATTAGTATTAATGTGATTGAGAAAATAAAGGGAAGGACACGTAGGATTAAATCAAAGGAAATATTAAGGAAAATACTAAAAAAATTGACACATGTCCTCAACTTAATAATTTTATGACACCTATGTCAAACTCTTGTATGAGTGACACATAGGATTAGATCAACTCCCTATTAGTAATATAGAGATAGGGATATTTGTGTGAAACAAATTCATTCATTTAGTTTTTCTCCATTTTGATTTGTAAATGTATGATGTATTATTCTCAAATCCCTTGATTTCAAATGACTCCATCCAAATGTAGCCTTAAAGTATTTGGGCCAAATTATCACAACCCAAATTAATGTAATTTTGGAAGCATCTTAAATTTTTCCTTTCAAGATCATAATATGTTGATATATATTTATAATAAATAAAGAAAATCAGATTTGGTACTATATATATACACACACGAGTGCACCGAGCGTAGAGTATAATACCACTATCACCCTAACACTACATAAATACAGTATGAGTGGTGCTGTGTAAAGTACCCTTTGCTATTAGGGATGACAACGGGACGGATCTGGGACGAATTTGTCCTGTCTCAAGACCCGTCTGCCAAAAAAATATAGGACCCGCCCGCCCCGCGAGTGGACGATCGAGTCTAACCCGCCCCGCCCCATCCCATTTAATTTTTAATATTTTTAAATTAATTTTAATATTCCTAATATTTATTTTTATTTTTATATTAAATAAATAAAATTAAAATCTATAATTACTTAAAATATAATTTAATATTTTTTTATACTTAAAAATAACATATACAATATATTTACACAAGCATATATACATTAACATGAATATAAATTTACATAATTCTATACACACATATACATAAAAATATTACTATATTTATGTGTGATGGATCCTAATACGGGTTGACAGGCGGAGTTATATAAAAATCACGACCCGTTCTATATCCGCTTGACCGGGTCCAAACCCGCCCGAGTGGGATGAGTTCAATGCGGGTCCGGGTTTGAACCCGACCCTTTGTCATCCCAACTATTTACTATTCACCTTTTTATTATACTTTAATATAACAACTTTTATTTTTAAATACACATTTGAGCAAGTTGGTTAGATAATAAAACTTACAATTGTACAAGAAGTAACTATTATACAACATTTAATTACTCCCCATCTAATATGTACACCAAGAAGCAACATTTCCATTATTATTTAACACTCCTTTCCCAATTTAGTAAAAGAAGATCCTTCATGCCACTTTCGTCCGACATATGCAGTAAAATCTCTGCTCTTTAATTGATTCTAACAACTTCTGATCTCACTCACCTCCCCTGCTACACCAATCCCATTTATTGAATCGAATCCTCCATAGCCTTATAAATACACATATGATCTCTCACGTTCTTACACATCATTCTATTCCAAATTAATTTACTCACATTTTATTACAATGGCTAGCTTATTGTACTCTTCATCATCTGCATGGCCACTTCTTAGCCTACTTCTTCTTCTTGCATTTGCTTCAATGGCGAGCCGAGCTGAGGGACGAGCTTTCTTCGTGTTCGGGGACTCCCTCGTCGACAATGGCAACAACAATTACCTTATCACAACTGCACGAGCCGATTCGCCTCCTTATGGACTCGACTATCCGACTCATCGTCCCACCGGCCGTTTCTCCAACGGCCTTAATATTCCCGATCTCATCAGTATGATTTTTCATCAATTCTTTTTTAAATTTGGAGGAGATATATAATAAAAAAGTGGAAAAAATAAATTCACACAAATTCTAATTTGTCCGAATTTACAATAAATTTACACAATTGGATTCATTTTCTTTTTTCGTATACTTTTGATCTGTGGTAGGTGAGCAAATTGGAATGGAATCTACAATGCCATACTTGAGTCCATTTCTGAAGGGGCAGAAGCTTCTTGTTGGAGCTAACTTTGCTTCTGCAGGGGTCGGAATTCTTAATGACACTGGAATTCAGTTTGTAAGTATATTATAAGTTATTTTCTTAATTTATACACCACTTACCCAATTTTAATTAGTCAATATATTTTTTAAGTCCCTCAATTTTAATATATCATTTCAAAATAAAAAGTTTTATTTTTAATTTTTTCTATCCTCACAATATATACTTATTTACATCATTTGTAAATATTTACATCAAACAAAAATACATTCAAGCAAAAAGTTAAATACTTATTTAAATCAAGCAAAAATACATTCAATTGTTACTTTTATATATATATATATATATATATATATATTTAGGAGTACTTTTATATAACTAGTCGTACTAGTATGCATTAAAGGAGTGACGTCTTCGTTTAAAATTCTACATTAAATCCTTGTGAAATAATTCTCCCTGCCAATCAGGTTACGAATAATAAATGAGATGTAGAATATATGTATTAAAGATAGAAATAATTGCATATCATCCAAAAAGTTAAATTTGTAAAGAGATGTAAAATTCATTCATTAATTTATAGTCTTACACTCTCTCTCTCTCTCTCTTGGGTTCGGATTGGAGGAGGTCCATCAAGTGGACAACTAAATTTGAGTGGAGTTCTTAACCTCTATTCTCTAAGAGGAGATTTATCAAATGAACAATTAATTTGAATCGAATTATTTTCAATAGGATTTGAACTCAGGGTGTGGACGTAAGCATAAGACTCTAATACCACGAAAAAAATTGTCTCATCTAATTAAAATCCAAATTAACTTATAAAGGGAAGTGAAATTAATTTATTTATATTAATTCTCTTACATAATCAAGTAATTGCAATATTGAATTTGACTACAATGAGATAATCTTGTGTTAATTATATATGTACAGCTGAATATAATTCGAATTGGAAAACAACTCGATTACTTCCAACAATATCAGACACGTGTCACTAATTTAATTGGCGCGGAGCAAACAAATGCCCTAGTGAACCAAGCCCTTGTGCTCATCACCCTTGGGGGCAATGACTTTGTCAATAATTACTATTTGGTACCATTTTCTGCAAGATCAAGACAATTCTCTCTCCCAGATTATGTCAGATACCTCATTTCTGAGTATCGCAAAATTCTGATGGTAATTTGCTATCAATGCTTTTTTTTTTTTCCAAAAATATTTTCGTAATGTAATCAAAATCCAATTAATTAATGTACTATGGCAGAGGCTGTATGATTTGGGAGGTAGAAGGGTTCTGGTGACCGGAACCGGGCCGATTGGGTGTGTGCCGGCGGAGCTGGCGCAGCGGAGCAGGGCCGGAGAATGCGCGACGGAGCTGGTGAGGGCGGCGGAGTTGTTCAACCCACAGCTGACTGAGATGGTGAGCAGCCTCAACAGTGAAATTGGAGCTGATGTCTTTGTCGCTGCTAACACAATGCAAATGCATATGGACTTTATTTCTAATCCTCAAGCCTATGGTATGTATCTTCAATTTTCACAAATTCTATATTCTCAAAAGAAAATTTAAATCAAATTTGAGAAATTATATTACACGTACGTACAATGGGATCTGATTCGATTAGTTAATTAAGGTGTAAATTGCATTTTAGGTAAAAAAAAAAAAAAGGGGTGGTCTGTAAAATGACAATTTTTTCGATTTTTCGATCCAATAGTTATTTTCATCTTTTTAGTTTAAAAATGTTATTTTGGTCCCAAGAGAATGATAATTGCAATTTTGGTTTCAAGAGAATATGGTAAAATTACGGTTTTGATCACGAAAATTGACGGATGTGACCAAATTTTTTTAAAAAAAGGACCACTTTCACACATAGGTATTAAAAGTGTTTTAAACTCATTCCCTTGTAACTAAAACTGCAATTTACCCGTTAATTAAGTGATTAGGTTATACAAATATGTTATTTACATATAACATTGGGTAAATTCTTCTATACACACCACTTACACAGTGCAATCGGTGTGTATTTTTTAATAGTATTAGTTGTTTCACCTGAGCGATTATTAGTTATATTCTTGAATAGTATTGTCTGTTTCACTAAACGGTATTAATTATTTTCACTGAAAAATATTCGTTGTTTCTGTCAAAAGACTTTAGTTGTTATTGCACTGATACTTTAATTATGAGAATTCGTACAGGTTTCGTGACATCGAAGGTTGCATGTTGTGGACAAGGGCCGTACAATGGGATTGGACTTTGCACACCATTATCGAACTTGTGTCCAAACAGAGATATTTATGCATTTTGGGATGCATTTCACCCCTCGGAAAAGGCGAATAGAATCATAGTTCAACAAATCTTAACTGGTGACAACAAGTACATGAGTCCTATGAACCTCAGCGCAATAATGGCAACGGATTCCATCATGACCTAAATTACAGTGTCAATTTCCAATATGCATGTCTTAATTCTATTATATGTTCTATTTTTAATTGTTCTGGGGACATTTATGTTGCAAGAGTTGTAATTGTGTTACTTCTAGCTGTGGTCAGTCTTGTCGGTGGTTTGATGAGTTTTTGTTTTTATTATTATGTATTTTATTGTGCTTATATGTTGAAAATTTAAGTTTGTCCGTATACATATGTAATGTTGAAATGGAGAAATAATAAATCTATCAAATGTAAATGTTCGCAATAATCTTCCTGCAGTTTTTATTTCAAAGTCATGATTTTGATAAGGAAAAAGTAAAAATAATTAATGTTGGCCGAATAATTATGTTCAGCTTATGCATTATTTGTAAGAACTAATATTATTACTATAAAAACTTATTAGTATTGCTTATAAAGAACTGATACTATTATTACATAAAAATATAATTACCAAAAGGGTACGGGCTAAAAAAATTAAAAAAATATATATATATATATATATATATATATCACACACACAATTAAAAAAAAAAGATAAAGATTTTTATAAAAATATATTCGAAAAAGATAAAGATTTTTTTAATAAAAGAGTACGGGCTAAAACTTCATGATCCATATATGATTGGCCCAATCTTTGTTATTGATACCTGCTCTCAGGCCCAGCTCATTTTGTTTAGTACTTTTTCAGAAAAAGTAAAATTAATTAATTACCCAGAGTAATTTAATTAAAGTCAATATTCAGTATGTTTAACAGTATTTTCAAAGGAAATGTATTTAACTGTCTTAATTATTCAACAGCCCTGCAGTTAAATTAGGTTAAGTTCTATGAGTTCTCAATAAATGCCAACTAAACCTTTTGACCTAATGGATATTAGGCCAAAATTATTGTTGCTAAAATATCTGTTTTTCTTGTATCAGTCCAGTCAACATGACTATTAAAGTACCCAAACTAATTCATTGGCAAGAATCAAGATTTAGTAATAACAATTAAGAAATTAATTTCAAAGATTCATTGCTAATTAATGTTAATTGGTTTGAGTTTTTTTGTTTTAATCTTATGTCATCTTTGTTTGTTGTTGTTTTTTTTTTTTTTTTTTTTACTAAAGGATCCTTGGTTTCTCAATGGGAATAGGAATGAGATTCGAGAATGAATATAGGACAACTTTGGTGGTTTATGAGAACAAAAATTATCAATATCACTATATTTTCTCCTAAGTAAGATAATCATTACCTAATTTTGATTAATCTTTTTCTCTACTGCAATGATTTCTCCTCAATCATTCCTCTTCACCATCACTACAACCTTCTTTTGTATCATTTTCTTCCAAAATTGGAGCACAACACTTGTGATGTATCTATCATTGAAACAATTCTTCCTCCAATATTCTAGGGACATAGAGGGAAAAAATATTTCATTTACATTCCCATTGAATAATTTTACAACCAAGCGCCCGTGAATCTTATGTCATCTTGTATTGCACTTCAAGGATATATATTTATTCATCCCTCTTTAAATGTAACATTTTGTCATTTGTGGCGTCCTTTTTAAAATTTAACATTTTATTTTTGAAAAAAATATGGTCCCACATTTATAATAAAATATTCAACCTTTTTATTTTATTTTTACGTGCGTACATTTTCACTTTTATTTCTTACACTTCACCAATAATTTTATAATAAAATATTATATTTATTAAAATTTGTATCATCCTCAAATGATATAAACTTAGAGAGGTACAAGTTATGCATTGTAAAGTGAGTATAATTTTTTTTTAAATTAATCTTGTTTCAACTTAATTTGAAGCAGTGGAATAAGCACTACCTAAGTATATTAGGATTCTTTCAATGCTACTTTTTGTAGATCAGAGTTTTAGAAGTTAGGACAGCAAGGACTAATCGTTGATGTTATATTACATTACTATAGCAAAATAGATTGTACAATCCATCACAATATATAGCATAAAAAAGTTTAGAAATTAGACAGCAAGGACTAATCGTTGGTTCCACTTCCCATAAAGTCTGAATGACCCTAGCTTGTGGCCTAGTAATGTTTGTTGGCCCATTGCGTTTTCTCTAGGTCTTTATCTCACGTTACGTAATGATGTTACATCTCTTGTTACATTAATTAGATTTGCGTCACGTGTACATACGATTATATTAGGATGTTATTCTCTTATTTGTAAATTTTGATGTATGTACACGTAGCGCAAATCTAATTAATGTAACAGGAGATGTAACATCATTATGTAACGAGGAGATCTGTGTGGGTTTCTCTAGCTCCTTTTTTTCTTTAAATTTTGTTTGTCTTTTAACGTTTGCTCCCACCATTCACTTAATTTTATTATTGACGCTGATCGTCTGCAAAATAAAAGGTCGACCAAGTTTAATTAGGATCAAAACTAAAAATTAAAATGTATGCGGCGGGATGGCTCTCATTAATTATATATTATATAACACTTTTACATATGGAATTCATGTACAAGACCGTTTTATACCATTAAAATCTCTTGAACTAAAATAAAGAGAGTGCAGACGACAAATGTATAGATAAAATTACAAGTTATGGTAAGCCAAAAAAATGAAAGTACTGCAAGAAAAATAAACTATGAATAACAATAAAAAATTAAAAATACACGAAACATAAAATATAATTTCACATTTTCCCTATTTTTTAAATTCGACAAGAATCATCATGCAAATATTTACCTTAAGAGGATTGAGATCGTGTGTTGTACAAGATCGTCATGTTCAATAAAATCACAGTATTATTAAAGAATTAATATAAATTAACGAATTAATTTTACATTTCTCTATATACAAATTCAGATTTTTAGATGAAATAGACTTATTTCATGGAGTTCAAGCTTGTGTATTTGAATTCAATGCAACACAATATTATATTGTGTAATTTAAAAATATACAAGATAATCTTGCACAGCACATGATCTAAATCCATATATCACCCTCGTATTTCACAAAATAAATCTGCAATTAAGTAGCTAGGTACAGGTAAGAAAGTTAGCATTAGGAGATCCATGAAAATTCCTAACTTGTAGGCTTTTAAATGAAGCGATGACCACAATTGGAATTGAAAAGTCTACTTTTCTTGCAAATTATGTCCTTCAATTCGATCGACAAATTCACTTTGGAGGTGACCCGATGGTAGTTGTAATACAGGCATGTGCAATACATCATCATCCATGTGGTGGTGGCAGTTGAAGAGTTTAAAGTACGTACTTTGCTTTTATAGAATTACACATGCAAAATTGAAATTGCCACATCATAGTCATAGCTTGCAAGAGTTGAGAAAATATTTATAAACCAAAGAAATAAAAATCACTCAATTAAATGTGTGTATCTATATATATAATTGTTTTGAAAAAAATCTATATATATAATTTAGAAGTTTTCACAACTTAGAAAATATGGAAATATTTAAAACCTGGCTGACCTTCTCTTTTCTCATTCTACTATCAAAATTAGGCTAAGTATTGTGTGAATAAGTTTAATCATAAAACTCGTGTTAAGAGTATTAATTGATTTATTAAGCGGTTGTTTTACTGTAAGGTAGGAGTATTAGTTTTGAATGATATTAGTTGTTTCATACTTTTATTAATAAAATATTACTCCCTCCATCCCGAAAAAACTTTCATATGTACTGGTACACACTTTAGGAAAAAATAGCAATGATTGAGGTTACGAGGGGTAATTTTGTAAATTTTTATGCATAAAGTAAAAAAATTATTGAATTATGTGTATTTGAGAGTAAAAAATAATGGTATTTGAGTAAATTAGTGAAAATTGTGAGGGTAGAGTTTATAAAGGGTTTCCATTTTAAGAGTGTGAAACTTATAATGAGACGGACGAAAAGGAAAGTGTGAAAGATTTTATGGGACGAAGGAAGTATTAGTTAAAAAATATTAAATGTTTCACTAAAGAATATTAATTGTAAACTAGTTTAATAGTGAAATTTGTTCATACAACACCAGCTCTCAAAATTATCTCTGAGTTTAGTAAAATGGAGAAAGACTATATATATGGGTGACACAATTACATCTAGTAAATATTTTTAAATAATAGTCATAAAATTGTAAGCACAATAAAGCAAAATTAACAATGCGATCGATAAAAATTACTTTTCTATGATTTCGGAAAAAAGGTCCCTCCCTCTACTTTTCTTTTTATTGACTAAAAATAAAATATATTAGTAACGAGTTGAAATCAGTCATCAATGGAAGATAAAATGAAATTTGAGATAGAGTCCTATGAACTCTCAAGGGAAACATTTATTTTAGCATAAAAGACGAGTTCATGAGCAATACAATTGAAAGTACGTTCAATCCAACAAAATTTAACTTGTGGGTGAAAACTAATATCATGAGAAATATAAATAGTAGAGGGGTCTCCTCCTCCTCTAACGCACAAAGCAGTACTATTTATCAAAATTAAAATTTCAGCTTTTTAAGTATTGAAAATTGAGGCTTTAGTTATTTTCCCCCATATAATATGTAAACATACCCCTCAATCTTATTATCTATTCTCTAGACTCCGGATGTTTGTATCGTTCAACTCGAATATCTTCACCGAATAATATCGGTTGAACATCTCGCAATTATTAAGTACAAATAACAAGAATTGTTCAAGAAAAATAACCGATATTGTTTAAAAATACACTTGGTACACAAGAAACTTAACATAGAGTATGTAAATATGATAAGAGAATCATATAATTTGATCCAATATAAAGCATCATTATTTAATAACGACATAAAAACTTATGTAAGTTGTATTATTGTGCAACTCATGATGTCTTCCAAAGCATTAAAAATAGCAAGTACCTTTTAGGCCATGGGAGAGCCTGACAACCTTATTTTCTTACCATTGCAAGAAATGCCAGCAAATGATTGAACTCATCAATTTTTTTATGAAACAACTGTCAAAATTAAATACCATCGTAGTAGCTGATTTTTTAGGCCATTTTCTTATCATTATTTTTACTTGAATTCTTTGTCCTTTAACCACTAATTGCATTAGGCCCATTATTTGTAACTTCATGCATATAAAAACCCATCAACTCCTCCTCCATTTCAACCCACACAAAACACCATTCTCATTAATTTCTGAGAAAAAAATAATTTAAATTCTTCATTTTCTCTATTTAGTAAAATGGCTAAATTGGTGAAAAATTCAAGAATTTCTGCAGTTTTTCTGCTAATTGTGGTGTTGGCTAATCTGGGAATTGATGTAGAAGCTAAGGCATTCTTCGTCTTCGGAGACTCACTGGTGGATAATGGCAACAACAACTACTTGGCCACCACCGCCAGGGCGGATGCGCCGCCGTATGGCATCGACTACCCGTCGCACCGCCCCACCGGCCGCTTCTCCAACGGCCTCAACATTCCTGATATTATCAGTAATTAAACTTCTTTTTAATCTTCCCTATTTAATTATTTTTCATTTTTCAACTAAGAAAAGGTTTTATCATTTAATATTTGACTTTTGTTGTTACGTCTGCAAATGTTGGCATGCAATGCACTGCATGGATATCAAGACTTTTCTCAAGCATGCAATTTACAATTTTGCCCTCAAGTTCCATCACAACACTAATTATAATATCTCGTCTCCTCATATGATATACATTGAAGAGTATAGTAAAATAATTACTATATTTTAATAAAACAACTACTACGACTATTAAAATTGCACACAAAATACAAATCAATTACATGATAAAATTGATTTGCACAAGATTTTATTAACATTTGAATTCTGCATCAAGCATGCAGGGTCATCACTTTTTTATATAGGGAGCAAGATTATTTTGTGTTTTATTGTTTTTAATACATTTTATGTACGTGTATTAAATGGTATCATCAATTAACATGTGACGATGTTTCCGTGCAATGTACGTATTAGGCGAAACGATGGGTTGGGAGCCAACATTGCCATACCTGAGCCCAGAGCTGATGGGGCAGAAATTACTGGTTGGTGCCAATTTTGCTTCTGCTGGAGTTGGAGTACTTAATGACACAGGAATCCAATTTGTAAGTGATTATTGCTAATCAAACACCTAAAATTCTTGAATTTTTCTTATTGAATATTTACAAAAATTAGACTACAAAGACATAACATATTATAAATTGTACAATTAGATCCCCTTACTTTAGTTTGCACGTTTCATTTTGTATCTTATTGACTTTAATGCACGTGACACGTCAAAATAAATAGGTGATCTGGTACTCCGATTCAAATGTAAAATTTATTATTCAATATATATCTACATTTAATATATTAAAAAAATAATTTATGTGCAGGTGAACATTATTAGAATATTCCAACAGCTGAACTTCTTTGAACAATACAAGAAGAGATTAAGTGCCATTGTTGGAGAAGAGGAGACCCAGAGACTAGTGAGTGAATCATTGGTTCTAATAACTCTAGGGGGAAATGATTTTGTGAACAACTATTATTTAGTCCCTTATTCCTTAAGGTCTCAACAATATTCCCTGGAGGACTATGTGCCCTTTGTCATCTCTGAGTACAAGAAAGTCTTGCAGGTAAAGTGTACATATCTCAACAACCCCTATTTAATTCAAATATGGATTCTTGCTTTTTCTCTATATTAATTGCATTTCTCACTTTTTGTAACAAAAGGGCCACCATTGAAATTATGTGAACTTTATCTACTAGCAAATGACAAATTCTTACCTATTTGTGCCATTTACATTGTACACTTCTTTGTTTTATAACTCATTTCGCTGAATGTTATCACTCGAAAATCAATTCCATTATGCACACTAGTTGAATGGTATTACTCGTTTCGCCCAAGCGTTACTCACATTAAAGACTGGATCCAGGAGTTATGATTTTGAAATATGATATTGACTTTTGTCTGGGAGAAAATAAAATTTTTGACACGTAATGCTTAAGTGGATATTGCAAGATTGATCGGCTGATGATTTATTGTCTTGATGATTATTCAGAGATTGTACGATCTTGGGCCGCGAAGAATTTTGGTGACGGGTTCCGGACCGTTAGGGTGTGTTCCAGCAGAACTGGCACAACACAGTAGGAATGGAGAATGTGCAGCAGAGCTAATGAAGGCTGCAGGACTATTCAACCCTCAATTGGTTCAAATGCTTGATCAACTTAACCAAGAAATTGGCTCTGATGTCTTCGTTGCAGCTAACACCAATCAAATGCATTTGGACTTCATTTCCAACCCTCAGCAATTTGGTATGTTTTTTCATTTAAATTTAAAAAAAAAAAAAAAAAAAGCTAGTGATTGAATATTGAACAAGATGCATACATCGGATTCAACTACTTAATTAATTTTCACAATTCAACAATTTGTTGAGATAAATTATTTGTCGACATCCTATAATTATTGATAAACATCGTCTTAATTGCATAATTCAATGAGTATTTAACTGGACCCCGGGGTAGTATTTTAATAATCGAATTAAAAGTTTGCAATTAATTGTAAAGGACAACTCTTAGTGTAGATGATCCCACAATAAACTATTGACAGGTTGGATGATTAGTTTGACTCATAAATGCGTGTCTAATTAATTAGGCCTTCAATAGTCTAGACAATTAACATTAATTCTACTCATATATTTGGAATTATTACGTGTTAATTAATTAAGACAGAATTGTAATTGTGAACATATAGGTAAATAATTGTACATCTAGGGTTCATATGGCAGTATTATTGATTTTATCATTAAAAATCCATATGATATAGGTCTTAACTCTCAAGGCTCCTTAATTATTGTTTAGTATAGGTTATTTAAGTTTGTTAATAATATGTCTCACATTTCACGTCACAAATAATGTTGTTTCTACTTCCATGGACATAGTCTAGCGTCCGTATTTTAACTTGAATAATATATTGGGTTCGAGTTTTCCTCTCAATATTATAATAAAAATAGAATTTTATTACATTGTGTTGCCCTTGAAACATATATTCAAAGTCTTAGTCTTGTGGGTACAAAGTGAACCGTGCGATAATTACTTAGTGAAAATAATCGTAATCGTTCGATAAAAATATAAATAATAGTTTAAAATGCATTTGAATTGCACGGTATATAATGATGCACAAGTGACTTACTTATATTCAAATTGTTATTTAAACAATTTATATAAAATGATCGCACATCTATCAAGCCCCATACATTAAAGTTACTTTACAAAATGTAGTGTGAATCAGTTTCATAATATGAAATTTATATCATTACATTCACTCACCGATATCATAACATACATTTAATGATATCATTACACTTATAAATTGATATCACAAAGATAAAACGCTTATGATATTAGTGAATGATAGCAATGGTTTTAGTTTTATACTGTGAATAAGTTTCATAGTAGAGTCCCGACTCAAATTACTTTACGACTAACATAATGTTGTGTGTGTGGACAGGATTTGTGACTTCAAAGCTAGCATGTTGCGGACAAGGTCCATACAATGGGTTGGGTCTTTGCACACCATTATCAAATCTATGTCCAAACAGAGATTTATATGTATTTTGGGATCCATTTCACCCATCAGAACGTGCTAATAGATTGATCGTCCAACAAATTTTATCAGGATCCACCACTTACATGCACCCAATGAACCTTAGCAGCATCATGGCTTTGGATTCACGGGCCTAATTAAATAATCCTGTTTATTGAGATTATTTTTGGAGTCGTGAAAATTTCTAAAATCCAGATTTCATGCCTCTAAGAATAGTATGCGTTTTTTTGTTTTTTTCCTTTCACGTAATCCTCAATTGTACTTTCATGTTATAAGTGTGTGTTTTTTTTTCCTTGTAATGATCTTATTGATCGGTTTCTAGATAATAATTGATGAAATGCTTTCATTTTGAAATAATTAATACAGCAAGTGTATTTTTATTTTTTGTGCCATGTGGAATATATTTTTATGCGATTAATTGACCACCAAGTGAACGGATATGGCCATTTCTTATATGAGGCCCATTATGACTAAAGGCCCAATATGCTTAAACATTAGTCGTCCTGACAACTAAAGATCTGGCCCATATAAGTCTATTTTGGACTCGGTGTGTTTTAACATTGGCCCAGGTTATTTCCACACATCGAAGTTCCAAGACACAAACCCTGGAAAATAAAACTAACCAAACCACAGTAAAAATGACTAACCTACCCTTAATGTTAAATATGGTACAACGGTCGCTTTTCAAGTACACACACCCCATACACATCATACCAAAGGCGCGTCCATTTACGTGACTAAAGGTACGCCTTTTTTTTGTTCAAAAATAAAAATTATTTTGTTGTGAATCCGTGAAACGTGACAACCGACCTCAAAAACGTTGGATATTACATCAATCGGGACATCAAGTGATGAAGAATATGTTGTTGTAAGTTTTCTTTTCGTTAGATTTAGTGTTTGATTTATACCTAGGGTTTTGTTGCATTGTTTGTGTTTTTGTTCCTCTAAAATGATTTGTTGAGTAGTTTGTAGTCAAAATATGCATTTACATTATCATATTGCGTGTATTTGAACATTGACGCCGATTTTGGATGAAGGTGACGAGTTTGAAATTTTCAAACTGGTTGTTCGCACTTTTGTAGTTTGTGCGGATTTTTTTTTCGCACGATGGTGTGTGTACTTGTGAAAAAGATCAACATATGCGGACACCCCTGCGTGCGAAAAAAAAAGGCGCACAATTGCACTTTGTTCGAAAAAAAAATCGCACAAAGGTGTGTGTACTTAGAAATATCGTGTGCGGAAAAAAAAAACCGAACAACACATACATGTGCGATAAACCGATTCGAACACCCATATTCCAGATTTCATTCAAGTTCCATGCACCTCAACCCATAATTCGATCAATACATTGCAACCCATCAAATTTAGACAACAAATTTTATGAAAAATCTCATTTATGAACCCTAAAACATAAAAATCGATCAAACCCGAACATGAATTATCAAAATTTAAAATCGATCACACCTTTAGCCATTTAAAGATCAACCTCCGGACAAAGACGGCGGCGCGGCAGTGGCGACAAGTAGAGAGTGGCGCGGCGGAGCGAGCGGGAGTGTTGCAGGTTTTTAGTGTGTGTACCGCTTTTTGGAAGTTAGCTGCGTGCACGGGATTGTGGTTAGTGGGAGGGTAGTTATGAGAATTTGGGGGTGTGTACTTGGAAAAAAGTGTGTCAACTTGAATAAGTGTGTGTACTTGGAACTTCGGTGTGTGGAAATAACCTGGGCCTTTAACATTTATTTTAAATTTTTGATGGAAGGAATTTTATAAAAATATTAGATTTTTTATAGGATAAATGGTGACCCGAATCCATAACTTTGGAACATAAATAATGTGGCTCTAACCACTTAAACTATACCACTTCATAACTCTATATTTTGATTAACCATTGAAAAATGGAAGAATTTTATATAAGGTCTAACTTTTAGGTTTAGTCTCTTGCCAACAAAAAAAAAAAAATTAGGTTTAGTCTCAATCTAGTTCTTGAATTTTAAAGTGTTTCAAATCATAATTTAATTTTAATTTTTTTCTCAATTTAATTTTCAATTTTATTCATTTTGTCTCAAATCAAGACTGAATTATTTTAAATTTTATCAATTCTAATTATACATCGCTTATTTTTATTTTTATAAAGAATTATTTTGTATTAACTTTATTTTTTATTATATACATTCTAGAATATATTTTATATATGTATTATATATTGAATTTTTTATATTGTACCCACCGTAGCTTATTATAAATACTCAACGATACTTTGGAGAGGGAGATAGAGGAGGAAATGTCAATGGGCCGGGTCGGGGCCGGGTCCCAGTCCCCATCCCCGCCAAGTCGGGATTCCCGTTCTCGTGAAGTAAATGGGGACTTTTTTCGCCTCATCCCCGTCAATTTTTACTTTTTTATTATAATTTTTTTAATTAAATTATGAAAATAATATTAAAATATATAATAAATATTAACTTCATTAATAAAAATAATACTAAATAAGAGTTATAATTATAATATTTATACATATACATATTAAATTAAATAATATAATATAATTAATAAATAAAATTTCCGCGACCCATCCCCATCTCTACGGGATTAAATCAGGAATTCTTCTCCCCACTGCCAAGCTTAGATGAGGGGTGGTAGAGTCAACGAAATTAGATAATTGAAAAATAAATTTTAATTGATCGACAATTTCAAAACAAGGTCAACTACCTTTCTTATTTTTTACAGGAAAATAAAATATTTCATTAAGCTCGCCGAATATGGGCATCAAAGATCATAACAATGTCATCCGGAATGGTCTCCGAAAAGAAAGGAGCATTACACTAAAAAGCAAATTGGGCTACCGAGTTCGGCTTGTGTCCACTCTAGCCGGTAATTGCAAAATGTGGTCCACTATATTTCCAAAGTAGGATCAGTCTAGACAAAGCAAAGAAAACAATATGTGAGTCCATTTCTGTAACTCCATCACCGCCAGTTTTAGAATATTCCCCACCCAAAATCTGTGTTAAACCGAATTCAGAACCGCCTTGGAAAATTAATTCATCACGAGCAAACCACAGATTATAAATGAAAGTAAGAAACAAAGATTGCATATCCAATTGCAGTGTGAGAGTCCCCCTATATTAACGGTTAGCCAGGTATCTAAACTAGGCTCCAAAATTCTCTCACCCAATGACAGTCTCGTAGATAGGAATGGCAAAATGCCCCACCCCGAGGCCGCCCCGCCCTGCCCCGCCCCGCCCCGTTCAGAAAATGGGGCAGATCCGTCCGCCCCGCGCGCACGGCCGTGCCGCATGGGTATGTGTTTCCGCCCCGCTCCGCCCGACCCGCCCTACCCCGCCCCGCACACACACATATATTTATATATGTATATATATTATATGTATTTAATATTACAATATTTATAATTTTATATAAATTTTATGTTATAAAAATATATTATTGTATAATATAATATTACATATATTGTATGTATTCAATATATATAATATTATTTGAATTTTTAATAATTTAATTAAATTAAAAAAATAAAATAAATCTTAAAAATAAAACGGGCAGGGCGGGCAGACTTGCCCGTGCGGGGCGGGCTTGGGGCTAAAGTTCTCGACTGCGGCGGGCGCGCGGGGCGAGGCGGGCGGGCACAGGTATTTAGATACCCGCCCTGCCCCGCCCGCCCCATTGCCATCCCTACTCGTAGAGCTAGCATGTTCCGAGGTTTCGTTCTCTTCACCACATCCAGGACAGAAAGGTTCGATGTGGACGAACCTGCTGATCAGGTTAACCACTTCAAACACATAACACTCAACATTTTTACTTAAATATTTGCAAATATTATTTGATATATTATCATTTAATCTAACCTTTTTGGAAGGAGAGATGGGCGGGTGAATGTTCTTTTAGAGAGCATGCTTTTTTAGGCTCTATAACTTGAGCTTAAGATAAGAATAGTAGAGTGGGTGAAGTGGGGATTGGAGTGGAACTAGAACGCAAACCTAATTTACTCGATAGGAAATCTAATATGCATGATGATCTTGTTGCACTGTGATTAACATGTACTCATAAAACAGGAAGTGAGGATACATGGTGATAAAAACTGGCCCTGAAAAACAAATACAAAAAGCTTATGAATGGTTGAAACAAAAACAGGGGTGAAGACGGGTCAGAGAAAAATAACTTAAGGCGTCCGAGAAAATCTGGAACTAGTTTTGCCACCCAAAGTTATATTGCACACATGAGAGATTCATGTGGGAGGGAGAGAATATCAACGGAAACTGAGCTACGAATAAAAGATGTTATTCATCCGAATGATGTCTTGACTTGTGTGTTTTGTGGTAAATATCCTGAGACCTATATTGTTTGAAAGCATTTTTTCTTATTTAGTGTGTGCAGAGAGTTGTAAATGATTGTGGATTCATACGGTTCTCTCCTCTAATACATCTACAAACCTAATCATTATAATAGGCTCCTTGGAGGAAAAAATGAGAAATCATAATGTACATGTTTGTTTTGAATGATTACTAGTG
This sequence comes from Paraleonurus japonicus, assembly GCA_030762865.1. NCBI lineage: Eukaryota > Viridiplantae > Streptophyta > Magnoliopsida > Lamiales > Lamiaceae > Paraleonurus > Paraleonurus japonicus. The sequence goes on from CM061053.1 coordinate 7,809,088, forward strand.
ATATAGTTTGTTTTCTTTAAAATTCAAGTGTTTGTTATTGTTAATTTGTATTACATATGTCCTGCAAAAATATGAAAACTTAATTAATATATATTTTCCCATTTTTTAGTGAAAATAGATCCCTTCTTTTATGAGGTATCAAAATTATCATCCACTTATTATCAAATTAATTGACAAAAATATCTCTTTTTTATTTTTAAAAATAGTAAATGGGGTATAATCATAAATTTTAACTTATCACATGAATTAATTCTCAATACAAACACTTGAAAATATTATGACTCATGTTAAACTATATTGTAATATATATATATATTTTTTTTTGATAACTCAGATCCGCCCAAGCGACCGACTAATCCTGAGGACCAATCCCACCGTCCCACTGGGGCCCCATTTAAAGCCTGTAACAAAGTTCTGTATTGACTACCATCTCGTGAATTGTTGCACTCAACATTTAATACTCCAAAACAAATGGGTCCTTACTTAAAATCCATTGTTTGAAAAATGTAAGCTGTTCGAAGGAATGAATATGAAGCGGGAAAAAGTGGTTGACGAGCTAAAAATAAATCTTTGAGGTTGATTCGTAACTAAAGAGTCGAGATACCTACCTTTTGAGTTAAAAGAATGGATAGACAAATCTCCTTTAGTACTTGATTGTTAAGTTTACTACCTCTGTCATGCATTTGTTTTTGATTTTTTTAACGATTTTGTTTGAGAATTATTTCATAAGTAATATATGTACAAAAGTTATTTTATATGAATGATATGTTAGTTGATCTTATTAACTAGCATATCATTCATATAAAACAACTTTTGTACACATATTACTATGAAATAATTTTCACACAAAATCACAAAAGTCAATCAAAACAAATGACAGAGAGTATTATGTAAACGCTACATTTTTTTTTCTTTCTTTTTCTGGGGGTATTACTAATGCCCTATTTTATTTAATAAAATCGTTATTTGCTGATATTTTTGTTTTTATTTAATTACGATAAAGAAAGCTTTTATATATAAGCTCAAATTAATTCTCTAGTGGTAATTTTATGTTGAAGCTGTTAAACATTCAAACTCCACCGCATTCCTTAAACCCCTCCCACTATGAAGCTGTAAAAACCATCAACCCCTTATCCACTGCTGCTCCCACCAGAAATGGCTTTCTCCCTGCTAACGCAGCCTCCCTTTTCTCTCTCCTTAACCTCCACCGCCGCTCCTCGGAACGCCGCTGCTTCCGCAGCTGGACCATCCGCCTCAGTCTCCACCTCCCAACGAAAACCGCGACGGAAAAAGCAGCAGAACGACTTAAAATCTTCCGATGACAATGGGTATACAGGAAGCGAGGGTGGGAATTTCACGCCGTCGAGCGCCGAGAAACTTCTGAGGCTTGTGTTCATGGAGGAGTTGATGGAGCGCGCCAGAAGCGGCAGCGTTTCTGCTGTTTCTGATGTCATTTACGATATGATTGCCGCGGGGATAACGCCTGGAGCCAGGTCGTTTCACGGTCTTGTCGTTTCGCACGTGCTCAATCGCGACGAAGAAGGAGCGGTATTTTCTTTTCTTTTTGGCGAATATTTAAATAAGTGCATTTGCGTTTGCACTATGTTTATTCCTGTTTGTAAGAGCTCATCGTGTGTTTCAGAAATCATACTCTATGTCCGTGCTTAGTATTATATATCCAGGGTTGTGATTTAGCTGGATTTGGAAAATTGAGCTTCTACTCAAACATATATTTTTGGGCTACTGCGCAGTTAGTTTAGCTTGTTAGTGATTGTGCGGATAACCTTGAGACTAGATTCAAACTGATTGTTAGGGAAATGAAGTAATTTCACACCTTGTACAAGTTCACACTTTTAGATGAGATGAAATTCTTTTATGCTTTTAGCCCACTCCCGTTGTGGTCCGATAGCAACTCCACCTATATCAAATTGTCCGCTGATAGCAACTCACACCTCTTTACAAGTTTAGACTTTTAGATGAAATGAATTTTTTTCACTGATTAGTGCATGTACAATGGCTTTTAATAAAATTAAGTAAATTTGAGGGATTAGGTTTGACCTGGAGCTCGAGCTACATCTTATTTCATGAGTTTGAGCTCTTATGACTCAAGCCTGTTCGATTCTTCTTGCACTTATACCTAATATATTGTTTGTAGATTCTTACTTATTCATTATATGTGTATATTCATTTGTTTTAGGAGTTTAATGGACTTATTATGTTAGCATGTTGTATGGTGCAACTTATTTGCTATGTGTGGTGGAAATAAATATTCACACTTTTCATTAGCAGGGAGTATTCTTATATTACAACTCATGTCTGACAGATGCACGCACTTAGAAGGGAATTGAGTGAGGGTCTTCGGCCTCTTCATGAGACATTTATTGCATTAATTCGTTTATATGGCTCAAAAGGTCATGCTACTAGAGGATTAGAAATTCTTGCAGCAATGGAGAAACTCAGCTATGACATTCGGCAAGCTTGGCTGCTGCTTGTTGGTATGGTATATAGACCTATTGGGAGGTTTAATGAAATTCAGGTTGTTTTTATCTAACAAATAATGCATCCTGTTTTTGCCATCAGAGGAGCTTGTCAAAAGTAGGCATCTGGAAGATGCCAACAGAGTCTTTCTGAAGGGTGCTGAGGGTGGCCTTAGAGCTACAGATAAGCTTTATGATCTTCTAATTGAGGAGGATTGTAAAGTGGGGGATCACTCAAATGCACTGACCATTGCCTATGAAATGGAGGCAGCTGGTAGAATGGCAACAACGTTTCATTTCAATTGCCTTTTAAGTGTGCAGGTACCAATTTTGTTTGAATTGTCTTCAAGTTTCAAGGTGACATGTGTAATTTTATTGGTACTTTGAAGTTTAATTCTTGAAAGCAATAATTGCTTGGTTTGGACAACATCTTGAACTGAAAACTATTATCTGAGTGACTATAGAAAACCATTTCCACTGCTTAGTTCTGGAGTGACTTTGTGGTTCTATTGAAAATATATTATTTTAATTATTGAGTTGTTTTTTTTTCTTACCATGCGCCCAGGCTACTTGCGGAATTCCTGAAATTGCTTTCTCCACCTTTGAAAACATGGAATATGGAGAAGGTCTGAATTTTATTTCCATTCTGCAACCTTAATCAATTTATCATGCAATGAGAGTTGTTTGTTTATCATATATTTGATGCACAAGCGTGCAGCTCTGTGTTCTTCAAGAAAGCTCCTGCAGGCGTTGAGGTTTATGATGTAGTAGACTTAGTTGTGTTTAATCTATATTAGACTTTTAGCATGTTTGTTTTTCTCAAATAACGTAACCAATAAAAACCATGAAAATGCAGTTTCAGTTGGACTTTATCAAAGAACTTTGCTACTTCAAAAATAGTGCATATAGCTGAATGTTCAAGATCAGTTCTGATGGTGGCACTTGGACTGACTCTGAGATGTATCATCCAACCTTCTTCTCATACATGCTTGTGAGATAATAATATCCTTTGTTCCTCTGTGGCTAAAACAGTTTTGAGTTTAGATTGCACCATTATGAAGCAAGTATAAGATTGACACAGTCTTTTGTTGCTGTAGGACATTGCTTCCTTGCCTGACTAATAAGTTGATTTTATTGATTGGTTTGAAATGTGATGCTTGTATTTGTGGAAGTTGCTTCTATTCTTTAATGAAATAGTGAAGTTTCATGTTTGGTCCATGTCATTGTCCCAAACTCATTTCATTCAGCTTTCTTCCTCTCTTGGGCTCAAAGATAGTTTAATTACTAAGTATCTTTGCTCTTTGCGCTCCTGTTATCTTAACTCGTTTAATCATATGTCCGCAATAAAGTCTTCTTAGTAGAATTGACTCCGATTCAGAGACTGTTCAGACTGATTCACCTAACTCCACTGCCCCTCTTTTTAATAAATAAATTAATAATGACCTTCAAACTACTAAAGAAAGAAAAAACTTCATTCCTTTTGATTTTCAACATTTTGAAAGTAACCTTATGGTTGTTGTTCATTGTTATAGCGTACATGAAACCTGATACGGAGACGTATAATTGGGTGATCCAAGCATATACAAGGGCTGAGTCATATGATAGGTATATTATTTTCTGCATGTAGCACCCATCTTTCAATTATATATAAGGTGTTCAAATTCCGTTATGTGAATTTAGGGTTCAAGATGTTGCTGAGTTACTTGGGATGATGGTTGAAGATTACAAACGCTTGCAACCAAATGTGAGAACCTACGCGTAAGAAATTTATTCTTTAAGATTTCACTGCTGAAATGTAATTTTCTTGCATGAGTGTTTTAACTCTCATTGTTTGTTAGGCACTTTCCTTTTCCTAATAAAAATGCCTTCGTTCGCCTAGCAGATAATATTGATTTCTTACCCCCAATGAGACAGAAGGGTCTATGTTTCATGATCCATTTATGGGACGAAGTTTATCAATCTACGTGTTTCAGTCCATCTCTAATCTAGTTCATATGGATGTTGAAGTATGATCAGTATTTTTTTATCATACCCACATGCATATCTATTCTTCTGTGTCCTTTAAAATGGAAATTAAGATGCAAGAATGACGTTTCGTATTCTAAACTATTGAAGATAAATCTGGAAGTTCTTGTGGGAATAATAAACGAAAGAAATTTTGATGAATCATTGGATGAAATAACAATGAATTGGTACTCTGCTATACCCAAGTTCTTTATATATGATATGTGTATGCAATAAGTAGAGTGGGTCTCATCTCATGAATATGGATTATGGCGCAGCCTCTTTGTTGTCCAAAAAATGAAGAAAAAAATTGCACCTGAGTAGTGGATAAATGGCCTTTAATTTTCTTGTTTAGGTTGTTGGTGGAATGCTTTACAAAGTACTGTGTCACAAAGGAAGCCATTAGACATTTCCGTGCACTGAAAAACTATGAAGGTGGAACCAAACTATTACATTATGATGGACAATATGGAGATCCACTTTCACTGTATCTTCGTGCCCTGTGTAGAGAAGGTGTGTACTCTCACACTCTTTGAACTTTCTAATTTTGTTCCTTCACATTCATTCACTATTATAGAGGAGGAAGTATGCTGTCTTAAAAATGGTCAGATGCAAATCCCCAACACCCCACTCCCGAAAAAAGTAGCTGCATTTATGTAAAATAGCGTACATTTTACATTAATCCTGTATAACCTGAGTGATAATTAAAGATGTGGTCTCACAAAAACATATAATCTATGAGTAGTCCATCCTATTTGGTGCTGTCACGTAACTAATCAATGCTACAATAACATGCATTCCATGAGCTCAGTCAAATGAAAAAATTGCATCCTTAAGTACTGAGACACGGAGATTTACTGGCGTATATATTACTTGTGGCAGTGAATGTATCTTTTAGGTACAATACCTTATTCATAAGAAAAAACACAATTCTGATAAAATGTCTAGTCACGTAAAAGAATATTTGTTCGTTATGCAATATGTCAATGTACAATAGTTGATCCAAAAAAAAGTCGGAGATGAAGATTGTCATGTTTTTTTAGTGCGTTCATCTTATTTTCAGAGGCTCAATGGAACTTTTTGTAACTGTAATTACATTGAATTAGGAAGAATTGTTGAGTTAATTGATGCCCTTGAGGCCATGGCAAAAGATAACCAACAAATTCCACAAAGAGCCATGATCCTGAGCAGGAAATATCGGACACTGGTTAGCTCATGGATAGAACCTCTGCAAGAAGAAGCTGAACTTGGGCATGAAGTTGATTATATTGCCAGGTAATCGTTCAAAGCATATTCACACCATATCATTACGTTCCTTTTGTGTGCTTTGAATTGTGATGGACAAATACTCCATGAATACTTGTCAACTAAATAAATTTCTCTTGGTGTTGCTCTTATGTGTCTTAATGGGTGGAACACAATAAGAGTTATTGGAGGGTAGAGGGGAACAGACACTGGGCAATGGTTTGGGTGAGAAGGTTGTTATTTTTACTGTATGGGTGCAAGTTCTTTAGGCAGAGAAAAGGAATATGAGTACTTCAAACTTCAGCAGTTGATTTTCTCCAGAGTGTGCTACTAATTCTGGATATTTACTAGGTTGTTGCATTTGGCATCCTTATCATGCCTTGCTTTGGTTTAGGTGATTATTGAGGCATTGCGTCTCTATGAGTATTTTCTTTGTAATTCTGTGTCATGCTCCTAGTATGCATCTAGTTGTGGAAGTGTTATGAAGCTTTTACTTTTATTACTGCAAGAGCTGAGCTCTATGATTGACTTAGCTGGGCAACAGGTACATTGCAGAAGGGGGCTTACAGGTGAACGCAAACGATGGGTACCACGTAGAGGAAAGGCTCCTTTGGATCCCGATGCTGACGGTTTTATATATTCCAATCCCATGGAAACCTCTTTCAAGCAGCGATGCCTTGAAGAATTGAGAATACATCATCGGAAACTTTTGAAAACCTTGAGGAATGAAGGACCTGCAGTGTTAGGGAATGTTTCCGAGTCTGATTACATTAGAGTTGAGGAGAGATTGAAGAAAATCATAAAGGGTCCAGAACAAAATACCTTGAAACCAAAAGCTGCTAGTAAAATGATAGTATCAGAGCTTAAGGAAGAGCTGGAAGCTCAAGGTTTGCCAACTGATGGCACTCGAAATGTTCTCTATCAGCGTGTACAGAAAGCGAGGAGAATAAATCGTTCTAGAGGTCGACCCCTTTGGGTTCCCCCTGTGGAAGAGGAAGAAGAAGAGGTAAAATATAGTTCACATTATTTATGACTATTTTTTTTTTTCAGTACAAATTTCTGTTTTATTTAGTACTTCCTTCTGTCTTAGATGCTTCTACCTTCATATTTTTATCGTACTGCTCCCTAATTTTATATAAACACATCTTCGTTACTGCTAAACCAATAATTTCAACTTCTAGGTTGATGAAGAGTTGGATGAGTTAATCTCACGGATCAAATTGGAAGAGGGCAATACAGAGTTCTGGAGACGACGTTTTCTCGGAGAGGGCTTGAACGATAATCATAGCAAGCCACTGGATGTTGAAGAATATGACGTGCTTGATGTCTTAGATGACGCTGATGTTGGTGATGATGTCGTGAAAGAGGCTGAAGATGATGAGGTGGATGAAGAGGGAGGAGGAGGGAGGAAGTGGAACAAACTGAAGGTCAAGTGGGTGACAGGGTAAAAGATAAGGAAGTTGAAGCTGCCAAACCTCTTCAAATGATTGGAGTGCAACTATTGAAAGATTCTGATCAGAGTACGAGCTCATCAAGAAAATCAAAGAGAAGAAAGTCTCGGGTATCAATGGAGGTAGAAATGCTTACTATTCTTTTAACTTATTAAAATATAAATTGTTTAATTTTTTTATGTAAAATTCTACTTAAACTGCTAAAATGGTATTAGTAAGCTCTTGGAGTGACATAACTTCATTGTCATGTCATCTTATTTCTTTGGCAATTGGTGCATGAGTAACTGGAGTACTTATTATGCTTTCTCTATGGTTTCATGATACATGGTACAGTATCATGGCTTTATTTAGTAGATAAATGATCTAGCATAGTGTGTTCATGATAGTATATTGGTTACTCTAAATACTTTTCTGGAGTTTTTATTCTCTTTGTCTTTTTGTTACATATTTTCTTCCCTTATCAGTGGCCTTCCAAACCCACGTATTTCAAAGTTCTTGCTGATTCGAGTATTGGCATGCTTCTGATGCTTTGCTGGTTTTCTTGTTTTGCTCACAAAATTTGTTTTTGTATTTTAACTTCTCCTGTTGTTAGAAACCATTAGGATATCTGTCCATTTCTGCTAATTATTTTATGTATGTAATGTTGCAAAATCCTGATTTTGGTTCTGAAAAAAACTGCAATTTATTATTATTATTTATAAAAAATTGATTGCAGGATGACGACGATGATGATTGGTTTCCTGAGGATCTTCACGAAGCATTTAAGGAAATGAGGAAGAGGAAAGTTTTTGATGTATCAGACATGTATACAATAGCTGATGCCTGGAATTGGACATGGGAAAAGGAATTGAAGAACAAAGCTCCTAGAAGATGGTCTCAGGAGTGGGAGGTAGAATTGGCTGTTAAACTGATGACTAAGGTAAAACCTTTTCTCATCACCTAACGCGCTCCTACTCCTCAATTTGTGGTGCTTATTTATCCATGATATGATATTTTTCTAATTAGCATATCTATCTTGGTGCTGCTTGAGAATTCATCAAGTTCACCTGTATTTCCCCAGTCAGTTACGTGAGAACATCTATGTATTTGTTTCTGGATTAACAAAGCCACATTTTACATCCAAAATCCTAATGCATGTTTGTCTGTTGAATTATGCAAGCTAGATTTTAAAATCCATCATAATCCCTCATATTTTTCCTTTTCCCAATATCACACACCTTTATTCTTCACAATATAATAATCTCACAATCATTTACTCTTTCACTATATTTTTCTCAATCTATACCCTACTACATCTTATCAACCAAACATATACAAAATTCAAATTCACCTTTTTACTATTCCAAAAGTTCTCAATTCAGGATTTTCCTAATCCTCCAATTTCCCAACACAAAGATACTGAGATTTCCGATCGATAAAAGTATCCTTCTTGGACCCCATCAATTTTTTTCCATGGAAAGCTGAATAAAAATCTCATCTAAGCTACTGCTATCTGTGTTTATCCTCATGAATCTTGATTCCATCTTTTAGTGTGCTACATTAGGTGATATCTCTTCCATGGACCATGTAGTTTCAGATCACTAAATATTTTTGTAGGTAATCGAATTGGGTGGAACACCAACAATCGGAGACTGTGCGACAATACTGAGCTGCTATACGAGCTCCTATGCCTTCAGCCTTCTTACAGATTCTGCAGACAACTCATCGTTTGGGCCATGTTTTTGGCAGGTGAATATTAGGAGTCTCTGTTTAGTATAAATTCATCTTTTATTTAACAAATTCTGGAAAAGTCAAGTTGTAATGCAGTTATAGTCTATTGGCAAAAACTTGGGTGAGGCAGTTTACAAACTACACAAATTAATGTCCATCCCTTCCAACGTGCTAAAGAACCAATCCCAAATTGTATTTTGTCAGCGTGAGACGATCTCACACAAGACCTACTCTAGATTATCGCGTTTCTAGTTTAAATTAGATTCCAACTTTTGATAATCTTGATATCGATATTTACTGATATATCGTGTGCTTATCAGCCCATTATACGATGAAGTAATCAGCCTGTGTCTGGATCTTGGAGAGCTCGATGCTTCCATTGCCATTGTAGCGGACATGGAGACGAGTGGAATTAAAGTATCAGATGAAACTCTCGACAGAGTCATTTCTGCAAGACAGGCAAATGATAATCCAGTTAATGATTCAATAAACTAGTTTTTCTGACATATTAATTTTGTTTTTGTTTTCTTATATGTTTGTACAGCGCATGTTGTATGGTTAGGGCCATTTAAATATTCGCATGGCCGAATTCTTTGACTTCTCCATATTTATTGCCAGACTTTTCAAATTTAATATTGGTCATATTTATAGGAAAATTCTTTTGTGGAATTTGCATGGCATAAGATATATTATTGACTTGTTTATTTGGGATGGTCTTGACTCTTGAGAAACTAATATGTGAAAGACAAATTTTTATATGCAATATTGATCTTGTCTTGTGAAATAATCCATTTAATGAAATTCGCAGATCCTAGTCGGATCAGATCGGATCCAATGGATATTTTCAAAAAAACTCGCGGGAACAAAAAAATCGTCCTCGGGTGCTCCCTGGGGTGTTACTATTAGGTTATACATATGTTACTTAAACGATAAATATGTGTTACTATAAAATAAATAATATGTATTTGTCTAAAAATAATCGCTCAAATGCAAAATAAAAATGAAAAAATGATCAAATGAATCTCTAATCTAATTATATGTGTGAATCAAATAAGTATTTAATTTTTGACAACTTTTTTCTTATTAAAAGAGTGTGGTTTTATTAAGATGATGACTTATTTGATCTCAATATTAAAGAGAAATGATTTTAATGTGTTAAGAAAAAAATCATGGGTCTATTTGATCCCCAAATATAATATTTTTGGGTAAATATGTGTTATTGTAAGAAAAATATATGTATTAAACTTGTGCAAAAGTAAAAATAAATTTTTACTCTCGGGTTGTGTTATTATTAGGTCAAACACGTGTTATTGTATGCGAGAAAAATGTGTTATTAATGAATAAAACCAATATTTTATTTTTTTAAGGACTAGTAACACGTACTTACACTTACTGAGAATACATAATTATTCTTACTGTAACACATACTTTTGAAAAAATATGTTACTATATGAACACAAATGTGTTCTTGTAGAGAAATATGTGTTACTATATGAACAAAAACATGTTACTTTATGGAAAAATGTGTGTTACTATATGAATAAATCGGAACATTAGGAGTTGCAATATTAATTCCGGTTTAAACGAAATAAAAATTTATCATCAAAAGTTCGCATAAGCTTTGTATTCATCACTTTGTTTAAGTTTTATCCACTCTTGTTTTCATCAATCGGATCATCCTTCTTTTCCTTTTTTCATCGGAGTTCACAGTTTTATCCCTCCTCATCGTCGGCGTTTCTGGATAAGAGCAAACTAGCACTCACCTCCCAAGTGTAGGAGGATCGTGTAGCGAGCAAGTATCGGGTTAAATTATCGAATCCGCGGGAATCAAGTGGGAAATAGCCCTAAATCTACTAGTTTAGTCATAATTGTAGTACGAGACCATTCAACAAGATCAATAATTCAAGCAACAATTAATAAGCAACAACGTTCAAGCAAGACAATTAAATTCAAGCAAGATAAAAGATGTGTTCGGGTGTTCTTGGCTATGGACTATGAAACACGAATCAAAACCAAGTAGTAACTCTCTCGCGGCAAATTGATAAGGGCAATTCAAGTAAGAAAACACAACACCGTACTTGGTAAGCCTATGAGTCATGTTTCGTTAAAGCATGAACAATTGATTAGGCCAATGTCCCGTTCTTCCCGATTCTCTCACGAGTCAATAGGTTTCCCTAGCGTGATTAGTCTTCGCTACTAAGGTACGTCCCTTTTGTCCCCTCACTAATCACCCGACTATTAATCTAAGCAATTAATGTGAATTGATGGAATTCTAATGTAGTTAACCAAGTCTCATTCGTTACACAATATCCACTCTAATTATCCAATTAAACTCTTCAACCAAGCTAGAAACCTAATCATCCAAGTATCCTTGCAATAATTAAATACTAAACATGGAATTCAAGCTCAACCAAATAATAGATCATGCAAAACTCATCAATTCAATCAATCAACCTTCAATTGAAATTACCCACTCAATTAATCAACATAATTCAATCATCCATAGCCTCCAAACACCCAAACACTTGAGAAATTAGCCAAGCATAATTAAAGAAATTAAACCCATTATATCGAGGAAATAAACATTCACCATTTCAAGGAATTAAACCAATAAAACAGAAAATAAAGATAAGATATCACCTAATTATGGTCCAAATATTAAGATTCCATGTCTTGATCTTCCAAAATGATATAGAAATGCAAAATCTACCCATGTGTGTGTAAAAGTGTGTAATAGTGTGTGTAGGGGTTAATCCCTTTCTAATGATGTGTTGTATTGTGTGTCAAAATCCCCCACCTTAGAAAATCTGCATAAGCAATATATATAGTGGGGTTGAGGATTAAGTTTTCAAATATTGCAATTAAGGGCCTCAAAATATGAAAATTGGGAAAAATTAACCGTGAATCTGCTTCTCTTTTTTTCTTCAACTCGGTTGTGAGAAAAATTACTCGGGTCGAGTGGGAAGATGGCCTTGGTCGAGTGAACCTTCTGGACAAATTCGGTCTTCTCACCTCGGCTCGGTCGTGATGCCTCGGGTCGAGTTGTGGAGAGGATTAGCCGAGTGGCTTGCGGCGGCGTCAATGGTGGTGTTCGCATTGTCGGCGGCGAGGGCTGCGATCGGTGATGAAGATATGCGGCAGACGGTGCTTGGATGGCTGGGCGACCGAGATTGGTGGTGAGATAAACGGCAGCGGCGCTTAAATGGCGGCTGCTATTCTTTGTGACAGTGAATGTGAGGCGCGGCGAAAATGAGTGGAGTGCGAATCGGCGGTGGGATGCGCCGGAGATGGTTGGGTGGTTCTTTGTTGGAGGTGTTTGGGCTTCATCGGCGATGAGCGCCGGCGAATTGAGGCTGTGAAGGCCACCGATTGATTTTGGGTTGCGCCGCTATTGCGCTGAACTCATCAATTTGGTGAGTGTATGTGTTGACTCGCTGGTGGGTGTATTCGCTGATCTGATGGGTGCATGCGATTGTTGTGTTTTCCGCCGTCTCAACTTCGTTCGACCGTAACTCCTTCATATGAACTCCGATTGACCTCATTCTTTTTGCATTACGACCGTCTCTCGACCCTCTTTCATACCATGCAATTGCCCAATTAATTTGAAGATGACAAATATCCTCAATTTGCACTCAAAATAGCATCAAATCTACACATTAAAATCCCAAATATTAAATCAAACAATTAAGTGCAATTGTACCAAATAATAGTGAATTAACATGAAAATCATATCAAATTGAGACAATTAAGCACACAATTAACATGCAATAATTCACCCTAATCATCCGCATCCGAAAGAAAAAAGGAAGAAGAGTTAGAACGGAGGAAGAAGAAGAAATCTGCGCTTTGACCCGTTCTTTATCTTGACCCACAAGATTTAATAATTTTCTTTTCTTAATTGATATTGCACGGTGCAATATTTCATAAGAGACTTGCTCTATGTGAAATTACATGGTATAAACATCAGTTAATTTTTTTATTTTAATTATTATTTTCTTCCTTTTTATCTTTAAATAAATACAATTTAAATATGATAGTTTTTTTTTTTTTCGAGCTTAAGTTTATATTGAGCACTTTTGGAGCTTAGGTTTTTATTGAGCACTTTTGGAGTTTAAGTTTAAAAGCTATAACATTTATTTACCTTATCTAAAAATAGATTTAAGTGCACTTAAATTTACACCGGTAAAAAGATTTCTAACTTCTAATACGATATAATACTTTTTAAGGAAAAAAATGTGCGCACTCGGTTGTTTAGAATAATTATTGGGTTATGTGTACGTATGAGTAAAAAAATAATGACATTTTATGTAAATTGTGAGGATGAAATTTATAAAGAGTTTTTCACTTTCAAGGTGTGAAATTCATAGTGGGATGGACGAAAGATGAAGTTGTGAAAGATTTAATGGGAAAGAGGGAATAGTTTTTAGTATGTAATATCATGTAAAATAATGTATGTATTGAAAAGAATAATTTGTAAAATAAATATTTTTAATTAATATTATTAATTGATATTTTTTTAGAAAAATATTAATTGATAATTTAAATGCACGAAATGATAATTTGCACCATTTTTTTATATAGGATTATTATTGTCAGATCTCACTTGCTCATGGCCTAACTCAAAGTGATGTATTTATCTACTTGAATTAAGTAGGATCCTCCTCCTTCAAATTGTATTAAAATTCTTAAAACGTTAAATGCATTTTGATTTAATTTTTAAGATTTGAAAATGAATGATGACTTCAAAGCTTGTTTAATTTGAAGCAACAAATTTAGGGTTATGTAATAAAATTTTCAGTCCATTCAGTTACTAAAACCAATTATTTAATATTCTATTTTGTTACTTAAAATGATAATACATAATTTCGAATACTTAAAATAAATGTACTCCAATTTTTAACACGATGTAATTTCGCCTGATATAAAATATTGGAATGACTCAATAAAACACGCACTTTTGACTTTTCTTTTCTTCTAAAAAGCAATCAATGTTTTCCATTTCCGAATAATGTAACAAGAAAAAAAAATTTAACTTAATTATTTTTTGTACAATTGTCCGAATCGGTATAAAATGAACTCGTCTAGACGTCTACTCTGCACTGTATTTTGTCCACTCAGATTCCAAGTCCTAAAACCCTAACTCAGAACCCAGCTCATCCGTTCTCCAATGGCGTCCGACGCTGCCAATCCAATGGAGTCGTTGATGGCTATTGCTCCCTCAATCTCTACGCCGTCGACCAGCCGCCGTATCCAGATCTTCCGCTATCAGATTCCCTCCATCATCAACAATTTAGGTACCTTCGCCGATGCTCTTGTGTAACACAATTGACTGCATTTGCACATATACTTGGTTTTGTTGATGGATGCGTGCCATGTTGGATTTTGTTTGAAGGAGTTTGAATTTGTGGCTGCCATGGCTGTATTTAAGAACTCTCAACCTTTGCTCCATGCAAGCATACATCGATATGTCCTTTTTAGTTGTACGACACTTGATTATCATAAGTGATGTGTCATTACTTTTATTGCCCCTAGATTTCTTAATTGGGAAAACAACAGACTGGGACTGTTGGGATAAGAACTCAGCTGATTGTTGCCTATCCTTTCTGACCCACTCGTACATTTTCAACAAATTATCTAATTGGGAACAAAACACCAACTAGATACAATTTTTGTAGTTGCGACTGTCAAAGGTAGTATCAGAAGCCAAATATAATAATGCCTTATTGGAAGGGAAGTGAATCATTGATCTTACTTGAGGCCAAATGAATTGTGTAGTTGTAATGGAGCTATTTTTTATTTGGAACTGCAGAACCTTTGTTTCTTCAGATATAAAAAGAGTGGATGTGATAAATTAATGCATACCACAATGGCCAAGGTTCAGATAACTGGAAGATTTTTGTAACTTGTGCCACTGCTACCAGAACGTTATGTTCATGGTTATCAATGATGAGATGAGCTTACTTAAACTATCAATCATGTCTTTACTTAAATGAGCTATGTTTCTCAATGATTAATTTTTGAGTCTTTAATCTTGAGTTGCAAAAATAAGGGTAGCAGATAGATTGATAAAAATTGGATGTGCATCACTAGATTAGATATAATAATAAAAGAATGCATAAGAAAGTAAGACAGTAGCCCTAGTAGATGGGTAAATTAGAGAATGCGCTTTATAATATTTTTTTGCATATTTTGAACATATGGTTTGATATTATTAGTATAAGTTCTTCCCTGAGCTTGTTCAAGCAACCACTTGTCATCTTTTGCGTGAATTTCAAGCCAATGTCCATTGTATCCTGATTGGTTTAAAGTTTAAACACCTATTTACTAAATTATAAATTATCGAAAAGTTTATAATCTTCAAGTCAAACCGTATGATCTTGTAGATATTTAAACATGCAAATATGCCACACTCTTGAAAGGACTCTTTTGATTGTGTTGTTGAAATATTTTCACGGAATGTCAACTTTTGGATGGGAAATTTTCAATTGTGATTCAGATTATATCAGGCATTCTATTATATATCAGTTCATGCACTCAATTCTGTTGATTAAGGTAGTCAAATGGTTGCATTGGAAAAGTTGAGGATTTTTGTTTTATTCCGTAGTCCTGAGCTGCTCATGGTCTAGGGAATAAAAATAACAAATTTCTAAAGATTTTCAGGGAAAGAGAAATTGAAACTACTATAAGTTAGAAGTTGACAACTTCAAGTTGCAGTGCACTAGGTTTCGGGTATTTGGCTTTAAATTTCTGGAACATAATTATGTTTCAGGTACTTCTAGTTTTGGTCTCTTCTGATTGAGCTACCAAAGAAGTTTGTATTCTTAGGACATAATATGCCATTATCAGGGCATGTTCCAATGAAATAAATAGTGTCTTAATGGATGAAGTTTAATTGTGCATAACTGCAGAATTAACTTTTCTCTTGGAGCTCTTTAAGTTATTACTTTTTGTTAGAGCTTCTTTTTATTGGTACTGTTTTTTAATACTCTGCCTTATTAGTTATTTCACATATCATAGAAAAGATAAAAAAATTGGTTGTAATGGGGTTCAGGCCATTACCTGACATTTCTATGATTAAGTTTACTCTCAGCCACTTTGTCTTTGTGCACATTAATGTTCAATTGCTGACGTTCAATTCTCCAGACTCTTCGCAGATGACTACTGAGTTTGCGTCACTATTGGTTGATTTGCTTTTCCAAACAATATCTATCTATGACGACCGCGGATCAAGGAAAGCAGTGGACAACATTATTATTAAAGCTTTAACTGAAGCTGTATTTCTGAAAAGCTTTGCAGCAACCCTAGTACAGACCATGGAAAGGCATTCAAAGTTCCAAACACTGACAGGAGGTTATAGGCTTCTAAAGTGGTCTTGTCTTCTCTTAATTCATAGTCAGTTTGCCATGTTATCAAAGAATGCACTATCTAGAGTAGCCCAAGCACAGACATCAGTATTGCATATAGTAATGCAAGGATCATTTCGTGTGAGAAGGGCTTGCAGGAAGACCTTTTTCATTTGTTCACTAAGGTCTTATATTCTTCTCTATATATAATTTTGGTGCAACTTCTGAAGTTTGATTTATTTTATTTCCTGATATGTAATGTGTGTTTCTTATTTCAGTCACCAGACATTTACAAGTCATACATGGAGGAATTGAAAGATGGCAGGATCCCATACAAAGATAGTCCAGAGTTATTATATCTGATACTCGATTATGCAAAATCAAATCAAACTTTATTTGATAAATCAAAGGTAAACAGCCATTGTAATTGATAAAATCTGAATTCTTTAGGATTTTGGGTTTCCTGCATTCTGATTGCTTTCTGTTGGGTCTACAGGACATATTTGTTGATGTGTATGTTAAATCAGTTTTAAATGCAAAAGAGAAGCCTACAAATGCCCTCAATGAAGCCTTTATTCCATTATTTACTCGTCTGTCACATGAAGATTTTAAGAACACTATACTCCCGTCATCTGTCAAGATGTTGAAAAGGAATCCAGAGCTTGTTCTTGAATCAATTGGAGTTCTTTTGCATTCAGTCAATCTTGATTTGAGTAAATATGCCACAGAAATCCTTGCAGTGGTATTAACACAGGCTAGACATGCAGATGAAGGAAGAAGATTTGTTGCTCTATCCATAGTTAGGTGCTTGAGCCAAAAGTCTAGCAGTCCTGATTCTGTAGAAGCGATGTTTACTTCTATCAAATCTGTATTGGGAGGTTAGCATTTTGTTGTGCATGTTCTTTGAATAGAATTAGTTACTAGTGGGGCCTATTAGCAACTAATTCAGTTTGAAATTAGGCACTAACTGGACATTTGGTTAGTGATCTCACAGATCTCGTATGTGAACAGGTTCAGAAGGTCGGCTTACATTTCCATACCAGAGGGTTGGCATGATTAATGCATTGAAAGAAGTTTCAGATGCCCCTGAAGGAAAATATTTTAGTAGCTTGTCACCAACTGTGTGTGGATATCTGTTGTCCTGCTTCAAGGATGATGGTAGGTCATTGGCTTAATATCTCTGTTTATATGTACTATACATACTGATGTGTATGATTGCTTGATATCGACATTAGTATAGTTGAGCCTATTTTCTGTACACGCCTGCCTTCTAGAATTGATGTTATGCTTTCAAGCTGCCCCTGGAAGTAGTGATTCTGTTTTCCTGTTTTCAAATTCAATGTGTTGATTTGCAGGAAATGAAGAGGTGAAGCTTGCTATTTTGTCTTGTTTGGCATCTTGGGCTGTAAAATCTGCAGACACTATTTCCCCGGACTTAGTTACCTTCATTGTTTCTGGGCTCAAAGAAAAGGAGACTCTGAGAAGGGGTTACCTTCGTTGCCTGCGATTAATGTACAGTAATACTGATATAGTTATACAGGTGAGGTTATATGGGGCATATAATCTGCATTGTTGGCCTTAGCGCTTCCGGTTATGCTTCATTATTTACCTCAAAGTCTTATGTTGCATGCTCTAGATGTCATCCTTATTGCTGCCTCTTCTCCAAGTTGTCAAAAATGGTTTTACTAAAGCCGTACAGAGATTGGATGGTATTTATGCACTTTTCTGTGTGGTGAAGATTGCTGCTGTTGATGTAAAAGCAGGTGCTTACTTATCCGGCTCCAATTTTTGTGCACTTATTATTGTTTTTATTCCAGTTATTTTTTTGGTTTACATGTTTGTATCACAAGCCCAATTCCTTTTTGGTATCCCCTGTTTCTCATATTTTTCATATCCTATAGATGAAATTGTATCCAAGGAGAAGATTTGGCAGTTGATATTGCAGAATGAACCAACAATTATCCCTATTTCCTTGGTCAGTATTCAGTTTATTTAATATTCCTTAAAATAACATTAGCAACTTATCACCATCTTGATTTGAGAAATACATGATTTTATGAATATATGCAAGAGTAATGACCATGCAGCCATATTTACAATGTTTATTGTGAAAAGAGCTGATAAAAAATGCTAATACTTTATCGGTGGTTCTCTCGTAAGTGATTTTGTCTAATTGTAAGTTGTAGGCTGTCAAGGGATCTCTCATCCCTTACTTTGCTTATCTGAATAAAATGTTTGTGGAATATTCAAAAAAAAAAAAAAAGGAACATGCTAAGGCCTTTGATTGAGTAGTTTGGTTAATATATGTTCCATATATTTAAAGAGTCTTGGAAAACTTAAAAGCCACATTGCAACTAAGTAAAAAGACAACTTAGTTTTTATTTTCTTGACCTTTTTCCTGATTCCTTGAGCTTATTTATTTATTCTTTTATGTAGGCATCAAAATTGTCAGCTGAGGACTTGATGGTTTGCATTAACCTTGTTGAGGTTCTACTTGTTGATCATCCTCAGAGGTATGCCTTATTTTTTTATGATAATATTGAATCACTTGCAAATCTTTTAGTTCTTTCCTACCATTAAATTAGAGTCTTTTCTTCATCTAATGTGGCTTACAGAGGAAACCTTATCTAAGTAGAAATGTTCTTTTCCTTTGTAATTTGTTGGCAAATCTATGTTGTAAAAGCAGTTTGACTTCCAGATGGAATAGAATGGATACTGGTGTTTTTCGTTCCTTTCAAATTCCTATATATTATGTGGTTGAAGATGTTTCTTTAAAGATAATAGTTCCAGACTTTTATGTTTATCAAATCATATGGAATTCAGTGCATAGATTGTATCATTGACACAGAATCCCCCCACCCCCGGTTATGCTGTGCATAATATGAATAAATTGACATATCTTATAACCCCAAAAGAGTGTTCCATGCTTAGAACCTAGGCAAAATAACCAAATTTAGGACCTAAATGTGGAATTGTCTACTGTCTGTTATGCTGCAGGCTGTTGGAGAACTTTTCTACAGGGATTCCTGCAGGTAATTAGTATGACATTTCTTTCTTTCTTTTTAATATTGCACTGATCAACTGTTATTAATCAACTCATCTTACATTTCAGTTTGTCTTGTTTTTGCTGTGCCATCCAATTTGGGACATAAGGAAAGCAGCCTTTGGCACTACCAAGAAGATTATTGTTGCATCTTCTCAATTATGTGAAGCTATTTTAACCGAATTCTTAAGTTATCTCTCTGTTGTTGGAGAAAAAGCCAATCTTCTTAGGCAGAGGTAATTCTATGTGCAAATTGTCTCTTCAATTAGTCCCTTGTGTTTTTTGGCAGATAACCTGAATGATATGACCCAGGGAAATGGTCTAAATCATTTCTAATAAAAACCAATATTTTCTGTACACCATATTTATACCCTGAAACGTGCTTGTTTTTCTATCTAGAGTAATGAACTGAGATTCCTCAATCTATTCTCAATATCTGTGATACATCTGAAGTGATAATTATTTTATTTTCCGTTTTGGTTTCTGAATGGAGCTAGTCCCCCTACTAGTAAAGGGGTGGTTGCAACTTGAGAAACTTTGCATACCATGTTCGATGAAATGTTTTTCTTTCATATGTCTTCTGAGGTTTCCCGTTTCTGAGTTGGCCCTCAATCTCAACTATAATTTCATGATTATGTTGTTGGAAAATATGCCTCTTAATCTTATAAATTTTTGCATTGTTGGTATCTTTTGATTGATTCCTTGCAGTAGGTAGTTACTTACTTTGTTTACACATATTGCTTTGTTCGTTTTATTTATCTACTGGGAACTCCTTCTTATGAATACATATTTTGTTTCCTTTCAGTGAAACAGAAAGTGTTTCAGATTCTCAATTTCCTTTCCTTCCATCAGTTGAAGTTT
Source organism: Paraleonurus japonicus (assembly GCA_030762865.1). Classification (NCBI taxonomy): domain Eukaryota; kingdom Viridiplantae; phylum Streptophyta; class Magnoliopsida; order Lamiales; family Lamiaceae; genus Paraleonurus; species Paraleonurus japonicus. The sequence continues at coordinate 7,829,222 of CM061053.1, forward strand.
TGGTGAAGGCTTTAGTTGTAATAGCGTCTGCAGTTTCTGTTAGTGCCCCAGATTCTTGTGTGCAGCTATTGCTTTGCTCGCATCATCCATTCATCGTTGGTACAGGAAAAAGGGATGCGGTTTGGAAGGTATCTTTCTACTGTTTATGTACTTCTCTCGGCATTATTTGCTACCTTGGTATTCCAATTTCTTCTGCAGCAATCAGATTAACTGCAAAGTATATCCTATACATCTGGTAAGAAAAGCTGGCGGTGTGTTGCAATGAAGCATGCGGCATGCAGTTTCATGTTTGAAACACAAATGGGCTTCTTTGTGATTCCACAAGTAGAATGAATTGTCAGGATTGATTGTTTATTCAAAATTAACAATATTTGTGTCATTCTTTACTGCAATATCATGCTCATTTTCTGTTCTTCCTTCTACAGAGGGTGCAAAAGTGTTTGCAGAAATTTGGCATTGATGCGATTGGTCTTATTCTGAGTGATGTTGCTCAGTTATGCAAGGTGACTTGCTTTTTGGAAGTATTAATTTGCTCTGTTGTAACTCCTCTTGTTTTCGTTATTCATGCATGCTATCGCCTTTTTTTTTTTTGTTGGTCTTATTTTGTAATTATAAACTTGATTTTCAAGCACAGAATTTGGTTATGAAAATAGGTTTTAAGCTTTTGGATATTTTTCATGAGACCTGTAATGGTGCATATTTTCAGATGAAATGTATTACCCTTTGCTTTAGCTCTGACTAACATTTAATTTGCTGCTTCGAGCTATCTGCTAAATAATTGTATGCTGTAAACTTGACAATATTGAACTCTTTTTTTCTCATCTATTTGCTCACATGTATGAGAGATCATCCTATCGCCCCTTTGTAGCTTTCCATGAATTTAAAGCACTTCTAAATTTTTTTAATTAAGTAATTACTTTTCTGAAATGACTTGTGCTGTTGTTGCATAGTTGAATCCTCCATTGTTGATCTTTTGCCTTTTCATTTATGATATTTCAGTGGATATTACTTTATTTTTTTAAATTTTGTTATGTTCATTAAGGGATTATTAGGTGTGCCGGGATTGTTGAGTTCTAATTACCTGGAACAAGAAGCGGCTGTAAATTCCTTGTCTACACTGATGTCTATTATACCTGGAGATACTTATGCGCAATTTCAAAAGGTCCGACACTAGAAACAAAAATTCCATCTGCTACTGGTTAAGACTTAAGATGAACAGAGTTAGATGGTTTATGTGGCTCTTACTTTGTAATTTTGTTTTGCAGTACTTCATTGAACTCCCAGATCGTGTTGCACATGACTCGCTCTCTGAAACTGATATTCAGGTCATATTATGTATATTTGTCTTGATCTTGACTGACTATGAAAGAGTTGTAACTGTTTATTATGGTTATTTGAATTTCTTAGTTTCTTACTATGTGTTATTTGTATTCTGATGCAATCGGCTCTCGTATTTGCATCTACTTGTTTGGCTAGTGGTGTAAATGTCTTTTATAATCATTTCCTCTGTTTTTATGCACAAAATTTTGATTATATGAATTCGTGAGCCTTGATCTTGTTGTTTGGCCAAAAGAGGGAATATTGTTGTCTTTAGGAATTGACTGACTGTTGATAAATTTGGTGTAACATGTCTCACCCATCCAATGTTTATCTTATCTTATCTTATCTTTTTTTTCCTGTTATTTCAAAGTGAGAGAGAGTTACACAAGCATTGCACATGTATTTTAATGGCCAGTGAAATTGATTGCACTTTGTATATGATTTAATTTAGAATACTTTGTGTCAGTAGTAGTTGCTGTCTGTTTCTGGTTGGGGTTATGTTCTTGAGTTGGAGAATCATAACGGTTTCTTGCTCTGGAGTATCATATAGAAGTACTAATATGTGTGCTGCCCCTATCCTTTCTTACTGTTGCAATCAGATATCTAAGTCTCCATGGGTTTTGTGCTCACACCGTTACACTCTTGTGGCCATAAGACAAAGCTTCATATTTCACACTTACAACTCTAAGTTGCTCATATTACACTTATCATTTATCAGTATATGTCTGTTAACTGAAGTTAAGAACAACTAATAATCATTTGGGGATTTCAGATTTCTGAAATTGCCTATGTTGTGGAAAATATATGAAATTCTAGAGCTAGTTTGCAACAAACTCATTTAGTAATATTGTTTCCTTAATTAGAATCTACTGTCAACTACCTAGAGTATTACCCATGACAGAAGGAATATAAATTTACGTTATAGTATCTTTGTGCAGCACACGTATTATATGCTATCAGTTTCCATTGCTGATTTGAATAGTTGCAAATGGCTTAGATTTTCTCTTATTTGGCATGAGCAAAAGGAAACCTTTGATAATGCCAATGAAGTCTTTGCTTTCTTCTTCTTCTTCTTCTTTTTTTTGGTAATGGCCATAATCCAAAATATCTGGGATATATATTATTTGCTCCTGGAAGCTAACCTGTTCATCTCTTTTTATGACTTATTGGTGGGTTTGAAGGTGAACTATTATTGTATGTCTCTAAACTTTTATCATTTCATAATTTTTCCTTGCATTGGCCGTGGTAGATTACGCTGGATAATAGCCTTTTCATGTGCTTCACTATCCTGTCTTAGCTTAATGTGTTTTAACTATGTATTTTCAGTCCGCTTTATTGAAGTTTTTTTAAATGCTATTTCTGAATTACTTATTGTTAGGTTAACTTGTTATTGCATAAACTGACCTTTCTTCTTGTTCTTACTTTGTTCCAGATATTTCATACTCCTGAGGGAATGCTTTCTACTGAGCAAGGTGTTTATGTTGCGGAGTCTGTTGTTTCCAAGAATGTGAGGCAAGCAAAAGGACGTTTCCGAGTATATGACAAGGATGATGCCATGGTAATTGCATGCTTAACTTGTCAGTGAGAAGTATCGATTGTTTGTTCTAAAAAGTTACATGCATGGCTCAGGATCAAGTTAGCTCTAATCACTCGGATGTCAGTTCAAATCATTCTACAAGACGAGATGTATCCAGTAAGGGCGTTCCTGGTGCCGGGAAAAAGATGCTCCAAAATCAGTGAAAACATCTGGCAAGCTACAGTTGTCTTATTAATTTGGGAACTGAGTCACCTTTTATTCAGCTTATATTTTCTGTATTTTTTTCTTTATATGTATGTAGAGAAGACAAAAACTGCAAAAGAAGAAGCCCGTGAATTGCAGCTTAAGGAAGAGGGTCACATTCGTAAAAAGTCGGGTCAATTCAGCAGAACATTTCCTTGATGCTCAAAGCTTTAGGAGAAATGGCCATTGCTAATCCCATATTCACTCATAGTCAGCTTCCTTCTTCGGTTAGTTTCCATTTTGTATGGTGACAACTATTTATTCTTATGGTAGTCTAGCTCTGATTAATACTCCCTCCGTCCAAAATATTTATCCCCACTTTCCTTTTCGTCTGTCCAAAATACCTATTCCCATTCCATTTTTAGTAATAATACTACCCACACTACTTTATCACTCCAAACACCACTTATTTACACAAAAGTGCCCTTTACTTTCTAACCCACATATCTAATTTAACAAGGACTCTACTGAATGGACAAAAGTGCCCTTTACTTTCTACCCCACATATCTACCTTATACATAAACTACCAATATTCATTCAAACCTGTGCCAAGAGAAATAGGAATAATTTTTATTGGATGGAGGGAGTACTTACCTACCTAAAATAATGTTCTTTAAAAGATTTTAGTTTGTGTTTTTGTTTATGTAATGTACATGCTTATGAATAATATGGACGTGTAAGTTGCTGCTAATTGTGGCAGTTCTTTGTGGATAATTCCGTTGTAAGATTTTCTCAACATTGTGTGTGGAGAAGCAAATATATCATTTTTGGGTTGCAAGCGTCTCCTTCTAACCCATTTCAGACTTCAAATACTCTAATAAGAGTTATTGCAACATGATGTCCTCTCGTATTTCAAATGCAATGATAGATTTTTATTCAGTAAAAGAAGCTTTAAAACCTACTTAGTTCACACAATTTTGTTTTCTTTTTATATAATCCTTTTCATGTGGAACTTAATACTATCTTTTATTAATTATCACGGGCTTGACAAAGCTGGCAGAAACTCTGTGTACCACTACTTAATGAGCTTATATTTCTCTCAATATCATTTGTTTTCAGGTTAAATTAGTCAATCCTTTACTTCGGTCGCCAATTATTGGTGATGCTGCCTTTGAGACATTAGTGAAACTCTCAAAATGTACTATCGATCCTCTGTGCAATTGGTCTCTTGAAATTGCAACTGCTTTACGACTGATTGCCACCGAAGAAAGTAATGTCTTGTGGGCATTATTTCCATCTATTGGTGAAGAGGAGGACAATAGAGCACCATCACTTGGTCTCTTTGAGCGTTTAGTCAGGGGCTTAAGCATCTCTTGCAAATCTGGACCTCTTCCAGTTGACTCATTTACATTTATTTTCCCGGTAAACTATTCTAATCTATTCAATTTTTGTTTTTTTTTTTGTTTTTCTCCTTGTTGTGACTATCTTATTATTTCTTGTGCAGGTCATTGAGAGAATACTGCTTTCTCCCAAGAAGACAGGTCTTCATGATGACGTTCTCCAGATACTCTTCTTGCACATGGATCCTATTTTACCTCTACCACGGATCAGAATGCTATCAGTTACGGCTTCCATACTAAACTGCACTATGCATATTCATATCATGGATCTAGTTAGAGATTGGAGCTTCACTTTATAAGTGTTTGTAATTGTGTCATTTTGATCTTCTTGTTACCTATATAAGGGACCCTCATCCTATAAAAAAGAATGTACTATGCATACTGTGCCATTTAATTTCACAGTGCTTATGTTACTCATTCTATGGTTTCAGGTTTTGTACCATGTTCTAGGTGTTGTCCCTGCTTACCAAACCTCCATTGGCCCAGCATTGAATGAGTTGTGTCTTGGTCTACGCCCTGATGAAGTTGCACCTGTATGGCTCGCTTTGTTTCTACTGAACTTTGAAAATCTATCTTTAAGCATGTTAATTTAACCTCACATGCTCTTTGTGCAGGCTTTATATGGTGTTTATGCCAAAGAGGTTCGTGTAAGAACGGCTTGCTTAAATGCTGTTAAGTGCATTCCAGCTGTGTCCAATTGTTCAATTCCTCAAAACGTTGAGGTTGCAACCAGCATATGGCTTGCTTTGCACGATGTAGAGAAAGTATGGATTTTTTTCCATTTTATATTACATGAGCTGTATTTATTTAATGTTTAATCTGTTCTTTCCTCATATTTGGGATGTATTGTGGACCGCTCTTTGTTTATTTCAGGAGTAATTTTACTCAAGCCAAAGTTTTTTTTTTTTGGGTGTTTCTGAAACTTGTTTTAGCAAGTATACGCTGGATATGTCTTAGCATGTACCTGTTTGGGCTGTGACTTCCATCAAGAACCAGTTCTTATAAAAACTCGGTTTACTTTTTGTGTGTGTTCATCTTTATTGTGTGATAATGTTGTCTCAAAGATGTATTTTTGCTTTATATCTAATAACTTTGTGTAATCATTTTTTTCCCTCTGTTGTTCCACAAAAATGCTGGTGTTTGCTCATAGTATATTTGATATGGCATTCATTTGATAAAATATAGTCAAATATCCAAAATATTTTAGTCTTCCCCATTCTTTTTTTTTTTTTTTTTTTTTTTTGTTTTTTGTGTGAGTGCATTCTGTTTATGTGGTCTACAAGTTACATTTTTTAAGTGCTTGCCAAGCGAATGTGCTTTATTAGTGGCCTTTCTCTCCTGCTACCTCTGTAGTCACCACTCGTGATTGTTGAAAAAGTAGATTCCAACGTCTCTGTTCTATACAGAAGAAAAAGTTAAAAGAAAAGGATAAAACATATTTTATTTTACAAGTCTTTTATTTTTATGGTTACTTGGTTTGACTCAATTCCAGAGGAAAGATTGAAGCACTCATGATACCATGCAACGTATTGACAAGCTTGGATGAATGTTATTTGAAAAAATTATTCAACTGATCATTTGGGATTTATGGGGCCTTACGCATTGCAAGGCCAAATGAACAGGATTGACGTTTTTAGATTCCTTTATTACCTTGTGAGCTGCCTAAGTCGTAAGTTGACTAATTATAGCATTTCTCTTCATGTTCAGTCAGTTGCAGAAGTTGCTGAGGATGTATGTGATTGTTACCGTCATGAGTTTGGTACTGATTACTCTGAACTATTTAAAGCACTTTCCCATGTTAACTACAATGTTAGAGTTGCTGCGGCAGAGGCACTTGCAGCTGTTTTGGATGAAAACCCTGATACAACACAGGTGAGGGCTATCCAATTTTGAATTTGTGGTAATTTGGCTATGTGGTTTTCACTCTCTCTGATGATGAATAATTCAGGAGTGTCTGTCAACTTTGTTTTCTTTATATCTCCGTGATGCTGGGTTCGGTAAGGAAAACATTGACTCTGGTTGGCTAGGCAGACAAGGGATTGCTCTTGCTTTACATAGTGTGGCAGATGTACTTCGGACAAAGGATCTTCCGGTTGTGATGACGTTCCTGATATCGCGAGCTTTGGTACTCATGCTTCACTCTTCACTTTTCAGAGCTATGTTAGTGCAAACTTTATTTGCTTTGAATTTGCTTACCCTGGCCTTCTTTCCTTGAATTATTTAGACTTATGAAACTTATTCTGATAGTATCAGGTGTGCAGCACTGTCATAGTTTAGTTACATAGGTTTCTTATGCGGTTTTATCATTTCCTTCCTACCCTTCCCTTTTCTGTACTGGACTGAAAGTGAACATGCTGGGTTAACTTTTGGTTGCAGGCTGATCCGAATGCGGATGTTCGTGGAAGAATGGTGGATGCTGGTATTATGATTATTGACAAGCATGGAAGAGATAATGTTTCTTTGCTGTTTCCCATTTTTGAGAATTTCTTGAACAAAAAGGTTGGCTCTCAAAATGTTTCCTCCTAGATATTCATGTAATTTTTTTACCTGCTTGTGGATTCTTTAACTTGAAAATATCCGTAGATATTATATTCCAGGCTGATTCAGCTGAATGGAACTCAATTCTGTTTTTCTGATCTATGAAATTCTCATGCAGGCATCAGATGAGGAAAAATATGATTTGAGTACGTGAAGGCGTGGTTATATTTACAGGAGCGTTGGCAAAACATTTGGCAAAGGTCTTAATCAATCCTTTTAAAAAGCTAACTCTTTCGGAGTGAATGCTTTTTCCTAAATATCCATTGATTTGCTTGTCAGGACGACCCCAAAGTTCATGCGGTTGTGGAAAAGTTGTTGGATGTGTTGAACACTCCTTCTGAGGCTGTACAACGAGCAGTTGCCACATGCCTTTCACCATTAATGCAATCAAAGCAGGTATTCCTTGATTTCAGATTAGTTATCTGGTTACTTGATTGTTGCTTTGTTATGACCATCGCCATTTCCTGCTGATCCTTGTGTTGTGGTTCAAGTATATTATGATGCTTTGTTTGTAGTGGTTTTTCTTTAAAGATACTACTGCTTCATGTGGAGTCATGTTAGCAAATAACTATAAATATACATTAAAATACATGGTAAATAAACCAAAAGGAGGGTGGTACTTCACTTCACCAAAGCATAAGTTATCGTCAGTATATGCTTATGTTAACACAAGATCCTTGCGAGTCATGTTATTGTCTTTTATTCTCTTGTATGTTTGATATCTTTGTTTTTAGTATTTACTTTCTGAAGTAATATTAAGCTTATTATGTTATTATGGAATATGGCATCAGGAAGAAGCAGCAGCTCTTATTTCTAGACTGCTTAATCAACTGATGAAGAGCGACAAATATGGTGAACGCCGTGGAGCAGCATTTGGACTCGCTGGAGTGGTGAAAGGATTTCGAATATCATGCCTAAAGAAGCACAATGTTATGACTGCCTTACGAGATGGTCTTTCAGATAGGTGTTTATTTTGGAGAATGATTCATGTCAATGTTTTATGCTTCTGCCTTTGGTGGTTTTTCTAAAAGTCCCTGCCTAACCCCGTATAGTGACTGTACCCCCAAAAAAGTCTGGCTTTGTGCCCTAGTCTGACACCCACCGGGTACCTGGCACTTTCTACAAAATTGGCCATTTGGTGAAATTGTTTCTGCATTATGAGATTTTATAGCATTAACAAGTGGGATTGGATGTTGGGCACTTGGAGTACGACGGTTAGGAATATTGGATTCCAGTTAACAAGCGATATGTAGAAAAGTCTGGTAAAGAAAATTAATTATTCTTAATATGGAAAAAGAGAGTCAAACTTGCTTGGGTGACAAACAAGTCTCTTTTGCTCAATGTATTTGGTTTTTCTTTTTCCCTTTATGCATGCACACTATATGCTTCTCTCTTAACTATTACGTTGTCTACGCTCAATCGCATTCGACAATGCTTTTGGTATTGGGTGATGGAACCTATTTATAGTTAGTTGACTTTATGATTTGTTGGTAACTCTATATACTTATAAGTTTTCCATTGCAGAAATTCTGCTAAAAGCCGAGAGGGAGCTTTGTTGGCATTTGAATGTTTCTGTGAAAAGCTCGGGAGATTATTTGAACCGTAAGTTCTTATATATTCTCAAGTGAAAATTTTGCTCCTCCATGAATCTTCGGAGAAAGTGTTAATACAATTTCGTTTCTCTTTCAGGTATGTGATTCAAATGTTACCCCTACTCCTGGTATCCTTCTCTGACCCAGTGATTGCCGTTCGTGAAGCTGCTGAGGGTGCGGCTCGGGCGATGATGTCTCAACTTAGTGCTCAAGGAGTCAAACTTGTTCTTCCAGCTCTTTTAAAGGTCTTCACTTCCAGATACAAATATGCCGTGCACTTGATTTTTATTAAATTATATTATAAAGAAGTAAAGTGCTCAAGTCAATTGAGATTGGTTTTATGAGGCTTGATCCAGTTATTGATTTTAAAATGTGGTTGGAGTGGGTTTAATTTTGATATTTTTCCTTGTCTAAAATGTATGATGTTATTCTTGGAAGTAATTTTTGCAAGAGTATGTCATGGGAAGTTACTTGGTAATCTGGAATTTAGATCTCCTGTAAGGGGAAAGGAAGATGTAATATATATTCCATGGTGTTGTAATTTTTCTGAATTAAACGTTCATCATGCCTTAATCCTGCCTGTTTTATAGTTTCTTGACTGCTACCTCGAATTCTCCATATCACGAAGCTAGCATTTTTGGCTGACAGTGTAGTCTTTCTGACAAGATATTCACTCATATCTCTCTTTTTCCTTATTTCTGATGCAAAAAAATAATAGACCAATTTATGGTAATTTACTGAAAAAGTACTGAAATATTATGGTAATCTATTCTGTACTCTGCACAAACATCTATTTGGCTTGGAAAATGGAAGATGGTTAACAGTTTCATTTGGTGCAGCATGTGAGTCAAGGCTGACCATTATAATTCTCATGTCAGGGCCTTGAAGATAAAGCTTGGAGAACAAAGCAGAGCAGTGTACAACTACTAGGTGCTATGGCTTATTGTGCTCCTCAGCAGCTATCTCAATGTCTTCCGAAAATTGTTCCAAAGTTGACTGAGGTCTGTGCAATAAAATAGAAATCTCTTTCTTTTGTCTTTGGCTGCTGCTGTACACACACAGACAAAATGTACAGGGAAGTTTCTAAGTTGCCATATTTCAGTAGTTTTCTCTATTTTACTGTAGGTTCTTACAGATACTCACCCCAAAGTCCAGTCAGCTGGACAAACTGCTCTCCAGCAGGTAAATTTAAATACTATTCAAGAATCCAAGCCTCAATTGCTGCATTATTACATATTTTGTGAGTTCTTCTTTCAATTAGGTTGGAAGTGTGATAAAAAATCCCGAAATAGCAGCTCTCGTCCCCACTCTTTTGACGGGTCTTTCAGATCCTAACGATTATACAAAATATTCTCTTGATATTCTTCTCGGGGTAATCTCACCAACTGTTTGCATTTTATAGTTGTGTATTAGAGCTGCATAGTTAGCTTAGGTATTAATGGCTTCTGACATTTGCAGACTACCTTTATTAATACTGTGGATGCTCCTTCTCTGGCGCTATTGGTGCCCATCGTTCACAGGGGCTTAGAGAAAGGGGTGCTGAAACAAAGAAGAAAGCTGCTCAAATTGTTGGAAACATGTGCTCGTTAGTTACTGAGCCAAATGATATGATTCCTTACATAGACTTGCTTCTACCTGAAGTAAAAAGGCAAGTTTTTAATTATATAAGTTGCCAACAGCTGTAAAGTAGGATTTTATGTGAATTTTAACTTTTTGTTACATAACAGGTCCTGGTTGATCCAAATCCTGAAGTTAGATCAGTTGCTGCAAGAGCCCTTGGTTCTCTCATAAGAGGAATGGGAGAAGATAACTTCCCTGACCTTGTCCCGTGGTTACTGGAGACATTAAAGTCCGATGGTAGCAATGTTGAGCGATCAGGAGCTGCTCAAGGGCTGAGTGAGGTTAGGACATTGCATGTGATATGCTCTAGTTTTCATTGCCTGCCTTTTTTTGCATTTATTTTGTATAAATAAAAATGATTTCTTAGTGCCTTTTGAATTGGTTGTTTTGGAGGATCCTGGCATTTCTGTGTGGCTGCTGCTTGAATCAATAGTTTGGGCATTGTTAGAACTGAAATGTAGATCTTAACTGCCCATACCCTTGGTTAGATGTATTGATCTACAAGTTATCGTTCTGAATATTGTGAAGCTGTGCAACTGTGTCTGCAGAAGTTTGTCATTGCTACTATTAGTTCTTTGAGAATGCAGAAGATATGCTGATTTGTTTTAGGATGTCAGGTTGAATTGTAGTCTCTTAACACTATAGTTAATTATCCAATATTAGGCATTTCTAGTTGTGGCTGATGCTATAATCCTGTGTATAGAAATTTTTTTGTCCTATGAAAAACAGAGTGCTAAGATCTATCTATTCCTTACATCGTAGATAATACAGTTTGGTTGTTATGATCCATAGTTGACATTTTTAAATAACAAGCAAACATATAGTATAGAAGCTAGGACAGTGAAGAAGAGTATGAGGGCATGATGATTAAGTTGTTATAGACACAATAAGGTATGTGGGTCACTGCCCCAAAAGTTCTCATGAGACATCATCTGTTGAAGCTAAACTGTTTCTTGATACTTCCCGACTTCCTGGGAATTTGGTTTATTGTTCTTATATATGCATGTCTACATTGATCAATGGGTCACGGTCACCTGTGACTTCTTGTACTTTATTTATATATTTTCTAAGTGAAAAATTCATGCAGTAAGTTGTTTCTTTCTTCTATAGGTGCTTGCGGCTCTTGGGACAGTGTACTTCGAGGATATACTTCCTGATATTATGAAGAACTGCTCTCATCCAAAAGCTTCAGTGCGGGATGGTTACCTGACACTGTTCAAGGTGAAAATTCTTGTAATGTTGATGTTCCTAATTCAGTTATAGCGTTGATTTCTATGCATATCAGCTGTATTATCTTGATGTTTCCTGCAGTATCTTCCAAGATCATTGGGTATTCAGTTCCAGAAGTATTTGCAACAGGTTCTACCGGCTATTTTAGATGGTATGCCCATTTAGTCATCAATTCTTCTTTTCTCAAATTATATTGTAGCGTCTAATATATGAATCATGTCTTGGTCATGCTGATCAGTGTTTACTTGTACTATTGAGTAATACTGTGTGATCTCCTCTCCCAGGTCTGGCTGATGAGAATGAATCTGTACGAGAAGCAGCACTCAGTGCTGGGCGTGTCCTGGTTGAGCATTATGCTACTACGTATGCACTTTGAGCTCTATACTTCCTTTCCATAATGTTGTACATATGTACATCTTCAATGATTGAATCTCTTGGTCCTGCATTCATATGATTTCACTGGAAGTTTGTAACTTAAATAACCATTTAAGAACTCTTATTATACTTGATTGGGGGACCATGGACATAATTTTTGTTGACCTGGTGGTGATTATGCTTACATCAATGTTCATAAGTAGGTAGTTGTGAAGGAGGTTTATGACCTATGTTCTGGGAAGTGAACCAGGAAAAAGTTTAATTGAGAGGATGATGCAAAAAATGGTTTATTGGTCGTTAACTTAGTAGTTTAAGCCTTGATCGAAGAACCACAGTTGAGTTTCAGGGTCTTGTATAGGTGCAAAAAAAGCAGAAAAATGCTCCGAGTAAATTGGTCTTATTTTTCCTTGAGGGGTGGGGGTGGGGGTGTTACCGGCATATGCATAGCAACACAGGTAGCACTGGAAAAAGAAGAATTGCTCAGTCATAAAGTGACGAGACTAAGTTTCCTATTAACTGCATGTATTAATGCTTACCGGTTACAGATACTTTTAGGTTAACCACTTTTTCTTTAATGGGCTTCATTTTAACTTTTGTCTTTTAATCGTGTCAGATCTCTGCCCCTGCTCCTGCCTACAGTCGAGGATGGTATATTCAATGATAGTTGGCGTATACGACAGAGTTCTGTGGAATTATTGGGAGATCTTTTTGTTTAAGGTGGGTACATATCTTTTTCTTGTAGAAGCTACTGGCAACATTTGGTCCTCTAAATTTGTGTTATTTAGGTTGCTGGGACCTCTGGAAAAGCCCTTCTGGAAGGTGGTAGTGATGATGAAGGTTCTAGTACTGAAGCTCATGGACGGGCTATTATTGAAGTACTAGGAAGAGATAAACGTAATGAAATTCTTGCTGCATTGTACATGGTTCGCACTGACGTCAGCATATTTGTACGCCAGGTACAGTGATTAAAATATTTGATTTCACTTCCCACTTTTGGATTAGCTGGCCAAGTTTTTTTTTTTTTTTTTTTTGTCATCGTATTTTTATATGAAACTTTATACTCTGCTCAGGCTGCGCTGCATGTGTGGAAAACTATAGTTGCAAATACTCCAAAAACTCTGAAGGAAATAATGCCAGTTTTAATGAACACATTAATCACTTCTTTGGCATCATCATCTTTAGAGAGGCGACAGGTTCCTTTCCGTCTACCGAGATAATATTAAAGAATTGCAGTATATTGAACATATTATTGACTTTTGAGTGGCTCTGCTGTAAATATTCAGGTTGCTGGGCGTTCATTGGGTGAGCTTGTCAGGAAGCTTGGTGAAAGAGTGCTTCCCCTAATTATTCCAATTTTATCAAAGGGTCTCACTGACCCAAACCCTGGCAGAAGACAAGTGAGTCTTCCATATTGTTCCCGAGTTACTGTAGATTATATTTCGCCTCTAGTTATCTGACCAACAGCATCTCAGCCTTTGTCTACTGGGTGTTATTCTGAAAATCATAGAGTTGACTCTTTCTGAAAGTGGAAGATATATGCTCATGCTTTGCTTTTGTTGCGGTTTTCTTTTCTTGATGTCCATGACGCTTTACAGGGTGTGTGTATTGGTCTGAATGAAGTGATGGGTAGTGCTGGTAAGAGTCAGTTACTGATTTTCATGGATGATCTCATCCCAACAATCCGGACTGCTCTCTGTGATAGGTTTGTCACTGCTTCTGGTGGTTATTTTTGTACAATATGGTGAATAAGCAATGATTACCTCCTTTTGTGTTGTAATTTACAGCACCCTTGAGGTTCGTGAGTCTGCGGGCGCTGCATTTAGCACCCTGTACAAGGTATGCCTTTAAAGATACTTATAAAATAAAATCCCTGCTTTGATGAGTAAACTAATAAAATGGAAGTTCTGTCTTGTGGTTTTGTAGAGTGCTGGCCTGCAGGCAATTGATGAAATTGTTCCTACACTTCTTCATGCTCTGGAAGATGAACAAACCTCTGATACTGCCCTTGATGGCCTAAAGCAAATTTTGAGGTATTCTTTTATGTTCTTCTATTTTGTTGCTTGTGTATTTATATTATGGTGGCTGTACTAAATTATTTTGGATATTTTAGTGTCAGGACCGCTGCTGTGCTGCCTCATATCCTCCCTAAGCTGGTTCACCTCCCTCTATAAATACGTACAAAAATTTCTGTCTGCTTTGAACTTTCAGAGAGAAATTCATCTTGTTTACCAATATATTTTTGTTTACAGTGCATTCAATGCACATGCTTTGGGAGCTCTGGCAGAGGTTGCGGGACCTGGTCTTAATTTCCACCTTGGTACAGTACTTCCTGCTTTACTTTCTGCAATGGGTGATGGTGATGAGGTATGATTGTTCTCTCTCTCTCTCTAACCCCACTCCCACCCCTCACCACCAGATATAAAATAGGGATTGTTTAATATAGATCTTGGTCATATCCGTATTTACATATTCTATGTTAAGTGTTAAACTTTTTTTTTTTTTTTTTTTTTTTGTGTTTTTCTCGGTGAAATTGTAGGATATTCGACAGATGGCGAAAAAGGCAGCTGAAACAGTTGTATTGGTTATAGATGATGAAGGCATTGAGTCTTTGATTTCAGAGCTTCTGAAAGCCACTGCAGATAATCAGGCAGGATTTTACCCACCCCTAGTGTCCGGACAACAACTAATATAATTTTTTGGGAGAGAAATCCTAATTCTTGACTTCTATTTTCCAGGCTTCGATAAGAAGAAATTCTTCTTATCTGATTGGTTACTTCTTCCAAAACAGCAAATTGTATCTGGTTGATGAAGCACCAAACATGATATCTACCTTGATAGTTTTGCTTAGTGACCCAGATCCTGCTACAGTTCCGGTAATTTCAGAAGGAAGTGTGCTCTTGTTTCAATTTTAGGTGGCTTCTCTTTTTTAAATTTGTATAAAAACATTTATTACAGGTTGCTTGGGAAGCATTGTTAAGGGTTGTAGGCTCAGTGCCAAAGAAAATCTTCCACAATATATGAAGCTGGTCCGGGATGCGGTCTCTACATCTAGGGACAAAGAACGCAGGAAAAAGAAAGTAAGTTTTAACCGTTTTCCTATTTTTCAGATTGCAATAGATGGAATGAATTGAATCATGACACAGTCAAAATTAGTGCTATATCCATGGATTGTTGATTTATTGAGTTACGACTTTAACTCCATGGATACAGGGTGGACCAGTTCTTATACCTGGGTTCTGTCTCCCAAAGGCTCTTCAACCTGTGTTACCTATCTTTCTCCAGGTACTGCATCAGATCTCATGGTTGCTCAAAATTTACATTTACGTGATATTGGCCATACAGTTGATGGTTTAGAGGTGACACCACCTATATAAATATGTGCATAGTATTTGTACATATACACATACAATGAAGCATATGATAAATGTCGTCTCAGTGTTCCTAAATGTTTGGGTTTAATTCTCAATTATATGATTTTCAGGGTCTTATAAGTGGATCAGCTGAACTTAGAGAACAGGCAGCTTTGGGCCTTGGAGAATTGATCGAAGTGACAAGCGAAAAAGCCCTGAGAGAATTTGTTATCCCTATCACTGGGTATGTAAAATGGTTCTTTAGATTGATGTTGTTTTCTTGTTGATCACCTGTCTACATTTTTAGTTAGATGCTTTATTAGATGACGTTTTGTTTGGCTGACATATATATTGCAGGTAAAGTGAACATAATTCAAATTTTGATTTGGTTTCCTGGGAAAGGTTTTTATTGGGTTACCAGCTGATTCTTAATCTTCAACAAAATGTTCTATATGCTCGATATCTATGTGAACTAGTCTATTTGCATAGATCAGTGCATGTCACTGAACAATATTTTTCCTATCTCGTTTCCACAATTATCCTAACCAAAAAGTGTCGTCCATAAACATGTGAGGTTTCTTAAAGTAAGTCAAAGGCTGGCGTTAATCATAACTTTTTTCTTGTTTCTTATATCTTCTAGCCCATTGATTCGCATCATAGGAGATCGATTTCCTTGGCAAGTAAAGAGTGCTATTTTGTCAACTTTGAGCATCATGATACAGAAGGGTGGGATTGCCCTAAAGCCCTTCCTTCCTCAACTTCAAACAACTTTTGTGAAGTGCCTGCAAGACAGTACAAGGTTAGTTCATTGACATAGCTTAATTAAGTGCCAGCTTTAGGGTTTGTTTCTACTGCTCCTATCAATGTAGTGGACCTTGTGCTTAATGAAGTTCTTTGTAGGACTGTTCGCTCAAGTGCTGCTGTTGCCCTAGGGAAGCTTAGTGCTCTCAGTACAAGGATTGATTCTTTAGTTGGTGATCTTTTGTCTGGTCTTCAGGTACAATCTAAAATTTTATTTTTCCATGTTTATTAGGTTGAAGCTCTAGAACATAAACAGCCCATTATTGCTTATCAGGCATCAGATGTTGCAGTCCGGGAGGCAATATTAACAGCGTTGGAAGGAGTGATTAAGAATGCTGGAAAAGGTTTAAGTAGTGCTGTTATAACTCGTCTTCTCACTCAGCTAAAGGATATGATATATGGTGAAGATGACCAAATTCGAAGTTCTGCGGCTAGCATCTTGGGAATTCTATTGAAGGTCAATGGCAATAATTTTATGATTATTATTTTTAATTATTAAGAATATCTAGTATTGTGACTATCTAATAAGCACATTTTCTTCCTACATTTTATCCCATGTGAAATTCAATCACATGTAGAGAATTACATCCACCAGGACCATCACTGCTCAATTTCTGATAATACATTTTTCCCCTGATTTCAATTTCATTATCATTGTTCTGTAAACCTACTCGTAAAAAGTTGGTCAGACATCATATATGTGAGGGTATCTTAAGTAAGTATACCTTTCGTACATTTATAGATGAGATTAAAAGACTTGAATAAAATGTTATAATCTAAACTTTAACTAACATTATTTCTGGATTGAAACAATGTTATAATTATTTACAAGTCCATGAAATGGTGTTCTTGGTGTTAATTAGCGATATTAATTTGTGACAGTACTTGGAAACTGCTCAAATTTCTGAAATACTCATGGAAGTAGCAGATTCGGCCTCCTCGTCTACTTGGACTACTAGGCATGGATCTATTCTCGCCCTATCATCCATGTTTAGATATAATGCTGCCATAGTTTGTGCTTCTCCATTGTTCACAAGCATAGTTGATTGTCTGAAAAGTTCGTTGAAGGATGAAAAGGTATGCCATTTCACTACTGACTATATACTTGAAAATTTAGCTCTAATTGAAGTAAATTCAGTTGACAGTACTTTTTAAAAGTCAAATTGTCATCTTTGCTTTTGTTCCATTGCTTGTCATCTCGGTAATATGATGAAAGGAAATGATAATTTTTGCTAAAACCTTCTGTGTTCTGAAAAAGTTGTTTAAAGTTTTCATGGAATGATTAGGCAGTGTTGTTTATACTTGAGGTGTAAAAATGATCTCTAAAATCTTTTAAGGTGTGAAAATATTCATTATAGATTCTCGTATAAATGTATTATGAATGGTGACGAGTTAATTTCACAAATCATCTTGTATTTTTGCTTGAGTCCAATTGTAGTCCTTTTGGTGTCAATTTTAGTCCTTTTTGCCGGAAATTCAAATTTTGGCCAGAAAATTTCCCTATTGAACCGCTACTCATCTAGGAAACAAAGCTCTCAATCAATTTCAAGTTTAAATTATATCTCCCTCGTGAATTGTGATTTCAAAATTTCAAATTCCGTCCATTCCCATTTCAGTCGAGTTATTAATGGAGAGGTGAGGGCCGAGGCCGATACCATTATCTTCCTTTTGCTGAGCCTGTCATTTCGGTATATTTTTCATGCCATTTCTATACTACAATAGATTTTCAGCCATTTTCTGGTACCAGCCCCAAATTAATTTGGGAAAATATGAATTTTCCAGTAAAAAGGTTCAAAGGAAAATGACCAAAATTGGATTTGAGTAAAGATACAGGAGATTTGTGAAAATAACTCGATCGGCGACTCTTTAGCACGGTTCAATATTTGGTTGAATTAATTTATGTTTTTCTACTGACACATCTTGTGCTTCTATTCTTTGATTTTTGTGTAGTTCCCTGTTCGTGAATCATCAGTTCGAGCTTTAGGAAGACTTCTACTACATCAAAGCCAGAATGATCCCTCGAACACTTCTGCACATCTGGCAACTTTGAACTATTTGGTATTGGCAATGCAAGATGACTCTAGTGAAGTGAGAAGAAGGGCTTTAAGCGCTTTGAAGACAGTTGCCAAAGTACATATATTTTGCATTATTATCCTTAGTATTATATATCATATACTCTATTACAAGTATAATTAATAATTACCTAATCTCAAATTTTATGTAGGCTAATCCGCAGGCCATCATTATTCACGCGTCTTTATTTGGACCTGGGCTTGCTGAATGTTTAAAAGACGGATCAACCCCTGTTAGGATAGCTGCAGAAAGATGCGCCTTCTACTGCTTCCAATTATCAAAGGGTAATAATTCGAATTTTTGTTGCCCACAAATGCCTTCTGATTATTAATTATGTCACGTTATTTTTATATTCTTTATATCATCGGCAAATCTGGTTATGCTGCAAATTTCGTACAGGAACGGAAAATGTTCAAGCTGCTCAGAAGTATATTACAGGCTTGGATGCCAGAAGAATAGCAAAGCTCCTGAACACAGGTAAATATCTTTATACTTGTACATAAATCATAGTGATGTTTCTTCAAAATTTCTTTATTATGTTATTGGAAATAAATGTGCATTATGCCCTTCAGTATGTTTTCCTTAACTTGGGTAATCATGAATGATTTCAATGGCTAAATATTAAGTAATTTAATTTTCACAGTGATGACAGTGAAGACGGAGATGATGCGAGTAGCTGAGATCATCGATACGATTTTGCTTTCGATTTGTTCGTGATTTCTTGAGTTTTAATGTGTAGAAGACCTTGGGGTTCAAAGCTGGTATACCCGATCACTTTTGCTATTAAGAGGAACCACACACAGAAATATACACTCATGTGCATTACTTTTCCGAAATAGTTTGTCTTGTAATTTTTGGCCTGGGACTCGAGTGAGCACCTTTCTATTATAATTTCATCTTTCAAGTAATCAAGTATTTTCTCTCCCCCTTTCTCTGTCATGCAATGAGAAATTGTGATGTATACGTAGCCTTACTATCATAATACCAGCTTTCAACTAATGAAAAACATGGTGTTTCTCTCTTCTCTCTCATGCAATGAGATTGTGATGTAAAGATAGCCTATGCATGAGGTACACATCTTACTGTACTTGGTGCTATATAAATTAACTGTTCATACTATTATTGTAGAGCATGGGCTTTCTCTGAATTTTATGTGGGCAAAAACGTGTTACAGTATAAACGCTAAAACGTTATATATTAAGTGGTGTTTACCTCGTCCAAAAAAAGAAAAAATGGTCTTTACACTCTCACTGAATTTTTCTCAATCAGCATTTAAGTAGATAAAATTGGAAGCGACTCAACGACTCATTTAATGTTGGCATTTCCAGATTCACATGAAGAAAATTACAAAAAGGCTTTTACGAGAAACTTTTTCTATTAATGCATGTCTTGTAAAATGTAAAATCATAAAAAGAAAAAAAAAAGAGATTGAAATCATTCCTAGTAGGAGATAAATCACGCGATGTCTCAACAAACCGTCTTTGTTATTTATTGTTGGATTAGTCTCATATACACTCACTCCATTCATGCATTTGAACCCCTCTCACAAAAAATATTACGTGTTATAAGCTGAAAAGTGTTAGGTGTTGGTATCATTGAAAAGTCTAACGAAATTAAGCGAAAAGTGTCATAAAAACTTGAATGCATGCACTCACCTCACAAGAGATCAAATCTTTATTGTTATAGAATGGATTGACTTCCGAATATAACTTGAAAAGTAAAAGTTCATTTTAAAATTTGATAGAATCATTCACCAAGTCTCAGTTATTAATATTACGTTTATATTAGTTTGCACATTTTGTTTCGTGCTCAATTGTACGGTGCACAGTAAATTTGAATTAAGTGTTATTTCAATATATATCAGTATCACCAGTGAATTAACCGTTGAAATTTGAAAATAGCCAAGTTGAAACAGTTATAATAATAGTCTGTACTAATTAGGTATACCAAGAAAGCTAATTTAATACTAGTATTTTAAAGAGGACATTAAAGTCATTGTGCACATGAATCTGTGTGAGAGTCAAAATCCAGACTTCCAGGCTTGGAGAGTTAAAGAAGCTGACACCCTCCAAAATTAGTATTTCATTCGAGATTCGAGAATTAATGGAAGCTCAAGAACATTTAAATTTACTTACTATTTATTATTTGGATATACTATTAAATTTTTGTCTTCAATATAAAATATTGTGGACTACCCACATGGAGATGATCGCATCGTAGCTTGGAACCAGGAATTTTTCTCACAAGAAAACAGAATAGAAGCCTCCCCCACGTACGCACTTTTTTTATTTATTCGAAAATAATTATTTAATTAATTAATTGTTTCCAATGTCTGAAACATCTAAAGGTTTCTATTGATTGTATTTACACTTTCAATTGGTTTAGGAAATCCAATCCTCTCTTACCTAGATTCTCTTATGTTCCACCTTAGTAACTTGGTTAATACTAATATTAACCTAATTGGTCATAAATTCTTGATTTCAAAATGACGAAGAGCTTCTTCTCTCCCTCTATTTCTCTTCATACGTATATGTGTGCATACTATTTCTCTCCCTCTATTTCTCTTTTTATGGGAGGGAGTGCACACACATTTTAAAAAAGAAAGTAATGATTGAGATTTTAAGGGATAATTTTGTATACTTTTATGTATAAAATAAAAAAAAAAATTATTGGATTGTGTGTACATGTGAATCAAAAAGTAATGATATTTTGTGTAAGTTAGTTGAAATTGTGAGGGTAAAGTTTTATAAGAATTTTTATTTCAATGGTGTGAAACTTATAATGGGATAGATAAAAGAAAAATGTGAAAAATTTTATGGGAGATAATTATTATAATATGAACACATGCTAGAGAACAAAAAGAGATCCAATTCTTATTAGCAGAACTGAAGTTTGACATTAAAATCTTTTGCCTTGATTTCCTTCTCATTACTGGGCCATATACACTTGCATACTTTAAATAACTCTTTTTTTTTTTTTATTTGTGCAAGACTTAAATAATTAAGTAGGCCAGCCCGAGGTTAGTATGGTGATGTACATTTGAAATTTAGGAGCATGCTCTTTTATAGGTTTCAAAAATCGAAATCAGGTTTTATCAATTTATGTGTTGGATCGGTTTATAAAGAGTTTTGCATTGACTTCAATTGGGCCCGCTAGTGGATAGTTCCCGAATTAATCGGTTCTTAGATCGAATACCGAGTTATTAAAAACTACACACCCATCCCACAATTATTTACACACTTGTTTTATTCGTCCGTCCAACAATTGTTTGCACGCTTATAAATAGTAACGTCTTTCATTTTTAATACCCTCACAAATCACAATACACATTTATTTATATCAATGATATTACTTTTCAATCTAATTAATTAATCTCTTATTTTACATAAATATGTTTTATCTATGATATCATTCATTTAAATTGGTTTCATCTCCATATATAGTCAACTGTGTAAAAAGTTCTATGTTGGAGGGAGTAATTAAATTTAGAGAAAAAAATAATGATCATTTTCCCAAAATAAAAATGAAATAAAAACTAATGATGACTACTAATTAATTAGGTGGCCGTGGCTGTGCTGGTCAGATGGGGGCAAATTAAATTTCCTAGCAGGTGCAATTACTTCACATATTAAAAAAGAAAGAAAAAACCGTGTAAAATAATTAAAGTAATCAATATAGCTTAGCAATTAAAAAGGGTCCTTAGCAAGCAAGAGAAAGGAAAAGAAAATATTAATGGAGGGAAGTTTATGGGTGGCAGATGCAGATAGATAGGTAGATGCTCTGTATTCAAGAGGGGTGCAATAAAGGAGAGGTAAGGGAGGTAGGTCTATATGATTTATACTTTTTTTTGTTCAGTGGTGTGTATACATATACATGAGAAAGGATAACAGTCATTGTTATATATAAATCTCATGTGCGCAGAAATGTATACCAGGCAATCATGATTTTGATGCTGCTGAATGTGTGCATCTCCCAGCTTAATTACCCTGCACCCACCCCCTTTAATTATCAAGAGAGAGAAAGAGGGTGTATTGAATAGAGGTCATTTTCCAAGTTTGCTTTGGTGTTGGCCTGTTTTGGGTGTATTAAGAGGTGACTCTGCCCAGAAATGAGCCTCTGTTTGTCCTCCCAAATAATGGTGATATAGTTACTGTGTGTGTTTTGTCTCTGCTGCACTGAATGAAATGGCAAGCCTTGAAGCAAAGAAGAAAGGGATTTTTCTCTTCTACTACATTTTTCTCCTGCCATTTTTGTTGCCACTTTTTCCAACAATCTGAAGGTGTTTCCACCTCTTTTAACTACACCAAAAACACACAACTTAGCAGCTTGAGGATAGCAAGGATTCAAAAGCATTTGGACAAGATTAACAAACCTCCTCTTTTCACCATTCAGGTACTTATACACACACACATACACCACTTGGTGGGTGTATTTTTTTCATGTATATATGTTAATGGATTTCAATTCAATATTTCAGAGCCCAGATGGAGATATCATAGATTGTGTTCATAAAAGAAAACAACCAGCTTTAGATCATCCTCTTCTAAAGAATCACAGGATCCAGGTACATTTCATCTCTCTCTCTCTCTAGAAATTAAAAAGAAGGAAACGTAACGCAAAAGCCCACCATGGTCCATAAATTTCCAACCACCATGCCAGCTTCTTTTTCTAATTAATCCCATTTTTCATTAATGATTAAATCTACACACTCTCTCTCCATATTTATATATGATTAACTAAATTTATATGTATATATAGAGAGTTCCACCGGAAATGCCAAAGGCAATGAGAATGGCTAAAACAGAGGCAGTAAATGACAACACAAATAGCAGCAGTGCAAGCGTAGATGGGTCCAATAGATTGTGGCAAATGTGGCACCAAATGGGTCGGCGCTGCCCTAACGGCACGGTGCCGATACGGCGGAGCACAATGCATGATGTCTTGAGGGCCAAATCTTTGTACAATTTTGGCAAGAAATCGTCGACACACGCGGCGGCGATGGCGGCGCGCCGCCGTGCCGACGCCCCTGATGTCGTCAGCGGCAATGGGCATGAGGTATGTATGTGTACTTGCATTGATCATACGCAAAGAACACATAGTCAAACACGTGCATGTGTGTGAGAGAATTTTTCTTGATCTTACGGTGGGATGTGTGAAAATGAAAAATGGAAGTAGGATACATAAATCACAAGTTGGTGCTAAACTTGAAACGGATGAATTTTAAATTCAGCAAAAATGTCACTAGGAAGGTCTTGTATTTTTTTATTGTGTAAATAAATATCTATTTTTTTAATAAGTGTATGGTACGTGTTCATTGTTATACCATTAGACAAACTCTTATATATCAGGCACTCTTTTCAAATGATACTTATGGTAGGTATAGTGTTACTCGAAAATCAATTGAATAGTGTACTCTCATTTTATTGATTGATATTACTCAAAACCATCCATACAAATGTTACTCATTCAATTGTTATGTGGATAAATGCATTAATTCAAATTTTGAATCGCTAATTTTTTTGATTTTGATATTCATTCCTTAAATTTAACCATTCAATTTTTTCGTCCTTTCAGCCGCTGAAAAGAACAAAAAAGGATGAAAAAGTCGTATGTTGTGAACTTAATGGTTTATTTTCAAAGTTGCAAAAATTAGTTTGCTGAAATCAAAATTGGTGAAAATTAAAACTAATATTTACCATTATCATGCAAATTATATGACATTTCAATATTTTGGGTTGATAGGAATATGTATCTTTTTTTATTTTTTTAATCGGTAAATGTTAGTTGTTAGTGGTTATAAGTTAGTTAGTCAAGTCTCCTTACAAATTCAAATTCTAATTGTTTTTTTTTTTGTATCGTTTATAATTTTACATTTAGAAAAATAATATAGAAAACAAATCCACATTAATAAACAATTAGTGCCCGTTTGGTAGGCATGTTTAGCGATAAGATAAGGACCCAATTTAGGCTAAATTAGATCCTTATCTTATTGCTAAACATGCCTACCAAACGAGCATTTAAATTAAAAGTGTTGTTTGTTGATATTGATTCAGCACGCGATAGCGTACACAAGGGATCGGGAGAGGTGTTCGGGGCAAGAGCGACAATAAACGTGTGGGAGCCATCCATAGAAGTGGTGAATGAGTTCAGCCTCTCCCAAATTTGGGTTCTCTCTGGCTCCTTCGATGGATCTGATCTCAACAGCATTGAAGCTGGTTGGCAGGTAACACTAGCACTCTTACCCCTTCCATATCAAAATAAGCTCCATGTTACATCTCGCATTACATTAATTAGATTTCAAATGCGTACATACATCAAAATTTACAAATAAGAGAATAACATCCTAATATAATCGTATGTACACGTGACGCAAATCTAATTAATGTAACAGAAGATGTAACACTAATATGAATCAACTTCAAAAGTATTTGAGTTAATTTTCAGTTAAATTTATTTATCGTGTGAAACTAATATCATAATATATTCATTTAGTAATATATAGTATTATACTTATAAATTAATACCATAATATTTATTGACACACTTGATGTATTTGTATATATAAAATGTTATGATATTTGTTTATAAAAATAGTGATATTACTAAATAAATTCAATTTTATACTTATATTTTGAATTAGGATGCGTCTTGTCTTAATAATTTTTGTATGATGTAGTGTAGGAGTTGACTCCATTGAAAAAAATTGTATATGCATGTGTTGAGGGTCTTCGTATATAGTGATGTTCACAATAAGTTGATTAAATGTTTTTAGTGAATTATTATATTTAAAATGAAACTTTTAAAATATGATTTATTTATAGTTAACAATTAATGGAATGGAAATTCTGAAGCTTTAATGGTTGTACTAGTCAGGTTAGTCCGGAGTTGTATGGTGATAGCAGGCCAAGACTCTTCACATATTGGACGGTTAGTTACTTCTCTGCAATTCTTTCATTTCCATTAAATTTTAATGTCTTAAATTTTATAATACCTTCTTAATTTCTTTCAAAAAAAAAAATAATAATAATAATACCTTCTTAATTGTTGTTTTCCTTTAAGTTTATTCAAAGAAAAACATATTTGCAATCCTAATCCGTTGACTTTGGTTCTACCTCAAATCTCAATCTGCATTAAACAAATAATGACTCATATGTAGTAATGAATAGTTATTGACTCCATATTAATATTTTAATATTTTCTCCGTCCAATATAATCATACTTTTATTTTGGATGTTTCAACAAAATAAATTCTCATGCCACTTTTTTGAAATATTGACTCCATTACATTAAATTTTTATTTATATTAATTGTCACTTCTTTTACTCTTAATTATTTTCACACTACACTTTACTATCTTTATAAATCACATGAATTGTATAATTTTTGAAGGGTATAAATTAATTACTTACATTTAATTAAAGTCGAGTAAAAAGACTGACATTAGAGTCCATATAAAAATTGGATTTTTGTTATTATTTTACCGCCATTCATAATGGTCAAACCTCAAAACCATTTAAATATACAAGAAGTCAAATAATTTGCCTAGGCCACAATTATCATACTATTTATTAATAAATAAAATTCGGACTATATACTATCTAGTTTACTATGTCATGCGACGTGTAATATTTAATTCTTCTTTTTAAAAAATACAATGTATTAAAATTATGCCCACCAACCACTAATGAGCTATGAATGTTAGAAATTTGATTTTAGCTATGAGTGTTCGTATAATTTAATTTACTTTAATGGGTTCAGAAAATACACATGTGTATATTGAAAATCGAAATCTCACTGTAATTTCACAAATGATGAATTTTTATTCTGAAGAGTCGGCACGTGGAGAAAATTAATTTTGAGTCAATTCTTTCCTCTCAATTTTGTTTAAGAAAAAGTCTTGAATTTTTAAAAAGAGGGACCCTGAGAACACGAAATTAAATCATCAAGAGGCCATGTATTTAATATCGACATTAAACAGTGAAAAGGGACATTTCATCTTCCACTGCATCAAGATGAGTGTGTTTTTGGTCCACATATATTTAGTAGTATTAAAAACTAATGAATTCTTTAGCAATTTCGAGTCAAAAACATATTAAATTGGGGGTTGATATCTCTTGAAATTCAGAAATTTTCAATAATTGGAACTGCATTTAATTAACCTTACCATTCTTCTGCCTATGCATTGATGAATTGTACATCACCTTATTAAATATGCAGGGTCAAAATGGTCTTTTCGTTCACTGTCATCATGTGCATGCATGCATGGCATTGTACATAAGTTAGGAAAATTGCATTAATTGATCTTCATGTGCTATATATAATATTTTCAAATTTGATGATAATAATCAGGGTGTAAATTAATGAGTTGAGTAATGTTTGTCTAGATTTTGACTCCAACAAAAAAATCTTGAAGCTCGTGGTTCAATTTGACCTAGATCGAGCTCATTTTTTTAGTTCGAGCTCGATTCAATAAAACTTTAAGTTCAAGTCAATAACTTACACAATTTTATTAATATATTTTTTCAATAATTATTCAGAGCGATGCATATCAAGCAACAGGATGTTATAATCTTTTGTGCTCGGATTTATACAAACAAACAGTCGAATAGCCATCTGAGCTGCCATCTCACCGGTATCGGCGACAGGTGGAAGTCAATATGACATCACCATTCTCATATGGAAGGTAAAATCAATTACATTAAATCTCTAGGTTTCTAGGAAAATCTCAACCTAATTAACCTTTTGCAAAATCCTAAAAATAGGATCCAAAGTTGGGAAATTGGTGGATGGGCTTTGGTGATAACACATTAGTGGGCTATTGGCCCACTGAGCTTTTCACTCACTTAGCGGATCGGGCCACGATGGTCGAGTGGGGTGGAGAAGTCGTAAATTCACGGGCCAACGACAAGCACACGTCGACCCAAATGGGCTCGGGCCGTTTCGCAGAAGATGGGTTCGGAAAAGCGAGCTATTTTAGAAACCTAGAAGTTGTGGATTCGGACAATAGCTTGAGCTCGGCCCATGATATATCAACCTTGGCTGAGAACACAAATTGTTACAACATTAAGAGCGCCTACAACAGTGAATGGGGCACACATTTTTATTATGGTGGGCCTGGAAAAAGTCCAAATTGCAATTAATCATACCAGCCCAAGAGGGGATGGCGGGCCTGGAAAAGCCCAAAATGCAATTATTGCCATGGCAAAAAGCCCAATGCCGAATTCTTTGTTTATTAGTATTAAGAGTGTAGAATTGTACTATTTCCAGCCATGTTTCCTGCTCAATTCCACATTGATTTTCAAGTTTAGTATGCCAAGGAGAAGGATTGTATTTATTTAAGCATCAAACAGGTCGGGAAATAGCAACATTTTATTGGAAAAAGTAATTATTGTTAGTGGTATAAAGTGTATTTTGTGTTTTTATTTTTCTCTTATATACATGAAGACCTTTTGTTTTGATATAATTGCTATACTTAGTGTGTGACTCATTGGTTTGTTTTAGAAGGTTCGGATTAAAAAAGACCAACCCATTAGTATGAAAATCAACTTATCGCTTCATATTATCTGGATCCAAATAACCTGTCAAGATATGTCACATTGATCAAATTTTTTTGTAAAGATGCACTTAGGTACTTGATTATCACTGTTAGAGAAGAGATTCAAAATTTAGCCATTTCTCATCCTGATTATTCAAAATTGTCAAATTGGTTCATTTTTATTTTATTTTAAAAACACTACTCAAGGTCTACAGTTGTGGGATATTGATTATCCATCTATTCTTGTCTAATTTAGGGACATGTGATAAAGCTTATGTGCTATTTAAGAGAATAATTTATATATAGGTTTTTTTAAAGCAATTTATATATAGCTTAAAGTATATCATTTTATATTTTAAAAATTAATTCGTTCAAATTGTTTATAGAATAAATATGTTGAAGTATATCGTTCAGTAATGATATTTTAGAAAGTTATTATAAGATTCTAATTAATTATTTAATATTTTTTAAACATGTCACATTATTAATCAATATTTTAAATTATAAATGAACACTAAAATGCAGTGTGTAATAGGTACACATTGGCCCAAATTAGTCGATCAGGCACACATCGGCCCAAATTTATCGGCCCAACCCTAACAAGAAATGGCCCGAATTCATAAACGATTAACGGAAGAGCGGCAAATCTGCTACTACTCTCCCTAGCATTCGTCTTCAGCGTCAACTGTGTCTGTGCGAGGGCTTTTCACAGATTACCAGGCAAAGTATTCATATACGATTATACATACACTATACATACACGCAGACGGATACAATGAATGGGAGAGAAGAAGAGAATTTTGTGACACCTGGTGAAGTATTGGGAAAAGCCTCAGAGTTAAAACCTGGCAACGGTGCTTACTTTTCACCCGAAGATAAAAGTATACGCCTCGCTCACCGGATTCCGATCCATTATTCCTCCTCCGGCGGGCTCCGATGACTCGGTAATTAAATTCAACAAAACCCAACTATGGAGTAGTGTTTATTTTGCTGATTTTGGATTAAGGATTATTTTTGTTTTTGTTTGCATTGTTTACTATTTCATGGAATTCATTTGTATGCTGTTTGTTAGAGGCCTACTGTGGAGGTTAAAGGTCACAAGGCACATGGTCCAGTTCCAGAGCCTGGTGTTACTGTTATTGCAAGAGTAAGGTTTTTTTACCTGCCTATGGTTTTCTTCATTTATTTGTATTAAAATGGTAGATATTGGGATTTGGATTTAGTAGTATTCTGAAAAAAAAAAGGAATACTACATTACATAGAGTAGAAACTTGCTTGTTTTTGGAATTTGAATTGCTGTTTGCTAAGTTGGAATTTTTTGAGACAATAAGAGAAATAGAGGTACGATTCACGAATAGGTGGTTGTAAGTTGACATGTTTGTAAAGGCGCTTGCTTTTTATGAGTTATTGTAAAGATGAACTTTCTTACTCAATTGGTGGAAACTTTACAATTTTAGCTATGTTTTGATTCGTTCCATTCCATTCCTTGTGACAGGTAACAAAAGTGATGGCTAGAATGGCTTCAGTAGATATAATATGTGTAGGTCCCAAGTCCGTACGAGAAAAGTTTACGGGCATTATTAGGTACGTGTAATATATCTTGATTGATTTTGTGTGGCTTAAAAACATTGCTGTTTATAAGTTGAAAATCTAGTGCTGATTTTATCGAGCGTCCCTCAATATGATTATTGGACGATGATTTATGATGTCTTTCACTTTGTATTTAGTGGTTGTTTCTTTTGTTTTGAGTGCTAACTGTTGGTTTTGGAACCTGAGTAATTTGCATCTCCTTTTGGAATTATTAAAGTTTATGCAAGTAATTCAATATTTAAACATATGACAGGCAACAAGATGTCAGAGCAACAGAGATTGACAAAGTAGACATGTGGTCCTCTTTCCGCTGTGGTGACATTGTTAAAGCTTTAGTTGTATCCTTTATGCTAAAAGTAACATTCTACTTGCGTTTGTGTCTAATTTCATACAGGATTTATCGTCAGATATATGTAACACTGTTAGATCTATATTTTTACTTCTTTACAGCTTAATCTCTCTCGCTGTTTTGAAATGGTTTAAAATGCCAGTTGAGTTACCAGATACTTTTCTGTTATTCAGTTTGTTATCCTTAACATATTCCCTTGAAAAGCTATCTCTTGGTGACGCACGAGCTTATCATTTATCAACTGCCAAAAATGAACTCGGTGTTGTTTCTGCTGAAAGTGCAGCTGGTATGTATATCTTTCCACATTTATGCTTGCGAGTCAGTTTCTCAGACTTTAAAAAGTTACAAACCTTATTTACTCAAAAGAAATCTTTAATGCACTGGAACTGGAAGTCCTTAATGATTTTCAATTTTAGTGCCCTAGCTCTACACAGCTTCTTAAAACATTCACAAGCTACTGCTATGGTGGCCTCTCTCAGGACCATATGAAATTTGGGGGAAGCTATTGCAGGTGGAGTGGAATAATAGGAAGCGACTCTTTCTCTTGTGATGGTGAGACTTATGGGGTAGGTGGGATTAAATTTTAAAAGATTTGTGGATAAATAGGGTTAAAATGGAAAATTGATATGATTAAAGCTGATCCTGTGCAAGACTGATCTGAATTTGATGGATTAAATTTTGTATCAGATGGATTATGTATCTATTATGAACAAAAAGAAGGTTATGGCTCCACGATTCTTGATCATGATGTAGCACTAAGATGCTTTGTTCTCTGTTACAAAAGTCTGAATAGCTTATGAAGTTTAAGACGATCTTCTGCCTGTGAAACATATTAAAGAGAAATATTGGTATCAATGTTTGCTTGTAATAGAATTCCTGACCAATGAGAAAAGACATATTTAGATATCAGGATCCATGTTTCTGTTTTGATTCTGAACACCTAGCATTTCATCTCTGGTTCTGCTCGAAGCCAGCTCCTTTTCTCTTCGTCAGAACTTTTGACATGCCTGTGTTATATGAACAGCTGATTACATACACTGACAACCATTATGCTTTCAATGATTTATCAGGATTATAGTGACCAATTATATTTCACCTATGTAATCCTTGCAATAAATTTTACAAAAATACTTATCACTGTGAACTCATGGTTTTGTTGCAAAGGACTCCTCATCTCTACACATGGTTATACTAACCGAAGTTGGTTGGGATAGTCTGAGGTAGATTGTGAACTACCTATAGATACAGATCATACAGTCCCTTACAGATACATTCCACCCACAAAATTTAACACACAATCACACCTGGCGCATTACACCACACATAGAATGACCTCAAGATCTCAGAAACATCTTGAACATTACCTCATCACCAAGCACCCCCTTGGTTAAGCAAACCTTAACGATACTGCTTTAAGTTGATGCAGGTGCCACAATGGTTCCGATAAGCTGGACAGAGATGCAGTGCCCCGTCACAGGTGGAATTGAGCAGAGAAAAGTTGCCAAGATTGGAGCCTGAGTTATATAGGTTGTTGTAAGCCTACAACTGCTCCTGCAAAAAAGCTGTATAATTGTGTGTGCATTGTTAAACTTCTTGGCAATTGCTGCTTCTCACAATTAGTACGTTGTGCGAAGCTGCTGCTCTTGCATTTTACATTTCTCGTCGACTTGATCCAAGCCACGAGGATTCCTGGTGAAGACCTGGACAACGGTTGTAAGCTACTGCCTCTAGGGTTGTTTAGGGAAACTGAGACAATTTGATTTCAAAGATTTTATATGAGAAGATATGCCAGTATGACTGTTTTCTGGAGATACAATTCTCATTATTTTGAATGAAAAGAAGAGGGAGAGAAAGGGTGAGCCTATGTCAAATCATTGATCAGTTTTTTCAGAAAGCACACTAACTATAATTAATTGATTAAAAGGAATTCTGTAGAATTTTGACATGTAGACAGTAAAGACTGTTTTTTTAAAAAATTGAACATATTTGTATGTCTAATAAGCATTTAAAGATGGACGCGTACTCGATAATCAATGACTCAATGATAATGTAATATTTGTTTGAATTCGCCCATATAAAATTAATTAAGTAATGATACTAATTTCAATAATTTGAGCACTTGTTCCTTAATTTACAAGAAAATTGCAACATCATTTTAGATCTATTATTATTACTTCATTACGGATTTGTCTAAACATACATTAGGCCCATTTTTAAGAAAGTTAAAAGAAATGAATAGAAATTTGAGGGATAATTATTTTTAAGAAAATTAAGGAATGAATAAAATTTGAGGGATATTTATTTTTAAGAAAATTAAGAAATGAATAGAAATTTGAGGGATAATTATTTTTAAGAAAGTTAAGGAATTGACAGACGGCAAAGAAGAGCGTGAAGTTTATTTCATAACGTGGGATATTAATTAATTACTAGTATTAATTATAAATAACAAAGAATATCCAAAAATTTGCATTTTTGTTCCTATTATATCCACCTGTCAAATCCGAAACCAGGAAAAAAATTAAAAAGAAAATTGCCAAATTTCTCTTCAGCTTTAGCTCCCTTTCGCAAACCACATTACAGTGAGCAATGGCTACTGGGAGTGTTTCTCTTTCATCTCTCCATGTTTCTCTTTCATCTCTCCATCTTATTCCTCCCTCGAAATTATCTTCCACCCATGCCCATCTCTTCCCTCAAATTACCCTCCATTTCCCCTTATTCCCGCGCTACAAAATCCTTAAATCCAAACACCTGAGAAGAATCTCATTTGCTCTTACGGAGTCATCAGACTCCCCAAAATCGCTTGACCCTGACCCTCAAGTTCTCCTCAAACAACTTTCTGTATGAGATCAAAAAAATTTATCGATTATTCAGTAATTTCGCATTGTTCTTCCAGTATGGAATGTATTGCACGTTTATGTTAATTTGAGCTGGCTTTGTTTTTGTTGGCTTTTGCAGGATTGCTTTGTTCTTCCGGCGGATTATTTCAAGCAGTTACCTAAGGATCTTCGTTTAGATGTAAGTGTATTTTTTTAGGAAAAGTGCTGGTTTATTTTTATGAGGTAGTCAGTAGCACACAAGATTTTGATACAATTCTTTTTCTCTCGATTCACATTTTACTTTTGCTTTGATGTATGGTGTGTTTTTAAATTCATTTTTGCTACTAGTTTGGATTGTAGTTAGTATTGTTCTGCCGTTGTGGAATTTCCCTTCTGTGGCTTAATTACATTATGCGTAAAAACCAAAAAAAAAAAAAAAAAAACAGACCTTGTGCATGGTCTGAAATTGATAAAAATTTGAACCCATGGGTATTCCCTCCTTTCAGCCAATGCTGAATCGAAGATCTATGCCCTGTATATAAGTAAAGAGTGTTATTTGGATTTGTACTGAAGAAAAAAAGGAGAAGAATTTTTGGCTGACAATTACATAGTTTTTATTTTCTCTCTTGGATCCACTATCGTTTGACTTATAGTGGGTGCAAAAGTCAGTGATGAAAATATATGGAAACTTGGACAGGATTGCATATCGTATTGGAGTTATTTTCTTGGCCTTTTTACTTCATTTTTGGATAGACAAAAAGGTCTGACTGTAGAGAATCTGACCTTTTTCTTTAAATGTTGAAGCTGAACGATGCAGCCTTTGATCTTTCAAATGGCCCTGTCAAAGATGAGGTGAGTATTTTTTATCATTATAATTCATGCCCTTATATGAAGAAGCAGAAATTTTGAAACTTTGACTTGAGAATGTCGACTAGTATAATTGTGTCGTATTATATGCCCCCTTCTGATCTTCCTAATCTCTCTTTGTATTTGAAAGGAATGTTATTCTCTTTTATCTCAAGATATCAACTTTGTTTGTTTATACTCATTATATGTTATCCATTTGACACTGGATAACGTTATCAAATATATTTCCTACTTTGATGACTTGTTTCCTAATATTCCTGCATTTTTAAATACATCCAAATGCACTGCATAAGCTCAATAACTCAACACTACATTAGGACATGTGAACATCACCCACCACCAATCCCTTACACCTTTAAATTGTTAATTAAAACTCATTTGAGCTGTTCCAAATGCTTGATAGCTAACCGTAGGAATTGATTCAAAATCTGTCCATTTGATTGTATTCAGTGTGGTGAAGAGCTGGGAGAGACTTTGTTAAATATAAGTCGAGCATGGGAACTTGCAGACACATCAACTTCTGCAAGCCTAATGAGCAAGCTCCCTCTATTAGTAGGTTCTGCCACCGGTAATAATAAGTCAGGCAAGTGTGTAATGATACATTCAGTATGGTATCATACTGTAAGCAATCAGGCCATTTATGTATCGTAAAATGTGATTTGAACTACTTCTCACTTGTTTTGTCTTACTGCTAGTTAGCACTTGGCAGACGCTTGGTATCTGTTTCTAGGAGATTCCAGGGCATGGGTCAATATGGTCAAGGTGAACTACAAATGGTATAAGTAGAAACTTTCGATTTTTCTTAGATATGCTCATGTTTCAAGTCAAAGACTATATCTGGAGTTGCCAAGTGCATTTGTTTCCCCCTCAAGTTTATTGTTTCTTCCCTTTCAAAAAAAAAAAAAGTTTATTGTTTCTTCTTTTTAGGAATAAATCACATTTAATTAACAAAACCTATATTTCTTCTTTTCGGCTTTTCCTTAAGCTTATTGTCGAATGATTTTTAATCAGCATAGATTGCCAAAGTGATGAGTAGAACAGGAAAGCTATTGTTGACAAGCTCAGTTCCTGAGGTAGCTAATGATGAACCGAAACAGGAAACCAAGGTTCTAAAGGTATATATTGTCTTGCAATTTGACAAAGTTATAATCTATAGTCTACTCCACTATGAAATATTAGCAATCATAATATTGTACATCTGCAGTTTGGCGATCTTCAAGTTGAAGTGACTCCAGAAAAAGCATATATTGGCGCTGCCATTGGTGTTATCTTCGGGTATTTAATCTGTGATTCTCCAATCATCAACTAAAATTTGAGGTTTAACTCTTTATTTTGAACATTCACACACAGGATTATTTCATGGCAATTGAGTCAAGGCATCCAAAGTATACCAGAGAGCTCTTTGGAGTATGCAAATGATAACGCACTGCTTCTTGCTAAGGTGCCTGAACTCTCTCTCTCTCTCTATCATGTGTGTGTGTGTGAGATATCCTCACTGATAACAGGGAACGATGGCAAATGCAGTCATTGCGAGGAGCTCTGCTGGCAGCTTGCTATTCATCAGCGATTCTATCTGGTATTTCAGCTGTAGGACTTGTCCTCCTTGGAGGACGATTAAAGTCGAAAGACGAGTGAAGTATGTTCCCTGGACGAAGTTTTCTTTTCGTCTTCATTTTCTCCAGTTACGATGATCGCTTAAATCACTCATATTATCATCATATCAAGTGGTGTTACTCTTGCTTAGTTATATTCCTCTCTGTTTTAAAATTACAATTACATAACTGAATTGTCATCAAAAGCGAATTTAAATATCTTAATATATTTGTATAGATTTAATAATTCAACTAGTTGGCGATGACAATAGATGATGTTAGTTTGCCTACTGATTATCACTAAAATATTGATTGCTTGGACTTTCTTGCTCATTATTATGTCTGAAAATTCATCAAGAATCTTCTTCTGTTGAAAAATGATAGGTGCTGTCATTGCATATGCAAACATAGCGTTTTCTGGTATGAACTTTCTTTGGATTTTATAATGTTTGTCTGACATAACTGAAAGTTACATTAATCATGTTTATTAACTAGGATTATTGACTAATCCTGATTAGAGTGGCCATTTCTACTCTGAGAAGCCATCTTCAGCTTCTTTGATTAGCCAGCCAGCCTTTTGGAATTTATTGCTTTAATTTTGCAGAATTTTTCTTCTAAAATTACGGTACGACGAAGAGCTTCAAACTCAACTATTCAACAAAAATTAAATTTCTTACTCATTTTTAATTGCACTCTAATATAAAATTATGAATAATTGCAAATATATTACAACTTTTAAATGTGGTTGTAAATTAATCCCCTTTATGCCCGGGTATGATGTGACTTGTCGATGTGTCACATCCCTTAACCAAACGATGTTTTTAATCATAAATAAATATTAAAGCTACATTTTAATGGCACAAAAGGAGCTGCCAAAATACTAATTTGTAATAATATTTAAAGATGAAAATTTATTTATATTCATTTAAAATTTTAGATTATAATGCAATTAGGCAAAATATGTGGTAATTTAACTTGCAATTAAGTATTTTTAATTAAAGATCTAAATATAAAACACACATATATAAAGTCTAAAAATATTAGTAAATTAAAGCACGACCATACCCTGTATCCGTCAGTTTCACCCTGACTACTAGCTGTGATCATTAAAGTAAGCAATATTTAAATAACTGAACATATGATTTTTTTATTTCAGACAGCTTTCATTGTTATTAGGTGGTATGAGTATTTAATCACTCATATTTTGTCAAAGTCTTCTTCAAACATCCACAAGTTCTCACGTATTCCTACATTGCTTTCTCTCCTCATACGAATACGATTAGAGATGTAATCAAACCAAACCTTGTCTACTGTTATGATTTTGGATTGAAAAATATTCATTCGAGTTTGTTTAATAAAGCACGTTAATATAAACAAATAAATTTAAACTCAATTGTATTTGATTTATTAACTCGTGAACCTACTCTGGTGGAGATATTGTTGAGATTTCGCTAGATTTTAGATTTTTATGTTACGAGGCCCAACACAATTTTATAATGATGATTATGTTAGATTTTTATGTTATACTTCCTGGCGTCCACAAAAACTATGCCCAAAGGGTTGGAACACAAGTTTTAAGTAACAAGTAGCTGAGGTAAGGGTATATTGGGTATTGTGGGATCCAGAAATAAAGTGATTGTTTGTGAATGTAAAATCAATATCATTTTGATTAATTAAGTAATGATTAACGGATGATAATAAAGTGATTGTTTACATAAAAAGAATGCATTTTTAGTGGACGGACTAATAAATAAAGTGGACATATTTTTGTTGGACAAGGGAACAAGGGAAGTATTAGATCATTTTGATTTATATATCTATGTTTAGGATTTGATTTTATTATATTTCCCTATTATTTAATTTTTTGTTCATATTTTAAATAAATAGGTTCTACATTATTGTTAGGGAGTTGAATTTTGTTTAATAAAAATATTGAGCTTTTTTTTTTCCTTTTTATCATGTTTTAAATTTTTTATTATTATGTATGTTTGTGAGCTAACTCGCATAAATTATAATGAGAAATATGATTTTAATTTATAATTTTTCACTTAAAATACATATATAATAATATTAAAATATATAATAAAACTTATTAATTAACTAAAATCTTAGAATTTAGTAGATATATATGATTTTTTAAATATATAATTTTATTTTTTAATTAATTGATAATTAATAATTTAATTTAACATTGATATTATTGAGATTGTTTGGCCTCGTATAAGCTCATAAAAACTTTTTGATGATTTTAAATCCAATTCAAATTATGAAACGACTGATTATGATTTTAAATTTTCGAATCATTTAACCTCTCTGTTTCCAGTTGACTGTCTTTAACCCAAGCTTAAATGCTTAATACGCATCAATCAATTTTACTTGAGGAAAAAAAAATTTACTTGAGAAAAGATCATTGGACAATGCATCATCACTAGTTTCTTGGGGAATGCGTGACATGCGTCATGCCATTTTTTCTTAATTTTTTTTTACAATTGTTCGAATAAAAGTTTTGTAAATTGTTTTAATTGGGGGAAAGTAGTATTGCCCAAAGGCACACGTAATTAAATTCATTATCATTATAGTAAAATAATATAAGAGAAAACATCCTACACGTCAGACATAAAAATACGTAGATGCTTTGACAAATAAATCCAATTTTCTTTTATTTATTGAGCTGTTTATAAAAATAATTAGTGGTTGTAGAATCTTTTCATGTATAGTTAATTAAAAGAATCAGTTTTAGATTCATTGAATCTGTTTTATCTGGAAGAAAGCTTAAGAAAATTATGATTATATTACTATTTAAATTCATTTTATTCCTAATTTTGAGTTAGGTTCGATATTAAGACAAGTTAACAAATGGATTAATTGTAGATCTCGCCCCCAATCTTACATAAGCATCTTTTATTCAAAGAAATTGTCTCTTATAAATAAATTTGTATGAACTTACTTTTTCAAAATAACATTATTTAATATATGAAGTAATATTATTTATTATTTTGAATTAGTTGCATCAGTTATCGTGAACTGTGTTTGAAGTATTGTGTTTTAAAAATATTTAATTTTATATATTATTTCTCTCAAAATGACAAATTATTATATTTCGTAAGCTAAACATAATAGTACTATTACCAAATTCATCATAAAATTTCTATCCACCTCTTTGAATTAATGCAGCAGTAGATTTAAGATTTCTAATAATATGGA
Source organism: Paraleonurus japonicus (assembly GCA_030762865.1). NCBI lineage: Eukaryota > Viridiplantae > Streptophyta > Magnoliopsida > Lamiales > Lamiaceae > Paraleonurus > Paraleonurus japonicus. Next base: position 7,867,195 of record CM061053.1, read on the forward strand.
TAAAAATTTGTGTGAGTTTGGTGCATATGATTAACTCTATTTTTACGATTATTGGCATGCACGTCATGAACATGTATTATCACCATCATATACATAAACTGTTATAAATAATAAATATGACAATAATAGTGGATATGCGTGACAATAATACTACATATACATAATAATAATAATAATAATAATAAAAGTTTATTGTATTCATTCGATTTGTTTATGTGATACCCACATATGAAACTCATGTCAACCTAAACTAGAATTAATATATTGGATTTTATAAGGAATTCATCATTGATTATCATATCATTACTCTTTATTATGACACTATATTTAGAAATATTTAAATAGGAACAGACTGAAAATATGGACATCACATCTTTTTCTTGTCAATTTTGACTGTGTCATACAAGTTTTTGCCTAATAATTAATATCTTTTAATCGGTATTATGCGGGTTTTTTTTTTTTTGATAACTCGGTATCCTACCCAAGGACCGACTAATTCGGGACCAATCCCACCGTCCACTAGCGGAGGCCCCATTTAAGCTGTATGGACCGATCCATCTCGTAAATTGTTTGCACCCAATGTGTTTCGAACTCCGATACCTATGGGCATCACACTCCTGCCTCAGCCCTCACCATTAGGCCAACCCCGGGAGTTAGTATTATGCGGTTTAGAGCGTATGAACAGTGATCATGTAGCTAGATGGGTTCCATTATGGGAAGTACATTTTTATTCAAAAAATTTCTATTGAATCTTTGACTTATGACATGAATAAAAATTGTTACAATTTATCTATGAAAAGAGAAAAAAATTGAAAAACTTTCCAATTAATTAAAGCACTAATAAATGAACATTTTGACTTTTAAGTAGCAATCCATTCTTCACGATACCTTTCACACTTAATTCATACTTGGATGACATAATTTTGGGGGTATCTTCTTAATTAAAAACAGTGAATAAATCAAGAAAAGCTCATTCTCCTACGGTCTTAATTAAAAACAGAGAGTAATTTGATACTAATGTTTTAATTTGGTTTCATGATTATGACAATTTTCTTTAATTAATATTTTCTCATATTTTTCTCTAATTTACCCTAAAAAAGCATCTCATTTAAAATATATATATATATATATATATATATATATATATATATATTCTCTCGTACTCATATTTTCCTCCCGTTTTCTTTTATTAAAGAATAAATATATTAAAATTTTATATAAATTCTCAAAAGCGATATATATAAAATGAAATGTATACCGTACAACGTTTTGAACTTTTTCGATTAAAACTAATCTATACTATAAATTGAACGTTCTTATTTTTATGTTCATCTCCTTTGTACAATAAATATTAAATACATCAACAATTTCCAAAAATAAAAGTATTCTTTCGTACAATTTTAATTCTTACTTGGCCTACCTGTCAAAAAAAAATTCTTACTTGGCCTAGATTCATGATTCATAGAATCGAGCATGAATTTGAGGATCATAGATTCATAGGGCCTACATAAGGCATCTCCGCAGCTTGGAATCGAGCTCCAATTAGAAACGATGCAACCATTGAAATTATAATCATATATCACGTGTATATTTATTGTAAATTCATCAAAGTGTTGAAAAAAAAATCAAAAATAAAAAGTAAAATAAAATATTAATGGTTGATAGAGAATCTCCAAAGTCAGAGAACTTCACAAAGAGTTGACTTTGTTCTAAACCAATCATAAAATTTAAAATTTCAAAGTGCATAAATGTGGAAAGAGACATTATATTTATATAAATATATTTAATTTTTTCAATACAATATTCAAATATATATACTAGGGACGAATTTGATCTTATAACCGCAGTAGACATCAATTTATATGTACACCATCAATCATGTGACGCCACATAAGTAATTAATTAAATAATAGTGGACTCCTCCGTATATGTGACATCACATGATAGATGATTAACACGCCACATAAGCGGTGGACATATAAATTGGTGTCCACCTGTGGGCATAAGATCAAATCCGATACGAGGAAACTCTTGTGCAAATCGGTTTACTCATGTAATTAATTTGCTTTTTATATATATTTTTATATATTATTTATAGTTGTATTAAAATGTATTCGCTTCGTCCCAAATATTTTTGCACACATTTCTTTTCTCGTCGTCCCATCTTAAAAATATCATTGTTATTCTACCGTATTTTTTTCTATCTCCTACTTTATCTCATTAAATCTCACAAAATACTTTTAAGATTTATTCTCTTCTCTACATTTTATTCTCATAAAAGTCAACAAAATTAATTTTCTTAATGTTCATGCGCAGAGAAGTGTACAAAAATACCTGGACGGAGGAAGTAGTACTAATTATCAATATGAGTTGTTTTTTTTTTTTAAAGGTTATTTGTACAATAAAACTGTTTTAGATGATATATATATATATATATATATATATATATATATATTTATTGTCCTAATAAAATATTAAAAAAATGAATATTACATGTGCAACTGTATCTATATGTGTGTAATTACTAATGTGTCCCATAATTGTGGGTCATAATTCAGATTTCAGAATCCTCGAATATACACTCTATAAATACCAACTCCATATATTCATCTTCACTTCTATAAAACAGAAAAACAAACACCCACCCCAACAGGCATGGCTAACCCCATGAACTGCACAGCGTCGGACCTCCTCCCGCTCCTCGGCGCCGCCCCAAACGCCACCGCGGCTGCTGCCTTCATATGCAGCCGCTTCGATGCTGTCTCCTCCAAGCTTTCCGACGCCACGTACGCCATCGACAATACGTACCTCCTCTTCTCGGCGTACTTGGTGTTCGCTATGCAGCTCGGCTTCGCGATGCTGTGCGCCGGCTCCGTCCGCGCCAAGAACACCATGAACATCATGCTCACCAACGTCCTCGACGCCGCCGCCGGTGGCCTGAGCTACTATCTCTTCGGCTACGCCTTCGCCTTCGGTGGGCCCTCGAATGGCTTCATCGGCAAGCATTTCTTCGGCCTCAGAGATTTTCCGTCGCCGACGATGGATTACAGTTTCTTCCTGTATCAGTGGGCTTTCGCCATTGCCGCAGCGGGTACGTTATTCAGGCTCATTAATCTGTTACAGCTGTCATAGGGAGAGCGAATCTTTTTCATTTGAAAAGGAAAATTAGATTAATTGCATCATTTCATTGGTTACGGTCGCCCAATCCCTATTTTGTTTGGATATTGCCATATTAATTACTGACCTAATTTAATTCGCATTAATTAGTGATTTTGAAAATTGAGTGTGCACATATTTGACTTGGAAAAAGAAAGGTTTGAAAATATTTTGGTAGTTAAATGTAAAATGTCAACACATGCAACAAATCTTGTTTACCTGCATTAATGGGAATTTTTAAATTAAAAAAAGGTTCTTGATTCTTGTACATGTTACTATGGAAAATGGACTTAATTAGGTTAACTACCAATAAGTTAGATGGTGTGTGGTGTCTATGTGCAGGACAGACAGAGAAATAAAAATGTTTTAATAATACTTATTTATTTGTAAAATATTGTAAACAGAGAATTTGGTTTATTCTTTTTATTCTTTTTTTTTGATTGGTAGAGAATTTGGTTTATTCAATCTTGATTTTTGTGTCATATGTGTATCAGGTATTACAAGCGGGTCCATTGCAGAAAGGACACAATTTGTGGCATATTTGATTTACTCCTCATTCCTCACCGGTTTTGTATATCCAGTAGTCTCACACTGGTTCTGGTCCGGTGACGGTTGGGCCGGTGCTGCAAGGTCCGATGGAAACTTTCTCTTCGGCTCGGGTGTCATTGACTTTGCCGGTTCAGGTGTGGTCCACATGGTTGGTGGCATTGCCGGTCTGTGGGGAGCACTAATCGAAGGGCCAAGAATAGGCCGGTTTGAACGGTCCGGGCGGTCTGTGGCCTTGCGTGGCCACAGCGCCTCACTTGTGGTGTTGGGCACCTTCTTGTTGTGGTTCGGCTGGTACGGTTTCAACCCCGGGTCTTTCTTGACCATTCTGAAGTCATATGGCACAAGGGGGACCTACTACGGTCAATGGAGTGCAGTTGGGAGGACAGCTGTCACAACGACATTGGCCGGAAGCACGGCTGCCTTAACCACCCTGTTTGGGAAGAGGCTCATGGTTGGGCATTGGAATGTGCTTGATGTGTGCAATGGATTGTTGGGTGGTTTCGCTGCAATCACATCAGGGTGCTCAGTGGTCGAGCCTTGGGCTGCAATCATATGCGGGTTTGTAGCATCTTGGGTCCTGATTGGGCTCAACAAGTTGGCTGAGAAATTGAAGTACGATGATCCACTAGAGGCGGCTCAGTTGCACGGTGGGTGTGGTGCATGGGGTGTACTATTCACTGGATTATTCGCTAAGAAAGCTTACGTCAATGAGGTCTATCCGGGTAAACCCGATAGGCCGTGCACGGGTTGTTTATGGGGGCGGGGGAGGCTCTTGGCGGCACAAATCATCCAGATTGTGGTGGTGGCAGGGTGGGTGACGGCGACAATGGTGCCGCTCTTCTGGGGGCTCCACAAGTTGAAGTTACTGAGGGTCTCGAGCGAGGATGAAATGGCGGGAATGGATGTAACTAGGCATGGTGGGATGGCTTATCTTTACCATGATGAAGATGAGAATTCCAATCCAACACAGTTCAAGATGAATAGAATTGAGCCCACTGAAACACAAACACCCGAGCACGTGCGTGTTTGATCGAGAAATTCAAAAACTAGTTCAAAGAGTGTTTTCAAAATCTACAAACAGTTTTCACAATCACTTTTTGAAAAAAGCTTCCAGAGATAGCTTTTGGAAAAAATGATTCCGACTCATTTTGTAGAGTTTGCAGACACCACCTTAGTTCCCGCAGGAAGTCAAGGGGCGGGATAGCCTATTAGGACATTCAAACTACAAGTGGTTGTTGAATTCTCTGTGTATGCATGGAGATGACATGTTATTGTAAATGGGATTTGGTTAAATTCTAAATGGTTTGTTTTCTTTTCTGAACCTGTGAATCGAAACCTTCAGTCTAAGGCTTCTACTCAAAGATCAAGATTTTAAATTCAATAAAATTTTGTATAAATATTCATTCGTTTTGAACAAAAAAATGCAGGATATATACACTAAAACCTACTAATCCTCTATTATTAACCTATTAGGGTTCATGCATAAGGACAGTAGAAACTGAGAACATTGTACGAAGATTCGGAATATGCTTCAGCTCGAAAATGGCACATTTTCAAAACCAAGAGGTTGATCCACCATACCTTGCTCTTCAATGAAAGCGAATGTTGCTTTGGAAGAAACAATTTTTGTCTGAAGTCACATGGATTAGAATAACTTTGTCCAAAATCCCAAAAAAGGGAACATGCCAATCAAGAATCTCATGAATAGTTGACTATCTCCCTTTGTTCTCCTGCTTATTTTAATTCTCCCTTCTACTCTTGGTTCATCTCCCTGTTTAACAGATGTTGCACGAGGCTCCTCATCTGCTCTCACCTGTCCATCAAGCTCATCCCACCCACCAAAATCTTGCCAATTCATCTCTTTCTTCGTTGATGAAACATTATTTCCCTCGAACCATGACTTGTAATTATTCCCTGCTTCCTTTCTTGTCCGAGAACGGTTTTCCTTTTCTTTTCTCACTCTTGCACGGTGCTGAGGTCCAGCAAAGGGTCTCTTCTTGCTCGATCTTTTCCTCGTTCTTGGGGTTTCATCGGCCCTTCCCCACAATGCCTCAGTAGCTAAAGAAAGTGCAGACTGGGCAAGGGGTAGAGCTAACGTCATGATGATACCATTGGATCCCGTGCCCATTAGACAAGAGATGATGACTGCTGGAATCATCCACCCAAAGGCTCGAAGAAACTGCAGTATAGCTAACTCCATTGGGTCATAGAATGCCAACAAATTATCAAATGCAACACGTTTTATGCAGTAACATGCAGTGAAAATACTATATTGATGTTAGTCTACACAAACAATGTGTTTAGAACACCCATATTGACACAAGAAATGATGACCGCTCCACTTTCGCACATGCAATGAGAAAGCAATAGCAAATGAACGATTACGGAGAACAGAATATTTATGTGTTAAAAGAACAAGACTTGATTTTTCAGCAAGAAATTGAAAATATGAAAAGCATCCAAACAATCTCAGTTTTACTAGGGAGGTGAGCGAACCTACCCACCGAAGAATCACACACAAAAATGAGTGAATCAAGAAGAAAAAACACTCTCATACTAGGGATCTATGCCTACTTAAAGCTCCAATCAAGATTGACATTAACAATTAAACAAATTGAAGGAGATCCTTATGCAATGTGTAAAGTTATATAATTCATTTACCACATTACTGCAGCATCAATTACAAAGAGAAATCCTTCAGTCAACATACTAGTTTCAGTCACTGCCATTTGCCTTTATAACATCAAACTTCACATTTCCCCGACGTAAATGGAGATATCCCATCAATAAACATGTACATAGGTTATGAACACTAAAAGTATGGATAGTAATATCATAACTCTACATTAACAGCCGAAAAAGATTATCAAGATGAACATGTGGTTCTGCCAATTATCAAGATCGACATTAACGACTAAACATTTGAAGGGAGAAAGAGAAATCCTTTTCCAACTTCAAATTCATAATTTTTCGATGTACCAGAGAAATCCCATCAATGAACATGTACACAGGTTCTCGTGGTTAGTAAGAATGTATTATCATAACTCAACATCAGCAGCGGAAAAAAGTAAAGCAGGAAACACTCGACCTCGTAGACTACCTTAAAAACCCAATTGAATCCAATGGAAGCTTCGAGAACTCCAAACCCTTCATCCTCTTCTTCATCATCTTCAGCGTAGAGATCATCCGACCACCACACCCTCTGCTTCGCGGTGTTCCTGAACCTAAACCCATCCTCTTCATCATACTCGTTCGTCGCGTAAGTGTCACTAAATCTAGACCCTAGATTAGGGTTCGCTTTCTTGTGCCACTCCCATCGCGAGCCGCCGCTTCGATCACCGGAAAAACACTGCCACCGACGAGCTCTGCCAGCGGTAAAATTACGTGAAATTGGAACCGAAAATTGGGTGAGAAGTTGAATTGGTCGAGATCCCATGAATTAGGGGAGAATGGAGAAGGGGTTCGAGTCGAGAGACTTCCATTACTGGTGTAACCGTTGAGTGTACAACAAGATCTGCCTAAGGTACAAGCTATGACGTCATAACTCTATCCACTAATAAATATCTTGAAATGCTAACTAAGTAACTAACTATGGAATTTTCAGCTGAAACCGCTTTGACAGTTGGTTTCAACTGTTTTAAGTGAATTTGGGCTTGACGGGCCTTGGTATAAATGGGCCGACCCAGCTAAGGAAATCACTTCATACTTCTTAGTTTCATCCGCCACTAAAGTTGAAATTTGGAAAAACCGACGACTCTCCTCCACTTTCTCTTTCCTCTGGCATCGACAACCGCCGCCACACCTCCGCCGCCGTCACCACCTGAAGTAAGAAACCAGCTAATGTCAAACAAGAAGAATAATTTGCTCTAGAATAAGTATATAATTTCGGTTTTGATGCAGAAACTTATACATTCCATTAAAACCCTGTCACCACCCTCGCTCAATTTGTTCTCAAAACCCTCATCCGCTACTTCTCCTCGTTTTCGTTCTCAGGTGTTTGTAGCCTGCTTCCGATCTTATAAATCCGCATCATCCACCGGAGATTTTATCAAAACGCCGATGGCATCGTCGGCAACGGGGAAGTTGCCGTCGCAACCGATACAAGATGGCTTAGGGAATAAATTTTGGACCACGTACACGAAGGAGTGGACGCAAGCTCTGTATAGCCCATTCGTGGTCTCTTTGGCCGCCGGAAATCTCAAACTCGATACATTTCGTGATTATATCGCGCAGGACGTTTTTTTCTTGAAGGCCTATGCGAAAGCGTTAGTAATCCTAACTGTAGCACCTGTTTTTAGTTTTATCTGTATTTCCATTTTTGGGTTTTTATGTAGTTTTTTTTTAAAAAAATATTGGAACTATGTTTTTTTATTCCTATAAAACGCTATATGTTTGGAATGTTCTATATCAATTATGCTTTAAATGTGGGTCAAGAAGTAGTATTGGGGTAGCTTCTTATGTTGATACTTCAAGAAATAGTGAATATCCGTATGAACATGGTTTGCGCCGGAAAATCTTTGTCATCTTGGTCCATCTATTTGCAATAGTATTAGTAAGTGTATGGGTTTCTTTGGTATATTGCTCAGGCGATGATGATTCCTAAGAAGGGAAAATGTTGGTAAACAATTATATCCACTTTTGATGTGTAAAATCTAGTCACTGCATTAGGATATTAGTTTACTGGGAAATGCAGAGAGAATATCAGCCTGCAATTACCTTATTTCATCAAAAATATTGGTAGAAAAGAATTTTTCATTTGGTGATTTTGTTTTCTTTTTCCTTGTAAAAGAAAGAGTGTTTCCTTGTTTGCGTTTCATTATTTTCAGTCTTTGAAGATTTGCAAATAAATGGTTATAATCTCTGTTTGAACTGTATAAGTTTTGAATTAAATGGAAGCGGTCAAGATGTTCAACTCCAGATTATGCCTGTTGAATCTCCTTTTGCTCCCCTGTATTACTATCACTTACCATTTTTCCTCTAGTTCAAGGGTCATTAACTATGGTCAATAGTGTCCTGTTGGGGGATATCCGATAAAATAACAATGGTCAATAGTTCCAATGCATCTCACCTCTTGCAGCCCACCTAACTAGAAGTGCTATTATTTGTTAACCATCTTGGTAATAAGGCACCAAGATAAATATTCCATTAATCAAGGACCTTCACAGATGAGCAACTAATCTAATTTACAGGGACATAAAATTCACTTTAGTCATCTTTGTGTAAGTTAATATCTGACATTTTTGTTGTTAATAGACAATCAGATGCTAATGTTATAAATAAGGGTTACACTAATGCCACTGCCATGTTTCTTATGCTACCTCACATTTTATAGTATTTTTTCCTGACTTTTATAGTATTTTGCTTATTTCATTATTGATCATCTCTCTTGATGTTGTGACTTGGATGCCCTCGCTTGTAACATTAATATTTAAATAATTTGGATGAAAGGATGACCGGAAAAAAAAAAATGTAGATCATGGAATATCCATATGCATTCTTAGATTGCAATAATACCTGTGGCATTCAACAGTCAAGAAAGATTACTCTAACGTAATTGTCTACCAGCTACATGTAGTTTGTCATTTTAGGCACAGGCGTTTTAACAAAGGCAAACCTAGGTTTTCTGAGTTCAATTAACTTTAAGCTTCTTTGCTGCACTCCCACATTCCTCATTTCCATGTAAAAATTTCTTATATTGGTGGAAATTTTGTTAACCAGGTATGAAATGGCAGAGGAGTGTTCAGATGACGACGATGCAAAAGTTGGGATACGCATACTGAGAAAAAGTGTTATTGAAGAGCTTAATATGCACGATTCATTTGTCCATGTAAGTATTGATAAGAATATGCAGTGGCATGTGTTTGTTATAAAGTTTTTGTTAAAAAGAAGATGATGATTTTGATGATGATGATGATGATGATGATGACAATAATTCAATAAATGAGAGGGGGAGTTGATGGTTCCTGTCTTCTAAATAACTAGTATCTGCCCTAATATCTGCAAGTCTTTGCTATATTTGCATACTAGTATATAACAACTTCTGGATTGTATTAGTTTTCTCTAATTTCACTTTCATTGGTTTAATAACTCTTTTCCTTGTTTATTTTTTCCCCTTGATTTTACATCCCTATAGAGGATTAGTTGTCTCTGATGAATTCCCTGGCTCATTTTGATTATGACCTGTCAATTCTGCATATGACTCCCTTCTATAACTATTTTCTACCTTTGAATATGCAGGAGTTGGGCGTTGACTTGCCCAAAGAGATAATTCCAAATTCTGCAACGCTCAAGTATACAGACTTTTTGATGGCATCAGCCTCAGGAAATGTCCAAGGAGTAAAATCTCTTAGTAAACTTGCTACTCCTTTTGAGAAAACAAAATTGGCCGCTTATACACTTGGTGCTATGACTCCTTGCATGAGGCTTTATGCCTTTCTCGGTGAGGAGTTATTCAAACTTCTTAATCCCGATGATGGCCTTCATCCATATCAGAAGTGGATTGACAATTATTACTCCGATAATTATCAGGTTTGTATTACAAATGACAAAATCTAGCTAAGCTCTTTAATGCACAAAGATAATACTCAACTGGTGTAAAACGCTTGCCATAGATCCTCACATCTCTTCAATTATTCTTTTCTTTAGGCTGCAGCTATACTAACAGAGGAAATGCTGGAGAAGTTGTGTGTGTCTTTGACTAGGGTAGAGCTTGATATAATTGAAAAGCTCTATCATCAAGCTATGAAGCTGGAAGTAGAGTTCTTCCTAGCCCAGCCACTTGCTCAGAAAACTGTTGTTCCTCTAACTAAAGAGCACAATCCAGCAGAACATTGTCTGATGTTATTTTCCGATTTTGATTTGACATGCACTGTTCTGGATTCTTCAGCCATCTTGGCAGAAATAGCAATAGTAACAGCACCAAAATCAGATCAAATTCAATCCGAAAATACACTTGCTAGGATGTCATCGGTTGACTTAAGGAACACCTGGCAAGAACTCTCTAAGGAGTACACTGAAGAGTATGAACAGTGTATTGAGAGCACCTTGCTTTGTGATAAAGGTGTTAGTGTGTTGTCATAACTTTCTTATCATAATATCTGTGGTCAGTTATCTTCACTTGTAAATTAGCATGTAATTTGTTTTGGAAATTGATTGTGCCTTGCAGAAGTAAAATTCAATTATGAAAAGCTGCGTGAGGCACTTGAGCGCCTTTCAGATTTTGAAAAGAAAGCAAATTTGAGGGTGATTGAATCCGGGGTACTCAAGGGTCTGAATGTTGACGACATAAAGCGGGCTGGAGAACGCCTCAAATTTCAAGATGGCTGTACCAACTTCTTCCTGAATGCAGTTAGGAATGACAATTTGAACAAAAACATTAATATCCTTTCCTATTGTTGGTGTGCTGATCTAATGAGGTCTGCTTTTTCGTCAGGTGCGCTTCTGTGGACTTAGGGGATTAGGTGAATTTATCATGGGTTCAGTTAGTCAGTTTTTATTGATCTGAGTTTCACATTTCGTGATGAGTATATTGCACCCTCATCTACAACTTTGAAACAATTGCAGCGTTTGCTAAAAAAATTTCTTAAAACTTTGGTGGGAAAAAAAAAAAAACTTGCAAAATTAGATTGTTACTGTTACTTTAGTGTAGCAAGGTTTAACATATGATTGCATCGATATGATTAAGGAATTTATTAATTACATTTATGGTGTTACTTCCTTAAGGTCCCTATTTTCAGATCAAGTAGATGTAATTAAGGATCTCAAGTTATCTTTACAGTTTTTACCTCCCTAAGCTCCCTATTATGTGATTTTGTTTTCCCGTGCATGTCCAATGCATTAAAATGCTGTTTTCTTGTTCATTGTCTATAATCATGATTGAGCTTTTTAAAAGACTGGGTAGCCTTAAATTTGTGCCAATTCTGCAGTATTTGTTTGTATGCTAATTTGGCCTGATCTCAAGCAGGTGGTTTATTAAATGCTGTGAATATACATGCAAATGAGTTCGTCTCACGAAAATTCAATATCCACAGGCGAGATTGTTAAGAAGGTTGAGACTCCCATTGACAAAATAGAAGCTTTTACGAATATCATGCAGAATTGCTGCAAGGATAAGAAGACCCTGACTGTATATATTGGAGATTCAGTGGGTGACTTGCTTTGCTTGCTTGAGGCAGATATTGGTATTGTCATTGGTCAGAGCCCAAGTCTGACAAGAGTGGGAAGTCATTTTGGTGTTTCGTTTATCCCTCTACATCCAGGTTTGGTCCAGAAACAGAAACAGTTTACTGTGGAAAACTCATCTGGTTGGAAGGGTAAATCAGGGATTCTATATACAGTATCTAGTTGGGCAGAGATTCATTCTTTTATTTTGGGGTGGTAAGAGCTGTTACTCTATTATACACACGCCTATCACATTCATGATAGTTTGAAACCATTTGAAGAGATGTTAATATAGGATACCTATACAAGCTTGGTGGCTGTTTTTGTTGTGGGCCGCTTTCCAGCTTTGTCGTCTTGAATTCCCGATCAGGTCTTCTTTTTCCCTTTGTTTTTCTTTAGGGGGACCGTTTCGAACTGTAAATGCAATTCTTTCCTCTTGAATTTTTGCTATTGCAATATTGTAATTGTAGACATATGGTTCACCCTCTTTTACTTTTGCTATATTCGAGTTTTACATTGAATGGCTATTTGGGGTATTATTGTGTCGATTCTTGATTTTGCAGCTCTCTTCCTGTGATTCATTGAATAGTTATGTCTAAACTGTTTGTCTTTTCAATCTTACTGCAATTTTCAATTTAACTATTGCTTATTGAATTGCTGGGTTTGTATATTATAGGGATGAAAATGGATGGGGGCATATTTGAAGTTCTAGACCCGCCCCTGTGACCCACCCACATTTTGACCCAAACCTGGTCATTGTGGTTCTGGTCTAGATTAACATTCCTAGTTTTATGTTTTAACCATCTAAATTCTTCTTGTTCGAAAAATTGAGTATTTTGATTAAGGGATTCGAAGCAATGAATAATTTGTAATCATCATTTTAAATTATTTTCCAAGTAATTTTGACCCATCATTATGAAACTCGAAACTTTTTCAGATGGCAATTGGTGTCATCATTTTGTGTTTGACATGTTTTTGTGATATGCACTTTATTTTACTTTTAATATATAAATAAACATAGTTTTAACTTAGATGTCAAAATTCATTTTTATGGAGCGCATTTTGTGTAGTGTTTTATTTTGTCATTTTATCTATACAATCGTGTGTATACTTTTGATCATATTTTGTGCGCCACCCCTACACAATCTCACATGATTCTTGAATGAACAATTCATTTGTTTTTAGCTTGTTCATTCTTTTAGATAAACAACATATAGTTGGGATTGTTGCTATTTCTATTTGTTACTTAAAACAAAAAAGTGTCCATTTATGTCATGGTATCCACTTAGGCTTAGACAAATCAATTCCAAGAAATAATTTGGATTTCCACAATGAGATTAAAAACAAAAAAATCAAGAAATAGATTACTCCACATCCCACTTATTCTCTCTCTCTCTCTATATATAATATAATATGTATATACACACATATTGCAAATAAAAAAGTTATTGCTTCTTGTCAAAAAGTAGGTGATTGATGGAAAATAGAGTTCGACCAAGCTGCACCAATAATATTTTGTAGGGTAATGGATAAAGATCCAGTGTTTTCTTTTCTATTCGTACAATAAAAGTCATTATCAGTAGTGATGAATGATGATCCTCAAGAGAGAGAGAGACGGGGATATTCATATTGCAATGCAATATGGGACAGCGTTGATCTTATTAGTGGGTTGGATGGCTGTTAGAGACTTTAATAATTAAATTTTGTTGGAAACTTCTTTTTAAAGTATATTGTTATATTGGATATTCATTATTACTTAACTGATATGATCAATTAGTTGTATCGTGTGACTAAGCACACACTAAAAATTAATTTAAATTTAAGGTTTTGATAAAAAATTAAGTTGGCCACATTAATATAAAATGTGTGATTCAAATTTTCGAATTTAAGATAGGTGGTTATGGGTTGATAGTTAGGTACGTATTAAGATTATCAACGATTTATATTTCGAGTATAAATTAATCTTATCAATGAGACTAATACACTATAAAATATTGGTCAAAAATATATGCCAAGTATTATTTTAATTCTTGTCCCTATATGTAGGGGGAAATAAAGGTAAAGATTCATTTGAACGAGATTATAGTACATCATACTTTTTATCTACCTCAAGTCAAGATGGATTTGTTTTTCGAAAAAGTCAAGATGGATTTTGATGGACATGAAAAAAGGCGATTTACTGAATTCTTATCCAAACTCAAATAATTGGACTACGTAGTAATCAATTAGAGTGATGATTCAAAATCTGTTTTCAAATATTTTTCATACATAAGAGAACACATAAAATAAAATAAATTTTTTTAAAAAAGTAATAATTGAAATGTTGACAAGTAATTTTATAAATGTAAATAAAAGATTTAGTTGGATCGTGTGTACGTGATGACCGATCAAAAGTAATATCCTTTTCATTCCGTACTTAATGTGACACTTATTGTTCGACACACGTGTTAATGTAAAAGTTGTTTAATAATACAAGTTATTTTTTTATAAAGGTACGATAATCTTTTAAGCTTTAATAAGATAGTTGTTAAATAGTACTGTTATAATTTAGACTAATCAGAATATAAAAATGTCGATTACTTAACTAAAAGAATAATAAAGATTTTTTAAAATAAGGTCCATGCATTTAATGCATGGATTAGATTTTTTTAAAAGATTTAGGGCGACACATTTGTAATATAAATAGGTCATGTTGGTGATAATAAAAGGGATCTAGAATCCAAAGGAAAAATACTTAAGATTAAACCTAAACACCTCAGCAATTCTCTGTGTCATATTTATTGTTCTTACTAGAACTACTGAATACCATTAAATCATCCTATTGGTATTAAATCCATTAATAGCACTCACGGCTCAAATCAAACCGTTATTCCTATAAAACCAGATATAACCCGTGTGATTATTTTGAACTGTTTTATTAGTGTAACAACATGTTATAATTTAGACTAATCAAAATAAAAAATGTCGATTACTTAACTAAAAGAATAATAAAGCATGTTGTCAAGAAAATAAAATATTAAAGGTTAGACTACAATCATTATCCTTATTTGTTATAGTTCTTTAATCTTTCGAATTAGTTTTATTTTATTTTTTTGGGTGGGGGTGAAGGTTATTATTTCTTTAATTCTTTTGTTTCTTCCCTTTTTAATTAAAATTAGTGATCTGACCCACAATTTTTCATGGGCCTTCCTCAGATTCCCACTTCAACATGGTAAAATTTGTTTTGCACTCCGACCCCTTTACTAAAGAAAGTGATATGTCTTGTCATGTAATTTAATCTCATACTTTCAATATGCATCATAATATCATATTTATACGGATTATACCGGTTAAAATAATGAATAACACTTACATGTATCGGTTGTACCGTATAATTGATATTTAACTATTATTATTCAGTAAAAATAATTAATATTTTTAATAAAATAACTAATACTTCTTCCGTCCATTAATACTCCACAATACCTTTATTTTATTTATTTTTCTTAAAATATTTATCAATCCATTTAGACACACATTTTGTGGATGAATAAAATATTATTTAAAAATTCATGTGAGTTCCACTACTAAAATAATAATATGTGACGATAATTTGACCTGCCTCCTTTAATTTATTTCCCTATGACCTAATCAAATTCATTCATTCTTGATTTTCTAATATGTATATATATGTACAACCTCTCATACTCCTTCTCCCCCTCCCCCTCTTCCTCATCAGTCTTTTTGATCGGAAAACATGTCGAAGACGACTGCGCCGCCGTTGACGCGATACGATGGGCATGGTGGGGATATAGATACACATGTGTGTATGCATATATGCAACATGTACATGTGACAGAAGCAATTGACACCAAGGGGTTGAGGTTTTTATTTGAAGAAAAATGCAACTTCTAGGCAAGTCTGATGCTTGGCTTCTATTTACTTCTTGTTTTTAATTTGCAAAATTTCCTAAGTTTGTTTTCTCCTTGTTTGGATTGGAAAATTGGTGGGAGAATATACATGGGATCTTGGAATCTTTTTAACAATTGTTGTCCAAAGATTCCCAGGATCATTCACAATTCTCTCTCTAGCTACCTCTTTTTCTCTCTCTTCAACAAAAATCAATCTTTTCTTCTATGGAGTTCTTGTGTTTCTGACCTTGTAAGAGATCTAGATCATTCTAATGATCGTTTCATTCTGTGAATTTAATTTCAAGGTAATTAGTTTTTTTTTTTTTACAGTAATTTCAAGGTAATTAGTTGATATCAATGTTAATAGTTATAATTGATATTTTTCTTTTAAGTTTGTTAGAAATATTAAGATTATAAGCATACATAGCTTATTAGATTCTTTTGTATAATTTAAAGCATTATAATGTATTTCATTTCACAATCTAGCTAGCACCAATTTCGTTCACATTGTTTGTTGAACGAATTTCATTTCATTTTAAAGTTTAAATTTGTAGAGATATGAATAGAAGAATTTTATCTTTCTTTAAAATTTGAATTTGTAAAAAACGTGAATTTAATTTATTTTATATTAGTTTTCTAATTTACTAGTAAATGAAAAACAAGGCTGAAATACAAATGAAGGAATGGTGATTGAGATTTTATTAGAATGCTAATATTATTCATAGGAAGATCAACAAAAATGGAGTTTAACGAGGCCGAATTAGGAATATTCTTCTCTCAAATTTCTTAATCAAGTTCGACCATGACATCCTTAATTCTTGCATTGCCACCACATGGTATATAACTGCAAAAAGATGGAAAAAAAAAAAAACAAACAAATAAAAAATTCAAGAAATATATTTTTATTTAATTCCGGGTGAGAAATAATTGGTTTAGGTAAACGACAATGTCGTGATGATAATCAAATATTGATGCATATGTCTATATATAGTTTATTAATTAGTACAAATAATGTAGTAGAATAATTAATTTGAAGACTTGTGTTTTTCTTTTTGCACAAGTTTAGGTCCCATATTACATGACTTTAATGATCTTGAAATAGAGTCAATTTTTTTAAGTTAATTTCATAAGTATTATATTTGTTCAAGTAATATCATTATACTTATAAATTAGTTTCATAATATTTATTCACACAATTTGGTGTATTTGTGTATGTAAAATATATTATGATATTAATTTGTAAGAGTACTAGTGTTACTAATTGAATATTATGATTTTCTTGAACTAATGTAATATTATTGAACGAATTCGGTAAATTTCACATAAGAGTTTGTCTATAAAACTTTATAAGTGTCAACTTTAAGATCTCTAACAACTAGTAATATTTTCAGATGAAAATTAATATTTCATACCCGTCATATATATATAACTACATTGTAAGAGTCATCAAAATTTGAAAGAAGTTATATCAGTACTAATGATTTGATTTGCAGTAATAAAATGTTAGATTTCTCATGGAGGTCGCACTTCATATAATTATTTGTGTTAAAGAGAATCTTTATAAGAAATCAAACTTTGAATATGTAATGACAAGATCTCATACACTTCAATTAAAATTAGTGCGTATTTCAATCAATCTTATGTTTCATTTTATATTTTTAATCAGATCTAATATTGTGGTTTAGTTATATTAATTTGTTTGCACGTTCGTTCTATTAAAGATGGTATCACATTCATGCGCCTAATTGTACGATACAATTGGTGCATAGAAAACTGATAATTAATTTTATTAGTGGGGAGAAATAATCCAATATGAAAAAGGATAATTTAATATAGTAAATCAATTATGAATTTTCTATTGGTTGATGCGTCATGAATGAGTCATGAACTAGATTATTTATAATTATTAATTAGAGTGGTGAATTAGTTGAGATGGCAGTTCACAATTATGGATTAAAGACCTTTTCAGCTGCCGACTATAACAGTAATCTCCACTTAAATTTAGACACGTATTACATAATACCCTTGTTTAATGTCATCTAGTACTAAGTAGTGTCACAACGTTGGAAAGGGTTAATTTGGGATTTTTTTGTTTTTTTGAAATCGTAAAAATTTTGATTTATTATTGGTTTTAGAAATTAATCCATGGTAAATAACAATTATGTGGTGTCTAGACTTACTTAACTCTCATCATGATTGAGTAGCATGAATATATATATATATAGTTGATCATGTGCATCAGTTACAAGTGTAGTACAGTTGTGCAATAACTTTTTATTAAAATAATTAATATTTTTCATATAGTTAATATTAATTAATTAATATTTTTGTAAAATCATTGATATTATTAAAAGAAATCATAGGATAAAATTTTGCCAAAAATTAAATATGTATGAAAATATCACACTTCCAACTACTTTTATTAACGTGCCGAGTTATTTCCACACACCAAAGTTCGAGTACACACACTTATCCAAGTTGACACACTTTTTTATAAGTACACACACCCGAAATCTCATAACTGCCCCTCCCACTAACCACGATCCTGTATGTGTTGTTCGAATTTTGTTTCGCACATTCATTCAAAGTGCGGAAGATAAAATCGCACACGATATTTCTAAGTACACACACTTTGTGCAAATTTTTTTTCGAACAAAGTGCAATTGTGCGGCTTTTTTTTCGCACAGAGGGGTATCTGCATATGTTGATTTTTTTACAAGTACACACACCATTGTGCGAAAAAATCCGAACATAGTACAAATGTGCGAACAACCGAGTGTCGAAAATTTGAAACCCGTCATCTTCACACAAAATCGGCGACAACGTTCAAATACACGTAATATGGTAATGTAAATGCATATTTTGAATACAAACTACTCAACAAATTATTTTAGAGCAACAAAAACACAAAAATACAAGAAAACCCTATGTATAAATCAAACAATGAAATAACCGAAATAAAAACTTACAACAACATATTTTCATCACTTGAAGTCCCCATTCACAGCAAAATAACTTCATCACGTTTCTTGGTGAGTTTCATGTTTTGGAGCGACATATGTTGGGGTTTTGGAACAAAAAAAAAAAAGAAGCTGGAGTCGTTTATGTACGTGGGAGAAGCGCCGCAACGTTTGGTTCAGGTGTGTGTACTTGAAAAACTAGTTTTTGTACCATATTTCACTTTAAGGGTAGGTTAGTCTTTTTACTGTGGTTTAGTTAATTTTTTTCAAGGTGTGTGTACTCTGAAGTTTGGTGTGTGGAAATAACCTGGGCCTTTATTAACTCAGTTAAAAACCCAAGTTTTGCCCATCAACTTATGCAACCCAAGCCCATGTTGAAAATCCAAGCACATATAAAAGCCCAAAAAAGTTTACTTTTGGGCTTTAACTCGTTAGGACCAATGTTCTTACAACAATAATGGTGTATGTATGTACTCTCAAAAAGGGCCCGATTATATACACCTCAGTATTAGTAGCTATACATACAACACTCATCATATTTTTTTATTATTTTAATATAAATATTGTAATGTTTAAAATACTCTTGATAATTCAAAATCAAAATTTAACTTGTATTTTCTCCCACCACCCCCACTTGCCGCCACCGCCACCACCACAAATTTTCAACAGTCTCCAACCAATACCATTACACGAAATTCATGGATACTAACAAAAAAAATTATTTTTCCCACCTTGTGGAAAAATTAATCGAGAATTCTCCATCTCATTCGGAGCGGATCCTCACTGGAAGAGGATTTTCCACCCCATTACCGAACATATCACTTTGTTAAGTTGAAATGGATAATTGTTTAAGGTTGTTTGAAATATTTTTAGCTTCAAATTTTATGTTTAAATGATAATTAATGGAGCCGAACTGAATTTCAACTTTACATTTTGTTGAACATTAAAATTTATTCAAACTTGTTTGTATTTTACCTAATCAAACTTAAATGATTTTTATCGACAAACTAAAACTCAATATTCAATAATTTAATTTGATTTTTAATCCGATTCCCCTTTTTCTAGCTTTTGAGCTGCGTTTATTTTATGTTGACATTCACCTGTAATAATATTTCTTTAAAAAAAAATCAAAGCCTTATTGGTTCTTTGTAAAATTATTACAAAATGGCTCTTTAGCCTAGTTTTAAAAGGGAAATACTAACAAAAGTGCCATTTTTATTTGAAATAATAAAAAAAAGTGTGAAGGCAGTTATTATGAATTAGAAATTATTTAAAATAATAATTTTAAGGTACTCATATTGGTACCACTCTTGAAAAGCTTGATTCGAGACCCATCTCTAATAATGAAACATGAATAGGATTTGTTACAGAAAAAGCATGTGGACACCTCACTTAGACTCATAATTGAATCATTCTTTTCCATATTAATATTTCATTTTAACTTAGGATATAGTTTTAAATGATGATTAAATCGGTGGTCCCTTTTATTTTGCATTTTAAAGTAACAATTAAAATTTATTTTATCATGTCATTACCCCTTCGCTATCCCTAATCGTGGATTGAGCTATGATCCGTAAACTGGCATTTAAAAATATATTAATTATTTACGAATTAATGAACAATTTTGTGATGTATGGCTATTGGGTATATTTTTTAAAAAATTCATTTCTTGTGATTTACTTTTTCACGTTACGTATGCGGATATGATTGTAACTGATGTTGAAATCGATTTATTGGTTGTTGGGTTATATATATAATTATTTTTCCTGTAAAAAAATCTTTAATTTGCAAATAAAGTTCATGTAATTTTGCCAATTTTCTCAATTGGGTCGAAATTAAGGCATATAAATTGATTTAATGATTTACATTAAAGTGGTTCTGCAACATATATTGATGAAGTATTTAACACAAATTAATACATGCATGGATGTTCTGGTCCATATGCATGTAGTTACGATATTGCATACTTTTCATCGGTTGATTGAATATGATCGATTTTGAAAAAAAAATATATAATATTCCCCGCCTTAATTTTGACTCGCCTGAAAATTTACTTAACTGATTAATTTTATAATTAATTGACTATGTCTTTTGTGCACCAAGACCGTACAATTTAATTTAATTATTAAACAGTATCAATAGTTTTTAATTAACAATGTCAATTGGACATCTATACATGTTTAAAAATGTATTTGAATTGCACGATATATGTGGTGGCTGGTGCATTTAAGATTTTGTTCAATTAAATTGATAAGTTTAAACGAATTCCAAAATCAAAATTATTATTCCATCACCCCACAAATATAGACCTATAGTTACTTTTACACGGATTAAAATATAAAAGCTACAGTATTATGGTTAAGACATTAAATTTTTGTTTGATTTGCCTATTTTGCCCTTATGTAAGTATCTAAGTATTTATTTGAGAAAAAAACAAGATGCATTAAATATGGATAAATATGTAAGTAAAAATAAATGATACATTAAAATTAGTCTATTTTTGAGTGACGAATGCAATATAAATTAAGTCTATTTTTATATTTTTGTGAGAGGGTGGAAATATTATTATTAAAATTGTGACAATATATGTAAGTCCATTTTCAAGGCAGAAGCTGCAGCTTCAGGTGACCCTCAGTCACATGGTGTCCAGCCCCCTTTCAACTTTTAGTATTTGTTTATATATTAACTATATATCAATCAATTAAATTTTGAACTATTTTCCAAATTTTAAATTCATAGAAGATTCAATGAACCAGATGGGTAGCATGTTCTTTTCCAAGTAATAACAGTATGTTTTTATTATTTGAGGGTGGAATAATGCACACAATAATTGATAATTTATTTATTAATTTGTGTGTGTGAAATGGAGAAAGAAAATATTGTTCTTTGTTGGATGATTCTAATGCAAATATCACTTCGTACCCTAACATGCCCATATTCTCTTATACCCCTCTTTCATCATCTTCAGCTCATACATTAATGATAATTTGAAAAAGTACGACTTAATTGGGGTAAATGCAATATTGTCACACACAATAATTATATTATGTTGGAAATACCCAATATATAGGCTATCATGTATGCATGTGATCAAATTAATTGTGCATACATAGGCTACCTAATTAAGGTGATTCATTTAACTTTATGTTATGGATTTTAAAGAATATTAAATTAATCAGTTAACTTTATTGTATATATATGTTTGGTGATTCTCAATTTGTTGAAGAACGTCCAAATTAAAAAAAAAAAAAAAAAGTAATAAAATTTATTATTATAAATTAGGATTATAAACCTCCATAGTGTTGTTCATCACTTTTCTGCCGAGAAAATATATATTGTGGGAATTGAATAACTAAAGTTAATTTGAAAACCATATATAATATTAATTTATAATATATGTATTAATGACTATAATATTTTACTTCAAGAAGGGTGAAAATCTGCATACAAGGGTTACAAGGGAGACGACTCCTTATAAAATAAAAATTTAAATAAAAAAATTACATATAAAATGAAAAAAAAAAAAATCAATACACACTTCAATGTAATTGATTGAATATTGCATAATTTTTTTTTCTTTTCAGAATAGTATTTCAACTTATTAATATATGAGTGCGTTTTTATACATGCATGTAATGCACGATGCAATATTATTTATAATATATAGATGAATTTAATTGGTTGTATATATAGTATAATTTAACCAACAGGGTTATATTATGTGACAACAATGTAGCACAAGCATTTATTGTTGGTTTTGCATGCACTATCTCCAGTCGATAAATCAATTATTCCTCACTCTAATTAATATATTTTTATTTTTGAAAGACACTCTGATTAATTTATCAGAGAGGATATTCATAATTCAACATCACCCGCTCCATTTATTTGAATTTGTAAACATGGCTGTAATACTAATTTAAAAAGTTACCAAATGTCTTTCATGAGAGATTATATGCAGGTATCAAAAACCACACATTATCATCCACAGCTATTGATCAACTGCTTGTTTTTAAGGTGACATATATTTTTCAATATTATATGAAAAAATCTTATATGCACCAAACACTTGACTTCGTTTGATTAAAATTAGTATCATATATATTTTTTTATGTATTTCGATTAAAATTAGTGTCACGTTTTAATCAAAGTTGGTGATACGTTTCATCCATGTACTCAAATAAACGGTGCAATTGATGCACAAAAGACCGACTCATTAATTATTACTCACTTCATCTCAATAAAAGCTACTCATTTTTCTATTTTGGTCTATACCACTATAAGTTACTATTTCTATTTTTTTCAACTACCCACTAAATTTATATTCATATATTTTTTATTATTTAAACATATGTCACTCATTTAATCTTACTTTTATTTAAATTTTTTATTTTCTTTCTCTTTTCATCACATCACTTACTGTATTTATATTAATTAGCTTTTTTGAGAGTGAAGAGAGAAGAGAGAGATTGACAGCTTCACTCAATCAACAAAAGCTTGACATCCCACATGACATGATGGCATGTAGATGTATTACATCTCCAGGAACAGTTTTCTCTTGTTAGCCACACAACAAAACACTATCTTATATTACAGAAAACGAGAATATTAATTCCAAGACAAGATAATCTGTAATTAACAAGATAAACTCTCATTAACCTTGTCATGAGTTGACCTAATGATCAATAATTTATAACAAAGTACACTTTAATAATGCAATTAACATCTCTCTCACTCCCTAAAACACATTCCCTTCCATGTTTTAATGTCGGAACAATTGTACATCAGTCCAAAGCTGTACAGTAATTTGCAGCAAGATTAGTAGCTGGTTAGAATCCCAAGAACTCACGAACTCAATTAAATTAAATTAATCCCTCCATCACTAATTAATCATTAGATTCATGCTTGATACACACACATGCAAAAAGGGGTCCCACTTCTTGCAATAATTATTATCATAAATAACTGATTAACCAATCATTGATCCAACTCTGTTCATATACCTCCCTGTTTATGAACGCACACCCTTACCCTAAAATGCTCCAAAAACTAAGTAAAAAGAAAAAAAGAATGAGGGCTAATCTTCTCTTGTTCTTCTACTGTTCCATTGGTTTGTATCCAATTTTTCCAATGGATCAGATTTATCATCACTTCTAGCAATCAAATCCGCTATTGTTGATCCACTGGATAATTTGAAAGACTGGAGAATGCCGAAAGATGGCGGCGAATCCGCACTGCATTGCGGATTCACCGGTGTCTTCTGCAACTCCGACGGCTTCGTGGAGAAGCTGGATTTATCCAACATGAATCTAAGCGGCGTCGTTTCTGATCATATCCAAGATTTGAGCAATCTTGCAGAGCTCAATCTTAGCTGCAATGACTTCTCCTCTGCTTTGCCTGAATCTTTAAGGAATCTAACTTCATTGAAGATCATAGATGTGAGCCAAAACAATTTTGTGGGAAAATTCCCATCTGGGGTTGGAGCATTTCCAGGCTTGATAAGCATCAACGCATCAAGCAACAATTTTGAGGGCCTTCTCCCTTATGATCTTGGCGCTGCATCCTCATTACAGAGCCTGGATTTGAGAGGCAGCTTCTTTGAAGGCTCGATACCTTCATCTTTCAAGAATCTTCAGAAGCTGAAGTTTCTTGGTCTTTCTGGTAACAATCTGACGGGAAAAATCCCGGCGGAGATTGGTGAGCTGTCGTCTTTGGAGACGATGATCATTGGCTATAATCAGTTCGAAGGTTCAATCCCAGCAGAGTTTGGCAACCTTAGTAATTTGCAGTATCTTGATTTAGCTGTTGGCACATTAAGCGGCTCAATTCCTAAAGAATTGGGCAAGTTGAAGAGGCTGACAACTGTTTATCTGTACCAGAATAACTT
Organism: Paraleonurus japonicus; assembly: GCA_030762865.1. NCBI lineage: Eukaryota > Viridiplantae > Streptophyta > Magnoliopsida > Lamiales > Lamiaceae > Paraleonurus > Paraleonurus japonicus. The sequence goes on from CM061053.1 coordinate 7,891,797, forward strand.
TTCTGGAAAAATTCCTTCAGAGATTGGAAATATGTCATCTCTGGTGTATCTTGATCTGTCTGATAACCATCTTTCAGGGGAGATTCCGAAAGAGGTGGCTGAGATTAAGAATCTGCAGCTGCTGAATCTGATGTGTAATAATTTGAGTGGTACTATTCCAGAAAAGATTGGTGAGCTGAGAAAGCTTGAGATTCTTGAACTATGGAAGAATTCTTTAGCAGGTTCTTTGCCGATGAATCTTGGAAAAAACGCGCCATTGCAATGGTTAGATGTTTCTTCAAACTCTCTGTCAGGTGAGATTCCACATGGTTTATGTGATTCAGGCAATCTGACTAAGCTCATTCTTTTAACAACTCTTTCTCCGGCCCTTTTCCGGCTAGCCTCGCCAATTGTTCGTCTCTTGTTCGTGTTAGAATCCAAGGCAATCGCTTCTCTGGTTCGATCCCATTTGGCCTTGGAACACTTCCAATGCTCGAAAGGCTAGAATTGGCAAAGAACAATTTCAGTGGTGAAATACCTCAAGATTTTGCTCTGTCTCCTTCACTTTCATTTATTGATGTTTCTTTCAATCACCTGGAATCTTTGTTACCTTCCAGTGTTCTTTCCATTCCTACACTCCAAACCTTCATTGCTTCTTCCAACAATCTGCAGGGAAAAATCCCTGATCAATTCCAAGATTGCCCTTCTCTTTCCGTGCTCGATCTTTCACACAACCATTTTTCAGGAATAATTCCTCAGAGCATTGCTTCTTGTGAAAGAATGGTGAATTTGAATCTGGGAAGCAATCAGATCAATGGAGAAATCCCTACAGCTATAGCCACAATACCAACTCTATCCATTCTTGATTTGTCGAACAATTCTCTTGTTGGAAGGATACCGGAGAATTTTGGCAGCTCTCCGGCTCTTGAAACGCTCAACATCTCGTATAATAAACTCGTGGGCCCGTTCCGAGCAGCGGAATCTTGATGACCATCAACCCGAATGATCTCATAGGCAATGCTGGTCTATGTGGTGCTATACTCCCACCATGTTCACAAAACATGGTGGGTGCACCTAGACCAAGGAAAGCTCACACAAAACACATTGTTCTCGGATTTGTTGTGGGTATATCAGTAATTTTAGCTGTTGTGATCTTGATTTACACAAGCAGACAGGTATACCGAAAATGGTATCTATGTACTAGTAACTCATTCACAGATTGGTTCAAAAAGAGCAACTCAGAATGGCCATGGAGGTTGGTTGCTTTCCAGAGGCTTCATTTCACAAGTGCTGATATACTATCTTGTATAAAGGAAACAAATGTGGTCGGCGTAGGGGGACGGGGATCGTGTACAAGGCTGAAACGCAAAGGCCACACTCGGTTATAGCTATCAAGAAGTTGTGGAGATCAGAAGGTGATGTTGAAAGTGGAGATGATCTCTTTGCAGAGGTGAATCTTTTGGGGAAATTGAGGCATAGGAACATTGTTAGGTTGTTGGGGTATCTTCATAACGAGGCAGACGTTATGATGATATACGAGTACATGCCAAATGGGAGCCTAGGCGCGGCTTTGCATGGAAAAGAGGCAGGAAAAATGTTGGTGGATTGGGTTTCTAGGTATAATGTTGCACTAGGTGTAGCACATGGCCTTGCTTACCTTCACCATGATTGTCATCCACCTGTAATCCATCGGGACGTGAAGTCGAACAACATTTTGCTGGATTCGGATTTTGAGGCAAGAATTGCTGATTTTGGCTTAGCAAGAACCATGCTTCACAAGAATGAGACTCTTTCAATGGTGGCTGGATCTTATGGTTACATAGCACCAGGTAATTAGAGCAATTTGAGGCTCACATTTATTTATTTAATTACGTTAAAATCATGGGCTAATTTATTTTTGGTTTATTTCCTGTAGAATATGGATACACATTGAAGGTGGATGAGAAGAGTGACATATACAGCTATGGAGTAGTGCTTCTTGAGTTGCTCACAGGGAAAATGCCACTCGACCCGTCGTTTGGAGAATCGATAGATATAGTAGAATGGATTCGACGAAAGGTGAACAAAAAGGGTGCAACAGAAGGATCATTGGATCCAGAGATTGCAGGGGAATGCAAACATGTCCAAGAAGAGATGATTCTTGTCCTAAAAATAGCCCTTTTGTGCACTGCTAAGATCCCAAAGGAAAGACCTTCCATGAGAGATATTATAACGATGTTAGGCGAGGCAAAGCCCAGGAGAAAAAGCATATGTCAAAGCTGGGGATATACTGCAAATAAAGAGAAACTCATATTTGCACATTCACCAGTTATAGGCCTTCTATAGTTCCACAAACTTCTGAGTTTATTTAAATGCTTTGAAGTTTTTCTTAACTTGTATTCCTAAATGTAAAGTTTTATGGCTTTGTTTTTCTTTATCCAGTGTGCATCCTCGAGCTGTGAGCGCATATTATCTTGTATAAAAATACAAATAATGCCTAGTGATGATAGAATAATGTATTGTATGCAGTTGCAACTAATTTATGTTGATAACAGACTACTTCTCAGCATAGATTAAACATAGTAAACCCTTATAGCTAATATGGGAGTATGATTTTTTCGAAATGTTAATGGGGTTCATTCTCATATTTTATTACAACAAGTGTTACGTGTAAAATGATGGTGTTATACTATTACATGATGTGTTTGCATGCAATTGTAACTTATGGGGTGGTATTTTCAACCAGAACCAAATATGATACTCCTGTCTACCACTTAATGTGACATTTCTTGTTTGACATATCAGGGTTTTAATATAAGAATTACTTAATAATATAAATTATTTTTATGGAGGTGGTATTTTTAATTTTAATAAGAGAATTGTTTAATAATATTAAATTAGTTAGTGTGATAAAAGTAATGATATGTGATATAATATTTTGATGTTTAAGGGAGATAAATAAAATGATTACAATTAATGTTTTATTATTGTTTAAAGAAATAATGCATTTAGCACGGGATGAACCTTTTGACGAATGACAAAGAAATATTATATAGTGTTCTACTCCATCCGTTCCATATAACTTTTCACACTTTCATATTTTTGTCCGTTCTACAAAAAGCTTCACACCCTTAAATTGAAAAACTTTGTACAACCTTCACCCTCACAATATCCATTAGTTTTTACAAAATACCATTACTTTTAGACTCATACATACACACAATCCAATAAATTTATTTACTTTGTACATAAAAGTTTACAAAATTACACTTTAAAAGTTCAATCATTAATCTTCTTTCTTAAAAATATGTGTTCCCTACTATAAAGAATTCTATGAAATTGATGGAGTATATTATGAAGTTTCATAACCATATTTTATTACAACATGTATTGTGTGAAATGATGTTATGCTATAAAATAATTCTCATACAAAACTTTTAAAAAGTCATTTGTGAAGATAGTTTCGGGATATAGAAAGTATGTAATTGCAACTTATACATAGATAGAGCACAGTAATATTAACTGATTTCACTCTAATATTGTTTTACTACAACACACCTTACTCGAAAAGTGATGTCATACAATTAATGTAGTGTAGTGATTATGTTCTCATATTTTATTACAACACGTGTTACATGTAAAATGATGATGTCATAATATTCACATGTATTGTATGCAATTGTAACTTATCTGTGCTAATAACATAATACTCGTACCTTCCGTCAAAAAAAAACATAATACTCGTACCTTTTAATATAAATAGAGCATAATTAAGAATTCAAAGCCAAATATGGTATAATAAAATATTATATTTGTTATCGAGTTCATTCTCATATTTTGTTACAATACATGTTGTGATTAGGGGTGAATCGGTACGGTATACCGAAAATATCGTATACCGCACCGAAAATTTCGGTATATAAATTTTCATACCGTTACCGTACGAAACTTTCGGCATACCGATTTGTTGAACGGTATCGGTATATACCGGTCCATACCGAAATTTTGGTATACCATTTCATACCGAAATTGTGCGGCCGTACCGAAAATTACGGCATACCGAAAAAATCGGTATTTTCGGTATTTTTGGTTCGATAAGTGCGGTATACCGAAATTTTTGGTATTTTTTCACCCCTAGTTGTATTATCATACTATTTACGAAATTTATATATAATTACAACTTATACATAGACACACAAAAAAATAGTAATATTATCTAGTTTCACTCTACTCTTTTATTATAACAAGGTCTCGTCTTACTCGTAAAATAATATCATACTATTCAAATAGTGTGGTGATATTAAATGAAACGTAAAGCAAATATGGTAGGGAATGGTACATACATTCTCTATGTTATTGTGTTCAATTCTTGTATTTTATACATCAACACTTTAAGAGTAAAAAATGATAATATAACCTCATCTTACTACATGTAATTCATTGAGATCTTATGTGAATTAAAGACAACGAAAGGTTGACCTATTTTAAGTTATAGAAAGAATAAAATCTAGTAGTATATCAATTTCTTTTAATTTTGCGAAAAATGAATATAACTCACCTAAATTTATAATATAAAAATCACAAAAAAATAACGATACATTTAATTTGTTTAGCTTTCAGACTAGAAAAGGGGAATAATCATTAATGATATATGAAGAATATAAATTTGAACCATATAATAATAATAATAATAATAATAATAATAATAATAAAAAGATGGTGTCATGTTTTTTTCGATTAATGGTAAACTAATAATTTATTGACATAGGATGTATACAGGTTCGTATATTTACAGATCTGTTAAATAATTTACGTTAATTACAATTATATTAAACATCTCATAAAAAATATTTGTTATTTAACATAATTGTATTAGGTATAGTAGGTTTAAGTCAAATCGTCACATATATATATTTATATTTTCAAAGGTTCAACTATCTTTCCCACATTTTTCGTACAATTTTAAATTTAGTGAATTTCTCATTTACTCATGTTTTATCCGGTCAAAAGTTTTCATGTAAAGTGTGTTCATTTATTTTATCTGATCCTTTTATCATTATTTTTTATGTTTATGTTATATATATATATATATATATATAAATTAATACCGTTGTAATTGCATTAGGACTCTCTCGTTCCATACGAGATGCATTATTTGCCGAAAAAATAAAAAAATTCGTCCATACTTAATACATTATTTCCTTAAATAATAATAAAATAATCTTAATCTTTTTATTTATCTTACTCAAACATCTCAATATTACACCACATGTCATTACTTTTTTCCACTAATCCAATTTAACTATATATTTTTTTATTAAAATTGAAAAATTATCTTGCTCCCATAAAAAATAATTTATATTTCAATAATTTTTATATTAAAATTTATGCCGAATATTAAAAATATCGTATAATTATTTTCGCGGAGGAGTAATATGGAATAAAACCTTATCTAATTATTATGTGACCGGCAAAAAATACTCAAAACCTTTTTGCCGCCACGCACTATTTCTCAAAATTACGTTATACGACGTCGTGTCGATTCTCCCCTAATTTGCCCGTCTGCTCTTGTCTAAAACCCTCATAAAAAGAAATCACAACTCATATTGCAATTCCAACTCCCCAAGCAAAATGGTCGAAGAGCTAGACAAAAAGAGCCAGAAATCGTGGATTTGGAGCATGATTCTTCCGAAAATTCTCTTGAAAACGACAACGATGAGGTAGAAAACGAGGAAGAAGAGGAGGAGGAACAAGAATCACATTCTGAGGTTTAGTTCATACTCGATTGGTCAGGATTTTAATGCATCTGTTGCAATTTTAGTTTGTTCTTTTGCTGTATTTTTTTTGGTGATGTTGTGGTTTCTTCGTGAAAGGTTGTACCTTCATCATGCTGCTGATCAAGTTCTAATTGTTTTGTTTTTGAAATTGAAGTTTGTTTACTGTTGATGGATTTGTCGATTTTTCATTAGAAGCCGTAGCTTTATCACCCTTGTGATCTATGCTATGAAGTTCTGAATGAAATAACGCTTATGTTAACATGGCCTTCTTAAAGGCGTGTTACTTTTCATTATTTCTAATTGTTTTGCATATTCTTTCATTGGAATGCAATGTATGAATGAGTGAATGATGAAATTGGAAATAGGGCAGTATATGGATTAGTTAGTATCAAAATGGAAATAACTTGGTGATCATATCTTTTGTCCTCGATTGATGTTAGATGACTTAATGCTAATATTTATGCAGCTTTGTCCTTGCTTGCTAATTGAATATCAGATCATAAAGTCGGTACTCAGGTAGTATTGTTCTTTTTTGGCAAATCTGTGATCTCACAGTTAGGTTCAATCTACCTTCAAATACTTCAATGGTTTTCTACATATTGAATGTATGGATTAGGAAATACTTTTGGGGGCCCAGTTTTCGTACTCACTATTTATAAGTGAAAGAGTTTTCTACCTAATTCATAAGGAAACAAGTTTTCTACCCAAAAAGAAAAGGTAAAAAGACAAAAAAACACCCTTAAATTCGTTTTCAGTGTAAAAATTGATAAATATCTCGAAGTAATGACTCTGTGACGAACCTTCAAGCTCCAAGACGAACCCCTGAGACGAACCATCACGTAGAAGGCATTACCTTTGAGACAAAGTCACCAAATCAATTCCCAAAAGGCAAGCCAATAAAAAATAATTCTTGAATAATTCTTGCTGATCTGTTCGTGCAAGAAAACTGAAAGCAAGTCAATAAAAAGGCATTACAATGTGCGAGGAGCTGAATTTACAGAGCAAGAATGGAGTTACCTTGAAAGAAAGCATAGATCTGTTCTTGGCATAAAAACACTAAAAATCCACATGTTCATACAATGCCAGATCCATAAGTGTCGACGTCACCATCTCCGCTGTCGTTACCTTCAAGCAGCCACGCCTCGGAGTTATACCGCTGGAAATTGTGGTGGAAATGTAGGAATGAATTTCTGAAATTTCCAGTGCTATCTCAAAATTTAAATGGGGAAAATATTAAAAATATGGTAGTTTATCAGTTTTAGGGCAATTTTGTCTTTTTAATTTTAAAGTGAGTAAAAAACATGTCCTTATGAATTGTGTATTTCATTTTGTCTTGTGAATTTTGGGCAGAAACAGGTATTATCTCAAATACTCATTGTTCACTTCCTTGAAATTGAATTGCAAATATAAATTTTCTATGTGAGTTTTTCTTAAGGGCACGACTATTGACATCCGGATATTTGCTCAATACACCCAGTTTACAGTCGTATTTGATGGTACACGGTGCATTGAGCAAAAATCCGGTGTCAATAGCCACTCTTTCCTTAAAAGTGTCATATACTTTTCTACTTGCAGTCCTTTTTCACTACTTGAATAGCATCCCCACTTTTCACTCTTGATACATACTACCTGACTCCAGCCCTGTGGCCATGTATTCATGTTTTTACCTCATAATGTTGTGGTGGTTCTTCTTAGTCTTTTTGACATTAATTTTTTTTTTTAATATTTACATGTAATCAGGAACCCTTGACTGAGGAGGAGATAGAAGAGCTAATTGCTGAGCTTCTGGAAGTCGAGAGCAAAGTAAAAAGTTTGATCTTTTTGCTATATAGGAATCAACAATTTCTCTTTACTTTAGTCTCTAAATTGATCTTTTCAGGCTGCGGAAGCTCAGGAGGCGCTGGAAGAGGAATCCTTAGTCAAGGTAGAGGCTGATGTCAGGAAAGAATTGGCTCAGTCTCTCTCTAATGATGAGGTAAGTTACTTCATTCGTCTTCATATGTTTTTAAAGAGAGAATGTGTAATTTTGAATCATTTTGGGTGGTCAAAAGTTGGATAAGGCTGTTGCAGAGGAGATGGCAGCACTCAAGGAGCAGTGGGAAGTGGAGCTTGATGATCTTGAGACTGAAAGTGCTAATTTATTGGTATGGTATTCAAATTTGTCTCTTATTACATGTTAAACTGTACATTGCTGCAGAATTAACTTTAGTTACTGCTTAAATTTTGCACTGGGTTATCCTTTGCAGCCAAAAATGTTTGAGAGACTCTCGTTGAATGCATGTTTCATTTTCATTTCCATATGTGGATTTTCATGTAGCTTTACAAATCTTCCCAACTTGTAGAGGAATTAGTATAAAGGGTGACTTTATACTTTTTAACCATTTTCTTTGCACTCCTTTTTCTTTTTCTTTTTCTGAGCAGGAGCAACTTGATGGTGCTGGTATTGATCTTTCCAGTCTCTATAAGTGGATTGAAAAGCAAGCTCCCAATGGCTGTTGCACTGAAGCATGGAAAACCGAACTCACTGGGCTGGTGCTGAAGTGCCCGTTGATGCTCTTCAATCAGTTACAAAGGCCGAGGAGTATCTCCAGATCCATAGGCCTGTGAGAAGGTTAATTCTCAGCCCCTTTAATGAGTTAATGCAATCATGCATTAAATTTGGTTCTGAATTTGGAATCTTTATTGTAGGGCAGACGGCATGGCAAAATCTTGGAGGAGGGTGCCAGTGGTTTTCTGGGAAAAAAGTTGCGAAGATTGAAAGCAATGAGGCTGTAAATGATAGTCAAAATGTAGATTGGGGTACGTTCAACAAAATGTGTTCCGATAAGTCATCTTTGGAGGATATCAGTTTTGGCAGCAAAAACTGGGCTTCTGTCTACCTGGCTAGCACCCCACAACAGGCTGCTGAACTGGGCCTGAAATTTCCAGGAGTTGACGAGGTGACATATCTTGGAGTTTGAATTATCATATATATCTTCTGTGATGCACGAACTTTTGTTAAAAGCTGCCTACTAGTATCATATTTTTCCATCTGTTAACTAACCTCGAATATCTATGGGGTTGATTTTCCCAATACACCCCTGAACAGATGAGAACTGGGCTCTCACACTGCTCGATGCTGAATGTTTTTAGTCTCGTGTATCTAATTTCACATATGACCCTATATTTTCTGCATAGACGAGTAACACCCACCGATAATGGTACTTGCATTCCCAGGAATAGAAAATATAATCTAATTTGACAGGACAGTACTCATAACTGTGTTAGATGGACTGAACAAGTTTTATATTTTGCTTCCTTAAAATTGCGTGTGCTTTGATATCATTTTCTAGCAAATATAAAGCTGTTCCCAACAGTTAAACATGAGTTGGAGGTTCTGTGAAATAAATAGTTTAAATTCTGGGAAATCCACCTATCGCTTTAACTTAAGGTGAGTATTCTATAGGCAGAGTGAAGCTGGAATTAGAAGCAGTGCATTCCATTGTTTTGAGTTGTTGGAAGTTTTTGTAGATCATTAAAACATAACAGTTTTCTTTCTATGATTCTAATACCTCTGCCGGGCATCTTAGTCACATTTTATCAAGATGCACTAGTAATATACATGTGAAAGAGCAGCAACTTGGAATTTGCTCTGTTTTTGATTTTAAAAATGATAACTTTTTACAGAAAATCTTGTCTCTCACATGTTGCACATGGTTAGGTAGAGGAGATCGATGATGTAGAAGGTACTTCAGATGACCCATTTGTTGCAGATGCTATAGCAAATGAAGGAGATCTGAGTCTTACTGAAGAACAAAAGAGAAACTTTAAAAAGGTCAGTTCTGTTCTACTGGAATTCATTCTCTTGCTACCAAAACCCTCAGGACTCACACTTGTAACAGTTGAAGTCATTTTCTCAGTTGTGGAAGATCACATGTGGCGAACTTGAATCATCAAGTGCCATTTTTTCTTCTCAATTTCCTTATCAAATGCTATTATGTCATGCTAAGCCTTCTTTGCCTTAGTCATTTGGGATATTTAGTTACACTAGCATTAGAAATTTTAACTTGAGTACTGCCTAAAGGATATTTTTTAATAAGTTTCTAGGATGTCTTAGATGGGTACTATATAACTGAATCATAAAAATTCTAAAGGACACAGGGTTGCAGATGAAGACTTAGTTATGGTGCCCAAGTGAGGATGAAATCCAAAATGCTCTAAGCTCATTATGATATAATTTTTTGAAGACTTAGATGAGTTCCTTCTTTATTTTCTATCATATTTAAGCTTGAAGCTGCTTTCTTTCTTCTTTTTGTTAACTTTTGTAAAATTTGTAAGTTGTAGCCTAATAACTTAGACCTAAACAGATGTTGTGGTACAGCAATTTTGACGTGGACCAAATTCTATTTCAATTTCTCCTACCGTATCATGTCAACTCTTATTCTTGATTTTGTAACAAGTCATATAAGAGCTCCCTTTTTTTTTTGATCGGGCAAAATGGTGACTCGAACCCATGACCTTTGGATCATAGGTAGTGGAGCTCTTACCACTTGAGCTATACCACTTCGTCAATCATATAAGAGCTCCCTAAGTGTGCTTTCTTCACAATGTCTCTGCAGTTCTTCTGACTTCCAGCAACATATATTCTATCATGTATCCAACATTATAATTTTACTTTAATTTGACAAGAATAATCTTAAGAAAGCAATGAATATTTACTATGAACATCTGAGTTCGTTTCATGTTGAAATTAAATTGTTCTTAAACATGCCCCCTTATATATTTTATGTCTCTCCTAATCTTTTTACACTGTTATAGACATAGTTGTTAGAGGCGCGCCTGAGGCGCAGGGGTCTCCAGGCTTTTCACCTTTTCAAGGCTGCAATGGGCACAGTTCGTGTGTCGTGCCCCTTTTAGCGCCTCTTTCTGATGTGCCTCGAGTGCACCTCTGAATTTTCAAGATCACCTCACCTACTATTTTTAAGATAATTAAAACGTGTTTTAGACATAATATCTCAGAATAACACACTTTACTAATAAAAATTATGTTTCTTGTATAAACAAAAATTCTCAGTAGAAACCAGCACAAAATCATAAACTAGGAAACCGTACTGAAATCTGGCCTAGGGTTTGAATGAAACTTGGTAAAAAAGAAGAAACAGCGCAGCCGCGTCGGCTTCTCTCGCGCTGTGGCTAGGTTTTTTTTTCCTGTTTTTGGGCTACTCTTACCTCTCTTTTTTTTATGAGTTATTGAGTTATGCTGTGTTTTGAACTCTATATCTCCTTTCCATAGCAAGAGAGAGACATGATACATTCCATAGCAAGAGATTTTGATATTTGATGCATTCCATAGAAAGAGATTTGACAAATTTAATGGCTGTCTGGACATAGGTTCCGATACATCCATGTTTCAGATTTAGCTAGGGATTTGAGTTTTGCCTTGTAACTGATGTAGTCATCCGTTAATTCTCAATATTCGTGTTCTGGGGAAGGGATCTCTCATCTCTTACCTTCTCTCAATTAATAAAATTTCTGTTTCTTATTTAAGATCAGTATTTCTCAAATAAACGGTTATTATTTTTCTTTATAAAAACCTTCTCCTATGTCCTAGAGGCACGCTCTTGCCTCTAACAACTATGTTTATAGGTGATTGGAATTTTAATTGGGGATATCAATGAGATATAGTTTATGGCTTTTTTTGTAGGAGAACTATCAAGCCGAGTTTTGAAAACTTGCTAATTTTTTTCATACCAATGATACATGAAATGATGAACTCAGCTGATTATGGAATCTCAATAGGATTTATCAGTAATGTACCAACTATGAGAACTTATGACCATTTGCCTATCCATGCTTGATAGATTGTTTTGGATCGTTACTGCGTTACATTGCTAGTTGATGTTGTATGGACTGTACTAATGAAGATTTTTAGATCTGGTGGCGTTTACTAATTTTGTAACATTCTGTCACAAGCAATAGCTGATTGGATTGCTGTTTTCGATTTATATCTATTTGTTGATAGGTTAAAGAGGAAGACGATGCAAGTGCTGATCGCAAGCTTCATATTCATTTGAAACGAAGGAGACGTATGAAGCAACACAAAGAGGTATACTTCAAAGCTTTCTGCTATTTAGGGTCCTCAATTTGTTTGGTGTATTTTCTTACAATCTCTACTACTATATTTCGTAGTTACTGTTTTAATTTTGGTGAAAAGATTCTCCAACTATGGCTTTTTTCTTTTTCCTTTTAAAATAGTCTGTGCACAATCAAGCTGCTGGTTATATGTAGTTTCACTTTTGATCTGGGCCCTTCAAACTTATGTAACATTTAATCACACAATCCACAGGTAGATATGATGAAATGAATGGTAGTTACAGTGATTTTGTCGCTATGCCGACAACTTTGTAGGACAGATTTTCACTAAAAATATTTCCTGTCTGTCCTTTACTCCTTTCTATATATCTCTCAGTCATTCATGTCTCCCTCTTTTTGGGTGTGAATGATTGGAATGCCCAATAAAATTTAGTGCAACAGCTCATATTTACTGCCTTATCAGGACACTAGTCAAGGAGTGCTCCCTTCAGTTGATGGGTTGATGGATCTCCAAACAGATGGTCTTTTGACTCATGAATATGGCACTACTGAAAATGATGACGCAGATGAAGAACTGAATAATCATCTGAGTGAGTTGTCTGGTGTTGATGGAGAGAAAGCTAAAAGTGGTATTGATTCCTCTCTCATTGATGGCTCTGCTTCCGTAGATGTAGCTGAGTTGAAAGGGGTCAAGCGTCCAAGAGAATTTGATGACCTACACTCCGATAGTAAGAAATATGGTACAATTATGATAGATAGTGATGGCGAAGCCCCTGAGGCTGGAAATAGGTCGCCACAGATGGGGAAGCTACCAAATCAGAGAGTCAAATAAGTTCTAGTTCAGATTCTGATTCAGATGATTCAGATGCTGATATTGGTGTCATTGCCAGGTAAACTGTATTTGCATTCTGTGATTGTGGTTTTCATTTGAGTCCTTGCTACATGATATTTAACACTCAAATGTTAGTTTTCATAAATGGTGATAAAATGTACAGCCCAATTATTTTGAAGTTCCAAATGCAGAATTTTGAAGTTTTGCCTGAGTGTTTCACCGAAAGCATGGATGGGAATCAATTGCACTGAGTATTAGTTACTATCAGCATGGTCTAAGATTTTTAGAATATTTTTGTGTTTTGCAATTCTGTTTTACTTAAATTATGCTAGAAGAGTATCATTTTTGTTTTGTTTTGACGCACTTTGGGAAATAGGATTCGCCCGTGTTCTTTCATCTAAGGTTAGTTAACTTATAGTTGCTTGGCAGTTTTTTAGGGGCCTTGTTCCATCAAAATTTCTGTTCAATTTCCTCTTGGCATAGAATCATAATTTGACATGACGCTAAGCTCCAGAAAGTTATTTGGCTACATGAAACATGAAAGCCTCACACAATAAATCCTCTGTTCATTTTATCTTATTATATAATTTTAGCCTCTTTAGTCATTAATAAATAGTTGTTGGAATTGGAATTGGTATGAACTAGCACTATCCTTCAGTTCATTTTAATCGTGCTTTGTGTTGTTTCAGCACCAAGAGAAGACGCAAAAAGAAAATTCGGAGGATCATTGATGATGCCGAATTGGGGGAAGAGACCAAGAAGAAAATTGCAATTGAAAAGGTAAATTCAATCATGCCTATTATTATAATATCTTCTTATCAACAGGCCTCAATTAAACCTAATTTTACAGGAACGTCAAGAGCGGCTAAAATCTTTGGAGGCACGGTTTTCGGCTCCCCCTATCATAAGTTCTTCAATCAAGAACATGAGTTCATTCGATGGCACTGGTGTAGAAATACTGGGGGATATATCTGCAGGTTACATAATAAATGTGGTCAGAGAGGAAGGTGAAGAGGCAGTTAGAATTCCTCCAAGCATCTCGTCAAAATTAAAAATCCACCAGGTTTGGCTTTACTTAAAATCAACAAATTTTTTTAAGGATATCTTGGTTGAGCAATAATCATTGGAAAAAATGAAGGTTAATAATCTGTTCCTAAAGTTAAGGAAGTAACTTGAGGCTTTTCTCTGGCAGCAAAGATATATATAGCAGGAATTTCACTATCCTTGGCTGTTAAATTTGATTGAAAATTGCAGCAGTACAACATGAAGAATGCATTTCTTCATGGAGAATTAGAAGACGAGATTTCCTACAATTTTTCTATTCTGTTCGTGTATGTTCGGAATATAAATCTGGAGTTGAGTTCACTGCATATGATAAGTTGCTGGATAGAGATGCCCGCCATTTTAGAACTATCCCTCATCTCTTCTCTCCTTATAAATAAGTCTTTGAAGGAACCACAGAAAAGATTTATGATCAATGCATAAATATGTTTTGCTAGTTCTGTGGTTAATACTGAACAATATTTCCTCAGTTTTGATTTTAACTTAGAGTAGTTATTATGCTTGAATTTCATCTCAGCTATTGGCGCTATCTTGATCTGCAGTTCAACCAACCTCATTGGATTGGTCAATGTTATTTAAATTTTAAATATGATGTCATTCAAGTGTATGATAAAGTTCTTATATTCCAGTTTGATTCTATTTGCTGAATTGTTTTTCTTATATTCTTTATTTTGTAACTGAACTTTATTCAGTCATGGTTTTAAACCTCAACTGAATTTGATATCCTAATTTCTCATGCACATAATTCAGATTGCTGGGATCCGATTTATGTGGGAAAATATTATACAATCTGTAAGAAAAGTGAGAGCTGGTGATAAAGGTCTTGGTTGCATTTTGGCGCATACTATGGGGTTAGGTAAAACTTTTCAGGTAGTACTTCTAAACTGGATATTGTTACTCTACGTTTCTTCCAATTCCTTTCACATTGATCATTGATGCATCCACATGTTAAATTATCTGTTATAACTTATAAGCAAATATTAGGATGAAAACTATGATGTGCAACATTCTTTTTGAACTTCGCTTCAAGAATCTACGTCATGCATTTTCTGTACATTGTGAATTACTTTAAAAATTAGAAGTAGCCTGAATATTTCCTAGATAATACTGAACTTCATGACCGCATCTTAGATGTTGATAACTGATTCTGAAAAGTTATGATGTATGAACTGTTTTCTGTAGGAACGAGGCATTCATGATATCTTCATTTCCTTTTGGGGTGTCCTAGTGCTCACTTTTATCTTTCCGAAACTTATTCAATACAATTTTGTAGACCAATTTAACTTCATTCAGTTCCTATAAAAAGTGATAAGGTTGGAATCACCAAGTATAAAGCCCCTCTAAACACTTCATTTTAGGCGGTTATAGGACAAGGCCTTCTTTTGGTTTCCTGTTACACATCATTAACTTTTTGACTGTGGAATGTAGCAGTTTTTACAAGGAGCTCTTTTATTACTGATATTCTGTGGTTGCTACCTAGTTGTTCATGATCCAAATCTGTCTATGGCTTCATACAGAGGTCAAAATTTCATTTTAATTGTGTTTAAAACCTAAACTTATGCATCTATAATAAAAGAATAAAGAAAAGTAATCTAATATAGACTTTAATCCAACCATAATTGCTTCGATCAAAGTGTCCCTTGCAAAATTTCAATGCACTTTGTTGTCTTGTTGGCATGTCTGTCAACTAAAAAGGTCTAATATATTGTACTATATTATATTTCATATTAGCCATCAAGTGAACTTATGCAATGAATGAGAACCCATCCACATGCAAGCATATGATGCCATACCGTCATATCAAGTGAACCTATACATGTAGGTTGATGACAGACAGAATGAGACTGATAGGGACATAGGAATAGGAAGAAAATAACCTTCTTTTTCATAATAGCACAACTTAAAGAAGGCATGTATAAATATTCTTATTGCACCCTTGGATTGATTCATGGCCTCATAATTTCCTGATAGTTTATAATGCAATATTCTTCCAGATTTTCTTTTTTAAAGTAGGATGCACTAGACACCACATGCTAGGGATTCTTAAATGTTGACTGGAGTTTAAAATTAGTTCCAGGTCCTTAAGGTTTTGATGATCCAAATGATGTCATACATGATAGTTTTCCTGATAGATCAATTTTGTGCATGCAGGTAATAGCATTTCTGTACACTGCTATGAGAAGTGTGAACCTAGGATTGAGAACTGCACTCATAGTGACACCAGTGAGTGTTGTACACAATTGGCGGCATGAGTTTATGAAATGGAGACCTCCTGAGTTAAAGCCTCTTCGCATCTTCATGCTTGAAGATGTTCCAAGGTTGCCTTTCATTATTTGTGCGATTAATGCAAATTCTGAATGCATAACTCATAGAAGCAATTGCAAAATCCATATTTGTAATTTCATACCTGAAATATAATCATAGATGGTTTCTAGATTCGGTTGCGTTGTTAGGGAATTTGTGTGTTGTGTTATATTATCGTCGTATGAGACTCCCGTATTTATAGTGGGCAAAAAGACCTAGGATTACAACCTAAACAAGATCTATCTACTTAACATAGAACAACTAAACAAGGTAACTACAATAATATGATCTTAACATAATCTCAACAGTCGCTGGAATTTCCTTGCTTCCTCTGAAATTTATTGGGGCTAGATTCAGTGTGCAGTTACATATGAATTTCTTCTTTCCTCTTGAGGTTATGAACTTAAGATAAATATCTTTCACAAGTTTACCCTGATATAATACTTATAGCTTTGTTTGTCCAGGGAAAGACGGGTTGAGTTGTTCACGAAATGGAGAACTAAAGGCGGTGTCTTCTTAATTGGTTATTCTGCCTTCCGGAATCTATCTCTTGGAAAGTACGTTAAGGACCGTGACATGGCCAGGGAGCTTAGTCATGCACTTCAGGTGATTGTCCTTATTAAAATTGAATATGCAAAATAATTTTTTTCTCTGCTTTTCAACTACAATATCTTTTTCATATTTTCAATTAAACCACCACATCTGATAGTGAAGTTGGTATGTGTACTCTATTAGAAAGGAGATTAGGGTCCGAATCTTTCCCCTACCCCTGCTTCTCATTTGTAATAAGGTTCAAACATTTGGGGAGAAGAAAGAAACTGGTGGACCTTTATTTCATGCACAGTGAATTTATTATTTAGTATAATACCTGTTCTTTTAGTAAGAAGTTTGTTAACTTCTCACATGTTGTGAGTTTGTCATGAAAACTATAAATATCTTAAGTTTTTACTCGTTCAGCATTTTGATAGAATTTGCTTTTGCTTTTATTATTTTTGGCCAGTATTTATGCTTATAAAGACGGTGCATATATGTTACTAGGATGGACCTGATATTCTAGTCTGTGATGAGGCCCACATCATCAAGAACACCAAGGCTGATACAACCCAGGCTTTGAAACAAGTGAAGTGCCAGAGAAGGATTGCATTAACTGGATCACCTCTTCAAAATAATCTTATGGAGTATTATTGTGTATGTGTTTCAGTTCAGAACATTATTTTTGGTTTGGCGTAGTCTTTTAATCCAATATATGATCATCTTGAATTTTATCTGTACCAGATGGTTGATTTTGTTAGAGAAGGATTCCTTGGCAGCAGCCATGAGTTTAGGAACCGGTAAGAATCTTATTCCTTTATCCTTATGATGCCATTCCCTTTAGCTTCGATACTGATGCTACAAGATTCCCATTTTGCTTTTGCAGTTTCCAAAATCCAATAGAAATGGGTCAACATACCAATTCTACTGCAGTAGATGTGAAGATAATGAATCAAAGATCTCATATTCTGTATGAACAGTTAAAAGGATTTGTTCAGAGGATGGACATGAATGTGGTTAAAAAGATTTACCCCCAAAACTGTATTTGTTATCTGTGTGAAGTTATCTCCATTACAGAGGAAACTGTACAAGAGATTTCTTGATGTTCATGGATTCACAAAGGATAGGATATCAGGTGAAAAGATAATTAAGAGATCTTTTTTTGCAGGGTACCAGGCTTTAGCTCAGGTATGTACTCATTTGACTTATTAACTGGTTCCTCACATTTCCAGTTTCTTTTATTTTCATGTAGTTTTTGTTCAAAATTAGATGGCCATAAAAAAATGTATTCATATGTTCAATCCTGTGAAATTTGCTTGAAAAGTGTTGTATTGCATTTTTGCGCGCCAGGTGATTTCAATCAAGGTAGAAGTACTTGACACACGATTTTAGAAGTAAATTGATTGCAATTTCGAATGATCAAATGTTTCAAATTGATACGGTTGAACCGTAGAATACAATCAGTAGTTTTTTTCCCCTCTTTATTTTTCAACTCATATAAACCTCTTTTTACCTATGAATGCCATAGTTTTGTAGAGGTTGCTTAAATGCTTGATAATATAGGTCAACTGGAAATCGTCACACAATGTCTTGAAAATTCAACAGATACCAACTTCCTTTTACTTGATTTTGTCACTCTTCTGTCTTCAGATTTATTAGTCTTTTGTCTAATTGACCTGTTTTTAGTGTTCCCTTTTCATTGTGTTCTTAAAATGTTAATATCTCTTCACTAATTTTCACAACCAATAAAGTGTTTAGGAACTATTATATGTTTTGAAGAATACAACTGCCATCATGTTTTATTATTCGCTGGGATGAATTGAATTCATTGATCATATTGTTATTGTGGAGTCTAAATTCAACATATATTATGTGTATTCTCTGTAGATATGGAACCAT
This sequence comes from Paraleonurus japonicus, assembly GCA_030762865.1. Classification (NCBI taxonomy): domain Eukaryota; kingdom Viridiplantae; phylum Streptophyta; class Magnoliopsida; order Lamiales; family Lamiaceae; genus Paraleonurus; species Paraleonurus japonicus. The sequence goes on from CM061053.1 coordinate 7,910,232, forward strand.
CCTGGAATTTTGCAACTGAGGAAAGAAAACAAAGACTCAGCTAAACGTGAAGATGTAGAAAATTGTCTTGCTGATGATAGCTCTAGCGATGAGAATGTTGACTACAATATGATCCCAGGAGGTAATTTTAGACTTATCTTGGTCAGTATTTTTAAGAATTAAGTTATATATACTTCGAACTTACTCTTGTATCATCAATGGGAACTGGATTCAGCATTTTCTCCAGTAATGTCTGAGCAATGGTATCTGTAATGGTTTCCTGATGAGGCCGATAGTGTGATCTATTTCCGTATATTCAAGTATCTACTTTTTAATGTTACTAATTTATTCAATCGCCCTCCATTTTTGTTGCTTTCAGAGAAAGTGGTTAATCCTCAACGAAAAATTATACTGGATTTATTCGAGAGGTGGGTGAACTTTCCTTCTATATGCCACCTTGCTTGACTAAACACTATTCATTTAATTCATGTATAATGTCGCAGAATCACCTAATTTAGGATTCTTGCTAGGTAATATTTTCTTTTGTGGCGTGATGCTTGACCAACTTGCTTGCGTCATTTTCTTCTTGCAGGACTGGTGGAGGGATCTTCTTATGGAAAATAGCTACAAGGAGGTTGATCAAGGTGGCAAAATGGTTTTGCTAATTGATATCCTCACAATGTGTGCAAATATTGGAGATAAGGCTCTTGTATTCAGCCAGAGTATATTAACTCTGGACCTGATCGAATACTATCTTTCAAAATTGCCTCGTCCAAGGAAGAACGGGAAATGTTGGAAAAAGGCAAGGACTGGTATAGGTATGTATAGTTTTATGTATTTTGGAAATGAAAAAATATAGATAATTACACTTGATTGTCCAATTTACTTAGCAATGGGATTAGTATACAACTTGGTGTGATCATAATAACCTTGTCATCTACTTTATGTATCTCATTGATTTTATAGTAACGTAAATAATTCATTTGAATGACTTTACCACTCATCTCATTTGGTTTTCTATGTGAACTATACTTTATGGGAATCAGAAACTTAAAAAGTCTGTATCATCTTCAGAATGCTAAACTTATATACTCCATCGGAAATTCATAATTTTATTAGACATTGCAAAAGATGTCCTTTTTGTTAACCATGATACAATCTCATTGGGACTCAAACTTCAAGATGCCAATTTCCTGTTAGAATTCAATGATTTGCACATCCAACGAAGGCAATGCAATAGTTTTTCCTTTTTGCATCTATAACAGGTTAGACGGAAGAACAGAAAGCTCCGAGAGGCAGAAACTGGTTGAGAGGTTCAATGAACCTTCAAATAGAAGAGTCAAGTGCACTCTGATATCAACAAGAGCTGGATCTCTGGGGATTAATCTTCATGCAGCTAACCGAGTAATTATAGTTGATGGATCTTGGAATCCGACATATGATCTGCAGGCTATATTTAGGGCTTGGAGGTTCTTGTGCAACATTTTTCCCTTAGCAAAACCTAGCTAAAATTAGGGAAAAAATTGATTTTACAGTCCTGTAAGTTTATTCCTTATTTCGCTAACTCCTGTCGACTTTCATGAATTAAAAATAGTTTGTTAACTTTCAATTGTTCGACATTTTAGTCCGGTAATCAACTGTAGGAGGTGAAACATCCGGTTGTGCTGATGTGTCAATATCAAATTTATCCACATAACTGAGTCTAGTTTCGAACAATTGAAAATTACAGGACTATTTTCAATTCGTGAAAGTTGATAGGACTTAAATCAAAATAAGGTCTACTTAACGGACTAAAAACTATTTTTCCCTTAAAATCATGGATTTTATTTTTTTAAATAACCACATTCATGGGTGTGTAGGTATGGGCAAAAAAGCCCGTTTTTGCATACCGTCTGCTTGCACACGCAACTATGGAAGAAAAGATCTACAAGCGTCAGGTAATGGCCCCTCAAAATTTGTTCCAGTAAGTTGCTAGATTGAATGAATCCTGACGAAGATAATTGTATAGGTCACTAAGGAAGGCCTTGCTGCAAGAGTAGTTGATAGACAGCAGGTTCATAGAACCATGTCTAAAGAAGAGATACTACACTTGTTTGACTTCGGTGATGATGACAATTCTGATATAACTGCTGAGTTGGGACAAGAGGTTGGTATTTCAACTGAACCAACTAATAATGTTCATGGTAGAAACTTGTTGAACCAGAAGCTGCCACTTCAACCTGGGATTTCGTCTGACAAGCTATTCGAAAGCTTGATAGGCAGCCATCATCCAAGGTAGTTTGTTCTGACTTCTTGTTGATTTTGGCTATTCCTATTACACATATGACTCAAGTAGGCTGGAAAAGGAGAAATTCGTTCTGTATACTCTAATATCGTAAAGTATCTTGCTAAAATTGAAAGGAAATTTTATAGAACAGTCATAAGAGTCGACCTATGATGCTTTATGGTATGTTTGCTTCGGGCTGTAGGAGGATTTGGAAAATCCTGATTGAGAAATTCTAGAATAGTAAAAAAATAAGTGATAATGTGATTATTATATTTGAAAAATGAAAAGCATGAGAGAGAATGTAAGAGTGTAGGTATTATAGGTTAGAATTATGATGAATTTTGAAATCTAGCTTGCAGCATAATCCTACAAATGAACATGCATTAGAATTTGGAAAGTAAAATCTTTGCTAATCCAGAAATAAATATACCCTTATGGATCAGTGTTGGACTACTAAATATGAAGATAAAGGCTTAATTAGTTGTTCTTGTACTTGTAATGTGTTCCAAGTTCTAACACACACTTCTTTTCCCTTTCAGTTGGATCACAAATTACCATGAACATGAAACCCTCTTGCAAGAAAACGAAGATGAAAAACTGTCGAAAGAAGAGCAAGATTTGGCTTGGGAAGTGTACCGGAAGACCTTCGAGTGGGAGGAAGTTCGACGCAATTCTCCAGACGAAAATGCAACTGAGCAGCAGCAAAGGCCCATTGTACATAAAAGCCCGATCCTCCCCTCCTAAAATAGACCATGCCCTCGAACGGGCCAGGCTACGCCATGCAAATCGCTACGGGTTCGTCAGTGTACAAACTTGGGACACCTATTGACCCTGAGAACTCAACAAATTCCCAAGGGTGGCAGCACGATATGCGGTGAATGTGCTAAAGTAGTCAGCTGGGAGGTAGTCAAGCCCGATTATAGGTTCTACTGATATGATTCTTGAAACTTCATCTTCATTGATTTTATTATAGTTGCGGCATCACCTTAATTTATCAGTACAGGATGTGTTGTATTGTCTATCCTGATTAGAAAACCACAGTTTATAGAAGATGCACATATTTTGAGCTTAAAGGTCATCAATTATAACGAAATTTGTGTATTGTACTAATCATTTACAATCATTTCAATCATGCGAAGGATGGTAAAATAGAATATTGAAATTTAATTGATTTATATTTTTTAATTTGTATATATCTTTTTATTTATATTAAGATTTTAGGATTCTATTCTATAATTGTTATTGTTTATTTAGTAAAATATGTTAGGCTTTATTGCTGACAAATAAGAGTTATTTTATATGTAAGAGAGAAGAATTACAGATTTAAAAAGTTAAAAGAATGAGTAGAGTTTGAGGGTAAATTCATAAAAGTATAATGTAGAAGTAGGGGAATTTGTTGAATTGTGTGAGTACAAAAGAATTGATGGTGGAACCGATGAAAAAAAAGTATGAAAAGTATCAATACAACATATAAAGTATCTTATAACAAAATAATAACACTCTCAAAACAAGTTTCCCATTAAAACTTGTTCACACAATTCTTTACCTGCCAACTAATATATACAAATTAGAGGCAACACAATGCCATAAAGAAGCAAAAAAATCAATTTCGTATGATATTCATCAATGAACAGATTGAACTAGAAGATGAAACACAAGACGGGATTCAACCCACGGTCGATCAACATCTCTCGTCCCCCAACCAGTTATCCTTCTCCTTCGGCCCCGTCGGCCCCTCCTCGCCATAAAGTTCAGTAGGAAAGATCTGAATAAAATTTTCCAGGGAAAATCTAACAAAGAATGGCAGGTGTTTCAGTATCTTCTCCAGCTCAGATCGAGAGTCGTAGACGATAGTGGGGCCCCACTCTCTCATGTACTGCAACCAATGTGGCTCTACAACTTGTTCTCCCAGATACTCTGCAGCAACAATGTGATACCTCGTACTTGAATCCACAAAGTAATCACTTTTAGCACAATCATTGCTTGCCCCTATCCCGAGCTTGTCCGACCCCTGGAGATAGCAACCCTCGCGAGGAAAACTCGCGTGCCCGCTCTTCGATGCATACACGGCCGCCTTGTTGCCGTTGATGAACTCCAGGTCCGATGCATCCAACCATTCGCCTCCACTATGCTCCGAAAAATACACGCTCCAAAGCTCTCCGTTGAAGTTGCTTAACCCGAGAGTAGGAATGTAAACGAATCAAATAATTTTGAATCGATACTATTTTTGTAATCGAATGCAAATTAATTTTTGATTTGAAAATATTCAAATAAGAATATGAGCATCACTGTATTCGATTCGGTATTCGTGAATGTTAAAATTATAAATTTATTTATAATTCCATAAATAATTAATAATATGTATTTTAATTTAATGAATAATTAGTAGGGAATAATTAGTAGGGAAAATTTAATGCAGCATTGTTTTATTTCTGAATATATTAATATTTTAGAAAAAAATCAGATTTTTAAAAAATGTGGAGTAATAACAATGTAATAGAATTAAATACTCGAATATTGTCGAATAATTTGAATATCATATTTACGAATATGAATCATATTTAAAATCCGACTTTTTAAACGAATATGAATATTTGAGTAGTTTAATAAATTAAACACCACAACATTCGATTCAATTCATTTACATCCCTTACCTGAGAGTATAATGCTCCCAATCACCAACATGTTGGCCGATTCTGTTGAACGTGTAGCTCAACGCTCCGGCTTTAATGGTGGCCGGACCGTTAAACGGGCAGAATATCCACATTGCAATGTCAGTGAATGCCCCCTGAAGCAGGTTTCACATGAACATAAAGCTCTGCAGTTTCAATGTCCCCTGATTTCACATAATCCTTATCATTCTCTTCATCTGGCAAATCCAGCCAGAATTCTCCGTCGTTTCTCCCACCACGTGGTAAATTCGAGCCTTTAGCATCGACACCTAACCCCTTATCCTTCCCCTCTTTGTACAAAAGAGATCCATTTTCAAAGAACCAAGAAACGGAAGAAGGCAAGTAAGCCTCGTCCGGATGGAAGTAAAGCGTCGGCCCGTAGTGCTTAATGAGAGCATGAACTTGTTCCAGATTAGGCATTGCAGTTAGGGAAGAATCAAGATTCTTCAAACAAGCAATGCTTAGTTCATCTTCAAGATCCTCGTCTCTACTACAGAAGAACGTCCCGACTGGAACACCTCTACAAAGCATTCCTCTGCTACACGGTCTCGTATCCCAAACGTAAAAATTTCCACTCGAGAAAAGTGACTTTCTATCAAATATGACCTCACCAACTTCACAACTTTCAGTAAGATCACCTCGTACACATCTTACTTCTTCAAGATCAGGCTCGCTTTGGCTCGCTGGTCACAACAAATCCCATCGATTTATAACCTTCCGGAGGATTTGGGAGCCAAATATAACCACATCCATCACGAAGAGTATCTTCACTCCACACTAAAGTGTAGCTAAGAGGCTTTACAAGTGCTGGAGAATCTGATAACCGAGACTTATCAGTTGATATATTTTTCGCAACGAGGACATATCCCCTCAATTTTCGACTACTTAGCTGGCAATAATGGCCAAGACTGAAGTATCCATCTGGAATTCCAATAGGTTTATAGAATGTTACACCGCCGGCCTTTCCAAAAATCGGGGTGCAACTCCATATTTTGTCGAATTTAGTGATTTGAACTACTTCTATGTCACCTAGGCATATCTTCCCTGTGGCAAAATCTTTACCTAATAAGGTAAAAACTGACTTAGAAACATCCCCAGATAACTGGATGAACTAGATAAGGTCACATAAAAACGTTGCTAGAAATTATGCAAATTGCACATTTGAATAGCATGAATCATGCAATACATGTCTTTCAATATTTGTTTTACGTTTGCGTTTGCGTGCAGACTCAAAATTACAAGCCATCTCCTTACTACAGCCTCAAAAATTGACTCAATCAACGAAGAAATTAAACAAAAATATCTTCTGCAGATAATAAATCCAAACATTTTGACCAAGTCCACACACTGCAAAACCACAAATTCTTGTTCTCCAGTAATAATCATGCACCAAATAAGTTTCCTTTCTTCAAATTAAATAGTGGAGTGATTTTATATTTTCATATACTCGGTTTTATTCTTGTAAAAAACATGACGATAGCCGTTATATTGCTCGAGCTAAATTGAAGCCAAAAGAAGACAACAAAACACATAATTTGAGTCACAGGAACAGAGGATCACATAATATGCTGAAGGAAACATAACCCAAATTCTAAATTGAAAAAAATAATGAAAGAAAATAAAGTTCCATTCTTTTTTATTTTTCTGGGAAAAAGATTAGATTTTTACCAAAATATTTTCAAGAACATACCTTTTGGCCATTGAGGAAGTGGTGAAGGCAGAGAAAAAGGCTCAGATTCTTCCAGAAACTCTTCATACTCACTAACACATGATGATGCACAACACTCAAACATTTCCCTAAAAATCTTAAAAAATATTGATCAGACAAAAGTTTCCAAGAACCACAGAGATATGGCAGTCTTTTTCAAGATTATGACTTCAGATTATCAGAAATTCACAGCTCAAACTGCAGATTACGTAGTATAATTAACTATTGAGGAGAAAAGGAAAGAAAAATCCCTTATCCCTCAACTTTATGAGAAAGACTGCAACCAATATGAATGCTGGAGAGGGATTACCCAGTGAATTTGGAAGGTTTAATTTGGTTAGCTAGAGAGAAAGAGGAGAAAAAGCGGGAGGTATACTTTTCTTTTGGAGAACAAAGATGTTGAGTGAGAAGAAGGCAAAGTTTTGAGAGAGAGAGAGAGAGAGAGAGGAGGTGGAATTTGTTTAGTTGGAGAGTGGATTTTTGACGTCGTCCGCGAGTCTCCTACCGTTGAGGAGTTTAGTGGTATACTGGTATTGCTATTTAGGGCGTTTTTATTTTTGTTTTTGGTGTTATCTAACAATCATGAAAAAACATTTTAGGTAATATTTAGCTCTTAGCACAGTCTTTTTTTTTTTTGAAAAAGCAGCACAGTCTTTTATAAAACAACTTATTAGACTTTTTTTTTTTTTAAAATACTGTCATTCGTCCTATAAAACTTTCACACTTTCATTTTTTTGTATCAGATTCCAATATAAGTTTCACACCCTTGAAATGAAATTTTTTTATAAACTCCACCCCCATAATTTTCACTAATTTACACAAATGTCATTATTTTTACTCTCACATACACATAACAAAATAGAAATTTTTTACTTTATACATAAAAACTTACAAATTTATTCCTCAAAACTTCAACCATTCTGCGTGAAAGCTTTTCCGGGACGGAGGGAGTATCAAATATCAAATTAGTAGTTAATTGGTTTTGCATTATAATTAATATGTTACGATAGGCAACTAATATTTTCTAATTAATATCCTTTAATAAAATAATTTATACTATTAAATCAAGTTTTAATAGTAAAACTTATTACATATGACTTTTCCACACGCTACTTATTCTATTTTCAATTTTTTTCTCATCATTCAACTAAGACAAAAACTCACACTCTCTCTTATCAATTAACTGATTAGGGTAGTGTTTGAAACGATAATAAGTGATTTCTAATCATTTGAAATTGATTTTGAAAAACACCTCCCACACCAACTTCTGATTTCTCACCGATCAATTTTTTTCTGATTTCTCCAAAATTGATTGGAAATATTTTAATAAATAAAAATCTTTTTCTTTTACAAATTTAATATCTGAAAATTATACAAGAGGGTCGTGTGTGAATTGTTATTAATAATAAGACATCTAGAATTCCATTTTACTATTAATTTGGGCTATACTTTTATTTAAAATATAATTGGATTTATCCATAAACCCATATATATGGCAAAAACTTGTATAAAGCAGTGTCAATGCATGAGACCGAGTTACTTTTTAATAAATTGTTATCATTTTTTAAAAAAGTGATAACAAATTGAAAAGTGATAACAATTTATGAAAAAATGATAACAATTTATTAAAAACGACTCAACAAAGTGGTATAGAGTGCCCCATATATATAAATATATGGTAAATAAAGATCCAAATCATGAGACGCCGAATACAAGGTTTCGGTATATGTATTGTTAACACAATATAAATAAATTTCTTTTGGATTAGCACAATTTTAAGGGTGAAGGATAGAATGAAGAGTCTCTTGTGACGGAGATGCAGTTTCTGGAGTGGAACAATTTTAAGAAATTCATTTAATTTGTAAGGTTATTTTTGATACAATATTAATTTGTTGAAAGTGATTTTTTTCCTCAAACACTAATTATCATTTGACAAAGTATTGACTTTTTCTTTCCCTCAAACACTAATTATCATTTGACAAAGTATTATGTATTTGGTATACACCGTAAGTTTACGGTGCTTGATTTTAAATTTCATCAAATTTTTGATGATTTTGGTCAAATGTTTGATACTCTTGGTTAAATATTTGATATTTTAAATGTTAATTTTTAATTTCATCAAATTTTTATACTCTTGATTAAATATTTGATACTTTAAATGTTATTTTTTAAATTTGATATTTAAAATTTAAATATTATAATATAATATTTTTATATAAATATGAACTATTTAAATATTAAAAATATTAATTTGTTGTTGATACTACTGAAAAATAATATGATATTATTGACCTTAATTCTTAATACTCATGATAAAATTCTTAATATTTTTTATCAAATATTTGATACTTTAACTTTTTAAGAGTGGTAACATCATTAATTTAGGTATATACGAAATACAAAAGACCTATTCTATATTTATTATTTTTCTAAAAAATCACTTTAAAATATAAGAGTTTGAACCCCCAAGATGTCTAAGGCAGTCTAGGAGAGTAAGACGATTAAAGTCAATGATATTGTTGATGCGAAATACACATGTTTAGATAATATGGCGAAACTGTGACTTAGTTTCAATGTAAAATTTATTTGTATGTGGGGAGCGTGTATAATTTTGTGAACATTATTCACGGTATAACTATCCATCTCTAAATGTTTAGGGTCCGCTTGGTTGGGGTATTAGAAGTAGGTAATATGAATGACTCATTAGTCATTCTCATTGATGATGCTTGCTAATATTTACAATTTGGAATTAATTTAAAAATAAAATAATTATTAAATTATTTTGATTACATAATCCCCTCTTATAATCAATTATTTAACAATCATTCATTTTTCCTCCGCTCAACTTTTTTCTCGCTCAAAGCGGACCCTTAATTCGTATAGGATGGTCCTAAACCACCGTAAAAGAAAGAAAACAAAACCACATAATGAATAATGGTGTATGGATCTTGTTACTTTGAACATTATTCACATTGCATTTTTTTTTGTATATTTTAAATAATATTAGTTGTTTCATTAAAAATATTAGTTTGATAATAATACTGAAAATAACTAATACCATTTTTGAGTTGAATGTTGAAACTAATTTACAAGAGACTTATTCAACTAATTTACAAGAGACTTATTCAATATTCATATTTCAATGACATGCATTCACCTTGGCAAAAACTTCTCGTATCTATTGCACAATGTACTTAATACAACTTTAATTTAATTTTGATTAAAGTTTTTTTATCCGACAAATAGTGACTCGAACCCATGATCTAAGTAATGGGTAGTGGAGCTCTAAGCACTTAATTTATATCACTTCATCAATTTTGATCAAAGTTTGACTCGTTCATAGAAAAATTGAAATATATAATGAAAAGAATTAATTCTTATCAAAGAAAGCAATTAGTTATAGCTTCAACAACATTAATATTTTTTTCAATATACAACTAATATTTTTTTATCATATGAGTTCATAGTTTTCATCATATAAACTAATACTTTTTTCCTATTTTTTTATGATTCACAATAATATATAAAGAAATAATTAGGTGGTGCTCCAAAATGTTTCATTCAATAATTTAATAGACTAGAATAGAACGTGATAAAGTATTAAAATTTTGTTCTAATTTTTAATATCTAATACATTCCAATTGACTATTACATATGTTTAATAATTTTTTAAAAAGTATTCTAACTTTTAATATCTAATACATTGCAATTGTTTGAAAAATGTTTTTTTACTCGTAATTAACTAATTCATATTCTCATAAATAATCATTTATTATACGGATAATTTGACAAATGATAATAGATCTTGGTCAATATGTAGGTATCGGTTAGCTCCATTTCGTTTGAGCGTTTAACATATATTACTGTTGCTATAAATGTAAGAGATATGTTATTGATGATCGAGAGAGACTGTTTGTATTTCTATAAAAATGATATATATGTAGCTCTTTCACATATACAATAAATATTTTAATATGAATGAATATTTAAATATTGATGATGCTGGATAATTTGATTGTTATACTAAATTTTTTACATGAAATCTTAACCAATTATCTATTAAACAATTAAAATTAAAACACGTTTTTTTATAATTTTCATGGAACACCTGTTTTTTTATTTTTAAGTTCATTAGAAAAATTGACTCATTTTCTACGTAGATAATTTAACAAAAAAATGATAGATACATGAAATGATAGAGCAGTTGGTTAGAGCGTTGGTCGTGCAGTGCAGTTGGTTTGAGCGTTGGTTTGATTGGATTTTGAGCATGAGGATACATTTATCTATTAACTTTTAATTGCTGCAATTAATATTTAATTATTTCTAATATTTTTATATTATTAGATAATTAAACTCAGATTTTTCTAATTTTAGAACTAAACCTTAATTTTATAATTTAAAAATAATGTAATATTAAAAATATTATTTCAAATTTACTATTAACAAAATTTATTCATATATATTTTTGAAAGTGTTTTAAAGTTAAAATTTAATTTTAAAACTATTTGCGTAATTATTTTTAATTTTATTATGATTTTCATATTTTAAATATAAATTTTCTAACAATTTATACGTGACAAATTATTTTTGCATCTATATATATGTTTACTAAAAATATAGAAAGACACTTTAATAGTAAATAATTAATAATAATTATTTTTTAAAAAATATAATTATATGTAGTGGATGATTAATAATGTACTATATTTTTTTAATAAATGAAGTATTATATAGAGGAATAAATATGATAGCAATATATGCCAAATTTCTGATGAGTTTTTATTACACCAGGACACTCCACCTTTTATATATATATGTATATATACTGTGTATTGACCACCAAAAAGAGAAACAGTACATTCAATTCATCCAACAATACAGATTCTTTATCTAAATTTTTCGAAGTATACCCTTGGTAATTCATGGAATCCCATAGGAACTTCCACATAATAATAAAATATTCTAACAAACTTTATACGTGCAAAATAAAGGACAATATAGACATTTTTATGTTGGGATGAATTTGTCACACCCACCCCCACAGATTTGATTATTGGGCAGTAGCATGATTGCATAGACTCAAACTCGGGCTAGGACTTAGTGTTGGACTAGAGTCATCTAAACCAAACATGAAATTACACATAATTAAACATGAAATCCCATCTAATCCTTAAAAGCAAACTAGCACCTTAAACTATTATATGAAATCTGAATCATGATAAATTGTTCTGAAATCTTGTTTCTTCACATTTCATCAATATTCATTTTATATATATCTTTTACTACATTTTACTTATATAATTCATAAATTGTATAAATATATTAATTTCAGGATAGTTTATCAAGATATGTCCTTTTTATTTTTTCAATTGTAAGATTATTCTTCGATACTTGTATGCTCTTATATGATTTTTTTCTTATTCAATATTCATTGTTGAAGAGCTTAATAATATAACGGGCATGAGTTTAAAATATAGTCCTATATACTTGTTTTTATTAGATCATTTTGTAAATAAATAAAAATGTAAAATAGAAGTTCTTGTGAATTGAAAATATTCCTATAAAAAAGAACTGAAAATGTTAAACGAACTAAATCTACGGACCGACTCATTTAACCCTAAAAAATTAAGTATTTAATAACTCATCTAAACTCAGATTTTTTGACCATTAGCATATTAAAGAAACAGTTTCAAGACAAAATTTCAAAACATGTGATGATGCGAATTCCCTTATAAAACTAAACTAAATATAATTTTTTTTTGAAATATAAAAAGTTTATATTTATATATAGATCGTGCCACTACTAATTATAATATATAATTTCAACTTTTAAATTTCGACAAACAAAATTTCACTATAACAATTTTTTACAATTCAAATTCATAAACAGAAAATTTTTGACTGAAAAATAATGTAATATTCTACCTAGTAATAATAATTATGTTATTATCTACATAGTCGAAGATACGATATTTCACATCCAATGAAAATGAATAATTTGCGCTCTTCTTTCCCAAACAAAAAATTCTCAAATCTACTACGCAGAGAGGAACCAAAGTTTTTGGAGAAACGAAGAACTCAAATTGCAAAAATTATTAAAATAAAATTTTATTTATTAAAATTAAACTGCAATTCGTGAAAAAATGGTGGTTTTAGTAGTAATTAAGTGTGACCTAAATATCCGAGTCATGAAACAAAACAGCGACTATGAAATAAGTAGAAAAACAGGAAAAATTAGAACTGAAAAGAAATTCAAACTTCAAAATTTAGTCACACCTGAAAATGTGGGTAGCCATGGAAAATCAGCTTAATATTTGCTTCACCATTCCAAAGCAAACCAAATATCTATTTTTTCTTATAACCCTAAATTCCTGTAAATATATATACATTAATATCATCAAACCTACCTTCTTCCCTGCCAAAGTTTCCATCTCTCAGGGAAATTTTTGCCTCCCAAAATAGGCAGCCTTACCTCCTCGTCGATTCGAAGAGGAGCAGGTAAGCCATTGTTCCCGTTCATGAGATCAAATCATCGTCGATGTCTCGGGTTCCCTACCAGATTTTAGAGCTGACCATCATCTCTGCTCAAGATCTCCAGCCCGTTACAAAGACTCTGAAAACCTACGCCGTCGCCTCTGTCGCCGCCGATCGGAAGGTCAAGACCTGCATTGACCAAAAAGGTCATAATAATCCGACATGGAACGACAAATTCGTTTTTCGAATCGATGACAAGGTTTTGAATTCTGATACATCGTTCGTCGTTATCGAGATCTTCGCCGTGGGATGGCTTCGCGACACCCCTGTCGGCTCCGTCACGGTGCTGATCAGCAGCCTGATTCCGCCGTCGGCCCGCCACGACCGCCGGTTTCTGGCGCTTCAGATCCGGCGGCCCTCGGGGCGGCCGCAGGGGATTTTGAATTTGGGGGTTTCTCTTATGGATAATACGATGAGGAGTATGCCGCTATGCACTGAGCTCAGTGGATCCACCGTCGGATTTCAGGATCTGTGGAATGCCGAGAAACCGTCGAAAGGAAATGAAGAATTGAAGAAATTATTCGATTCGAAGACGATTCGGCTATTGAGATCTCTGAGTGATAAGACTGATGTAACGAGGAAACAGGGGAAACAGGGGAAGAAAAGGAATGGATCCATGTGTAATGTCTACGGGCCCGGTTCGGTGGCGACGGGAACCGGCCTCGGTTCAGTGATCGACATTGGGCTCGGCTCGGTGGTCAACGCTGGCGGAGGCGGTGGTTCCGTCGTGAACGGCGGGTCCATGTGCAATTCGGACCTGGGGCCATCGGCATCTGTGGTGGCCGCGGCCGTAGCAATGGGGCTGTACCCTCTCCATCAGGGGCCGCCGCCGCGCCCTGGAAGCTCGGTTCTGGAGGATTGGACCGTGGAGGAGGCGGCGGAGGACGGGGTGGTGACGAGGATCGAGCGGTGGAGGATGGACCTTCCGCAAGCATATGATCAGAAGTATGAGAGGCTTGGAAAGGGCAAAAGAAGCGTCAACACCAACGAGGGAGGAAGTCGTCCTCCGTCGGGGAGGTGGAGGATGACGGGCGGTTTACGTGCTTCGGCACGGCGTTGGGTTGCGAGTTTACGATAGTTTGTGGTGGTGGTAACAACAAAAAGGGAGGCAGGAAAAATAGGCGTCGTAGCAAGTCTAGCGATTCAGAAATGTTTTCTTGAATTTTGATATACATTCACAAATCATGAGGATTTATTAATTGTGATCAATTTTTATGGAGATCAAATTTTACTACTTAATCTGATTCTTTTTAATTAATTATGAGAAGGTTAGAAGTAGGAATTGGTTGTTTACCCCTTTCCTATAGAAAAATAGGCATTTTCACTGTTTCTTTTGGCAAATTTGAGGGACATAGTTTAGAGAGCTTCTGGATTTTAATCCTACTGAATGTATCCGAACTTGGATTTCATAAATTAATTACAATGAATTCCTAGAAAATAATAATTTTAGTCTGGATTCAAGGTTTAAAATCTCATATTATCAAGCATCTGTCATGTGTATTAATTTAAAATATTACAAAATACTCTTAAATTAATTTTTTTAAAAACATCCTCGATGTGTTAGTTTTTGTTTTATAAAACTCTTTTTAAATTGATTCGAACATTTTCTGACTTCTTAATTCGCAAATATTAATATATCTACATGTTACACGCCAACTTACACTAGTAAACACGTGAGTTATTTTAAGTGATGAATTGTAAATAAAAATAATATTTTAAGGAATCTTTAAAAAAGCATAGTTTAAAAATCTTTTGAAGTAAACGTTGAGACTGCACCATGCCTTTATAATATAATTAATTTAATTATTATGTGATGTGTATTTAAAGATGAAACACGTTAAAACTAGAAGTAATAACTAATGTATTCATGCACGGTATCCTTCTACTTCTGAAACCATACTTGTTAGTATATCTTATAAATCTCATATATCATGACTGGTATTATCATATTTTTCAATTAATGCTAGATGTGCCTTAATAAATATCCCCACCCCCACAAAACACACACATTTTGCACTCTATTTAACAGACACTATTTAGGAACATAACTCAAAATTCTAAAATCAAACTTATTCTTAAATTGCACAAAAACACAACCACATTTATTGAGATATCTCCAACAATCACGTCATTTAATTGTTTTTGGAAATTTGTGATTAAAACTACAAAAGTACGAAGTGATTTTTTTAACTAACCCTAATCTAATTGATTAATTAGTAAACACATACTAACACAATAATCGTTAATTTTCCATATATATCAAATAGAAGAAACATTAAACATATATATAACATTATTCATTTAAAGCACGTTGGATCAAAACAGAGAAAACCCAGAATTTAATTAAGTAGTAGTATTACGTAAACTCCTTAATAAATTATAATTTATATATATAATCTCTAGTTTGTAAATTAATAAATGACAAAAACAGTTGATGGATATATCCTTTAACTCAAATCACTAGATTTGTGCTTCCTTCTACCCATGCTATTGTATCGGTTGGCATTGGGAGGTTTGTTACTGGCCCCACACACTATGGAGAACTCCACCCTCCTACAAAACACGAAAACAGGCTGCCGTCCGAGTTCCTCCTCGAATGCTTCGTGCTCGCATACGATAACTCCGATTCATCGAAGTCGTAGATCGCCTTTTTCCAGCTCTCTCTGCTGCTGATTTTATTTCTGTACCCTTTCGCCATCGCTTGTTCGTATGTCATCTCCTCTACGATCGAGCTTCCTGTTCCGTCGTCCTCCGTGTTTTTGTGCGAGTGCTTCAAGGGTGGTGGCGGTGGTGGTGGTTGATGCATTTTCCAGGCTAGGTCGGCCGCCACCACGGAGGCGGACGGCCCGATGTCCGAGCAGAGTTCGGACCCTGTAATCACGGAGCCATTGCACATGGACCCTTCTTTTGATGGAAATTGATCGGGGCTCTCCGATCCGACGCTCATTGATCGCCAGAGGTGGATTTTCTTAACGAGTTCCGGGTCCTCGTCTTCTTGGATTTCGTCGCTCGTTTCGTTCAATTTTTCGGGAAGTTCCTCTGTTTTATGTTGGAGGAACATGCTTTTCAGGCTGTTGTCCATGAGTGTTACGCCCATGTTGAGTATCCCCTGTGGGATGCCGGACGGACGACGGACCTGGAGAGCGACGAATCTCGTGCTTTTCGGGTTTTTTGTAGTGTGCTGAGGAGGTCGCAGAGCAGAACCCTGACGGTTCCGACCGGGACGTGTCGGAACCAAGAAACCGTGTAGATTTCACGGTTATGGCCGACATTGGCGAGACGAGGTATTGGCTATCTAAGCGGAATGTGACCTTGTCGTTCCATGTTGGGTTGCGATAATTTTGATCGGTTCGGGTGGAGACCTTGCGGGTAGGGTTGATCCATGCTACGGCGTATGTGCGTGTGGATTTGGAGACGATTGCCAAGTCTTGAGCGGATATGAGACTAACTTCGAGGAACAGGACGGGCGGTGATGATGGAATAGAGACGGAGGAGGAAGAGACGGTGGAGCCATTAGTTGGGTTTGGTTGCGCTGAATCCATCGTCTTCCGTCCAATCACGGAAGACGAGTTGGAGGAAAGAAAGTAGCAAAAAGTGTGTGTGTGTTTTCTGTTGGAGATGCATGGTTGCAAGTTATTGAGGTAAGTTTTGTTGGTGTTGTAAATGTATTTTGACCATTACATCTTGAAGTTGAGATTCTTCCAAATTGGTTGGCCTAAAATAGTCAATTTCTTTTTGAATGACGATCCTTAAAATTCCCATGAGACATGGGTTTCTTGACTACCAAAATTGTACTATTTCCAATATGAGGTTCAAAAACAGTCCTCAAAAGGAAAAATAAAGTCCTGGAATGCAATCTTTAAAATGAGATATAAAAAAGAAAACTAAACGTCGCCTGAGAGATTCGAACTCTCGCGGGGAAACCCCATGTACTTAGCAGGCACACGCCTTAACCACTCGGCCAAAGCGACGTTGTTGAACTTGTGGTTCATTTTATCTTTTTATTTTAAATTTCTATAGTCTCTTTTATTTCTCGCAATGGGCGTTAAGTGTCGAGGTGCCAATGCAAAAAATTACGCCGTTTCAACGTTCCTTTAATTTAATTTAAAATACAATAAATGCCTCAAATTAAAAGCTTTTATTTCACGTTCTTATGTCTCATTTCAAGTAAAAGATTATGGGAATAAATTTTCCTGTACAATTATGATTCATGTTAATGTCTTGTAACCGACAAAAAAATGGAATAAAAAGTATTAATTCATATAAATAAAATATTAATTTGTATGCTAAACAATATTAGTATGTGTTTCCCAGGAAAAACTGGTGCAAATAAAGTGTCACTCATTTCATTTTTTCGTTTACCTGTAATGTGTATAAAATTAATTATAGGTACAATATAAATAAATTCAAAACAAAATAATCATTACCCATCGAATGGAGTAAAATTCAAATTGATCTACTTAATATAGATGATAATATTATAGTTTTTGTCACCAAGATTTACCTCATTTTTAGTTTTGGGCATCAAGGTTAATTCGTCATCAAAAGTAGTCATAAAACTATATTTTTTTAATCAATTTTGGTCATTACGATCAATTAACGAAATAAATTATTTAAGGTGTTAAATATAATTTTAAAGTAATATATTTAATAAATAAAAGCTAAAAGCTAAAACTAGTAAAAAACATTAAATAGGGAAGCTTTTAGAAATTTCTGACTCTAATAAATTTAATTATTATATCAATTATGTATTTTAACATATCGCTTTGTTTTCAACAACAAAAAAATATCTCGCCAATTCTCACCTGGTACTCTCCAATGACACGAGGGCTTTATTGTCTTTTTATTAATATATTATTATCCCTCTACTTCTTCTCACCATTGGCCAAGGTTTAAAATGGTGCTTGTCAACTTTGCGACCAATTTTTTTAAGCTTGTCTTCTTTTCATTCCCGAGGCATTGTTGTTTATCATATTTGAGTCCACAACTAGGAGCCTCCATTGCAAAAATTGCAATTCAATCTTGTGTTTTATTCCATCGTTACAAATGATCACGTGTACAGTGATAATGTGGTCACTCTACATATATTGTACTATTCATGACTATGGACCTAGACAAAAGAACCAACTAATTACACTATGAGCTCAGAAATAAGAAATTCTATGTGCTGAAAATATGAATAACCCTCTGATTTTTTTTTGAATATTAATTCTTGTAAAAAGAATGAATTGTAATAAGAAAAATACAAAAACAAAAGAAAATTGTATACATATGAATACATACAGTGGTGCAATTAGAATATATATATAATCATGAGACTCAACTAACCTATGGCAGGAACAGATCTATGATCAAAAGTTGCAGATGCTGTCCAAAAATCGAGTTTCAAACATCAAATTCAGACATAAAATTTGCGAAAATCTTCTTGAGGTAGTGTCATTAGATGAACATTTTGCTTGTTCACATTTCTGTTCATCTTATTTTTCATCATTTTCTTCTTCTTCTTTAGATCATCAGAGCCACAAATGATGCTAAACTCAAACCCATACGCATTGCCAAAAAAACACGAAAACAGCCCTTTCTTCTTCTTCTTCTCCGATCTCTTCGTGCAACTATGACAATCCGAACTCTTATCACTCATCATCTTCAACGGAATCAAATTCTCTTTCATCATCACCGGCCATTCCACGTTTTCCGTCTGAACATCGCTCTTGTTATCGCCGTGTTCCGTCCAGTTTTGAAAACCGAGCTCCCGTAATCAGTCCATTCCGTCTCGTAAACCCCCTTTTTCAGATCGTCAGCGACCTCCGACGGCAAAGGCTTCATCGTCGAGAAAAACGATGCATTCGTTTCGTGCTCGGATCCAGGCATGTTCGTGTATTTACTTTCCGGGGTTTCAGAAACGCTGTCGGGCCTGGAATTGTTCATTTCGGGCCTGGAATTTATCTCGGGCCCTGGATTTTTCTCCTGATCCTGGAAACCCGTATCCTCTTCCTTACCTTCTTCCTCTTCCTCCTCCTCCTCGTCGTTTAATTCAACATCTCTCAACGAATTAAACATGCACAATGCTTGATCCCCCGAATTATTATTGACGGTATTTTCCACAAGCTGCACGCCGAGATTTAACGTTCCTTGCAAATGCCCCGACGGGCGGGAAACCTTGAGAGCCACGCGGCGGAAGGCCGGGTTTTTGATCAGCGGTGGGGAGAGGTTACCGATGGGGAGACGGGCGGTTCCGATGGGGAGGTCGCGCAACCAGGCCAGGTTGTAGATTTCGATTGTGACGGCGGAGGATTCTTGTTTGAGGAACTTTTCGTCGACGTGGAAGAGAACTTTATAATTCCAGGTGGGGTTGGTGTGGCCATGGTGGTCGATTTTGGTGGTGAGTTTGTGGTCGGGGTGGATGTAGGCGACGGCGAAGGTGCGGAGCATTTTGGAGACCGGCGGGAGGTCGTGGGCGGAGATGATGTTGATTTCGAGCTTGAAGGGCGATTGAATCGACATGGTGTTTTGTTGTAATGCTTGCGGCCGCCGGGGAACGACGGCTGGGAAGGGAAGGGGAGAAGGGATGAAAGGGTTTTTTTTTTTGGGAATGGAGGGTCTGCAAGAAAATAGGAAAATAATAGGTGAATTAATGCTAAGAACTTCAAAGCTGGAATACTTGGCGTATAATTAAAATAAAAAATACGTAAATATATATTAGAATAAATATGTAGAATTAGAAGATTAATTTGGCGTTTTTTTAGTTTAATTTAGTTTACTTGTCAATTTACTATACTTTGTTAGTTTGGTCATATAATTATTAGCCCCAGACATCATTATATATGTGTCTATAATTTATAATTATGATAGTAGTTTTTAAAAGTAGTAAGACTTTGTGAATTTCGGGTTAAATTTTTTTAATGACAATGAGATTGAGAATTAATATAAGATAATGATGGTGGCTAATAAGAACAAAAAATAATTAATAATACTTTTTTATAGGGAGAGATCGAGATAATCACTATCCATTTTGATTAATCTTTTACCTCCTACAATCATCTCTCCTCAATCATTCCCTCCCCCACCACCATCATGCTTATTTTATTTTATTTTTCAAAATTAGAGCACAACACTAATAATATAATTCCATAGAAATATTTTTCCTTCAATACATTCGGGGTATAGAGGGAAAAAATATTTCATTCCCATTACCATTTAAGAGCTTGTAACAAGCGCTTCCTGAATCTTTGTAATATTTATCAGGAAATTAATATAAATATTTAATTCACATCTACTTATAAGTTTGGATTTTTGAAAAAATAAAATTCTTTAATGGTCGAGCTTTTGGCTCACACCTAGATATGGGTTCAATTTCCACATACAATAACTCCACCCACATTAAACACAATAGAATTATAGGGGACCCAAAATAATAAAAATCAACTAAATAAAAAGACACATTTCACATTTTTTTGTACAATTTGTTAGTAATAAATTAGATATTTGAAATGAGTTTGGTAAGATTTTTTTCCTATATTATTATTATTATTATTATTATTATTATTTATTTATTTTTGTGAGGATTTGTAAAGTAATACAATTTAGTATGCAAAATAACATTTTGACATGAATTTGATAATGAGCACACTAACTTTATCCCACATTGAGTAGAAAAGAAAAATGAACAAAGTTATTGAGATATAAAATGAGTAGTTCTTCACTCTTACTTTCACTATTACTTACTACAAGCTTTATCCCACATTGAAAAAATAAATACGATTATTGATATATAAAATGAAAAGTAGTTTCTCACTCTCACTAACGGGATGTTCAATCAAGTTAATATTTAATATTTTAAATTAAAAATTTTAATTCGGAAATCAAAATAAATGATAAATTAAAAAAATCGGTTTCCGATTTATCCAACTTTGACCGATTCCACCATTAAAACGGTTTTAGAGGGGTTTTGGACCGATTTTCAGGCCGATTCCCGATTCAACCAGCTTGAACCGGCCGGTCCGGTCCGGTTCCAAAAACATTGCTATGAATAAGTTTTATAGGAGAGTAACCCTTCCAGAAAAGCTCTTTGCTCTTCTCTCAATCTAATTACGTCAGTTATTAAGTAACAAACAAATTAATGTAAATAAATACATAAACTTTACTCCCTTGCCCAATATTTGTCTTTTTCTTTTTTTATAAACGTACTATAAACGTTTTGAGACCTTTCTCATCTAAAGTAGGAGATGAACGTGATTCACGACTAATTTTGAAAAGTCAAATCACTTTTGTTTGCTACTTGAGAATATTTTAAAACATATAATATTATTTGTCTTTGGTATGAGAAGATCATTTTGTAAAATTAAGTCGTTGAAAATGTTGATTGTCAAGTTATCTTTTTATATACAGATTGGAGAACCAATAAACAATCATCATATATATTGGCATCTGTTGATAGGAAAATAGATAAGACAATTAATATAAGTCAGTTACACAAATATATCTATTTTTTTATAAGGAGGAAATACTCGAAGGCGCAAACCCCTTCATCCGTATCAGAGGTCTCTTGGTCGACGGGCTGTAAATCGAGGGATGTGCACGAGTGGCAGCCATGCAAGGGAGAAGACTTTCGGGAGATACAATTCCGGCAACAACCTCTGCAATATTTTAGCAAAGAATTGTCACCACACGGAATCGAACCCGAGATGTCGGAATGTATGTGCTCCAATCACCTTGCCCACTTATCATCTGTCTATGCCCATGGGGCACAAATATATCTATTTAATACTTACGCGAGTTGCTTATTAGTATTTTGATTAATAAAGTAAAGGGTATGTATAAAGCCTTTTCTTTTTGGGTAATAAAATAGAATAATAAAGTAGAGTAACCTGATGTAATTTTGAAATGTTTGGAGATATATAAAAAGTGTTGAGTTATTATTTTGTTATTTTGGGTATGTAAAACTAATAAGGAACGGACCTAAATAACAAAATGAGAAATTAAGTAAGGGATGGGGTACTATTTTAAACCATACGCATCTCTCGGCCTCCTTCTCCTTCAGGTACATTATCTTTTGATCAGGAAAAGAGCTTTCAACTCAGTAAAAATATGAAGCATCATCACCTATCAATACCATCCCTAGAGTTGAATCTACTCCCAAGTGAGCTTCTAGAATATATGTTCAATTAATGTTTTTCTTTCTAGAATATCCATGAAATCAACAACGGGTTTTGCCATTATCTTGATTATCTTCATCTTGATCTGCCCTCTCTTGGGGGAAGCCTTTTATTTTTTCTGCAAACCCGGAATTTTTAAATATACTTCCATCTGAATTATGTGGGCTCAAGATTGATGAAAACAATGAGTGTTTGCTTTATGCAGAAAACAGAGCAGTGTAAAGAGTGACAAAACAAGTTATTAACGATGAGTACATAATAACAAGACCTAAGAGTGAGAGTTGGGATTCACATACTTTTTCCAAGTTTTTTTAAGTCTTGTGAGTAACGCGTATTTTGATTCAAGTCCTGTCGACTTTTTAAAACTGAAAATAGTCATGTAATTTTTATTTTTCCGAAATTTTGGTTCGATAAACCAGTCAGATTTTCCATGTTGACAAATCAGATCTTTCCATGTCAGCATCAACTGAATATTCCTCCTTCTACAACCGGTTACTATATCAAAATGTTAAAATTAAAAGTTACGGGACTATTTTCAATTCTCAAAAGTCAATAGGATGAAAATCAAAATTAAAATAACTTACAGGACTAAAATATCTTTTTCCTTTTTTCGTCCAAAATAATTCTTTACCGAACAGGTAGCAACACGAGCATTTCGAGTCAGTTAAAAAGGGAATTTGAGTCAAAATGTACAACAATAGCAATGTCAGCTCTTTATATAGAACAAAACATCAATTTAATTACAGGATTGTAATTTACCGAAATAATGTGAATTCTTTTGTTTATCTAATAAATAAATATTAATTTTTGTTACAAATGGGGCCAATTGGTGCTGCCAATTTGGCAACTTGCTATTATTTTATTTCGTTTTTCTGAACAAGTTTGCTGCAAAATCAACTCTACTCTATTTATTTATTCCCCAAATTACCTCGTTCCCACGTTCAATCACATGGCTAGCTGCATCCTTATCAGTTATCTCCTTCCAGTTGAAGTATATTTTGACTAACTTCTAATGATTCTTACTTTTGATGGATTTATTAATAAATGGTCACGTATTTTCAATTTTTAGCTTTATTGTCTTTATAAGTGATCTCATCTTTCAACTCTTGATGCAACTCTTTAAATCTTCTCTGCTGCATATATATATCTTAGTTTTGCTGGCTAACTATCAATCGGATCAAGTTTGATAGAATTTAACAGTCTTCCAATTTTTCCTCAAAAGGTATGTGATTAGGTTAATTAATTAATTTTTTTCTGCATTAATTTTTCCATGCCATATTTTGCATAATTTTATCACATTTTTTCTGTGTAAATTAGAATGGATAAAGGCTTTCGGACAATGGCTGGTTGGCTGACTCTATTGATTTGTTCCTTTGTGGTAAATAATCAAGTCAACGGCGATATGTTGGTCAACCTTACTTTTCTAGAGAGTGCTGTCGAAAAAGGAGCAGGTTCTAATTTATTTAATATTAATTAGAATTAATTTAACATAAGGTAATAACATTGTACTTTCTTCTCACTATATTTATAGAATTAATCACAATATGTTTTTTACCATAGTTTGCTTAGATGGGAGTCCACCAGCTTATTCCTATCTCGAGGGATTTGGAAATGGATCTAATAATTGGATTGTTTATATGCAGGTAATATTATAATCTCTACAATAATTAGAAGAAAAATTAATGATTGTTCATCGTACCAAGCTTTAATTTATTATTTTCTCTATAAATAATATTTTTTAGGGAAAATTGTTTTATAGTCCTATATCCCATTTTGATTTCAGTCCTGATGACTTTCATGAATTGAAATAGTCCTATAACTTTTTTAATATTTTGTTCCGGTAACCAACAATAAAAGGAGAAACATCCGGTTGACCAATCAGACTCTTTCATGTCGGCATCAAGCGGATGTTTCACCTCATACAACTGGTTACTAAATCAAAATGCAAAAATAAAAAGTTACAGGACTATTTTAATTTGTGAAAATTGACAGGACTAAAAGTGAAATATGTTAACTTTCATGACTAAAAACTATTTTTCCTTTTTTATTTTTGTGCATGATGTTTTTTTCCATTATGTGAATTAATTCTTTTGTGGGATGGATTCTAGTCTCATGAAATTCCCACCCCAATACATATTTTATAAGGTTGTGAAAGTCAATTGATTGAATTTAAAATTTTTTCACATGGGACGATCTCAGAATAGCTCTTCAAATTTTTGGATTTAGGGTGGCGGATGGTGTACATCAGATTGTGATTGTCTCAACAGATCAAAAACTCTATATGGGAGTAGTTACCTGATGAATCAAACCTTCTTCTCAGGGTTACTTGACCCAAATTGCACATTTAATCCAGGTTATTACAGATTAATAAATTGATTCCTGCCTCTATCCTACATTAGAGTTAATTAAATATATAAATGTAATTTTGTTGCTTATTAATTTCAGAATTCTACAACTGGCATAAATTTTATATTCGTTATTGTGATGGTTCATCATTTATGTCGGATATCCGAAAAATTGATCATGTAAGTCTCAAAATGTTTTTATTTTTATTTTTACTCTTATCCTATATGTTCTGCAAGAGTAATATATTTCTGATTTATAGCATGTCTATATATGTTACTCACCTATGGTAATATTAAATTTTATATATTTTGTTTTAGGAGACCAACCTCACTTTTCGGGGTGCAAGGATTTTCAATGTTATGATGGAAGAACTGCTAGCTAAAGGAATGGGAAATGCAGAAAATGTATGATTATTAATTTTATTTGAATTTATATGTTACACTTTTAATTAGGCAGCTCAAGGTTTAAATGTATGTATTCAATAAATATTATTTATATATTTTTTTATCGGTAAATGTTAGTTGTTAGTAGTTAGTTCACCAAGCACCCAAACACTCCTAGATTTCTCCAAGCCACTTTATAGCTCCATAATTCGTTCCCAAAGAGAATCGAACTTGACGAGTATTATTTATTTCTCTCAGGCTATATTTACAGGTACGTCGGCAGGTGGATTGACGACAATTTTGTATTGTGATAAGTTTCGAGCACTCTTACCTAAAACCAGTAGAGTAAAATGTATATCCGATTCTGGTGTTTTCATTCGTGGGTAAGACAAATTTAATTATTAAATAAACGTGTATATATACATCTAACATAAATATCATTAACTAAAATCCAGTTTGTTAATGATAGAAAGGATCAGCCTGGAATTGAGATTAGAGAACAAGTTTTCGCTAATGTGGTTGCAACACATGTATTCTTCTCTCTACATATTCTCTTAATTATACATTGCATTTTTTTCCAAGCCCTAAATTATTTGTTGCATTATATATTTTATAAATATAATTATTTTTGCTCTATGTATGATGACAGAAGCTGGCTAAGTCTTTGCCTAGATCATGCACGTCAAAAATGAATCCGAGTTTGGTGAGAATAGTTGTACATATAATATGGGGGTAAAATATTTTTAGGCCCATAACTTAGAGGGAATTGCGTTTTAAGGACAATATGTTTTATTTTGACGAAAGTAGGCCATTAAATTTTTTTGCTGCAAATGTAGGTTCATAAGTTTTATGAATTTTTTCAAATTTAGACACGTAAATTATTTTTTCCGCTCAATTAGGCCCATCAGTGTGTGAATAGTAATAACCAGGTGGTGTAGCTCACTTGGCCACCGAGTTCCTCAATTTAGTGGGAGACTCGGGTTCAATCAAAGGAATGAATATTTACCGATAAAAATAATAATAATAATTAATGGTCTACATTTCCCAAAAAAAAAAATAATGTCCTGCTTTTGCCAAATTAAAAATTTATTATCCTTAAAGCACAACTCCCAAGTTATGAGCCTAAATTAACATTTTTCCTATAATATGGTAAACCTCATTGCTACATCGCATTACTGACATATGTTCGATCGTGCTAATTTGTCAGTGTCTTTTTCCTGAATATTTGGTCGGGAATGTTCAGACGCCACTCTTTATATTTCAATCTTCTTTCGATAGCTATCAGGTATGGTCATTTTAATTATGAACAAGAAGGAAAAGGAAAATATTGATAATTTGATGAAGCATATAAATTTACTTATACTGTTTTTGAACCATTACTTATTAATGTGTGTGACTTTTAATTATTATACATTTTGATTTGTAGATAGAGAACAACCTAATACCTGCTGTGGGTGGTATGAGTGAATGGAGAAATTGCCTAACAAACTTAACACTATGCAATTCTACTCAATTTGGAATCATGCAAGGTACGTACGTTTATTAATTATTATAAATTTGAATTTAAGAATTTGAAAAAGATAATATTTTTATATGTGTCATGTGTATTTCCAGTACCTGGCAACAGAGATAAACTATAAAATCATATTTTTAATACATTGAAGAACAGCAAGAGAAACAATTAATGAAAAATTATTATTAAATGAATGATCCAATGTATAATCAGATCAATGAATACATGAAGTTCAAAGAGCGAGCATAATTATCTTGTGCCCGTCATTATTCTCCTAATTAAAAGAAAAACAAAAGTATAAATTAACAGGACTCGGAGTCCAGTTACATTAATCAGTTATATATATGGAAGTATTAGATTAATTAATTAATTAATCTAACTACCCCCACGACATTGCTGGTTGGCTTGACAACCCCTATGGTACTCGTTTGCCGGGCGCCGGGAGGAGTGTTTCCGGGAATACCGTCGCCTCTGTTGATGGCCGGATACCCAATTGTCTTGGCTGATGTTTCAACAAAACTAGTGCTAACCAGAAGCAGCACCAGGAAGCTTATTGTCAATGTCGTCTTACCCATGCTTCCAACTTTATTAATTTACGATGATTTTTATTTTATATATATATATATGAAATTTCTTTCTTGGTTATTTTTCCTTTGCATTTCTTGGATTTATATAGTGCAAAAATTCAGTTATGATGCGAATGTTTTCCTAAAATAGGTAGTGAACTGGAGAATTTGTAGGTTGTCAAGGGCTTCAGTAAATAATGGATCGAAGTCGAAATTAATGGAAGGCCGTACATACATGCATGAAAATAAACACGGAACAAATTCTAGTGTTGGACATTTAAATTGTTATATCAGATGTATCACCAAATAATGTCTAAGCATTTTTTTTTTTAATTATCGAAAGGTATAAGAGAGTAATTTAATTCATTAAAAAGAACAAGATTCAAGAAGATAAAATCTTTTAAATTAGTTTAAAAGTTCAAAATATGCTACAGTTTTCTACATATCTTTTTAAAATATGCTATAGTTTTCTACATATCTTTATATATATATATATATATATATATATATATATATAATTTGACAATGTCTTTTTATAGTTAAGATCTGGAGCAACCTTTCCAAGATGAATAAATTAAAAGTAAAAATTGAGGCTCTTAATTTCTTTAAAGGGAAAATTGTAGTTTTGGTCCCATGAGAATTTTTCAACGACAATGTTAGTCCCATGTTCTTTTTGGTCCTTTTTTTTTTTTTTTTGCAAAAATAGTCTCAACCATTATTTTTAGGACCAAAACTGCAATTTATCATTCTCTTGGGACCAAAACTACAATATTTTTGGGACTAAAAATGCCAAAAACTACGGGACCAAAAGTGTCAAAAGGATCATTTTGCAAATCACTCATTCTCTTTGGACAAAAATACAATTTACCCTTCTTTTCATCATATATTGACAACATGATTTCAGATTTTCGAACAGCTTCCATTGAGACATTGCTGAAAATCAAGCACCGACCGAGTAGAGGAATGTTTATTCATTCTTGTTATCTTCATGGCCATATCTTGAGAAGAGAAGAGTGGATGTGTTCATCTGTCATCGGAAATGATGTACTTGCAAATAAAGTGAGATTTCTATTTACTAGTGTTTTAATCTTTAATATTTTTTATTTTTTTGTGACATTAATCTTTGAGAAGAATTACTCTCCCATTCCATTTCAACTTTAAATATATGGGAAAAAGATTATTCTTTTCGTCCTATAACTTTACCACCTTTTGGTTTTGGCCCTAATGACTTTTAAATTTTGATTTTGATTTTCACCACTCTTTCGACTTTTTGGTACTATTGATGTATAAACTCTAATTTCGTCCTATGAATCCAAAAAAAGAAGTGCTAAAAGTGTGTAAGTTAGAGAACGAAATTAAGATTTAAGTCAAAAAGGACTAATCATTCGAAAATATATAAGTTACAGGACGAAAATTAAAATTTTAAAGTCAATTGGAAATCATATGTTTGCTTGTTCGGAGGAAGTAGTATGTCAGAGTTTGTAAATCGTATTCCATTTGATGGTTCGAAAAATACACAATACAACCTGCTTGCTGAAGTATTATTTTTGAGATTAATATTGAAATTTCTCTTATCTATCGTGTTTCTTCTGTTTTGCCAAAGATATTATGTGTTGATCTGGTTTCTTTATTTCCCTTTATTTTTCGTGCCTTTTTTTTACATATTATATAACAATATATTTTGTGTAATTTGTAATTTGCAGACAATAAAGCAGGCTATTAGTGATTGGTATTTCGACCGAAGTTCTTTTCACGAGGTAGATACTCAAAATGACTTGCCACGGAACTGCAGCAATCCCTTTTTCGACTTGGAGTTTTTCTACCAAAGATGTCTCGACGTGGTACGGCCTTTTGGATCAAACAAACTAAGAATTTGTAGTTCTTGATGCATGGCTCATTATAAAGCAGATTCTCAAAGCTGATATTTATTCTATACAACTGATATTGACTTAATTATATGTTTTTTTTTTTAGTTTCTAGTTCATGATTTCGGGGCTTATTGCAATCATGTTACAACTTTTATTTTAGTTGTACTATGCGAAAAATAAAAATCAAAGAGTATCTACAATTTCGTGACCCAAACCTACATAACAAGCATTACATATTTTTTAAAAGCATACATTACATTTTTATTAATTGTAAGTAATGTATTACAATTTATTTTAGGGATTTTTTTGTCTTATAAGTTTCCCTTATTTTTATTTCAGTGTTGTCGAATTTCACGAATTGAAAATAATCCTATAACTTATAATTTTTTTACATTTTGTTCCGGTAACCGGTTGTAAAAGGTGAAATATCTAGTTGACCAATCGGAGACTCTACCACGTGAATGCATAAGACTCTGTCAAATCACAGCTAACCGGATGTTTCATCTCCTAAACCGGTCACCGAACCAAAATGTAAAAATTCAAAGTTACAACACTATTTCAATATAAAAAGAGAAATGTCTAAAATCGATATAGGAGTAACTTACAGGTCTAAAAATACTATTTTTCCAAAATAATATACTCCCTCGTCTGTTTTTGTTTTCCCATTTGACTTTGTGACCTTTTTTTGTGTGAGGATTATTTTATAGTAATATGTGTACAAAAATTATTTTATATGAATGATATGTTAGTTAATCTTATCAACTAGCATATCATTCATATAAAATATTTTTGTACACATATTACTATGAAATAATCCTCACACAAAAAAAGTCAAAAAGTCAAATGGAAAACAAAAACAGACAGAGGAGTAATAAACAATTCAAATAATCGTTAATTATTTTGGGTTCGGTAGTAAAATTAGCAATGTTGGTAATATGTTCATATTAAAAAATACAAAGAAAAAGTAGAGAAATACACACTTGAATCAATTTTAAATTTCTCAAATAAGAGACAAAATACAATTTGAAAAAAGAATCTCGTATAAAAAAATGAAATCCAAAATCTACCTGAATTAAAAAAAAAAAAACTAAACTTGTGTAAACATCTCTTCCTCAAATAAATAACTGATTAAGGCAAAGTATACTGGGAAACAGTTTCATCGTGAAAGTTGTTTTCGTTTTATGTATATTTTAATAGTATTAGTAGTTTCATTAAAAGATATTAGTTTGACAATAATACTTTATAATGAAAATAAATAATATTATTTTAAATTGGCCAATGAAATTGATTTTTTTTTTTGGACAATGAAAGAAATAGCTTATACAATACAATCGAGAATAAGCGTATACAAGCTATCTCTTAATTAGGCTTGAACAATCGCCTCCAAACCAATCTCAAGGAGTGGAGGGACCAGCGCAATCTCCGTCTTCTAACAAGAACCAGTCTCCATTCTCGTAAAAGAAAACTCGAGATACCTCTAGCAATTGTATTCAAAAATAAAAACAACATGCAAAGATCCAATAAGAGCCAATGAAATTGATTTACAAGAGACCTAGTGAATAAATGCATAAAACATAATTGTGCTGAATGAGCAGGCACAGATCACCTGCTCGACTGAGAAACTGCAGACAAAAATGACTGAAATCGGTCGCCATCGATCCTCAACCCTAGTCGATGATCGTAGCTCTTCTCGGGAGGTTCTCCAGATAAGGGCAACCGTTGATCTCCCATCGCCGGAGCATGGGTATCGCACCAGCTTCAACATACACATATCTCAGATGACACAACTCTCCCATACGCATGACTTGCAGCCTAGGGAACCCCTCTTGTGAAATTACCATTCTGTCCCCAGTATAGGCATTTCGCAATTTAATGTACAACAATTTGGACAGCTTCTCTACAACCGGCATCGGATCTTGATCAAGTGAGGTATTAACCAACGTCAAGTAACACAGATTTGGCGGGAAATCTTCGGCGCCTGGCAACGCCGCCAGAAGGCCTTCCATTTTCAGTTGAGTAAGGTTGCTAAGATAACCAACCTCGTTCAAAGATGGCATTGTATTGAAACGAAAACCACGTAAGTTCAAACAAACAAGATTCTTCAAATGACCCAAAGATTCCAACAGATTGCTTATATTGGAATGCTGATGGAGCTCTTGAATGCCCAGTTTTCGAAGACTGGTCATCGCTTTGCAATGATGATCGCTCGTATATCCAGTTATCCACCGAGATATACGCCAATGTCCGGAGATTTTTCAGTCTGTCAATCTTTAAACCAGTCCTGCAAACTATTTCAGACATGTAGAGATGCCGCAAGCTTTCCATTTTCCATATCACATCCGGAACGACAACAGCGAAATTCAGCGAAATATCGAGAACTTTAAGGTTCTCCAGGCAACCTAATGATTCAGGCAGCTCTTTTATGTAATTGTTTCTCAATCCCAAATATTTTAATCCATTCAATGAACTAATAGCCTCCGGAAACTCTTCCAAACCGAAGCCTTCAAAATCGAGCACCCTTAGGAGTTCAAAACTCTCCCAATAAGACATTTCCCGATTAAAGCTACCGCTTCCATGGAAGAAGAGAGATCGAAGAAAGTTATTTTGATTAGTCGAGTGAATAAATCCTGCTCTCGTACAATAAACAGCGCGATGGCGAGGTTTATGAACAGGCCGGGAACTTCCCTCCTCTGTTAAAATCTCTAGATTTATTTCATCCTCTGCTTTTTTGTGGAAGGCTTGTGGAAAACGTCAGAGACGCGACAGTTTTTCACTCGATCATCTTTCGCTTTGTCCACGACTTTCACCATGTATCGGCTGATCAACCCGTCCAAATAACTTGCAGCAATCTCCTCCATTTGTTCCTCCTGATGGACCATCCCCCTGCAATCCAGACTTGTACTAGCTTCTCTGCTCTGATGGTTGTACCTTGTCTGAAGAAGGCTAGACACAAGAAACACAACTTGAGCTCCGGAGACAGTCTCTGGTAACTCAATTCAAAGGCGTCCGACATTACGCTGAGATCCATCATTTGAAGGACGTCTTCCCATTCTCTTGCCGACTGTCTCTCCACTAATAGACGTCCGACATCCTTGATTGCCGACGGAAGGCCATGACACTTTGCCAAGATCTCTCTCCCTATATGCTCCAAGTGATCCGGACAACTTGGATGATTGTTGTGGCGAGTGAAAACCGTGTTCAATAGCAGTTGCCAACTGTTATTGGGATCAAGAATTGTCATCTCGTGAAACCATTGAGCCTGTTTCGTAATATCCCGATTTTGACTTGTAATCAGCAATCTACTTCTATTACCTGTTTTTCAGTTCATGAGTGATGATCACAAATCAAACATACACACGGTCTTTCTCTCAATCAATTAAGTTAAGCCAATTATTCATCTAAGTATACATGCTATGCTTTAAATATAAATGAAATTTAAAGAAAATATTTGTTTTTAGTCCCGTAACTTATCCTTATTTTAACTTTGGATCTGTCGATTCATCGGAGTTAAATTTAATCTCTTAACTACCACAAATTTGACATTTTACATCTGGAAAAGTCACAAATTAATCCACAAAACATATACAAAACTGGGGTAAGTTACCAAACTGGAAGGAAACCATTTTAATTAAAATGTAGTTTGTTAGTCATATAAGTTATCTGTATTTTGAATTTAGCCCTGTTGATTTTCAAGAATTGAAAATAGTTCTGTAACTTTCAATATTTTGACATTTTATTTCAAAATCGATTGTAGGTGGTGAAACATCCGGCAGGTAGACCAATCAGACCCAACCATGTGTACAAATCAGACTCAACCACGTTAGCATCGGCTGAATGTTTCATCTTCTACAATTGGTTATCGAACTAAAATATTGAACAATCTAAAATTATAAAATTATTTACAATTTGTAAAAGTTAACAGCATTGAAATCTAAATAGAGGTACCTTGCAAGATCTAAAAATATAATTTTCCCTTTAGAGGTAACTTGTAAGATCTAAAATAATACTTTGAAATGTATATATCCAAAAACACCACCCTCCAAAGCTACACGAACACAATCAAAAGTTACCAATCAATACAAGATATCACATTTAAATCACTAATCATATGAAACTCTATCAAGAACTTGTAGATTTAATAAAATTATGGTAAATTAGAATTACCCCGATAGAGATGTACCTACCTTCATCAGGAAGAACATTTACGATGACGCGAGGTGCGATATCCTGCACATCATCTAGAACTATAAGGTACCGTTTTCCGGTGAGGCGTCGCTGAAGCATCACTTGGAGTTCTGTCAATTGCAACCTTTCAATATATTGCAGCATCTGTATCTCGTCTTCGTTTTGCCTCAGCAGCTGCATCAGCATCTTCTTTATAATTTCCTCAAGACTGGATGGACTTGAAACGTAAATCCATACACGAAAATATTGGCGAGTGACGTAAGTATCGTTGTATACTAGCCTGGCAAGAGTGGTCTTTCCGATGCCGCCTATTCCCACAATTGCGGCGACGGAAAGGCCGATCCTCCCTGGAAAATTGCTCTCTGAAGTAGCAAATCCACGTCTTGCTCCAAGCCCACCACATGTTCGACAATATGCCAAGGAGTGGTTGGCATGACTTGCCGCTCAGAATCTTCGAACCTTCTCGATGAGGATGCGCCAACTATCCGGTTGTACCTCTCGCCCATTCTAGTTATTCCTCGGAGCCTTTCTCTTAGGGATTTGATCTCTCCGGCAGGGTCGTGTACATTTGTTCCGGAGGAGCAGGCGAGCCACGCCGGCAGCTGCAAGCTGCGCCTATTTGTGGTGGCGCCGCCATAGGAACCGAAGGTCTCGATGAAATCCTCGGCATCTTGAGCCACCTCTCTGAGTTGGGATATCCAGCTACGCATCGTCCGACCATTGTCTCGTCTGTCCGCGGCGTCGCTCAAGAAAACTTGCATTCTTTCGAGCTCATCTCTCAGCCGCCTCGCCTTTCTCTGAACGCGAGGCGGGATATCCGCCCTCTGAATCAGCAAAATACCCAGGTTTTCCACGGCCAACGAGAAAGTCGCCTCCGCCATAGGTCTCCACGTCGTCGTTTCCTTCTACAGGAGCTGCAATGTCTTAGTAATTCATATCAAGGTCGACGGCTTAGCTCTTATGATTGAACAATTAATTATTCTTTTATTTTTTATTATTATTGAAGAGGCGACAAAGCCAACGCTATTGATAAGCAATTTTGGACCCAATTTGTTTTATTTCCCAAACGCGTCTCTACCAGGTGGGACGAGGCCAGTTCACTTGACAATGCCTCAAATGTTGACAAAACATACATGATTACAATAGG
Source organism: Paraleonurus japonicus (assembly GCA_030762865.1). Lineage (NCBI taxonomy): Eukaryota > Viridiplantae > Streptophyta > Magnoliopsida > Lamiales > Lamiaceae > Paraleonurus > Paraleonurus japonicus. Next base: position 7,944,554 of record CM061053.1, read on the forward strand.
GCATTAAAAAATTATGCCCTTATTCAATTTTATATGTGAAATCGATTGTAACGTTCTTGATTTATGGTTACAAGAGTTTTTCACAATTAATCTATATATATATATATAGGTAGGTATGTATGATTATGAATAGGCCAAAATTGTAAAACTGGTCCTCTTAATAAGGGAATTTGACAAAAGTAGTCCTGATAATTGAAAATTCGCATTTTGTCACGTTCCCTTATATATTGTGATGAATTTAGTCCTTGGGAATTTCAGAATTGAGAATTTTCAAACTCCTTAAGCTCCATTTGGATGGAGTGGATTTGAAATTAAGAGATTTGAAAATAATATACACGCATTCACACAAACTAAAATGAAGAAAAGTTAAATGAATGAATTTGATTCACTCAAACATTAAGCACAAGTGAGAGGATTTCAAATGACTAGATGTTGTTGGGTATTTGAAATCCTCCCACTTATAAGTAATATTTGTGCGAACCAAATCCATTCTTTTAGTTTTTCCTATTTTGATTTGTAAATGTATGATGTATTATCCTCAAATCCATTGATTTCAAATGACTCCATCCAAATGGAGCCTAAAAGTTGCACCTAGGGAATGTTTTGCAAATTCAAGTGAGGGTGTCAGAATCCCTCACCCTTTTTTTTATAAGTTACACCTCATAACTTTTAAATTTTAGAAGTGATTCTCACATTTAGTAAGCACCAAGTTAATGCAGATGAAGTGTTGCTGCTTATTATTTGGGGTGACTCATGCCATGTCATGTAAAATTGACATGGAATAAATAGAGGAAGCAATTTGTACTATGGCGTATGGATTTCGGGCTTAGAACCCTATCGTTTATATCTATTTCTTGCTCATTTTTATTTTTCAGTTTATTTTGATTTTGTTTTCTCTTTAATTCCATACTATATTGCATTTTAATTTCATTTTAAAATATTCTTCTGCTTTTATAAAAAAAAAAAAGAAAAAAAGGGTTTCTGTGAATCAGGTTTACATGAATGTTACGATTAACTTTAAAGTAGCAATTTACACTATTTTACTAATTGGTACTCCACATTTGGAGTATCAGATTTTGAGATACTTTATATATATATATATATATATATATATATATATATATATATATATATATATATATATATATATATATATATATATATATATATAATCTAGTTTTGTATTATTCAATATAAATTTTATTTAATGTCAAAAATTTATTATTTCTTATCTCAATTTAAATAAATTAGTAAAACAAAAATAATTAAAAAATAATATGATATGAATAATTTAAAATAAATTGACAAATGTATTATAAATGTAGATTATCAAATGTATAAATTAAAAAGAAAATTATAAATAAGGAATCTAAATAAAAATATTTCATTTTAATGTAAAAAGTAGTGCAAAGTGCTAGAGATTTTATTGCTGACACTAAAATAAAATAGTGATGAATTGACATAAGAGTAGTGTAAGAGTAGTGACGACGGCTAGAGATGGCCTAACTAAATGAAGTGTGCTGATGGTGATTTATTTATTTACATAGGTTACACATGTGAAAAATAGAAATTACAAATACCACCTGAGATAAAAAGGCGCCACGCCGAAAGTTTTAGCAAGAATTTTGTAGTTACAAGATATCATCATAGCTACGTGATACTTTTTTCAACCTCTGCAAAAATTTAAATAGAAAAAGGATCTAGTTGCAAAATATGAGTAGATAGAGACTAGTTTTCCTAATCCATCTTTTCATTTTTCTTGAATAGTTTTTGTAACATGAGTGGGTCATTTCTTAAATATATATATATATTTTTTTGAAAGGGTTAAATATTTATTTATTTATTTATGCTCTGGCATGGAATTGGTCTTCTTCAATTAAATAATTCGATTTTGGTAGCGACTTGGTACCTACTAGGATGAATAGACGTGCATTGAACGCAACACGTATTATTTTACCTAAAAAACAAATAAAAACATATTATTTCATTATTTAATTTAATAATTAAAGGTGGGTACATTATTATCCTATTATCCAAGCTAATGAATTTTGACCACAATTACACGCGACAATACATTTTTTATTATCCAAAGCACGCGATAATACTTTTCTCTCTGTAGTGTTTACTTTGTGCTTCTCTCCCAACGTGTTTGTCATCTTCCTAACTTTTGTCTCCATTGTTTTTCTCTCTAACCTTGCTTTCCATTAAACATTCCTTGCTTCTCTCACTACATTCCCTACCTTTCTCTTTCGTTTAATCTGCAAAAATAGTCCATGGCTTATGCTGTTCTGGTTTCACTTGTGCAAACAATTCACCAGATGTTGAATGATAATATGTACCCTATTTCTGTTTACGGGAAGCAACAAATTGAATCAATCAAAAATCGAGGTAATTCGTTGCTAGCATTTCTGGAAAATTACCCAAAGGAAGCCAACACTGTGGAAAGAAGAATCAGGGACGCGGCAAACGAGGCGCAGGATATCATCGAACACTTCATGTACGAACATAACCGGTCGCGATTTAAATTGATGAGAGCCGCCGCGGCTGGAATTGAAGGAGTTAATAATTCCGAGCACTTTCATGATTTTCACGAGCTGAAAAGGGTAGATCTGGAGATGAGTTCAATTGCTGAAGAAGTGAAGGGCATCGAGAGTAGGGACGTACGGCGCAGTGATTCTGCTGAATCCCCAATTTCATTATCAACTGCAATTTCCTCCGCCGGCGACGATATCGTGGTCGGATTTGATAAAGATTTGATTAAGATACAGGAGATGCTCTGCGCTGCAACGCCGAAGCTGCAGGTAATCCCAATTGTGGGAATGGGAGGCATTGGTAAGACTACTCTTGCTCGAAATATTTACGAGTGTGAATTAATTATGTATCGTTTTGATACTCGTTGTTGGGTCACTGTATCGCAAGATTATGATGCCCAGAATGTTATTTCAAAGCTCGTTGATTCGATGAATGGAATCAACGAGGAAAAATGTGATGAAAGCAGTGAATTATTGGGAGAAAAAGTATATAAATCTTTAAAAGGTAAGAGATATCTTGTTGTATTGGATGATATATGGGGTAAAGAGGCTTGGGATGATTTAAAGCGTATATTTCCTGATGATAATAGTGGAAGTCGAATCATGATAACCACGAGGTTAGAAGATTTGGCTTCTTATGCTACCTCTTCAAGCCATGTTTACAAGATGCACTTCTTGAATCCTGATGAAAGTTGGAATTTGCTTGGGCAAAAGGTGTTCAAACACGAGAATTTTCGGCTTCTGTTGGAGAGACTTGGGGCGGAGATTGCAAACGAGTTGGAGAAAATTGGGAGGGAGATTGCTCGAAGCTGTGGAGGACTTCCTCTTGCAATTGTGTTGATTGCAGGCATGCTATCCTCTGTTAGCAAGACTCAAGATTCATGGAAAGGAATTGTGGATATTGTGGTTTCAGCAGTTGCTACAAAAGATGGGCTGTTTGAAACGTTATTTCAAATAATATATCTGAGTTACACCTACTTGCCTCATCATTTGCGGCTCTGTTTCTTGTACATGGGATGTTTTCCTGAGGATTCACGAGATCCATGTCTCGAAGCTCATCAAATTATGGATAGCTGAAGGCTATGTGAAACCGAGTTCAGACAAAAGCTTGGAAGAGAGCGCGGAGAAGTATCTAGAGGATCTTGTCAGGAGAAGTCTTGTTTTAGTGACTAGTCGAAAGACTAATGGGAAAATCAAGACTTGCAGTTTACACGATCTGGTACGAGAATTGTCTAGAAGAAGAGCTCAGGATGAGAATTTCAAGCGCCGGTTAAGTATTTCTCATGCTGACCTAAAGGGCCTCTCGAAAACTTATGGATCGACTATCCGTTCTATCATATGCTTCCAGCCTAGTGACACTTCTTTACTTTCCTTGCGAAAGTTTAGATTGCTTAGGGTACTCGATGTGGTGGATGTTATCATCTACTCGCTTCCTGCTCAAGTGTTTGAGCTGTTTCATTTGAGGTACCTTGCTTTCGGTTGCCCCATGAAAATCCCTGCAGCAATATCCATGCTTCAGAATCTCCATACCTTAGTCATTTGGCCAAGGAAAGGATCGAGGCGCTACCCCATGGACGAGGTATATTTGCCAATGGAGATTTGGATGCTGCCATTGTTAAGGCATCTCGTCTCGTTCTTTGATCTTTTACCCGATCCAGAAGGGGCCGCTTTTGCTCTAGAGAATCTGCAGACTCTAGCGGTTGTAAAAGTTTTGTGTGCAGCAAAAAGATCTTGGAACGGATTCCCAACCTCAAGAAACTACGACTAACATATTCGGGACACAAGTTGTCCGAAGCCCAGCTCAACAATCTTGATTTTCTGGGTAAACTTGAAACCCTGAAACTAATCAGGATTGACGATTCCCCTGTTCAGCTTAATGTTTATCCTGTTTTTCCTGCGTCTCTGAAGAAGCTAACATTGAGCGGTTGGCATCTTCCGTGGGATTATATGCATAGAGTTGGATCTTTGCCTAATCTTGAAGTGCTTAAACTGAGAGATTACGCTTGCAAAGGCGAAAAGTGGGAAACAAATGAAGGAGAATTTGCTAGTTTGAAATATCTGCTCATTGATAGATCTGATCTCCAGTTTTGGACGACTGAAAGTAACCACTTTCCAAGGCTGGAGTGCCTGGTGCTTTATTGTTGTTCGCTAAAGGAGATTCCAGAGAGTTTCGGAGCAATCGCGACGCTTCAACTGGTGGAGATCGACCAGGCAAACAAAATCCTTCTACAGTCGGCGAAAAGGATACAAGAGGAACAACACAGCTGGGGAAACGATGACATTCAAGTTCGTTCTGTGCGTTATCATTATCAGGTAGACATGCATGCAGATGAATATTGTGTTTCAAGTCTTTATATTTCAACTTAATCAATGTGTAAATGAAAGAATACTTGAATTGGAATTCATTTACTTAATTTAAACTCTAAATGCAATGACTAATATCTTCAATGTTTGTTGGAAGGTTTGAGTATTCAGGGTTTCTAATGATGAGCTGGCTGATCAGACATGTCACAATTCAAATTTGTAGAGCACGTCCGTTGATGATGTTTGTATATATACAAACTATTTTAATTTTTCGAACTTCAATGTAAAGTCCCAGTTATATAATTGCATATACATATGTATATATATGATACTGATGTTCTCATGTAAATCTTGCAGTTTGATGTGAAACGATAACGTTTTGCATATTTATTTCTACATTGCCCTACCCATGTGTGCGTGTTAATTGCCGATGGTCCTGATGTCACGTTAGGTTTTCTTTTTTCATAATTTAAAGTTGACTTATTTGCATCACATTATTGGTTGGTAGGGAAGTTTTTTTATCCCATAAAAAGAAATGGTAAAAGTCTTCTTTAGTGTATTTAAAATAGGACTTATGCATAGTAGTAGTATTATTGAATGTCTGGAGTTATGCATATTTTTTAAATTTCACTCTCATTCAAACTAATTTTTGAGTAACATATGGGACCAGTACTTAAAAAAAAAAGTTTGAAATTCATTCATGCGTACTCAAGAAATGGAAGCGGTAGTCAATTACACGCCATGCACACAATTAATATTCTTGCTAGTACGCTATCCGTTTAATTTTTTATTTTTTTCACTTCTCATATTATATTTGATGTTCTATCCTACTTTGCATTATTAACACAAGTCGATGTGAATATACATGTATTAGTTATCTATGTTATGAAACACAAAATGAAATACTCCCTCGCTTTCACACTTTCTTTTTGGTCATTCAACATTAGTTTTCAATATTCTAAAAAGGAAATCTCTCCTTAAACTCTACCCTCACAATATTCATATATTTACACAAAATGTCATTATTTTTTACACTCAATCCAACCACCCCATTTACTTTAATAATAAATATTTACAAAATTACCCTTCAATACTACACTAAACAAATAGTTTCGTGTGGAATTGTGGACATTAAATTTCTACGCGTCAAAAATGTGAAAAAGTTATAGAAATTTTTTTCCAATTTTTTCCACAGGTCACCTCAAAAGAAACAACTACTCCCTCTGTCCCAACTTTTCTTTCACATTGGAGTTGGCATACATATTAAGAAAAAGGGAATAAAGTGTAGGAGAGATAATAAAATGTAAGGATATTTTGGGTGGTTGAATGAAATAAAGTGTACGAGAGAGAATAAAGTAGAATAAAACAAAAGTGACATTTTTAAATTTAAATGGTATTGTGAGGGTGTAGTTTATTGGAGGTATTCCTTTTTAGTGTGTGAAAGTAATGTTGGGGCGTCCAAATAAGGCAAGTGTGAAAGTAATATTGGGACGGAGGAGTACAATACTTGACTTTTCCACTCGTTTCGTAGAAATTAAATTTGCAAGCAAACTAAAGTGATAATGACTTTTGATAGTTGATATTGTATACACACTAAATTTATAGTGTTTTACTTTTTAATTTCATGAATTTTTTTATACTATTGATCATATATTTGATACTTTAAATGCTATTTTTTAAATTTGATATTTAAATTTTAAAATATTGTAATAATGTGTGTTTTATATTAAATATGAATAATTTAAATAGTAAAAATATTAATTTGTTGTTGATACTCTTGAAAAATAATATGATATCATTAACCCTAATTTTTATACTTCTAATTAAATTCTTAATACTCTTGGTCAAATATTTGATATTTTAACTTTTTTCAGATGTAGTAACACTGATATAAGCGAAGAGACCTGAAATTAAGCCTTAATTTAAGACTTAATGTCAATCCACAATAATCAATGCAGTTGTTGGACAAAACTAATTGAGGTGACTACAAAGACAAAAACGCTTTGAAATTTAAATCAATAAAAAAGAATAAATGGTATTCCCAGATTTTTGGAGATCTCCATGAGTGGAGCCCTTGACTAACAATTTGTTGTAGCATTAGGTGTGGACAGTGAAATTAATTTCTACGCGTATAAAGTCCGAGTTAAAATTTAATATAATAAAGCTAATATTTGGAAAAGAATTCTTTTTGGCCATAAGGTCAACTCAAGCAAGAAATTATATCATAATTATGACAAGAATTTGCGTGAGATTGAATCAATCAGATGGAGCTCCACTTAATCACGTATTGTTAAGAAAAAAATGGGTTGATGATCAAATATAAATCTATTTTATTCCGTGACACAACCTCACATCACATGTGATGTGACCCCTCAATAACTATATGCATAAAAGTTGAACTAGTGAACTTTTATCAATGAGCTCTCACTTCATCAATTTGAACATAGAAAATCTTCTATGGGGAGACTTCTCTTTTACAGTTTTACTATCAAAATTAAAAAAATATGTATTAACATCATTATAATCTCACATCCAACTGCAAGATTTACATGAGAAAACCACACTACATATAACAAGAATCTAAAATCTGAACAAATTAAAAGAGATACTGAAGCAAACATCAACAACAGGCACTCCAACTATAGACATGAATATATTCATGCAGCCTTTTGCTCTATAAATTTCAGTTCTCACATGTATATGTAATCTGATAATGATAACGCACAGAACGAACTTGAAGGTCATCATTTCCATAGCTCCGTTGTTCCTCTTGCATCATTTTCGCCGACTCAATAAGAGATTTGTTCGCCTGGTCGATTTCAACCACTTGAAGTGTAGGAATTTCTCCAACACCATCCGGAATCTCAGTTAACGAACAACAATAAAGCACGAGACATTCGAGTCTTGGAAAATGGCTAGTATCAGTTATCCAACTCTGGAGATCAGACCTGTCAATGAGAAGATATTTCAAACTAGCAAATTCTTCTTCACTTGTTTCCCATTCTTCACCTTTGCAAGCGTAATTTCTTAGCTTAAGCACTTCAAGATTAGCCAAAGATCCAACACTTTTCATAAATTCCCAAGGAAATCGCCACCCACTCAATGTTAACTTTTTCAAAGACGCGGGAAAAACAGGATTAACATTTAGCTGAAGAGACGAATCGTCATTCCTGATCAGTTTCAAGGTTTCAAGCTGATGCAGAAAAACCAGATTGTTGAGTTGAGAGTTTTCAGTGTAAATGCCTCCAAAATATGTTATGCCTAATTTTTTCAGATTGGGAATCCGTTCCAACATCGTTTTGCTACATTCAAATCTTTTACCACGGATAGCGTATGCAGATTCTCTAGAGCAAAGGTGGCTCCTTCTGGATCAGGTAAAGGATTAAAAATGAGACGAGATGCCTTAACAATGGCATCGTCCAAATTTCCATCGGCAAATACACCTCATCCATTGAGTAGCGCCTCGACCCTTTCCTCGGCCAGATGACTAAGGTATAGAGATTCTGAAGCATGGATATGGCTGCCGGAATTTCCATGGGGCAGCCAAAAGCAAGGTACCTCAAATGAAACAACTCGAACACTTGAGCAGGAAGGGAGTAAATGGTAATTTCCACCACATCCAGTACCCTGAGCAATCTAAACTTTCGTAAGGAGCCTAGTGAAATGTGACTATGCTGGGGCTGGAAGCATATAATAGAACGGATTGTTGATCCGCACGCTTTTGAGACGCGCTCTAGATCAATATGAGCAATACTTAAACGGCGGTTGAAATTCTCATCCTGAGCTCTTCTTCTAGACAATTCTCGTACCATATCGTGCAAACTGCAAGTCTTGATTTTCCCATTTGTCTTCCGACTTGTTACTAAAACAAGACTTCTCTTGACAAGATCCTCTACATATTTTTCTGATTCTTCTTCAAAGCTTTTAGATAAACTCGGCTTCACAGCGCCTTCGGCTATCCATAACTTGACGAGCTTTGAGACATGGATCTCGTAATCCTCTGGAAAGCATCCCATGTACAAGAAACAGAGTCTGAGATGATGAGGCAAGTAGGTGTAACTCAAAGATATAATCTTTTCAAACTGCCCATCTTTTTGTAGCAACTGCTGAAACCACAATCTCTGCAATTCCCTTCCATGAAGCTTGAGTCTTACTAACAGAGGATAGCAGGCCTGCAATCAACACAATTGCAAGAGGGAGTCCTCCACAGCTTCGAGCAATCTCCCTCCCGATTTTCTCCAATCCATTCGCCGTCTCCTCTCCAAGCTTCTCCAATTCAAGAGGGAAATTTTGGTGCTTGAACACCTTCTGTCCAAGCAAATTCCAACTTTCATCTGGGTTTAGAAAAGGCATTTGGCAAACATGGCTTGAAGAATTAGCATAAGAAGCCACATCCAATAGCCTCGTGGTTATTATGATTCGACTTCCATTATCATCATCAGGAAATATGTGCCTTAAATCATCCCAAGTATCATTACTCCACAAATCATCCAACACAATAAGGTATCTCCTACCTTTCAAGAATTTGTACAATTTTTCCCCCAATTCAATGCTCTGTTCACAACTATCAGAGTCGATAACAATAGAATCAATAAGCTTTGAAATAACATTTATGGTTACATAATCTTGTGATACTGTGACCCAAGCACGATTATCAAAACGGTCCATTATTAATTGACTACCGTAAATATTCCGAGCAAGAGTAGTCTTACCAATGCCTCCCATACCTGCGATTGGGATTACTTGCAGCTTTGGTGATGATCCACAAAGCATGTCCTTTATAGTTAGCAAATCTTCATCGAATCCGACAAGAATATTATCGCCGGCGGATGAAAGCTCCGTTGAATTTGTCGCCGGCGGAGAATCGACAAACCCTAGACCCCCAATCTTGATGCCCATCACTTCTTCAGCGATTGAATTGATCTCCTGATCTACTCTTTTCAGCTCATGAAAATCATAAAGGAGATCGGAATTTTCTCCTGTTATTCCGGCAGCGGCGGCTGTGATGAATTTATAGCGCGACCGGATTTGTTGATACATGAAGTGTTCGATAATATCTTGCGCTTCGTTTGCTGCGTCCCTGATTCTTTTTTCCATACTGTGGGCTTCCTTTGGATAATTTTCCAGAAATTCTTGCAAGAAAGTAGCTCGATTTTGAATGGATTCAATTTGTTGTTTCCCATCAACGGAAAGCGGATATCGATCATCATTAAGGATCTGATGTATTGTTTGTGAAAGTGAGAAGAGAACAGCATAAGCCATATATTATATACAGAAACAAACAAGATTTCGCAGATTAAACGAAAGAAGAATATCGATATGGTTGGATTACTGAGAGGAATCAATAATTTTGAGTGGAAGAAGGGAAAGAGAAAAGGGAAAGCAGCTTAGATAATGAAAAAATGGAGACAAATTTAGGAAGATGACAAACAAGTTGGGGGATTATCTTAAACTTCTGAAAAACCTATCCCATTCACTTCGACAGCCTCCCATTATAACACATTGGTTGTTTGGTTTTGCGTAGTAGGGTATTGTGTTGTTTGGTTTTGCATAGTAGGGTATGACGGATGAGTTAATATGGGGTGATAAGTGTTAAAATGAAATCAATCGTGTTTCTGGGATAATTAATGAGAAACCAAACGGTATATTTGACTTTCAAGTGTAATTTCAGTGAGTTAACCAACTTATATTATAAAAATAAAAAAGTATTATCCTATACACCACTAATATTATTATTTTATTCCTTTGTTAAATTTTTTGAGATATATATAATTTTTTTCAGAAGTATTGATATTTTTGAATTAATATGAAATAAATATAATAAATAATTATCTGAAAAATTGAAGGTGTTACCAATCTTTACCATATGAATAATTATCTGATATGTTTCAATGAATCTCGAAATTTAGCTTGAATAATAGTTAAAAATACTAAACAAGAAAATATTTTGACTTGATAAATTTTCTTGAGTATTATATCATCTCTAATAAAATGGTACTAACACGCTTTAGAAAATTTCAAATGACTTCTCACTATAGATCTGCAATTATATATATCCCAGTCACATTACGAATTGAAACAAAAATGTCAGCAACAGTTCTGCAAACTTAGTAACAAATTTGAAATTGTAAAATTCTTAAAAAGTTGAATACAATATAGGTATTGTGCGGCTTGTGCCTCCCAAGGGTGTCTGAATGATGTTTTGTTTGCAAGATTTTCCGAAACCGAATGGGGTTCCAATTTTTTTTTTTATGACATGATATCCTGCTCAAGGAGCAACTAATCATGGGATAATTCCACCATCCACCAACAGAGACCCCAATTAAAATCAGAGCAAAACTCTGTATGACTCATCTCAGGAATTGTTCGTGAGACCTATAGAGATCGAGGTTCCAAATTAATGATCAATGATAATGATTTCAGCGGGTCTGATGCGTTCACCGAGGTTCTCAAGGCCCCAGAGATTACGACATTGATGGATTTCCAATCGTTGGAGCTCTGGCATTCCACCTTCTTCTATCTCTATGTTTTCCAACCACGACATGTTTCTGAGATGGAGGACTTTCAGCCTGGGAAACCCCTCATGGGATACTTTGATCGACTCCATAAACTCGTGTGAGTGGTCTAATTTGAGAAACAATAACTTAGGCAGCTTACCCAGTTCGTGCATCGGATTATTTGGGTTCCCAAAGTGAGAGAGGGTCAAGTGAGTAATATTTTGAGGGAGCATATAAGCACTCACAAACAAATCCATGTGACCATGCAATTTAAGTTTAGTGAGATGGTCCAGAGATTTGAGGATTGAGAGTTCCGTGTGTACCCTTTGATTCCATACTGACCATCTTAGGTGCACTACTTGTACTCGAGTCTCCACCGATAATCTCACCAACACTGCCTCCCCTTCGTCCTCCATTTTTAAGCCCAACTTACGAAGACGATAACTAAATCCTAGTAACACGTTATCTGACCTCATCCATTTCAATGTCTCAAGATTTTTAAAACTGGATTTTTCATAGACTTGGTGAAGTCACTGCAGTAAGCATTAATGTAAATGTGACGCAGGCTATCCATTTTCCATGTCACATCTGGGAATTCCACAACCCCATCGCCACCTATATCAAGAATTTCAAGGTTTTTGAGGACATCCAACCAGCTTGGAAGGCATATCATATATTTGTCCCTTAATCTCAGGTACCTTAATCCGATCAATGCACGAATCTTGGGTGGAAACCTCCACAACATGCTGCCTTCTATGTCCAGTATTCGAAGGAGTTCAAGGCCCTTCCAATAAGACGGGGTGATAGTAAAGGCATCATCATTCGGGCCTTCAACATGTAAGAAAAGAGTGCGAAGATGCTTATTTTGATTCGACGTCTGAATCTGGATCAACACTTTTTCCACACCGCGGATTACACGATGACGAGGTTTAGATGATGATGATGATTCCTCACTAATTTGGCTCTCAAATCCTATTTCCTCGACAGCTTTCCTTATGGATAGCTCACGAAGAAGATCATGCACATAAAAGTGTGTCGCTCGATCATCTATGCTCATACGCTTGACAAGAACTATGTTTCGGTGGATGAGCTCATCTAAATATCTTCTTGCTATCTCCTCCACACTCTCTTCTCCAGCCTGTACCAGGCCTAATGCAACCCATATATGCATCAACCTTTTTGCTTCGATTACAGCGTCTTCCTTGAAGAAGGCTACACACAAGAAACATGGTTTCAGATGAGAAGGCAAATTCTGGTAACTCAACTCCAATATTGCTGATACACTCGTCCCAATTTCACTTGTTTCCGAACCATACTTTTTATCTGTTTCAAAACTTTCTCCCATCCAGTCTTGGACTCTCCCTGGTTCATCAGCAAACCTCCCGCTACTGTGATTGTCAAAGGCAGACCCTGGCACTTCTTCAAGATCTCTCTACCTATTTCCTCCAACACTTGTGGGCATCTTCTGCTAATCAATGCCGTCTTCAACAACAATTCCCAGCTCTCATTTGAGTTCAAAAGCTTCATCTTATGAACATATCCACGATGCTCTGTGATAATCTGGTTCCGGCTTGTAAACACCAACCTGCTTGCTTTATCTGTTTTGATCACTTAGGACCAGTTAGAACATTATTACATACTATTTTTGTAAACTAACTTCTCTAATGAAATATCTAATGCCCATCAAATTAGTTTTACAGTAAAATTTGTTTACACAAGACTTTCCCACGGTATAGTTGATGTATAGATGCTGATTGTTCCTCCCAATCCAAAAATATGTGCAGACTCAGTAGAAAATAAAGTAATTTCGTCAAAGTTTCAGAGGATAAAAACGTTTGCTGAAGTATATATTTTAATAATTGTACAAAATATCAAAAGAATTAACACATAAAAACGAAAGACGCGCGTACCTTGTTCATCTGGAAATGCAGTTTCGAGAGCTTTCCAGTGTGTGTATTCCCACACATCATCCAGAACTATGAAGTAGCGTTTCCCTTCCAGGCGATTCCGAAGCATTTGTTGCAGCATCTCTTGGCGCCTCAGCTTCCCCTGAATCGACTCCAGAGCCTTCAATTCTTCATCACCCAAGGGAAGGGACAGGTCGTGCATAATCTGCTTCATAATGTCTTCTGCTGCAAACTCACTGGACACCACCACCCAAGCACGCTTCTCGAATCCAGCAGCAACTTCTGGATGGTTGTATATTTTCCTGGCGAGTGTTGATTTCCCGATCCCGCCCATCCCCACTATGGCGGCCAGGGAAAGCCCCTTCCTCTTCTCATCCAAAATTACTTTGTTCAGCAGAAGATCCGCATATCCATTCAAGCCCACCACGTCTTTGTCCTTTTGAAAGCGAGCTACCATTCTACGTCGCAGTTCAACTGTTTCGGAACTGCTTCTGGATGAGGATTCAATCCCCAGATTCCCAATTCCATAGGTGTCCCGTCTTTCCCGGATTTCATGGAGCCTAGTTCGGATGGAGTGGATCTCCTCCCCTACCCTATTGAAGTGGGACACATGCACTGAGAAGCGAGCGCACCTTGCCAGTAGGCCTCTGTTCTTTGTTTGTGTGTCGAGCTTGAGTGAGAAGATCTCAATGGCATCTTCAGCATCTTGAGCCACCTCTCTCACCTCCGATATCCATTGGCGTATCCTCTGGTCGTAGCCTTGCTTTGAGGAAACATTGCATGCTTTGGAGCTCATCTTTCACCCACCGCACTTCATCCTCAACGCCTTTCAGGAACTTCACTTTCTCGATCAGGGCATCCCCCAACTTTTCCACCGCAAATGAGATCGCTGCATCCGCCATGTATACTTTTCACACTTTATCAATTAATTGCCACACATGGGAAAAAGGGGTTTCAACTAAGCGGAGATAGAGAGAAGGTTATGCAAATCTACACGTTATTTGATGTGTCCATTACTAAAATAATATGAGTATATTGATTTAAAATAATATTATGTACAAGGAGTAAGGTCAACGCGTGAAAATGAAAAAGTCTAATGTCAACGCGTTCAAGTTGCCATAAAATAATGGATTATATACCTTTTATAATTAAATTAATTTAGCCGAGGCCAATAATTTGGAACGAAATGGAGGACCGTTGGTGTAGCAATGTGTCGAGATGGTGGAGATATTTATTGATAATTAAGAGATATGTTTTGATTTTATTTATAATATATTTATGTCAATTTCTTATTCGTTTCACACACAATATAGTACTTTACGTCCGGATTAATTGCATGATTGAGCTTTTAACGGTTTTGTGTGAGAGTTATTTCATAGTAATACGTTGACAAAAGTTGTTTTATATGAATGATATGCTAGTTGATCTTATTAACTAACATACCATTTATATAAAATAACTTTTATACACATATTACTATAAAATAATCTCACACAAAACCACAAAAGTCAACCGCAAGCTTAATCCGGACGGAGGGAGTATTCTTGTGATAATCAAGAATTTACGAAGACGACAACTAAATCCTAGTAACACGTTATCTGACCTCATCCATATCAATGTCTCAAGATTTTTAAAACTAGATTCTTTCATGGACTTGGTGAAGTCACTGCAGTAAGCATTAATGTAAATGTGACGCACACTATCCATTTTCCATGTCACATCTGGCCTGGAATTCCGTGGCCAAATCGCTGCCTATATATATGAAGGTTTTGAGGACATCCAACCAGCTTGGAAGCATCAGCACACCTTTCTCCCTTAATCCGACCAATGCACGAATAGACGGAAAACTGAGCAATATACTGCCTGCCTTCTATGTCCAGTATCCTAATGAGTTCGAAGCCTTTCCACTAAAAAGGCACCCATGGAGTCGTCATAAAACCGACTGAAAAACTGTCACTTATACAATGTTTTTCACAAGCCATCCATAAAAAAGCAGAGATCGAATGAAATAAGTCTTCAGATCTTAAACCTCGCCATCGTGCTATCTATTGCACCAGACCGGGTTTTATTTGAAGGTAATAATTTTCTTCATTACTCCAAAAGTTTCTAAACTAATATATTACTTGATCGTGTCAAAAGCTAATCTAAAACATTGTTGCTAAATAAAAGAAAACTTATTCAATTTGAGATAAGTCTCAAATATATTGAACTCCAAAACAAATGGGAAAGTTCTTCAATGGGAATTGGAATAAAATTGTATTTCCCTTAGATATATTGGAGAAAGGAATGTCTCCATGTGTTACATCATTAGTGTTGTGCTCCAATTTTGAAAAAAATGAAACGAAATAAGTTTGTTGGTAGTGGTGGAGGGAATAATTGAGGAGAAATGATTGTAGAAGGGAAATAGGTTAATCAAATTGGGTATTGATGGAACCACCATAATTGCATGTAGTTTTTCACGGAACAGAGATGTGAGCGCCACTTCGTCTGGACCTCAGTCCCTACGCCGTATGCAAAAATGTCTTCTTATTATTTCTTCTTTGGAGACTCAAATTTAACTTCTTCAAAAATCAAACCAAACGGTCTCGAACAATAATTAAATTCATGTACTTCTTACAAAACATGAAACTTGATAAAAACAAACATTTAAGGATTAATTGACAAATAAAACATGGGGAAATATGACAATAAATTAATCTGTATTATATGCACTCTATCAGTTTTCCTTACAATTATATATGCACTCACAAAATAAAACACCAAATTTAAATACAATAATAATTAAATTACGATCTGAAGAACGAAAATACACGCGGTGACGAAGATTTAAGATTAGAGATTGACCTCAGCTCTGAAGGGAGGCTCTTCAGATCAGGGCAGTTATCGATCTCCACTTGTTTGATCCTCAACATTCCACCACTTTTAACCTTAATCTTCCCAAGTATGGACAGGTTAAAAATCGAAAGGACTTCAAGCATCAGGAACCCATTGCGGGAGACCACCATTTTCTTACCGTTATAAGCACAATCCAGCTTGAGGTAACATAAATTTGGCAACATTTCCAGAACTGGCATTGGATCTTCGTCAAGGGAGGTTCCGACCAAGCTCAAGCACGAAAGATTCGGAGGGAAGTTAGGCAACGTGTTTAGAGGACCTTGCAGTTTAAGTCGAGTGATATGATGCAAAGTACTAAGCTTGTCAAGTGATGCCGTAGATTTTAAGCCATTTAATCTTAAATTCAGACAAGTGAGATTCTTGAGGTTTGCCAATGATGTACACAGCTCCATCAATTTCGAGTCGCTTTCGAGCTCTATGCCCAGTTTGTGAAGACTAGTCATTTTTTAAGATCCTTGAGCAACCAATTTGCCAAAGTGATATATGTCACTGTCTGAAGATGCTTCAATGACCCTATTTTAAAACGCACGTTGCACTTGATTGGGGACATGAAAAGGTGACGTAAGCTTTCCAATTTCCATATAACATTTGGCAATCGGATGAATAAATTACTTGCTATATCAAGAATTTGGAGGTATTTAAGGTGGCCTAATGTACTTGGGAGCTCTTTCAATTTATTGTTCCTTAATCCCAGGTACCTTAAGCCAATCAGTGCACCAATCGCATCGGACAACTTTGTCAAGCCAAAATCTTCAAAATCAAGAACCCTAAGAAGCTTAAAGTCCTTCCAAAAAGATTTACCGACATGAACTCCCCGAGGATCCATGGAAGAAAAGCGAACGAACAAGTTTATTTCGACTAGCCAAGTTTTTATAACTTGGCCTTTCTCCATTACAGTAGATTGCACGATGGCGGGGTTTATCGAGGGAGTACTACTCCCAGCTTCGTCCCGTTGGATCTCAAAACCTATCTCGCCCTTTTGCTTTCGCGATGGATAGCCCGCGAAGAAGATTACCAATGGACACGCGCTTTACTCGGTTCCCCACCCCCTTTCCTTGACTTCAATCATGTTCTGGTTTATCAACTCGTCTAAAAAATCACTTGCTATCTCTTCAACCGTTTCGTTTCCCCCTTCCTGCGAAATCAGCCCTTCAGCGATCCATACATGCATCAATCTTTTCGCGCGGATAGGCTCGTCTTCCTTGAAGAAGCCTAGACATAGGAAGCAGGCCTTAAGGTGGGCAGGCAAATTGTTGTAACTCAACTCCAATTTTGCTGCAACACTGCAATCACTTCTTCCCATCGATTTCAAGAATCTTTCGAGTTCAGTATAGGTCGAATGTGGGTGTTTGGCGACGCGGCGTCCGACTTCAGTGATTGCCAGCGGTAGACCATCACAGAGGTTCAGAATCTCTTCCCCTATTTTCTTCAACTCCTCCTGTGGATACTTTACAGTTTTAGTATTGCCACTTGATGCCGTTTGCAAGAACAGTTTCAAACTCTCCTTGGGGTCTAACTTTTTCATGTGATGCACAGAATCCCCACCACTTAGAATGTCTTTGTTGCGGCTTGTAAGCAGCAAAACACTCCCTTTACCTGTCAAGGTATAACAAACATATTCAACATTTGCCACCATCACATATACATAGCTTAGCATTTTTATTGCGTTTCAGTTACAAAACTGCAATTTTATCTCATTCTCCTATAATCAAATTGCAATTTATCATTGTTCACTTTGTTTCGTGAAATATCTAAATTCATTAAAAAGACATTGTAGATTAATTCTATATACATTTCACAAAATAAAATACATTACATTTAATGAAAAAATATATTTTTTTATCGGTAATGAAAAAATATTAAGCTACACAAGGGCCAAAATATTGAAAAAAACAAGGGTTACGATAGAAGAGGGAAGGAAGGCTGTCGAATTTGGGGGCAAATCTTATAACCCTAAGGCTCCATTTGGATGGAGTCATTTGAAATCAATGGATTTGAGAATAATACACCCTACATTTACAAATCAAAATGAAGAAAAACTAAATGAATGGATTTGGTTCACACAAATATTGCTTATAAGTGGAAGGATTTCAAATACCCAACAAAACCTAGTCATTTGAAATCCTCTCACTTTTCCCACTTATGCTTAATATTTGAGTGAATCAAATCCATTCATTTATCTTTCTCCATTTTAGTTTGCCTAAATACGTGGTATATTATCCTCAAATCCCTTGATTTCAAATCCACCCCACCCAAATGGAGCCTAAATGAATTCGCGTCTAAAACAAGTACTTTCATTAGTCAATGACGGTCAACTGACGGCAAGACCAATTTTGAGACAAAAATGAACTTTGGTGACCAATTTTGAGAGTGCCTAAAGGTGGGGTATCAAATACGAAAAAGGTAAACTTTGGAGACTAAAAATAAATTTTTTCAATTTAAATTTAAGATATTTTCATATCAAATTAATTTAAATCACTAAAAAATGCGTGGATCCAAGCACAACATTTTTGACAGAATGGATCCAAGCACAACATAAATATATTTGTAACTATATCAAATAGGTAAAAACAGACTGCAATTTTAATTTAATAAGAGTCAAAAAAATTCAATTGCAAACCAAAATCTAAGTAAAACTATAAGTGCCTATTTGGTAGGCATGTTTAGTATTGCTAAACATATTAATTCATAAAACGAGTCCAACGAATTTTATAAATATCAATGAATTAATCATAGATACAGAAAGATGTACGTACCTTCAACGGGAAAAGCACCTTTTAGAGATTCCAAGTGTTTGTATTTCCACACATCATCAAGAACAATGAGGTATCGTTTCCCCTTCAAGCGCTGATAAAGCATATCTTTGCCGCTTTGGATGTCCGATTTGTCGATCTTTTTCAGTATCTTCACCTCATCTTCCGACTTCAGCGGCAGCTGCTGCACCAGCACCTTCAGCACTTCTTTCGCGCCAAATTCGCTGGAAACCACCGCCCAAGCACGGCAATCGAATCGTTTAACCACCTTGCTGTTGTTGTAAACAATCCGAGCAAGCGTCGATTTCCCGATGCCACCCACCCCGCGATGCCGACGTACGAAACCCCCTTTTTCCCCTTCAAAATCGCCCCGAAAGCAGCGATTCGACGTCTTCCGTCATGCCCACCACGTTTTCGTCTTTATGCCAAGGAGGCGTCTCGACATTATTTTCCGATCTCTTTGGCATCAGCATTCCCTCACCAAGATTTTTAATTCCGTACCTCTCCCGCATTTCCTCAATGCTTTTAAGTTTATGCTGGAGCTTCTTGATCTTATTCCCGATATTGTATTTATTGTAAACATTGTTTGGGACGCATACACATCGTCTCAGCAGGCCTCTGTTTCTTGTTGGGAAGTCAACTCTAATGGTGAAGGTCTCGATAACATCCTCGGCATCTTGAGCCACCTCTTTGATCTCCGATATCCACTTGCGAATCCGCTCGTCGTTGGCTTGCTTTTCGCTCGCATCTTTGAGGAAACATTGCATCCTTTTCAGCTCCTCTTTCAGCAACCTCACCTTTTCCTCAACGTCTTGCAGGAACCTCACCTTTTCGATTACGAAATTGCCCAGCTTTTGCACCGCGATTGAGATCGCAGCTTCTGCCATAATTTCCATTTCTATATAAGCTATATTTCTTGTGGATGGATAGATTTCATGTTAATTTGAGGGCATTATATAACCTTAGCAAGTGAAGCAGCAGCTTGACTGCTTCACAACCAGCAGGAAGAGAAGGAGGCAGTTGATTTCCTCTCCACTTGTTTTGAGTTGATCCAGTCCAAAAATTGATATTTGTTGTCTTACATTACTCGCTCTGTACCATTTTAAATTATTCAAAATTTAAGAATAGATGTCTCATTTTTGTTTTCTCATACCCAAAATAGCGAAAAATAATTCTATCATCTCATATTAAACGCTTCAAACATCACTTATTTACATCTCATGTCATCCAATTATTCATTCTACCCTTTCAAACTAACGCAACCTCCTTCCAATAAAGCTAATGACCCATTTACCATTAACTTTACAACTTTTAATATTAATAAACAACCTTCTTATTAAAATCTATGTCATTTTGGCTTAAGCAATTAAAAATGGGATGGAGGGAGTATTAGACATAACTTGTAAAAGACAGCACACAAGGGTGCCTCGAGTTATAATTTCTTTTCTTTTTATAATTTCTAGAAACGACAATTTGTTTCTTTTGTGTTGAGGTACCAATTTCCAAAAAAATAGAAAGAGAATTGAGTCATTCTCCGTAAAACTTGTTCACCTTATTAAACGGATATCATCATATTCATTCAAGAATATCATTAATCTTATAAATTAATACCATAACATTTTACAACGTGACATTAATTTATAAGTTAATAAATCAATGTTATAATATCACTAAATGAATTTAATGGTATCAATTTCAAATACTGATGAATAAATTTTACTGGAGAATTTGTATAGGAAATTAATATAAATTAAATAATTTATCTACTTTTCTGCAAGTTGAGATGGAATTTTTCATCAGATTCTACTTCATATGTCATTTTCATATTTAATTTGAACTCTGACCTCTTACGCGTAGAAATTTTATGGTCCACGCTCCGTACTGCCAGAAAGTTGGGGAAATTTTCATATAACGGTCTAATAAATGTATTACTTTGTACGTGTGTGATATATTCCGAGGAAATTGTATATTTTTCTCAGGCGATCAATCACATAAGTTTTTCGGGTTTACCTTTTCAATGAAGGTGAATTTGCTGGATAATTACCTGTGTTGGAGATAATTTACGAAATTGATATTTGTTGTATTAAATTGTTAAATAAAATTTTGTATGTCGCGATCTCATACTTGAATAGATCTATTTATATTATATGATCCATGATATCTAAAAAATGAAGTGGATCATGCCTCAACATTTTTGGTGTTTACCAGTATAATTTCTACGAAAGGAGAAGAGAAAACAATTTTATGGCAAACAACTGAAAATTCTACTTCATGTCATTGTCTTAATTTTTGAAACGCGTAGAAATTTTATAGTCCACGCCCACGCTTTGTACTGCAAGAAAATTGGGGAAATTTTCATTAAAAGATCTAATTAAAGTATCACTTGAAAAAATATTATTACTTCATGTGATATATTCCGAGGAAATTGTGTATTATTCTTAGGCGATCCATCATGAGTTGTCGTGTTTACTTTTTAGGGCACCTCCAGTGATTTATTTTATGCTATCATGTATGATAGTGTTAGGTATCACTTTTCATAAAAATATTTTACTTTTCATTAAAAGATCTAATTAAAGTATCACTTGAAAAAAATATTATTACTTTATGTAATATATTCCGAGGAAATTGTGTATTATTCTTAGGTGATCCATCATGAGTTGTCGTGTTTACTTTTAGGGCACCTCCAGTGATTTATTTCATGCTATCATGTATGATAGTGTTAGGTAGTGATTTAATGTATTGTATTGTATAGTACAACACAGTAAAGGTAAATTTGTTGGATAATTACCTGTGTTAGAGGTGAATTGTCATTGGGGTGGAAATGGAAGAAACAGATAATACTCTCTGTAAGCACATTAATTTTGTGCCCAATTAAATGGCGACACGTGGAAAATTAAGTATTAATATCTAATAAATTTAATTATTTATATTTGGAGAATTTAATTAAATTAATTCTCAAATTAAATAATTTATTGATATTTAATACACACGTAAAAGCGAAATTAAATCCTACGAATTTTAAATATTCGTAACTTGGTGGCAAAGTAATTAACTTACCATATAACGTATAAAATCTCGTTAAATGGAAAGTTAAATCAAATTGCCCCACATGGAAACAAATCAAGTCAAATCGGATCGTATCAAATCAAATCAATCGATGGGCTTCTAAGCCCATGTACCCATTAAATCAATCTCACCCCACAACTATAAATAGGGTCTTCATTCATTCATTCCACACACAATTTCAGAGGCAACTCCACACTCAATTCCAGAGCTGAGCAGGACTTGACGTTCTTCGCGGCATTCAAAGGCGTTCTTCAAGCAAATCAACCGGGAGCAGTCCGATCCGGGATCAAGGTGTTCAACCCCTCCGATCAGACGTTTCTCCTTGAAGATTCAAAGGCGTTCATCGCGGCCTCTTGAAGATTCAAGAACGCTCATCCAAAAGTCTCGTAAATAGCGTTTAATCCAAAATAAGGCTCTTAAGCCCTTGGATTAACGTTATAAGTCCATCAAATCCGCCAAATCATCCAAGTCAACACCAATTTTGAAGAGAAGAATCGGAGGATTAAATTCAGAGCTAGGGTCCGCTAAAATTTAATCGGTTCAATCCGATTAAAATCAAATTGTAAACCTTTTCGTGTTTTTATAAATTAAATTCACGAAATTTGTTGTTACACTCTCAAGTACAAAACTTCTTACCTGATAAAAGTGGGAAAATGGAGAAAATTAGGTTTGAGAAATATGATAAATGACCCCTAAAGTGATATTTGTAGGTAAATAATAGAGGAAGAAATGTATAAATGTAAGCTTTTTACTTTTGATGTGATACTAACCTGGTGTGATAATGATGTGTCAATTTAATTTATCTAAAGGAATTAAGGAAGAGAGATGATTAGAGAAGACTATGCAAGAATTTTACATGAGCTCAAATTAAAGTGACAGTCAAATTCAAACAAATCATAAAAATTAGTTTAATGAATGGGAAGAATCACATCAATTCCAACAGCCAATAAATTTAAATTCATCCTTCCATATGTCTAAACTTTAGAGACAACTTTTACTATTTTTGTTGGGAATAAATGATTCTTCATTTTTATTAATGGGAAGAATTTTATATTAGGGCTCAATTTTTAAGTTGAGTCTCAATTTAGGTCTTGAATTTTGAAATGTCTCAAATTAGGGTCTAATTTTTAATTTTTCTCAATTTAAGATCCACTTTTTCTCTTTTTGTCTCAATTCAAGACTGATTAATTTATCTTTATTTCAATTATTTTTATAAAATACTTTAAATATAATATTTTTTCTAATCAATTTTTAAAAATAATATATTAAATTAAAAAATTAAGAAATCAATTTTTTCAATTTTTTATTTTTCATGTTTTTTATTTTTAATCAAGGTGATGAACGTGAGTATTTAGAATAAATACGGTGACAACAATATAAAAAATTTAAAATATAAAAATATATAAAATATATTCCAAAATGTAGATAAGAAAAATTATACATAATATAAATAATTATTTATAAATGAATTAGTGGTGCATGATTAGAAATAAAAAAATAAAAAAATTGGGTCTTGAATTGAGACATAAGGAATAAAATTGGATCTTAAATTAAGAAAAACTAAAAATTAGACCCTAATTTGAGACACTTCAAAATTCAAGACTTAAATTAAGACTCAACCTAAAAATTGAGCCCTAATATGAAATTCTTCCTTATTAATGTCAGTCCATGGTTTCTCTATATAGTTTAAATAAATATGGGAAAAATTACGATTTTAGTCTCATGAGAACTTTTAATGCTATTTTTGATCTCATATTCTTTGTTTGTCATTTTTTTTTCAAAATCAGTCTCAACCATTATTTTTCAAAATCAAAATTATGGGACCATTTTGTAGACTTTCCATTCTTTCAGGACCAAAATGCAATTTATCCAATATACATATATAAGTAGTTTTAACTACACATTCTAACATGAGAGAAGATTCTGAAGAGTATTTGTTGTATTAAGTTACTGACAATTTGATGGTTTGCCAGTATAGTTTCTACGAAACGAGAAGAGAAGACAAGTTGTTCCTTTTGATTTGACCCCTGTATCAAAAATTTGAAGATTCCATATGTTATTTTCTCCGTTTCATATTCGTTGTGACATTTGTCAAAAAGGTTTGTCCCGTACTCTTTGCATCATTTTTTTAAATAGTAATAAAACAACTTTTTCACTTTTATTCATCCCTCAAACATTACAATATTACACTATATGTTACTACTTTCTCCATACTAACTTTAATACTATTAAATAACTCTTTCTTTAAAATTGAAAAGACTATCCTACCCCCATAAAAATAACTTATATTATTAAACAACTCTTACATTTAAACTTGTGTCAAACGGTAAATGTTATAACGAGTATGGGACGGAGGAAGAATTATTTCCAACTCAAACCTTTTGTTGTTTACGCGTATAAAGTTTGAAATATTCTTGTGTACGACATGTTTATAAATAAAATGTGCTTCACTTGGATATTTATATCACATTCACATTTAAAATATAGTTGAATTGAAACCTCATAATCACACGGGCCATATAATATGAGTAAATATAATTCGTTTCGTATAAGTTTTTATCATAAATTTTACGGTCCACACTCCGTACTGTAAGAAAATTGGAAATTTTATTAAAAAAAAAAAAGAACACACATCACTGGGATTTATTTCAGATTGAAGTTTGAACAAAATGAAAGAGTAACATCATGAATCATTGCAACCTTTGGCTCTATATATAAATTTGAAACTTCCATTTCTGATGATTTGATCAGCCAGTTCATCACCAACAACGGTGATCAAATAATGAAATTTTGAATTTCTTATTGTGGTGAATATATGGAGACTATTATGCTTTATAATTTTGTTACTCCAAAAGGAACATCTATTATACATTTTCTTTGTTTCAAACCCAACTCCATCTAACCCTAGCAACTTGAGATAATATCCCTGGCAAATGATATTTATGAATAGGATGATGGTTGCAAAAGCCACTCAACATTTATTGATCAACACAAATAGCTAGTAATTAAACACCAAGCGTTTAAGGTAAGATAGTCGGTCGAGTCGAAACAAACTGACAAAACTCTGTCTGTAACGCAACATTGCCACATCGTAATAGAAGCGGGAGCCAAACTACCCAACAGGACATAAAATATATTGCACAATAAAAATACACTCTCTAATCCTGATATTATTCCTAGTGCTACAAATACATATAAACTTGTACATTATTTGCACTGATGTTGTAGTCGATCCATAGATGCATTACTATCATCATCACCAATCTGCACAAAATATTCAATAATCATGAGGTAAATCGTACAGACGTCATGAATATATATATACAAAAACTCTTTGTGAAACTTATTCATAGTATAAAATTAATATAATTACATTCATTCAATGATACTATAATATTCATTTAGTAATACCAATGCACTTATGAACTAATATCGCAGTGTAAAATGTTATAGTATTAATTTATAAGAATAATGATATTCTTGAATAAATAAAATAGTATTAGTTTTATACGATAAAAAAGTAGAGATTTAATGCTAGAGAGTAGACTACTTACCATCCTTCTTACCACCTGAGCTAATGAAGTAGCACAATCCCATTCCCATTGATAAAACAACTAATCCTCCAACAGCAATGGCTACCAATTTCCCCAATTTATTTCCTACTGTCACAACAAAAAAAAAAATTATATAAAAGAGATTATTAATTTATCGAGTATTAATTTACAAGACATATGTAATTGAATCATACCTCCATCCGTGAAGGTGCCAAAGCCGCGACTTCCAAAATAATCGTAGCTAATATAACAACTATCCAAGTAAATTTCACCAGAAACCGAAAATTTGCATTCATCATCCCCAGCAATCTGCACAGCATTGCTTACACATTCACCACAGTCGCAGTTCCTCAAGCTCCCCCACACTGTGCTAAAACACGAATCGATTCGTGTTTCGTCTCGCAGAACCCAACTCCACTCATAACACAATTTTCCAGGCTTGCAAATGCTGCATTTTTCATTTCTTCAAATCCACTTCTCTTGATCTTGCGGCTGCTGCAAGCCCTGTGGAGGAGAATCTGATCATCAGGGCTTGTATTCGTCTCGATTTTTGCCTCGTCTTCCTGATAATGAGCATAGCATCCCGAAAGCTGGACTCTTGCTGGCATATTCTTGCCACACAAGTCATTTGACACAAGTGGGAGCTTGCTCACACAGGCCGTGCATTCGTCGCGGCTTAAGTCGTTTCTGCATTGAAACGCCCCTGAAATTGCATAATTCTGATGATCATCAGCCACGATGGTTTCGAAGAACTTCGAGTTTGATGATTTTGAAATGAATTGGTCGAAAAGATTGGGAAGTAAAGCGGAATGTGAAGGATTTGGTGATGTTTGGTTTGAACAGTGAGTGTATATTAGCTTGTGGTTATCAATGACTAGGGTGTTGGCAGAGTGTAATAATGGAAGAAAACAGAGGATCAAGATTTGGAGAAAATCCATTTGGGGTTGTGGTTAATCATCACTTGATGCTTCATTGTTCTTTAAAAACGTTGTCGTTTACTTTCTGTTGAGAAATCATCAGGTGGTGATTGTAGTAAAGATGGAGACTTTATGCCTTAGAATTTGTTAGCTCAAAAGGAACGCCTTTTTCTTCTTTTTCTAACCTAAATCAATCTAATTTCATGGAAAATGATAGTTATAAGATGGTAATTAGATGAATACAAATTTCGAAAATGTTAATATGTTTTTAGCTTTAAGATGAGCAAATGTTTGTAGCTTTTATGGTATGAATTCTATTCAACAAGAAATGATTTCTTGTAGGGAGGGATAAATGAGCTGGAAAGATAGTTGGAGAATTTTAATTACCAATCTTGAAAGAATATTTTGTGGATATAATATGCAAATGTGGAATGTAAAGTCTCATATCATATGTACATGCTATATGTATTTTATATTTGTTTATTCATCAATTTCAATTATATTAAATTTACATGTTCAGTTTCGTCAGAAAAACTTACATGTGCAATTTCATTGCTATGTCCAGCTGATGTATTAATTGAGTTCTAAACTCACAAAAAGTAAGCTAAAATTATGTCGCGTATTCGAGAGAAAGTGTATGAATGTGTCTTAGAGTGTGGGTAAGTAAAAATACCTGGGGGAGCTACCCACTCCCTAAAAATTATCCCATGGACTTAGTCAATGCAGCCCATTAAAATCCCAACCGCTTCCTTTGTCGTGCAGTTTTGTTGAATTCTTAGGACTTATCTAAAATCACAAGTGCACGTTTCACTCCATCAGTAGTTGTACATAATCTCGGGCTCTTGGGTATGCAAATACCCCAAGCAGAACCCAACTTCTTTGGGCCCTCTGGGACCATGCCCATCTATAAGATGGGCCCACATGTCATAATCTTAGGCTCAAGGGACACTTGTAAATAATATTTGTAATCAAATTCATTCATTTAGCTTTTTTTTTTTTTTATTTTAATTTGTGAATGTATGATGTATTTTTCTCAAATCCTCGATATCGAATTCGCTACGTACAAATAAAGCCTTGCAAATTTGTACACATATGATATCGGGCAAAGTACCAATTTATCCCACATCACATTCAATTACCACACCCACATACCCTCCATCTTCATTCCCAAACAAAACACCACCTATTAGTGAAGTTGAACGAGATTAATAAAAATTATTTTTTTATTAGTAAAGAGGTGATTGAATCCAAATTATTTTATTGGAGTTTGATCTAATTGGGTAAGATCAGGTCCATATGTATGGTGGCTCTATTATAGACTGGTTGAAAAATTAGTGATTTGGTGGATTAATCATATTTGGATAATAATATTAATTAATTTTTTATATTTGATATCATATTGCAATAAAATCAATTTAGAAGATTATGAGATTTGCATATCTCAATGTTTTCTAATTAGAAATTTATGGAAGAGAGTTAATTATGTGGTTGTGATTCCATATATTTCTCTTAACCAAATTAGGTTTGTGTCAATCCACATAAATTAAGGTGATGTTTGTTCTGTGTTTCAAGTAACTTATAAGAATTGATTTTGATATCTATTAAATTTTGAAATCATAATAAAAAGTAATATGGTGCTTGTTTTAGGTTTACTAGTGGAGTGAAATTTAATTTTATGTCAAAAATATGTAAGAATAAATAAAATATTATTATATTATTATTAAGTGTGATTGAAATGATTTGATGCTGTGAATTATCATTTAAATATATTAAGATAAGGAGTGATAATTGATTGTATTCAAAAATATTATAAAAGTTTGTAAGAGCATTCCCAATGCTCCGCAAATTGAGAGGCAAAGGCTTATTTGCCTCTAAAACCAACTCCAATGCTACCCCAATTATAGAAGCAAATTGGTAGTAGGTGAACAGTGTAGGACCAATTTGCCGGTCCACTGTTCACCCGGCAAACTATTTTTCTTTTTTTTTTTTTTTTAATTAGTTTTTTTGTTTTCATTTAATTTAAAGTATGTAGTATACATTTGATTGAATAACATAATGTATTGATTTAATAGAAATACAAATTGTATCTAATTAAAATTTAATAAGACAACATTAAGAAAATATTAAACATTAAATTACAAATTACAAAATACAAATAGAACTTCATAACATAAAGAAAATACCAAATTTAAATTAAAAAAAAAAACAAGCATATTAAAAATTAAAACACACAAAAGCATAATCTACGCATACGAAATACAAATTAAACATGAACAACATGAATCTAGTACTCTCCAAGACCACTTCCAGATCCTCCAATATTACCAAAATATTGCCCAAAAGTGTCGGGGTGATTTTCAAATTGAGTTTGATTAGTACTTTTTGCATTATTTTGAATTGCTCCATCCGATACCATTCACGTCTAACCGGATCATCAATAGTCTTCAAATCTTTGTCCATAATTTTATCATCTCTTCTTTGTTCACTCTTCTTGCAAATTCATCTATGGCTCTTTTTTGTTGTACGTTTGATTCACCATTATATCATTAAATTATTGTGCTTTAATTTTTTTATTAAATATATTATATTTTAATTATGTTTAATTTTAAAATTTAAATGTAAATATTAAATTATAAATTTGATAATATATAAATATTAGATAAAATAAAAAATAAATTGATTAAACTAAGAATATTCTAAGAGAATATTCCATTTGAGTTAAAATTTGAGTGTTATGATTGGGAGTGATTTTAGTGTTAGAGGCAAATGGAGAAGCAAATTTATTGGAGTAGAAGCAAATTTGATGATTCCCATTGGGAATGCTTATTGTATTCAAAACTCAAAACCTGATTTTCAAAATTCAAAACAAACACCACTGGATTTGAAGCAAGAATACCAATATCGACTAAAATTGTTTGAAGCAAGAATGCAAATTTCGTTTGTTAACTTTGAATTTAAAAAAACGATATGAATCTTAATAAAAGTGTTACTCCCTCTATCCTATCAAAGTGTTTCATTCCTTTTTTGAAATACACCAACAATATATTTATTCTTATACTATATACATATTTACACAAAATGTCACTTATTTAATATATTCAAATATATTTTTTTATCTCTCTATCACATCACTTGTATTATATTATTATTCTACTACATTTCTCTATCACATCACTTTATTGGAACAAAGCGAGTATTTATTAAGGCACGTGTTTCTATAATTTATAGAATTCAAATAATTTATTTTTCAAAAATATATATAAAGTGATCATTTAAGGTAAAAATTTGATAGTTTCAAAAAAAAAAAAAGTAAAAATTTGATAAATAACTCACTTTACATTAATTATTAAGGCACGACTTTCAAAAATATATGTAAAATGTACTTCCTCATATTCAAAATATATGTATGCACACATATTAAGAAAATAATTAATTTTCAATTATACCCTTAATAAATATTTGACTTTTTAATAAAAGAACACATTTTTCTAAATATTATAATAAATTTAAGTGTAAATTTGGAAGAAATGCATTTAATTTGCATAAAAATGCAAAACGTCATCTAATTTATAAATAACATGAAAGATCAAATTATTTTGAATAGGAGGAAGTATCATTTAAAAATAAATTTGATAAGTGATACAATTTACATTAAAAGTGATAAAATTTTTATTTAAAAATAATAAATATCACACAGTTGATCTTACGGCTAGATGGTCTCACACAAATTTTTCCCCACTAATACAATTATGGGTGGGATTTATTAAAAATGTTGTATTCAATAAGCATCCACAGTTATATCCACCTCAATAATTAATAGATACACCTATTAAAATTTTATTTTGAAATATGCATAAATACCCTTTACATTATTTTTTTGTCTCTCACCTTCGTTTCAATAAAGAAACCGTTCACCAGCACATGATTTTATATTTTTGTTTCAATGCATATAATAAAAAAAAAGCATACTGAAAAAATAATTCAATTAAAATTAAAAACAATAATTCAATTCAAATAAAAAATAATAACACCCAGTGATGAATGCTTAGAAGAAACTCACCCCATTATTTCCTATTATACCAGTTCGGCCAGAATTTTTTCAATAAATAATAATCAAATCAACACATTGTCCACAAATAATTGAATCTCATCATTACGACCAAAAAAATGGACCATCACGCTATAATCTACCTCTCAACTTTATAATAAGATACAGTTCTTATTTAGAATTAGTGAAACTTACAATTTTAGTGTAAAAATCAATTGTACCTTTTTTAAATTCTTACTTTAAGATACAATAATAACTCTTTCGCTTCATTTGCTTTGTTGACTTTTTCATAATCATTTAAGTTATGTCATTATCATCATGGGACCATTTGCTTTTTTTTACTTTTTTATAATCACATGCTATGCCACTATCAATATGAGATCATTTGCTTTTAAGTTTTTCTATTTCCATTAAAAAAATTATTTTCTATTGTTAATAATAATTAATAAAATTGAGCTTGCAAATTTGGTCGATTTTTTTAAAATAAATTCTTAAACATTTTTAAAATTTATAAAAAGTATAAATTTAGTAATTAATTAATAATAATTTCTTATTTTTATATTATTTCAAGCTCATTAAAAAATTGCGTAATAAAAATAAAGTGCACACCTCAAAACATATATGCACAAGTCCGGACACGTAATGAGAGAGAGAGAGAGGAGCTTGAAATTTGAAAGATGAGAGAGAAGTATATGTATAAATTTTAAAACAAAATTATTAAAGTTGATGAAAGCAAACTTGATAAAAGTGATGAGGTGATGAGACATAAATAGTCATGTGTAAGAGGAGAATATCACTTTTAAAAAGGTACAATCACAATTCTCAAATTAGAGATTTCAAGTGGCAAAATGTATCTCACAATAATTTTAAATAGTGATTGTACCTCTCTCTATGGAAAGGTTATAATAGGTAGTGTAATGTGAATGAAGGTATATTTATTAATTATGGAGGTGTATATAGTCGGATACATTCCATAATACTCTCTCTACTCACAATAATTTGCACACTTTCTTTATTAGTTCGTTTCATATTCATTTGCACTCCCTAACATGAAAATATCACACAATATTAACACTCTTACAATACCATTTAAATTTCAATAATGTCACTCTTGTTTTATTCTATTTTATTCTCTCTCCTACATTTTATCTCATTCAACCACCCAAAATATCCCTCCATTTTATTCTATGTCATACACTATTTACTTAAAAAAATAACTTTTCTTAATATTTATCTCCAACAAAGAATGCAAATTGTTGCGGTAAGGAGAGAGTACATCCTTTTTCTTGTGATAGTTGTAATACACCAATGCAAGACTACAAACACTTTTATGTAAATTTATACGAATTTATATTTATGTAAATAATCCCCCTGTTAAAAAAAAAAATCATGTAAATTCTTTAGATCGGCAAATTCTTTATTTTTAAAGATTGATTAACAAATTTACGGATCTTCAACTATTTAGAAGATTATGAAGTATATTTAATTTTCATTATTTATTTGCATTTGTTTGGAAGAAAATTTTAATTGTTCATTATATGATTAATTAATGTATATTTTTTATTTATTTTGATTGATTTTAAGTTTGTATATTGTAAAAATTGCAATTATATCAAGATTTATTATTTATTTATAATTTTGGCAATGTAAATTTATTTTATGTTGTATTTAATTCAAAGTCTTCGCATTTTTTATAATAATTTCACAAAAGATAAGTATGATTAAAGAAATTTTAACGTATATTTTTTTTTATATTAAGTTAAATGAAAAATAAACTTTGTATATATTTTTCTGGAAATAAGTTAAATGGAAAAGAAACTTATTCAAAATTTTGGTTATATTTGATATCATAATCTTATCACAAAAACAAAGATAATTATCTCTAGTTAATGTACGAAATATTTTGTATTATCCGGGTTCTCATTGTGAAATATCCAACTTCAATTAAGAAAATAATTATTACGTACTATAAATTAACCAATATATTTTATTATGAATTAATGATTTTGTATATAATTAATCAATATATTTAAGTGAAATATTGCATTCATATATATATATATATATATATATATATATATATACGTACATATTTGATCCTATTAATCTTATTATAAAAATATCATTCATCCATAAAGTTCAGGATTTTTTACGAAGGAATTTTATTTTTCATTTAACTTATTATAGAAAATATATTCAGTAAAATTTCTTTAATCATACTAATGCTTTAAAAGGAAAAGAAGAGTAAAATTTCTTTAATCATATTAATGCTTTTACAAGGAAAAGAAGAATTATCTTCAACCAAGGAAGTTCATAAAATATGCAAATCAATTTTAAAATTTAAAGTTAGGTAAGATCGTGATAGAACTATATACAAATCATATACCTAGTTTACAAAAAAATGTATATTTAATTTATTTAATAATACATATTATATCAATAGTTTGCAGAAAATATATATTAAATTTATTTAGTGACAAGTATCAGACCCTGCGAATTTCGGGAGGATGATGAGAGAAAATTTATATTTGGTACAAATATAATTATTTATTATATATATATATATATATAATTTCTTCTTATCCTTCAAATTTGCAGGGCTAAATATATTTTGTAAAATTAACAAGAAAATTTCAAGCAGCGTAACACGCGGATTCAAGTGCTAATTGAATATGTTGTGTGTGCCAAAAATCAGGAACTAATAAACAGTATTAAAGCCCTCTTCGAGTATAAAACCAACCCTGTATCGCATCATACGGAATCACTCCCCACGTCCAATAGTAACTCAATACTATTCTGAGACTCCTGCTATGCCATTGCCACTTTGCCATTCTCTGCCTCTCTTTACATAATATAACTTGTTGCAGGTTTCTTCATATACCCTTCATCTGCTAAAATCCCACTCCAATATTTTGTCATTTTCCTAACCTCTCAACATACACTCAAGGGCTTCATTGGAGTTTTTTTAATTTTTACGGTACGTTTTCCTTTGATCCCTTCCTTCCAGGAATATTCGATATTTTTGTATTTTAGATGGAGTTATGAATATTTCCACTCATTTTGCGTTGATTTTATTGTTTCTTTTTTCCAGATTTTGATGGAAAGATAGTTTCTGAATTGGAAAAAAATATCAGTTAAGTTACGCGTGTTGTCGTCGACTCTGTTCTTCACTGTTGCTTAACCATGCATTTAAGCCGGCTGTTTAACTAGCGTGCAAGGGTTTTAATGGAAACAAATTTTTGTGGGAGATGGTGCTGTTTTGCTAATGATAGATTGGTTTGATGCCAAACAATGTAGAAATTTATCAATCTTAGTGGTGATGAGTTAAAGTTCTTCAATGGAAATAATAATTAAAATCTCTCTCTTTATGTCTAGGAACGTGTTGGAGGAAGAAGCTTAAATCATCAGTGTCATTCTCTAATTTTAGAAAAAATAGGATAAAAAAGTTTATCATAATGGTAATGATAATTTAAGAAGAAAGAAAAGTATCATTCATTATTTTTTTCTCATTAACCGCTCTAATATCTTTTATCCATTCTCATTCCTATTGAAAAATTCTTACTCACTTGTCCAATTTGAAATAGAGTGCTCTGCCCAAAGTTTTTCTTCATCTGATCTTCCTATTTACATTTCAGTTTTTTTCATTTTTTTGTATAGTTGTATTTTTGTTCCATCTGATTTCCCATTTTCCTGTTTCTGGCAAGATATATGAACAGCAAGTGCAGAAGAGCCATAACTTTCAATATAATCTGTGGACAACAGTGTATTTTTATCCTCCTATCCTTCTTGTGAGACGATCTCACAAGAGAGTAAATCATTTTTGTGTGTTTGAATAGTAGGTAGTATTTGGATTGGAAGATTTAAGGTGAACAAAGTCATTAAATGTTGCATTTGGATAGAGGGATATGAAAATGAATTTGAAATCTAAATTTTATTGAGTCTTCTGCCATGAATTTTTTCCATTTTTTCTATGGTTGATTTTTAAATTCATCACCTTTCACTATTAACTTTTTTTTTTTTTTCAGGTGGTTAATCTCAATTTAACTCCATTTTTTCTATGGCGCCAGAAAAAGATCGAGTTGCAAAAGGCTTTCACTGCAATGAAGAATTTGGGAGTTGGTGCAGAAACCGTGAAACCAGTTCTCAAGCGGCTGTTAAAACTGTACGGCCGAGAGTGGAATTTGATCGAGGAGGATAATTATCGGACCCTTGCAGATGCCATATTCGAGGAGCAAGACGACAAGGTTTAGATTCCGATTAAAGTAGATATGTTGGAGGGTAATACGAGAGTATTGTGCGGTCCATTTATGAATAAAGTGATTGTTTATGAATAAAGTCAATGACAATTTGATTTATTAAATTGGTGTTTGAAGGGTGAAGATAAAGTGTTATATTCGACGGACCAAAAAGGAAAATGAGCATATTAAAATTGAACGGAGGGAATACAAATCTACATGATTCTAGCCTAGTTCGTTGCAAGAATGTTTTAGGAAGTTTATTAAAGTTAACACTTAGTTTAGTGTCTTGTAGCTTCTAGTTGGCTTTCTGTACAGTATTCTCAATACATCAGAAGTCACACAAGTTTTGTTCTTAAATAAATGCGTTATAAACTATGGATGAAGCTTAAACATACACACTTTGTGGTGCTGTTTCACTATACCAAATTGGTGCTGTTGTGATTCTTAATGTTGTATTGTTCCCAGTTGAAGGTTGAGAAAAACGGAGATACAATGGATACTGATCCGAAGCCTGCACCGAAGAGAAAACATAGAGAAGATTCAAAGGATTCAGTTATCTCTAATGGGGAAAGCGAAGGAAACAGTATTACAGTTCCCACAAATGTACCTCGTCATGGCTTAAGTGAATTACCGAGTGGGAGCAGACGCAGGGGCGTTCGAGTAAATTCAGATGAGGGGAATTCCACTCTTCACCACGAAGCTAAAACCGATGATCCTGATTCACCCAACTGCAGAAACGAAACTGCAGTAGTGCCATTGGAACAGAAGCCTACTGAATCACATGGTGTATCAAATGGTGACAGAAAAAAGGCGCTTCATATAGTCTATGACATAACAAAAGGCACAGAGAAAGTAAAGATCTCCCTTGTAGACGAGATAGGCAATGAGAGGGTGCCTGTATTTGTGTATTCCCACAGAATACAACTTACGAATGTGCTTATGTACATGTGTCATTAGCTCGTATTTCAGATGAAGACTGCTGTGCAGAGTGCAACGGGGACTGCCTTTCGTCCTCCATACCTTGTGCCTGTGCTCGGGTTACTGGAGGAGAGTTTGCATATACTCCAGATGGCCTGCTTGATCCTAAGCTTTTAAAAGCTTGCATCGACATAAAGACTTCCTCGGATACTAAGCACATGTTGTATTGTCAGGACTGCCCTTTGCAGAGGGCCAAAAATGCCCGAAAGCCTGGAAAATGCGAGGGGCACGTTGTCAGAAAATTCATTAAAGAATGCTGGATTAAATGTGGATGCAATATGCAGTGTGGGAACCGAGTTGTTCAGCGAGGAATATCAAGAAAATTGCAGGTTAGTATTTTAGTATGTTTACTGATTAGCTAGTTTGAAAATTGTACAAATCCTTCGGTTCCATTTGGATGATTTCATTTGAAATCAAAGAACTTGAAGATAATACATCATATATTTACAAATCAAAATGGAGAAAAATTAAATGAATTTGGTTCACACAAATATTACTTATAAGTAGTGGGAGGAGGATTTCAAATACCTAACAAATTCTAGTCATTGAAATCCTCTTACTTCTCTCACTTGTCAAATCCCTTGATTTCAAATTCATTCAGGCTCCATTTGGATGAAGTGGATTTGAAATCAAGGGATTTGAGTATAATATACAATGCATTCTCACAAACTAAAATGGAGAAAAACTAAATCAATGAATTTGATACACTCAAATATTAAGCACAAGTGGGAGAAATGAGAGGATTTCAAATGACTAGGTTTTGCTTTGGGTATTTTAAATCCTCCTACTTATAAGTAATATTTGTGTGAAGCAAATCCATTCATTTAGTTTTTCTCCATTTTGATTTGTAAATGTATGGTATATTATCCCCAAATCTCTTGATTTCAAATGACTCCATCCAAATGGAGCCTCATTTAACTTTTCTCAATTTTAGTTTGTGTGAATGCATGATATATTATCTTCATATCCCTTGATTTCAAATCCATCAGATTCTTGCTACACGAATCATGCAATCAGTGCTATGCTTTTTAAATACTTTGTGTTTTTTAGGTCTTCTTGACTAGGGATGGCAAAGGCTGGGGTCTACGAACTCTTGAAGATCTGCCACAAGGAGCTTTTGTTTGTGAATACGTCGGAGAAATCTTGACGAACATAGAATTGTACGAACGGAACGAGAAAAATAGTGGCAAAGACAAGCATGTATACCCAGTTTTACTTGATTCAGATTGGACCACAGAAGGAACTTTGAAAGATGAGGAGGCCCTATGCTTGGATGCAACTTACTTTGGGAATGTGGCCAGGTTTATCAATCACCGGTAGCTTCTTTACTCTTATTTGCTATTATTGTCACGGTTGAGGTTTCCTGTTACATAATGGCATCACGTCTTCTGCTATACTTAAGTATTTGGATCGTACTTTTCTTTAAAAATAGATGGACTGGAGCCCAAAAGCTCATGAGTCGTGTCGTGTAATATAGCAAATGAGATTTGTCTGGATGAATGAATGATATGCAAGAGGTGTAATTAAACAGTGTTATCATCATTCAATAGCTGCTCTCTTTCTTGTTACATACGTCTGGTAAATGCACATTATGTTAACTTCAATTGTTAACCTCGCGTATATAGTATAGAGTTAAGTAATTAACTTGCTTATGTAGAACTTAATATTCTTTGCTTTCCGAATTTTTAACTTAGAAGTATGGTCTTCGAAGTATTAAATAGAAGGTGGTATTTTGAGCACACTCGGTGTATGAGACCGTTTCATATATGAGATAGGTTTCACTCCTTATCCTGCCTTATATATTTGATACCCTTATTTACATATTTGATACTTACATTCGCAATATATTTGATACTCTTACTCACATATTTGATACCACTTCTCACAAATTTATATATTTGATGCCCTTGCTCAAATATTTAATATTTTTGCTTACATATTTGATGCCATGCATTTGATACATTCGCATATATATTTGATACACTTGTTAATATATTTGATACTCTTCTAAGGGTGAAACAATCTTACGAATTTTTACCTTCTATATATAGTGGGCTGCTGGAACATGGATCTAATTTTTGATATTCTTGGTCAAATATTTGATATTTTTTATTAAAGTGTTTCATTTAATTTTTGATACTTTTGATCAAATATTTGATACTTTTGGTTAAACAATTGATACTTTAAATATTTTTTTACTTAATATTTTAATTTATATTCTTTAGTATTGCATTTTTAATATTATATACAAATAATTTAAATAATAAAAAAATTTATTGTAGTTGAAACTCCTGAAAAATAAATAATATGATATTATTAATCATAATTCTTGATACTTTTAATAAAATTGTTAATACTTTTAATTAAATATTTGATTATAAATTTTTAAAAGAATTTTATGATAAACTTATTATGAATTATTTTCAATATAAAGATTTATGTTATATATGTTTGGTTTGTTCTTGATTGCAGGTGCCATGATGGAAACTTGATTGATATTCCTGTGCAAATCGAGACTCCAGATCGTCATTATTATCATGTAAGATTGCTCCATTTAACATAAAAAGAAAGTGTATTTTTGGTCAGAGATAGTGGTGGGATGGGATGGGATGAAGGATGAAGGATGAAGATGGAAAATGAGGATGGGATGAAAGTGTATGTTTGATTAGAGATGGTGGTGGGATGGGATGAAGGATGGAGATGGAAAATGAGGATGGGATAATCCAATGAATAGTAAATTTGTGTTTAGTTAGAGATGGAGAAGTAGGGGTAGATCGAGTTTTATGTCAAATCAAAGTTGATGTTGTATTATTTTATTATTGTTAGTAGGTTGAGATAATGATTGAAGGATTGTGATAGAAAATAATATAATATTATATTATTGTTAGTTAGTGGGGTAATGATTGATGATGAGAGAGAGTGAGAGAAATTAATATAATATATTTGATATAAAAGATAAAATTGATGTGGTGTATTGAGATATGTAGAAATAGGTGTGTAGATGTATAATAGGGTTGAATGAAAGATTTGGATGAGATCAATCCAAAATAGAATGGGATGAGGAATGAGTCATCCACATCCGGATATGGCCCCATCCCTAACCAAACATTACCTAGTATTGCATGTGATGGACATTTTACTTTAAAATATAGAGTAAAACTTGTGTGAACCGATGTATATGATGAACTCTATTTTTATAATGAATGTCATGCACATTTATTATTATTATCATGCATATTCATAATCTTTTTCATGCTATTGCAATATCAATGTCATGCACATGCACTATTATAAGTAAGCATGATACTAATTGTGTATGTACATGACATGATATTAAAATAGGATTTATTTTATGTACCCGATTCACATAAGTTTTTACCATTAAGAGTCACTTTTTTCTGTAAAACTGTTTTATAATATGGAATCGATATCATTATAATCATTTACTAATATTATAACCATTTTATACTTGTGATATCAATTTATAAATGTAATGTTTCAATAATTGGATGTAATAGTATCAATAAATGAATATAATGGTATTAATTTCATATTATGAGTCAAGTTTGTAAAAATATAATTGAGTTGGGCTGCATAACTTTATGAGTCAAGTTTTTGAATAGGAATGATTTTTTTTTTTTTCTATATGCTCCAAATATGTGAAAACGATTTCACGTATCTCATTGGAGCTCGTGACCATTTTCTTAATTGGTTAAGATGAAGATGAGTTGATAAGCAACGATCAATTTAAAATTAGGATCATGAAACGGTCTCATCTTCCCCTACTTTAATTTCTTCACGTGGCTGTATTGTATTTCACGTGCTAAGTTCTTATTTTTCCCTTTTTATAGGTTGCCTTTTTCACTACCAGGAAAGTGAAAGCACTTGAAGAGCTTAATTGGGTAAGTAATTTAAA
The DNA here is from genome assembly GCA_030762865.1 of Paraleonurus japonicus. NCBI lineage: Eukaryota > Viridiplantae > Streptophyta > Magnoliopsida > Lamiales > Lamiaceae > Paraleonurus > Paraleonurus japonicus. The sequence goes on from CM061053.1 coordinate 7,984,158, forward strand.
TGGTTTTTAACTAGACGAGGATAAGAAAGAAGGTTTAAAATATTTCCATATTTTAAAAAAATTCGTGATGTTGATATCAATACATCTTCTATTTTAGTTGTGAGTTCTTCTAAAGATTAGTCTTACATTTCTCAAAATCAAATGACACGAGATTTTAATAAAAGTGTTTATTAGTATTAAAATGTATAAAATGAAAGGGTAAATAGATCCTTTCAACTTTATTGGTGGAGAGATTTCATTATAGTGGAAATTGAATGGTATAAGGTGCAAATAAGAAATAATTGTAATAGTTTAGTTTAAGAGGGTATAGTTGATTTTTGCTATTTTGGATTTGGAAAAATAAAATTATAACGTCAATTTTGAATTTTGAGCAATCTAAATTGTGACAGAGAGAGTATCACTTTTACAACAAAAATTATCATTTTTAAAGTAAATTGTATCACTTTTTAAAATATTATGAAAAAAATATATTTCCTTCATTCCACAAAAAGTTGAGGAATGAGTTATGATTTTAGATTGTAAACCTTTATATAAAGAAGAGATAAGTTGAATTTTGTGTATATGTGAACTTAAAAGTAGTGATATTTTGTGTAAAATTAAGAATATTATGATAGTGAAGTTTACGAAGAATTTTTTATTTTAAGGGTAAGAAATTTATTATGGGAGATTTAAAAAAAAAAAATTTTAAATTTATTGCAAGACAAAGGGAGTAATATTTGTAAGAAAATGTAAGTGATACTTCTTATTTTCAAAGTGGTATATTTGTTGAAAATGGTAAGACTTTTTTCCATTGCACGAAATCAATCTCGCTTATACGGTCTTACACAAGTTTTTGGTGATTCGATATATATCATGGGTAGATTTTATATTAATGTGTTTATGATATGAACTACTATTCAATTTTATCAATCATTATTTAATTGTCGGTACTCTTGGTCAAATAGTTGTGTTCTTTTTCACCTTGACTGTGATTTGACAAATCCGGATAGGATAATAAAGTAATGGCCCAAATCAATGAATAGTAAATCTATTTTTTAGTTTGAGATGGAGGAATATGAGTGGATGCAATTTTATATCAAATCAATGCTTTTGAGTCATGATGAAGTATTATTTTATTGTTGTTGGATAGTGAAATAATGATTAGGTGGAAAAAAGTAGGAGAGATAACAAGTAAATAAGAAAAATAGTAGGGAGAATGAGTAATTATATGAAAAAGTAGGAAAAAGAATAAGTAAATATAAGAAACATAAGATGATGTAATAGTTTTAGATATATAGATGTATAGTAGAGGTGGATGTGTATTTGGATGGAGAATTGGATTTGCACATCCAAAACCTGGACCGGATGGAAAAATTCAAATCCTAAATCTCGATTTCACAAGTTGAAAAAGAACAAGGCCTAACACTTATTTTATAAAACTTGATATTTTAATTTTTTTAAAAAAATTGATATTTTAAATTTAAATATTATTCCCTCTTCCTCATATTAGCTGATACATTTATTTTTAAAACGGTTATTAAGTTAGAAGTTATTTATTAATATTAAATAAAATAAAATAATTCATTATACTTTATTGTAAGGGTATAATTTTTGTTAGTATAGATAAAATAATGAAATTGAGTGTAATTTTTAGGTGTTTGAAGGATATATATGAAGATGTTATGTTATTTTATTTCCTTTTATGAATATGTATCATTTTGTTGGGGATGAATCTTTTTCAAATACATAAGGGACAAAGGGGTATAATGTTATGTTTTAATATTAAATATGAATAATTGGAATAATAAAAAAATAAATGGTTGTTGATACATTTGCATTTGCAGGACTATCAAATCGATTTCGCTGATAACACACACCCAATCAAGGCTTTTCGCTGTCGCTGTGGAAGTAAATACTGTAGAGACATGGGTGGGTAGGGATACCACCCTGCACCTGCATATTCAAGAATGGCTTATTCTGTTATCACATTCTGATTGCTTTAGTTTTGACATGAGAAAGCTAAAGAGGCCTGACTGACGTATAGTGTTTAAAATGATTCAAAAGAATCAAACGTAACAGTTATTGGATCGATTGAAAGAGCTGAATCTGAATTATTCGTTGGTTATGATTTGAACTCACGACCTCGGTTAGAGCTCCAAATGAATCGAGAATGAAGACGAACGCATTGTTGTTCAAGTTTATTTTCAAATTTATTTTTGCAGGAATTATTTTCAAATTTATTGACTTTTGAGAAGTCGGTTTGAGTTGTTCACTTAGATTTTTGTAAACTTAAATTCGAAATGTTATTCTAATCTTGAGTTAAATATATCTTATTGGGCAGGTCTTATATTAAAATAGTTCATGAATATCATGAACCACTATTTAGTTTCATTTTTTTAGTTAAATATTTGATACATTTGGTTAAATATTTGATACTTTAATTTTTTTAAATTTAATACTTTAGACTTAAATATTATAATATTATTTTTATATTAAATATAAATAATTTAAATAGTAAAAAAATTAATTATTTTTGATACTCTTGAAAAATAATATGATACCACGTACTCAAATTCTTGAAACTTCGATAAGATTAATGCTCTTAAATAAAGATTTGATTTTTTTAACATTTTTATAATATTATTTTAGAGAATTAATTTTAGCTTGTGTCGTTTTTCATCGATTTTACTATGTGTCAATTTGTAATTTAATTGAATTTTAATCTGTAAAGATTTATATATTATTCCGCCCGTTCCATAATTTCTTATATATGTGTTATTGTATAAATTTAAAAGTAATGATATTCTCGTTTATAATTATGAATATTATAAAAATGGAGCTTAGGGAGGATTTTCCATTTATTTTGAAACATAAAAAAATGAAAGTGTAAAAGTAATTGTACGACGAATGGAACATAAAAATGACATATTTGGATAATACTCGTGTCATCCATGAAAACTATGACACTTTTTGGAACTGGTTTTTAAGAAAGAATAGGTAATATAAAGGTATTTGGTGATATATACAGATTATATAGATATATTTAATTTATTTGGTGATATATAAAAATTATATAAATAATCAGAGAAAGCGTATATTTAATCTATTTGGTATATATTAAGATTATATAGATAGTGTGTATAAAGTGTATATTTAATTTGTTTGGTAATATGTACAAATTATATAGATAGGATACTGAAAGTGTATATTTAATTTATTTGGTGATATATACCGATTATATAAATAGTATGCAAAAGCGTATATTTAATTTATTTGATGATATATATAGATTATATAGATAAATATTTTTTATCTTATGTAATGCTTAGAAATCCTCTATTATACTAATACGGATTTGAGATTGTTTAAATATTATTTTCTAATTAATTTTGTTTACGTGTCGTCTTGTAATCGATTTCATTTACGTGTCAATAACTCAATATGTTATATATGTATGTCCATATATGTGTCAAGTTTATATTGAATTCCTAATATAAATAGAAATTTTAAATGCGTCAAGATACTAATAACAAGCATTTAAAATTGTAATGTTACTAATTTTTTAAAATTGTGCAATTTCAATTTATTGCAATTAATACTCTTTGCTAATTCACAAGATTTATTGGTATTTAATTATTAAGATTTGATATCGTATTATACTATAATTTAAAATTCAAAATTTTTAGAGTTTCTATTAAACAGTTTCATGATATGATGTTGGTACCAAACAAGATTATGTATTTATTAGGGTACTTTGAATATTAATAAGACTTTATATAATGCTATTAGAATCCGAGTCTTATTTTAAATCATGTCAAATTCTCTATTTTTCTCATTTTAATTTTTTTAGGTGGGGTCCACGGGTGCCCCCAACTATTAAAACATAATCAATACTTATTCAATTAAACCAGCTCATACTAGGTGAGTCAAATCAGCCATCACAAATTTAACGGTTCAGATTTCGCCAACACCGAACAATAATTATGACAACATAATTAGGCGAGTGTTTTATAATATTTGTCAATCAATAATATAATTTAAATTAATTTAAGAGTCAACAACATAATTTAAATTAATATTAATATTTGAATTGATATTTGAGTAGTATATATATAACATCAATTAATAGCATTTTTGCTTAAAATTTCATACTATTATTTAATAACAGAAAGACGGAGCAAAAATGAAAATAAAGACAGAGATAAAAATTATATTGATCCTTTTTTCATATATACTATTATAATATCAATTAAAAGCTATTAATATTAATTTAAACTACATTGTTGATTTTTAAATTAATTTAATTTATGTATTCATTGACAAATATTATATCCAAAAGTATTACGTGGGTTCTGTACCAGTGTAAGGAATTTTGATGGAAAATAACTGAAATTCTAAAATTGTAGGATTTCAAAATAATAGTAAGTGATGCCACATAGGATGAGAGATTTAGAAATAGGGGAAATTGTAGGATTTTTTTATATATATAAAGCACACACTTTAAGAAAGTTAATAAGAATAATTGAAATTTTAAGGGTATTTTTGTAATTTTATGTATGATGTAAGAAAATTTATTGAGTTATGTGTATGTTATTTAAAAAGTAATGATATTTTTGTATAAATTAATGGAAATTGTGAGGGTAAAATTTATAAATAATTTTTTATTTTACCTTATAATGGAATGTAAAAAAGAAGATTTTATTTGATGGATAAGTAATATTATTTCAATAATTCATTTCATTTCCCAGGCAAAGATATTCATATCATATCATGCATCTCCTCTCAATTGCAAAGTCAGAACTCGACAAAATATTCCTGCCCAAAATTTGCTAATTCCAACGTTGGATTATTGTTACGAGTGTTGCACTATCAATTCATTGCAATTTCTTCATACTCCATATTTTTTATAATATACTTGAGAATCCGTATAGCAATCGATATCAATATTCCCTCAAATTCTCCTGCTAGTCGAAGCCCCAAAAGGTTCGTCAATCGCCATTCTTGAATTTCTTGTTATTTACCTCAAAACCCAACTTAAATTTCAGTGTTCTTTGTGGGTTTGTTGTTTCTTCGTCCGATTTACTCTGTTTGGTGTAGTCTATATTTGTTGAATTGAATTGGGTGTATATTTTATAATCTCCCTTCATTTTTTATTTTTTAAATTAAAGAACCCTTTTTTAGTTGTGTATCAATGGGGTATGTGCTTGGTTTTTAAATGGGTCCTTGTGTTGTGAATTTTCTCGAATTGGAATGGAGTTGTTAAGTGATTCAAGTGGAAAAAAATATATTATAATTTTTTGTCAAATTGGATTATTTATGTTGCAAGGGGAATGTTATCAATTGTTCTTTATCAGACCGGTTGGATTTATTCTGTAAAATTGGCTTTGTGTGAAGCATAATGAGTGATATCTTCTCAAATTGGGATAATGAAAGTTGATGGTTTGAGGCCCTTTTGGTGGACTTTCAGTAATGGTTACAGGTGATTATCAGGTTTCTATTAACGTTTACATTTCTTAGTTATGTTTGAATTGGTATCCTAGTTTGGTAATCTTCTTTGTCCTGTCATTGGTATCAGCTTGATTCAGTTCTACACATGTGGAATAGATTAAACAAGCTTTTCGAGCTCTATAATTGCTCGTGAGTTTTTGCGAATGCTTTGGACAATAGTACTCATAACTTCTAGCATTGTAGTCTGTCGTTTTAGTTAGGTAAATTTCTATAAGTAGATTTAGTTTGGTGCCAACAGAGGAAACCATCTGACTTTACTTATGAATATCAAAAGTCATTGTTGTTTGGTTGAATCAGCTAAATTCCCGACTTATATGGAATGTAATATAGAAGACTTCATCATCAAAACACTCACTTCTCTCTGTTATTTGAGTTTTATCTATATTAAAAGATATATATTGTTATGCATATGTGTGTGTTTATGCATCTAAATTTGGCATATCTTTCAATGAAATTGAGTTATGTAAAGTTGTGATATTTATTTTCCAGGTGCTATGAATGATAAACCTTCAAGGGATGTAGTTCTGAAGGATAGCAGTTCATTGTATTGGAAGCGATAGTTGTGTTCGTCTCATTTGGTTCTTATCCATTTATGAACAAATGCGAGCATGACTTCTGCTTCTGTAAACAAGACATTTTGCGATAGTCAAATGACATGGAAACCTCCCGAACTGGCTTCAAACGCCATTTCATCTTGCCCCAGTATGCACGCATCTAACCTAAAAACGTAGAGCATCTATTTTCATCTGATACCCACTGTCCTCGTTTGCCACCCAATACAAGTGGATCTACAAGTTCAACTTTATATGCTATGCAACCAAAAGATGGAGTTTCTTTTATGGAAACCCAAGTTCCCCACTCAATTATGCAATCTACACAATTAGATTGCTATCCTATGGAGAACATTGATTCTTCTTGGAATGCGATTGAGAACTTTCTAGATGCTCCCTTGGAAACTCCTCTTCAGAACGGCCAAATAAAGACATCTAATGGTGTAACGATACCTGAAGATTGGGCGGATCAATTGATTGCAGTTGGTGATGATGCACTCAGTTCAAACTGGAGTGATCTTCTTCTTGATGTGAATCTTCCCGAATCAGTTCCCCAGGTCTGTTTCTCACTATCAATGCCTGCATTAAATAGATAATCAGCGTTTGATACTTTCATTGATGTACTTATATATCTTTGTCCGTTAGCATTTGAAAATTCACGTGTATTGGGCTTGTAAGGCATGGAACTTTACATTCTCACTTCCTTTTCTATGTTTTTGTATGCCAAAACTCAAAAGTCAGTCTTGACGGAGTTTCTTGCAAAAGTTGCACCTGTTGAATACTCAACAGATGATCCTTTTCAGATGTACAGATTATTGCAATATTTTTGCTTTCAAAAGAGATGTTTATGTTCTTATTTATCGGCAATAATCTAATGATAAATGGCTACAGCGCTGATTTTAAGTTTCCTTGCTAAACATCACTTTCATGATTGTGTTCTTATATTCATCCCCATTTTCTCGGCATAAATAACTTTTCTAAACTATGATTGAAACTATATACAACTTACAGCTGCTCGATCTGCCACCCGATGTCTATACTAGCCAGCCACAAATTCATCAGCCCGTGCCAAGTGGAAATGACGGTTCAGTATTGGCCTCTCCAACTGCACCCTCCACTAAATCAAGAATGCGCTGGACGCCCGAGCTCCATGAAGTCTTCGTGGATGCTGTGAATAAGCTTGGTGGTAGTGAAAGTGAGTTTGTTTACTTTTGATTCATTATCTCGTAACGAGTTAAATGCATAAATTTTATCGTGTATTTACTGTACGCATTAAATTGATCAGAGGCTACACCGAAGAGTGTTTTGAAGCTCATGAATGTTGAAGGCCTTACAATCTATCAGGTCAAGAGCCACTTACAGGTACGAAGAAATGTTTTTCTGTTTCGATTCTGGTTTTTCTGAAGGAAGCAATTCTTCCGTACTCTACTTATTACCATTTTATGAATTTTCAGAAATATAGAACTGCCAGATATTTTCCAGAGTCATCTGAAGGTAGATATTGCACCTCAATATGTGTTTTGTATGTGAGATCATTGACGATATCTCATCCTGTCCGTTTAATTGGCAGGAACTCAAGAAATGAAGTCGAAAGCTGCAAGAGATATGACATCAATGGACATCAAAACGTCTCTCACTCTCAAAAACTTATGTATATGCTGCAGAATGCCTTTGCTTTCAATCAATTTACATTTTGGAAATTGTTTTATTTAATGGCAGGACTATGGGCATAACTGAAGCTCTGAGAGTGCAAATGGAAGTACAGAAGCAGCTACACGAACAGCTCGAGGTACGTGAGACGATTTCTTATTCGTGAAATTACCAAAACACCCTTCAAGATTTGTCCAAAAGAACATTGTGGTTTGAAAAAAATACCAAATACTCCCTAGAAAGGCTAAAAGATTCATTTGACTAACAAGTAATACAAAATTACGAACAACACGTCAATGCAAATATGAAGGAAACATAATAAGTGAAATGATTTTGCATCTCTCGATCAATTGAATAATTTTTTAGGGGTATTTGGTAATTATTCAAACAACGTAGTTCTTTGAGTACTTGACCCTCGAGGGGGTGTTGATAATTTATCCTAATTTCTTTGAAGTATCATATTTGATAAATGTTGCACTCTAAAGCTGATAGTCTTTGATTATTGATTTTAAAACTTGTGTTTCTTCAGATTCAAAGAAATCTGCAGATACGAATTGAAGAACAGGGAAGCACCTCCAGATGATGTTTGAGCAGCAAAGGAAGATGGAGGAAGAAAAGAACAAAGCAACGTCAGCAAATTCAGACAGACCTCAATCATCGAACATAGATGATACCACCGCCAAAGAACTCACAACCAATGACCGCATTTCAGAAGAAGAAAATCCGTGTAATAAGGAAATGCCGTCTGAAGAAAAAGTCCCGCCAGCAAAAAGAGCCAAGACGAGTGAAATGGGGGAGGTTTCACGCATCTCTTGAATCACGACTAGTAGTCTGGTGAACGATAAATGGGTCGATATCAATTGGGATTCTTGTCCATTGATCCAAACTTGAATAATATGCAGATTTAGTTTTAAGAAACAACATTTTGTTCTCACTTTTATATATTCAAGAATTGTTCTTGATATTAACTAATCTGCTAATAACCAATGCTGCTGCTGCGGTATGTGAATTTGGTGCGTGCATGTAAAGCTCGTGGTTACGAAATATTCCCTCCAATTTATTTTAGATTGCCCAAAATCTTAAAAGTGATTTTTTTTTCATATTCAAAATGACAAAAACAGACCCGTGTCACTCAATTATCCACACTACTTTTTAAAAGGAGCACACTTACATGAGTATGATTTGTACTATGTTATACATACCACTTTTAAAAGGGGCACAATTATCCACATATGTTGGGCATTGACGCTTTAACACTATGGAAGGGATGAGTATGATTTGTACTATGTTATACTCCGTCTCATACATCGTGAGGCCGTCAAAAAAAATGATCATTTCTGTATACATAAATATATGCAAAAATATTGCAACCGACATTGAAGAGTTGTTTCTTTCATAACAGTTCTCTTCCATTTTTGTTCTTATTTCATAGGGTAGGATATGAACATTAGCCCATTCATGGTGCATAACATGTGGTCGAATACGATTCTGCGCAGCTTTGTAATCATTAATTATTGTGGTCCATCTCCATCACAAACAATTTCTCAAATCATGCCAAATTTTGGGGGTGGGTCTTTGCCGTATACCAAGCACTCTTCATCAATTTACTTTTCACCATTTAATCATTTATCGTATAATGTATGTATTGATAGTTATTAGAGATAGAGTCAGAACCGGCAATTCGAGTTCAACAGCCCAACAACCATTAAATATGACATAGCAATAAAAGAGTAGTATTTGTGTGCATATTGTGCACAATAAAAATTGTGTGCACAAAATTTGGTCATAATACGATGTATTATTTCGTATCTTTGTATAGTATTAGTTTTAGTTACAGGTGTAGTATTATTTCAAACATTGTATAGTATTAGTTTAGTTTGCAACATTATATAATATTAATTTAGTTACAGTGTAGTATTAGATAAAAATATTGTGCACACAAATATTGGCCGCTATAAAAATACAGGTCCAAAAAAATCGGGCCTATAAAGACTCTATCAATGTTGGCTGTCAGCTTGGTGGGCTCGGGCCAACTTGATACTTTTTTGGACCAGGTTATATGGACCCCCTTTTTTGCAAAGTTCACACCCCTAAATTTTTTTCTGAAAAAATTCATAAAAAGACAAAAATACCCCTTATTAAAATTTTAGCACATAAATTACTGAGTTCACCCTCTCCCCTAATTAGTTCATCCTCCACGATAAAAATAAAATTATAGCATTTTTGAACAAACTAACACATAATCGAACATTCTTTTTCTCAACTCAACTTATCGAAGATCACCCGACATTGAGAGAACAATATCCTCTCACGTATTGCGCTCGTTTTTGGTCACAATGGATCTCAACCTACATATATAAGTACCGTTTATTTTTATTTTTTAAGTTTAAGTTTATATAATATTTGTGATTATTTGTTAATTTTCGTTTATGTTGGTGTAGTTTGAGTATTTATTATGCAATAGGAACGAATATATGTTGGTATTAGTGTTTTGGTGCTTTTTTATTTTCGACGAAAAACATATGTTCGGCTCTGGTTTTTCGAACAAATGCTAAATGTTCGAAATTTTTTTCCAAACAAACAACCGATGTTCATATTTTTTTCCGAACAAACAACAAATGTTCGACCAAAAATTTTGAACAAATGTGTTTCTTGCGTAAAAGTTTTCGAACAATGTGTTCAAATTTTTTTTTCGAACAAACAACATATGTTCGGCAAAAATTTTCGAACAAATATGTTTCTTGCGAGAATTTTTTTCGAACACGTGCTTCTTTTTTTTTTTTTTTTTTTTGAATGGCCAAGGGGCGGCGGCGGACGGTGAGACTCCTAGGGCGACGGCGGACAACAGTGGCGATGACATCGATGGTGTTGGTGTGAATTTTTACAACAAAAATTGAGGGGTGAATGAGTAATGATAGTAGAAAAGGAAAAAGGTATAATAGAAAAAAAAAAAAAGGGGGTAAATCGAACTAAAAAGGGGTAAACCGAATCGACGGTGAACTTTGCAAAAATGGGGGTCCAAATAACCTGGTCCTACTTTTTTAAGGATAGCCCGATGACCCGACAATTTATTTTCTTTTTAATGTTATTTCATCTTTTTAGTAGGGTTATGTTGTGACTGAGTTTTATAATTTTTAGTTCTTGTTGAAGGATTTTGTCGATTTGAATTATTAAATTGAAATTAATATTTTCAAATATGAAATTTTAATATGTTGTATTTGAAATATTTTCTTAAATTATGTGTTTCGTTCAAAGACAAATCCTCGTGCATTAAAAAATATAGCTCAAAGTTATATGCACACACTTTTTTATTTAGTGTACACACATGATGAGAACACACTTTATTTTATAAGTATACCCACCACATAATACCATTTTTATCCTCTCTCTCAAAACCCTATTTTTTTTTCTCTTCCCTCTCCTCTTTTCTCCCTTATCTGCGCCGCCCCCTCTCTCCTTTCTCTCTTTCTTTCTTGCCGCGCCGCCCCTCTCTTCTCTCTCTCTTCTGCGCCGCTGCCCCACCCCCTCCCCTTTCTCTCTTCTCCCTTCCCTCCTTCGCATAACCCGTAACCCGCCGCTCCCGCATAACCCAACCCAAATTTCCCTACCCCCTTTTCTTCCCAACACTCTCCCCTCCCGCCCCTCTTTCTTCCCACTCCTTTTTTCTTATTTTTTTCTCCTTCCATGTGTGATTATTCATCAATTGCGGGTTTGTTATTTATTTTTTTATCATCCTCTTTCGATATTGAACAAAAATTTTTTTAAAAAAATAACAATTTTCGAAATTGGTTTCATGAAAAAGATTAAAAGTTTCGATTTTTTTTTTGAAATTTTTGGTTTTTTTGAAAAAATATTCGAAAATTTTAATTTTTTTCGAAAATATTTTCGAATGCATCTAATCAAAATATATGCATATTTTCGAAAAAATAAATCGAATATACATCTTTTTCGTTATTTTTTGAATTTTTAGTTTTGTTCAAGAATTTTTCGAAAAATTTGATGACAACTCGGTGTTGATTTGGCGGTGACTCGGTATTGACTCGCGGTGACTCGGTGTTGACTCAATAACAATTAATGGGTGTACAAATTAGAATGAAAATGTATTAAATTTATTAATTGAAAAGGGTTAATATTGTATTTTTACATGTCAGTAAGATTTTAAAAAAAAAAATTGTGTGTGTACTAAATAAAAAGTGTGTGCAGATAACCTGGGCCAAAAATATTCATTAAAACTTAATTTGATACATAGTAAAGCCCATACCTTTGTATATATGGGCCGAGTATTTTGTTTTGGGCTTCACTTGAAAATACAAAATATATGTAATTTCACAGTGATTATGAGGTATATTTCTCTCTTTATATACATAAAATAAGTAAAAAAATTGTTAAACTTATTTTCTAAAAATTTGCAGCCGAAATTGAAGAGCAGCTATTCTATGTATTCTCTTTCATAGGACATGTAGTGAATAGTTCTCATCCTATTTTTTTTTCTTATTTTCTTTTTTAGAACTTTCTGAAATTGTTTTTTTATAAAATTAAATAATACTTCTAAAGTACTCTTATTCAAACTGTTACTTTATAATCACCATTTTGAAGGTAATACAAGATTTTTTTCATTACCCTTTTTCATTTATTCATAGTTTTTAATCTAATCTTAATTTCAAATCTTCATTATGGATGAAGCCTCTATATTTTGTGGATAATATTATACTCGTGTACTTTGAAAATTTCCTTTAGATATAAAAATAAAGTTTGAAACAATTGTTCAAATCTTGATTTTGAGTGATTTGGAAGGCCATGTGGATTTTTGTACAATTGGATAGCCACGGACAAACCATGTATACATATTATCAAATGCCAATACTTTTCCATTTTTATAAAATTGTCAAAGTCCTTTCTCTTTCTTCTTCTTCTTTTTATATTTTTTTATTTATTTTATTATGATTCTTCCTTCTAGTGGCAGTGGGTATAAAGTAAAGAATAAAGGGTTGATCAAACTCTTGTTAAGACTTTGTGACACCTAGTTAGGAATTGGTCCGAGTTCTCACCAAACTCATACTTTCAATAGACCTACGTGTAATAATCCCATATCTCTTAACTACCATGACTGGTATGTATTGGAGGATAGAGAAAATTCTAATTGAAAAATCTTGGATGTTATTGAAAAAAGGTGTGAGAAAGAATGTAAAAGATCGAATGTAGGTTATATAGGTTAGGATTATGGTATATTTTTAAATCTACCGCATGCATAATCCACAAACAAACCAGAGGTGGTTTGATATGATACACAAAAATATCATTTCACACTGTATATCATATTAAAATTTTGGTATGTAAAATCTTATCTTGTTATCGTAACGAAAGTTTCAAGACATAAAAATATTTACCGTATACCGAATTTTTGAACGGTATCAGTATATATCATCCATACTTCACACCGAAATTTTGGTATATCGTTTCATATTGAAATTTATATAGAATATGGGTATGCATTTTGTACTGAAAATACCAAAAAATTTAATGTACTTACTATTATTGTAGCAAAAACATTCAAGACGATATCATATTGTACTGAAAATCTCAATATACCGAATAAAAATTGATATTCTTGATATTTTTGGTTCGATAAGGCGCGTGCTATATCAATTTTTTTGGTATTTTCCTTATCCCTAAAACAAATATGAATTTGGATTTTTGGAAGTAAAAAAATTATTTGCTAATTCAGAAACAAACATAAGTACCCTCAGTGTTGAGTTCTTTAATTTATAGAATTAAATTATTATTTTTTTAATCAGAAAAGAGGAGATATTATTTCAAAACAAAATGGGTATGAGACATACCACCCTATACACAGTTAACTAAAAAATCAGATTTTCAATGCTAATCTTATATAGTGCTATTGTCTCCTTATCTCATTATTTATACCACTCCCCGTATAAAAAAAAATTATTTATACCACTAAATTTACGTGATCATTTACGGAAAAAAAAAAACAAAACAAAACAAAGTTTTAGAATGATGAAGATGCCAAAAATAGAACAACAATTGAGAATGATGGCTTGGAGTGTTACAGAATTTCAATTTATTTTTCTTTTATTTTGCACGAGGTCCTTGATATGATTATTGAAATGACTGATATATATATATATATATATATATATATATATATATATATATATATCGTTAATTAGATTTTATTAAAAATCAATACTCCCTACAAACCTGTGAAAGTTTTCCATTGTTTTTAACACAATATTTAAGAAATTGTAGTAGAATAATAGTATAGTACAAGTGATGTGATGTAAAAAAATAAAAAGGTGGATGAGTATACCAAAAAGGAATGTGAAATTTTGATTGGACCGAACAAAATGGAAAACTCTTATTGAGTATTAGAATTTTGGGTAAATTGCATTTTTAGTCCCAAGAGAATGGGTGGTACGTAGAAATGATCATTTTTTTAACACTTTTAGTTACGTAATTTTTTTCGACATTTTTAGTTACAAAAAAATTTAGTTTTGGTCCCAAGAGAATGATGAATTGTAGTTTGGTCCCAAGTGAATGCGATAAAATTGCAGTTTTGGTCCTAAAAATAATGGTCGGGACTATTTTTGCAAAAAAAAAAAAGGACAAAAAAAGAATGTGAGATTAGCATTGTCGTTGAAAAATTCTTGTGGGACCAAAATTATAATTTTTCTTAAAATTTTTTTAGTTATTATTGCTCCAAACTATCCATTGTACTTTAAAAATTTTATGTCAATTTGAATTCATAAATATTTCATGTCATAAGTTTTATATTTTCTATTTTAATTTACCAATGTACACAAGACATAAGACATCTTTAACCTACCCATGCATTTTATTCAATTACCTTGCACACCAATTCTACCGAATAAAACATAAATTACTGTGGGTGCCAAAAATAACAAATATGTGGTCATCACAAACGCATTAATTATTAATAAATAATATAGCCACCCTATTAGACTTTTGGCTAGAGTGTCTTCTAATCCACGTAAAAGAAGAAAATGAAAGAATTAATAAAGGATTCCGAAGGAAATATACAATTTATGAAGGGTTAATCTACTTAGTATTAATTATTATTTGACAATGAATTATGCATATATCAATATGTACCTATTTGTCAAACCTATTAATATGTGGAAGAAGAGATGCACAAGATTTGATGTGAAGTTGATAAATGGAATAAGCCAACATTAAAAGTATATATCAACCCTAAAATCAAACTTCTATCATTACTTTGTTGGAAAATTAGAAGATTGTTTAAATATTTTTTATATGACCTTTAATGTTTATATTTTTACAAAATCACTTTTTAATATTAATTAATTATTTGTACTTTGTAGGAGGATAATAAACTATGTGATCGAGTTTGACTCAATTAATATCAAATAAATGCAAATATAATTTGATAACATTTCAAGCAAATTTAACCAATTATGAATTTGAACTCAACTTGATTTATTTACATAATAGTCACAATAAAAATACCATTAATTACTAGTCATATATATTTCGTATTTTCCGAAAATATTCTGAGGTGATTAAATAGAAACAAATTTGGACCATATTCATCAAACTTTTTTTTTTTTTTTTTGAATCATATTGCATCAACTTCAAATGGGACAAAATGTGCTCTGACATTATAATTGGTCACTTGTTCTTTTCCTATTTAAGAATAAAGTGTTAAGGACTGCTCTTCATTTTATTTTTCTTTTTATCACTATGAAAACGACAACAAAATCTTATAAATAATTTATATAATTAATTCTAGTTGTTGAATTGGTCAAATGCTTTTCCCAATATGTCATATGATATGTTTATATTTATAATGTTTTCGTATATTCTATAATTATTTCTGCAGTGCACGCAGTAGCACTTGATGGTCTCGGTTGGAATACATATAACGCATCACTAAATAAGGAATAATGACTAATTCGCCTGTGGCACGAAATTTTATCGATTTAGAGATGAAATATAAGATAATTAGAGTAATACTCATGTCCGTCAATATTACATGGTGATGATGCAATTAGTATAATTTAATTTAATTTCAATTCACTTTTAACACATTATTAAAAATAAAAATCATAATATACTTAAAATTAAATTGAAATTTGATTGTTATAGCATATTTATCTCAAATTTGAAATTGAAATTTGAAAAAAAAAAATTATCTCAAATGCCAAAGCTCACCACGTGGCCGAACTCATCCTCAAATGACCCGGTCCAAAGACGCTAAGAAACACGGCGAAAGAGAGAGACGAGCAACATCCCCTTTCGGGAGAGCCGCTCGACACGAGTAGCCACATGCGAAGAAAAGCCTAGGCGAGGAGCAACCTCGACCAACCTTGACGAGCGGTCGACGAGCGGACCCCTGCCGAAGCTGACAAACAAGGACATGCGACCTCGCCGACCTAACAAGATCCGTCTTAATTAGGAAAAGAATCCTTGTAACAGTGATAATAAATAGTCAACCTACCTAGTATGAAAACAAATCCTTATAATATTCCGAAAATCCTCCACAAACAGACGACTCATAAGATATTAGTGGTGAAATTTTTGCGAAGTACAAATCTCGATATTTTTCTATAAATAAAAATGCATGCATTTAATGCATGGATCTCCTTGAGATATTAGAGCAATATTTTTACCTTATAAATAGAGTTTTAAATGCACAAGAAATGGATAACCAATCCACACATTAAATACAGAGCTTAAAACTCTTAACAAAATCCTCTTGTATTTATTGCTTTCTTCGCATTCATCAAACATTTAAGGCTTCTTCATCAGAATTGAGTTATTAGAGCATTTATTTATTGTTCCAATCATTCAATCTTTTATTTATTTTATTCGATTTTTAGCCACATAAATACACAAATCATACTGATTTAGTTCGGAGAAGTGGTAACAACATTGATAAAAATCTAATTACACATGTGCACCAAATGCACATAAAAATTTGCTAGATAACTATTGTTATATAGTGAGGACGTGAGAAGATTGGAAAATAAAATTATCAATTAAAGACCTACAAATGAGTAATACTTGTATGAACTAATTGCACTATGCACTGATTTTTTAGTAATATAATTTAGTGAAATTAATAATACTATTTAATAATATGATTGATATTATTCAACTGGTGTGAACAATAATTTGTTATTGATATCATTAAGTAAAATCAGTAATATCATTAAAATAAAGCAAGTTTCAAATGGTGTATTTAAGAATTGCCACGAATGAAAAGATGTTATCAGATATATTACAATTCCTATTTATTTAAAAATTATAAGAATCCCTATTTATTTAAAAATTATAAGAGATAAACTTAGAAGTCATAATTTATCTTTTTCAAATCGAGTTAAAAATTGACACTTTTTTTTCAAAATATAATTTAGATCTACACGAGGAACAAGTGAACTTTCATCCATGTATTGTGAGGAATCGAATAACCTTAATTATGTTTAAAAAATAAAAAAAGGATTATCAAAATTCAATAACTAATAAACTATGATAAAGAAAATAAAAATATTTTTGTAAACCCTAAAAACAGTGAGGTTTATTAACTGTCAGCCGTTGCCATCAACAAAAACAAGAACATTGTTTAGTTGTAAGAGTCACAAGTCAGATTAGAGAGTGGGGCCCATAAACATCCCCTATGGCCCACTTTTTGTGAGTGGCCTCCACTCCCACCCCGCAGGGCCGTTGTTGTTTGAAATGACCATTCTGCCCTTGTCCGTTATCCATGTCCTCAGACAACATTTCTTTAAAACAGAATTAAGTATTCAAGATCTCTCACATCTCCCTCTCACACGCACTACTGCGTTTCTTATGCCTGTTTTATTGTCTTTCGCCGCTGATGTTTTAACGTGTTGAAGAAGAAGAAGAACAGCAGCAAATATGTTTGCTTAATCAACCCTTGCTTTGAGAAATTTGTGCGCAGGTTTTTCACTATATGCAAGATTTTTAATTCTTTTTTGTTTTAATGCTTTGGGTTCATGTTTGGGTGGGTAGGTGGGGTTGAGGGGGTGGGGAATGTGCACTCCTGCAAATTTTCGATTATGGGTTTATGATAATCTCTGTTTTTCTTCGATTCTTTAATGGGGTTTAGTGAATTTTGATTTATTGGATTACTGCATAAATGTTCTTGTCTGAATTAAGTGTTTACTTGTCAAGATTACAATTTTTTTCTTCTATTCCTCTTTTTGGGGTTGGTTGATAAATATCTGAAAAAACAGAAAAAAATAAAATTAAACTTTACCAAATATATATATAGTGTGACACGGTTTCATGTCAAGGATGTTGGTTTATTAGGTGTATTACTCACAGATCTGTTCTTCATTATGTGGAATTAGTGCTTTAAATTTGATCAAAATGGGTATTAATCAAGATTTAAAACAGACACATTGCTCAGGAAATTGTATAAAATTGTTATCTTTTTCTTGTATTTTGATTGAAAAGTAGTGAAATAATTTAATTTCATCTTAAAAGTCCGAATTTATAGATTTATATTAATTTCCTAACAACACTGATTGCTCGTCTTATTGTTCTTCCAGATGTTCTAATTAGGCATGGGGAGAAGAGGGGGTGGTTATATACAGTGAAGAAAGTCATAAGTTGTTCATCAGAACAAAACAGAGAAAAGGTACTGAATTGATTTCAACATTTTCAGGATGAGAGAGTCTTGTATGAGACGGACGAATTTCAATTTTACATTTAGGTCATACTTATTTTAAAACCGTGATTGAGATGGGGTTCCATAAACCCACGGGTCATATAATATAGTGAATGAGATCCGTCTCATATAAGTTTTTGTCTTTCATATGATTTGTTTGTAAACGAAAGCAGATTGATCTAGTTTATTTGTAAGATCAGAAAAGCCGAAAATCGGGAAAATGGGCTGCTTCTGCTACAGAGGATGCGGCTGCAGTTTCTTCATCCCATCCTCCAATGGAGGAAGAGGAGAAATTGATGGAAGCGGAGAATGAACAGAACAGACATGCTTATTCCGTTGCTCTTGCAACTGCTGTGGCTGCTGAGGCAGCCGTTGCGGCTGCTCAGGCAGCGGCTGAGGTTGTCCGTCTCACAACTACACCTCGTGAGAACAAAGGAAGAGATAGCTGCTATCAAGATTCAGACAGCTTTTCGTGGCTATTTGGTACGACAGTCTTGACAAAAACTGTTTGATATAAATAGTTAGGATGACCATACTCCAATATGTTGTTTAATTTTAGGCAAGGAGAGCATTGAAGGCTCTGAGAGGTCTTGTGAGGCTAAAGTCATTGGTAAGAGGGCAATCTGTGAAACGCCAAGCATCAACTACCTTAAGATATATGCAAATGTTGGCTCGTATGCAATCCGAGGTTCGTTTGAGAAGAACCAGAATCTCTGAGGACAGCTCGGGTATTCAACGACAAATGCAGCTGAAACGCGAAAAGGAGCTCGAGAAGTTGAGAGTATCTGTAAGTCACAGTCTCATAGAAGCTTTCTTTGCTTGTGAAATCCATAGTCTTGAATCTGTTAATGATGTCCTTATTGTTATTTCTTGGTAAAAATATTCTTATATAAATCCTTTAGAAACAGAGAAAGATGATCAATTAACTACCGTCTCACACAAGTTTTTGCCCCTAGATATATGTGTTGTTCTGAAGATGACATTTCCTTGATTATCCATCGCCTGAGTTTTCGATATTTGTGTATAGATTGGAGAGAATTGGGATGATAGCCATCAGTCCAAAGAGCAGGTTGAAGCCAATCTTCAAAATCGGAAAGAAGCAGCTATTCGAAGGAACGCGCCTTGGCTTATGCGTATACACATCAGGTAATATGATCATTCCGATGTCTTTAGCTGTCAATAGGACTCACATTAATATAGATTCAAATTATGATGACCAGCAAACATGGAGGAACTCATCAAACTCTGCAAACCAAACATTTATGGATCCAAATAATCCGCGGTGGGGTTGGAGTTGGCTCGATCAATGGATGGCTGCTCGACCATATGAAAACGGAAGTGCAAACGACAAAGAAACGAACGGTGATCATGCTTCCGTTAAGAGTACTGTGAGTCGCTCCATGCAGTCTCCCACGGCCAAGAAACAAAGCCGGCCTCCCAGTAGGCAATCGCCTTCGACCCCCAAATCAAAAATTGCACCGGGTAAATTCAGGCCACCGAGCCCTTGGGGAACCAATGGCACAGATGAGGACTCAAAAGCACGAGAAGTGTTCAATCAGATCGTTGTAGACGCCACAGCATTGCAGGTTCATCTGTCAGAGACGACGAGAGCCTAGCTAGCTCAACGACAGTGACTCATGGCTACATGGCTACGACAGAGTCTGCACGAGCCAGGTCACGTTTGGCAAGCCCAATTGGAGCGGAAAGAGTCGGGACTCCTGAGAAGGCGTCAGGTGGCTCTGCAAAGAAACGGTTGTCCTTCTCTGGCTCCCCTGCTCGCCCTAGGCGGCACTCTGGCCCGCCTAAGATCAATGTTAGTCCTATGAAAGACGTTACTGCGGAATCATAATCGAGTAATGAGTTAATAATACCATATCAAGCAAGTGAATTGGCTTTACTTTTGTGTGTTTTGTCACCTGGTTTGCTTCTTGCTTTAATCTTGGTGCAACTTGTACTGTGTGCTTTGTTTGATCAATTTGATATATCTTGGTGCTAGTTTCAATGATTGTCCTTTTCGAGTAAGATCTCAAGTTCACCCAATCAATGGTGTTAAATCACTTATATGAGTTTTTTTTTCTCTGGGTTAAATTGTGATTGTGACTCAACTCATGATCTAATGGGTAATGGGTAGGATTTATTCAATCAAAAATATATACATGTACACATTCCTACTTTGCATCAGTCTCAGTTGGTTTATTTTTTTGGCAAATATAGAGAGCGAAGCAAAGCGTTTAGAAGCCACTGAAAACAGTCTGCAGCACCGAATTCATAAATTGATGGAGTGGTGGGCTACCAACGATAAAATTAAATAATACATGTAAAATTTAATTATATATAATACATATATTACAAAAAAATTGGAGAAGTTGCAATGGACTCAAACCGGCCAACCCCACCTCTATATCCACCACTAACCGTGTGCAAATATTCGGCCGATTGGACCAAATTGTTAGAGTCAAGGGGGTCAACGCACACACTCACAAACTTACTGAAAATTAATTATATAATAATATCATAGAAAATAAGAAACAATGTAAATCCCTTCCCAACGGAATAATCCGTCTCAAGCCAAAACGCCGAGTCCCAAGCCGAAGCCGAGTCAATATTTAATCCTATGATAATTTAACCACTATATAAATAGACTTAATAATCTAACCCTAACTTAAGTCCTAATCAACTAAGCCATGTACCAATTTATTCAATAACTCAAATTAAAAACCCTAAACAAATAATTACTAAATTTATGCTGTTATTATTTGATAAGAACAAAAAGTCGAACTACGAGAATGGATCATCTACAAGTTCAAGGATGGACCATTTACATTTCTTTTGTGGGAATTGAGGTCTTCGTTTAGTTCGATGGCGTGAGCATAGCATGAAGGGGAAAAGGGATTATTTGATATGAACAAATAATCGGAAATAGGTAATCTATATTACTTTTGTATGAACATTTCGTTGGTAATTAGTTTATCCATTTAAACTAAATGGTTGTATATATTCATGAAATACTATTTAATAAACTAGTTAAATCATAAATACCTTTCTTGAATTTCCTTGTACACTACAAATCATAGTATTTCAATTAATCGGGTAAAATAAATGTAACCTCTAGAATATGGAACTCAATAAAATCTTGATTTCTTAAAATGTATATATAAAGAAGTAAATTTTGGATACTAAATAGAGGTAATTGACAAATGTAGGCCCTTTACCTGACAAAGATTAGTATTGATGAATGATGATCATGTGTTAATACCACAATAACCGTGAAAGTAAAGAAAAAGTTAAAAGGATGTGAAAAGCCAACACAGAAAAATGTGGAGTAATAGACTAGTAAATAGTAATCACAAGAGCCGTAACAGCATTCCCCTTCACAAAAATCTGCAAAAAAATTGTCCAAGAGGAATATGGTGTATAATAAGTTTATGTGCATATGAGTATGTAATGTAATGTAATGTAATGTAATATATGTGATTAAAAAAATTAAAAAAACCTTGAATTAAATAATTAATCCTATCAAATTTAATTTTATGGTGAAATTTATTTACACAAAATTTGCCTTATTATTATTGTTATTATTGGATTTTTCGTTTATATTTATTGTAAAGTATAAAAGAATGAAATCAGGCATCAATTTGATTCCCATATTCATCTCCTTCTAATGTATCAAAATTCCCCTTTAACTGTGCTATTTTGAAAATACCCCACAATAATTAAGAAATAGATCATCTGCATTTCGTTAGTGTAAATTTCTTATAAATTTTAAAAAGAGATAAACACATAATAAATGTATGGTTTAGGGGTTGAGCGATGCGTATTTTGTCGACCTTTCCATTACCGTGGGAAAGCCTTACCCTCGGTGAAACAGATAACAAACTGAATAAGCCGATGCGAGTTATATGAAAATATATAGTTCATGAAATTGTTTTGAAAAATTTAAAGTATCAAATATTTAATAAAATTTAGTATTAAAAATTTGATTAGGAGTATAAAAATTAGTGTCTATGGTATCATATTATTTTTAGGAGTATCAACAATAATTAATTTTTTTACTATTCAAATTATTCAAACTTAATATAAAAACACAATTATCTAATATTAAGTTTAAAATATCAAATTTTAAAAAAATATTTAAGTATCAAATATTTAACCAAAAATAAATCTTTGATCAAGGGTATAAAATTTGGATTGACATTGAATAGTGGTTTATGATAAACATATCATTAATAAGTTCATATAATTAAGATGTACTCCATAATAAAATAATATGTGAAAGTATAAAAAAATACAAATTTTAGGATGAATCGGTTATATAGTATAAAATTAATATTATTACATTAATACGGTGATACCAAACATTTATTTAGCGATACTATAACATTCATTTAATAATATTATTATACTCTGTTAATAAATTAATGAACATAACAGTCTCATAATATTAACAAGTTTCACAAAAGATTAACTCTAACAAAATTGTTTCCATTATCAATCTCTGTTCAAAATTTACCAAAAGAAATGGATTGATCTTATCCCTATAATCAACTCAAAAAAGGAAAAAAGTGGGCGTAAATCACAACGTCTGGTTCATTTCTGAGTGTAAACAAACAGCTGGCTTCATCGTGCACATTGCGCACGCACGACATCAACCCTAAATTCTCTCAAAAGATCCGATCTTGCACACGCCCTTCGCAGCAAAATGGAAAGCCCGGTTGCTCCGCAATCCAAAAAATCAAACTCTGCAACGCTCAAAAATCTGCCCGCCTACCTGAAGAAATTATCAACGATGAAATCCTGCCACGACTCCCAGTAAAATCACTGATGAAATTCAGGTGCGTTGCGAAATCATGGTGCTCTTTAATTGCAAGCAAAAGATTCATGAAACTCCACCTAAAAATTCAATTAAGAGCTCAAGCTTTGCTCACCATAGGATCTTTTTTAACTCAATTGAAGGATTAAAGCAATGCTCTCTGCCCTCGTTGTTCAATGCGCCATTTACTGATTCAATTACTTGTAATGTTGATATTGGAATCAATTTTCAGAGGCCGAGGGAGTCAGTTTATCTTGTTGGTTGTTGTGATGGTCTCGTTTGTCTTCTTCTAGATAGAAAAAGATTTGTCCTGTGGAACCCCACCACAAAAAAACCAAGAAATTGCCTGCTTTTGACAATAAAATGAGACACGGGTCAATTACCAAATACGGGTTCGGTTTTGACGAGGTGAATGATGATTACAAGGTTTTTGGGTTGCTCTCTGTGTTTTGCATAACTGGTACGTACTTTCCTATTCGCAAGGTTTATAGTTTAAGGGCTAATTCATGGAAAGTTATTGAGGGGAAGGATGCTTCTCCATTTGATGAAGCGGGCGTATATGTGAGTGGTAAGCTTCATTGGGACATCCGCTATGCCCCTAAATGTGGGATTGCTTCGTTTGACTTGAGTAGTCATGCGTATGGAGTTGTTGAGCTGCCAAGTTTTTCGAAAAACGAGTTTTCGCATAGGCTAGGGGTAGGAGTGCTTAAAGGATGCCTTAGCGTGCATTGTTTTCATCGGAAGACTCATGTAGATATTTGGATTATGAAGGAGTATGGGGTGCAAAAGTCTTGGAATAAAGTGGTGACTGTTCCGTATTATCCTGATCCTCGTGATTATTCTTTCCCAACCCTGTTCGCCATAGGTCCCAATGGGGAAGTTTTACTTTACTATGGGGAAAATTTCGTTATTTACAATCCGAGAGGTAATGTGTTTCGACATCCCCAGATAAATGGCCATGCTCGGTTCCTTAATTTGGGTATCTACGTTGAAAGTTTAGCCTCAGTTGTTCCTTATGCCGAGGAAGGGAGTCAACTAACAAAGGGCTGCGCGAAAAAAATCAGAGTAATATCTTGGTATAATCCTCTGAACTACTTAGTTTCAATTTGATCTTGCTTGTGTTCCTTGTATATGATTTTGTACTTAACATAGATGGCTGTATGTTGGTTTTCTGAAGCAGTTATGGAGCAAGATAATGTGTCTCGACATCCCCATATAATTAATTATTGAAGGTTCAGCGCCATTTGTTCTTGATGCTGAACAAGAGAGTCAACTACCAGAAGATTGCGCGAATGAACAAAGTAATTCTTTAGAATAATGTGCTCAACAGTTTGTTAGCAATTGTCTTCTTAGTCCTATTCTTTCATGTGTTTGTTCTATTATGAAAATATTCTGAACATTGATGGCTGTATGTTGGTTTCTGAAGCAGTTATGGAGAATCGAACTCATTATCTACATAAT
This sequence comes from Paraleonurus japonicus, assembly GCA_030762865.1. Lineage (NCBI taxonomy): Eukaryota > Viridiplantae > Streptophyta > Magnoliopsida > Lamiales > Lamiaceae > Paraleonurus > Paraleonurus japonicus. The sequence continues at coordinate 8,008,813 of CM061053.1, forward strand.
ATGATTGTGTTTTTAAGTTTCCTCCGCTTATTGAAATGTTCTCTTATGTGGCTTACTTGCATCTTTTATGAATTCGGACTGGCGTCTAGGCTAAGCATAAGCAACGTAACGTGCATGGAAATCGTCGTCCTTTTATATGATTTAATGAATAAAGTAAAGTCCACGTGTTCGGCTTTTCGCTTTGATTTTTGCTTCATTGTTGTTCATCTAGAGTGTCGTAAAGCTAGATGCGATGCTAATCTTCGATGCATTATCGCTTATCATCATCGTTATGAACCCTCCTTCAGCATCAAACCAAGGCTGCAAGGCTCTGCTCCTTAGACTAGAGGTTAGTGAAACCAATTGAAGAACAAACTCTGTGGTTCTGGCATGGATATATTATGGTTACTTGCACTCTTTACTTCTGTTTTGAGTTATATGTCTGAAAGAAATCATGTAGAATTGTTGAATTTTACCGTTTAATTGGTTACAAAATCGGATCTTTATGTAATAAAATCTTGACTAGTGACGTCCCATTTGATATGGATTCTTTCCATTTCTTTTTCTAATTCTTGCACAGAAGTGTTGCTCTAAATCTGTCTATAATAACTATATAAAAGTAATGCTTTGTAAAATTCTGTAAACTCTCTCTGTTTGGTTGTGCATGTCTCGTACCCACCTTCTTTTAATATATTTCTTCTTTGCTGATAAAAAAAAAAAAGAAAAACTATATAAAGTATTATTCAATTGGTGGAATATTGTATTGTTGACGCTAATTGTAGTGTAGAACTGTAGATCGGCGGGAAAAGTGATTGAAACAGGAAATTGTTTTTTTATTTAATCATGCAAATTCATTACACGTCAGGTTATCCACACCCGCCGCCAATCAAAATTTCGCTTAAAAAATTATTTTCTTTTGATAAATAAACCAATCCCTAAAAAATTAATTGAGAGATTTTTTTTTTTAAGAGGTCTGACCTTTCAATTTCTCTCACTCTGGATTGAGTATAAAACCCAACTTTCATTTTCAAAGCAGAGTTTTAATTTGCACCAGGTTGCAATCAGAATTATTCATCTTTTAAGGGGCCGGTTGAATAAGAATTAATATAAGAAAATTGTGGTGGTTAATTGAAATAAAAGATGGTAAATGACATTATTTTTCCTTATTTAGGTAATTATTACCCATTATGATTAATCTTTTTCCATCTACAATCATTTCTCCTCAATCATTTTCATCCACCACCAAGCTTATTTTAGGTGGTTGTATTAATTTTACTGTGTGTACTTATTCAATATGTGTACTTTCTTAGAAAAATGGGTGTATATAATCTGAGCTGTTTTTATTTTGTGCTCGTGCGAAATTGATTGATTGAGTAGTGGGCTTATGTTGGGTTTTGTTGATTTAATTAAAAAATGGGTGTATTAAATTTATTTTAAAGGAAATTTATTATATGATCACTAAAGAATGTAAAAATCTTAGGCTCATTATTGATTTGAAATTTAAAAGTATGTACCATATCTAGCTATCAAATTTTGTATTAGTAGTTCATACATAACTTTAGTCCTTTATATTAGTCGATTTATGTTTTGGGTTAGTTCATATATTAGTTCATAAATTGGGGTTTGCTAGTGAACAGTGATTAATTGTTTATATTAGTCGATTTTTGGATTGGACACCAAATTATAAAAAGAAAAAAAAATTATTTTGTAGTACAATCTAGCTTTCAACTCCATTTTAAGGTACAATCACTATTTAAAATTATTGATAGATTCATTTTGTCACTTGAAATATCTAATTTGACCTCAAATGAGAATAATGATTGTATCTTTAAAAAAAGTGATGTTCCCCTCTTACACATCACTATTTATGTCTCATCACATCACCACTTCAAGTTTGCTTCCATCATCTTCAATAATCTTATTTTAAAATTTATTATTATTATATATATATATATATATATACATATATATATATTCTCTCTCATCTTTCAAATTTCAGCTTCTCTCTCTCATTACCGTGTCCTGGACGTGTGCACATTGATGTGTTTCTTTTTTATTTTGCATTTTTTTAATAAACTTGAAATAATATAAAAATAAGAAATTATTATTATTAAATTAATTACTAAATTTATAGTTCTTACAAATTTTTAAAATGTTTAAGAATTTATTTTAAAAAAATCGACCAAATTTGCAAGCTCAATTTTATTGTCTTTATGTTTTATTATTAATTATTATTAACAATAGAAAAAAATTAATAGAAATATAAAAACTCAAAAGCAAATGGTACCACAATGTTGGTGACACAACTCATGTGATTATGAAAAAATCAAAAAGCAAATGGTCCCATTAATGATGGTGACATAATCCATGTGATTATGAAAAAGTTTAAAAAGTAAGTGGGCAAAGGGTTATTATTGTATCTTATTAGAGTAAAGTTGGGAGGTATATTGTACCCCATAGTGATGACCCCTAAAAAAGAGCTCATTAGATAAATTCAAAAGGCAAGTGACAAAAGGAAATAATAAATACAAGAGCAAACAACAAAACATCTTAATTAAAGAGTAACACTTGTATAAATTGGATGAGTACGATATAATTTTATTTTTATTATCATATGCTTTTTTTTTTTTTTTGACGGGTATGCTCATTTACTATAACTAATATGTATAATACTATTGTAAATAAATATAGATGACAATAATAATAAAAATAAGGGTCATTTACAATAAGGTAGAAATAGGTAAATCTTATTACAACTGTTAGGTGTAAAAAATTTGCACGTAAGACAAATTTTTTTGCACGTAAGACAAAAATTTTGCACTTTTACACACGTTTGTAATTTCGCTAATTTTTTATACCTATTTGTAATTTTCCCTAAAAATAATATTTATCGTGGTCGGGTACATACAAGTTTTTGCCCCTGAGAGCAAGTGTCAAAAGGAAAACAAGAATTCAAGAATACAAGAGTGAAGAGCAAAAGAGTAAGATCGTGAAGTGAAATGAAATAATACGCAAAAGCCAACCGCTTCATTTAAGGACACAAACAACGGTGCACATTCTTTCCTACTCAACTCTACGTCAGTATCTATCCATAACCTATAAATAGCATTATATTGTTCATATTTCTAAAAATTCGGTCTTACATATTAAAGTGCACCTTAATATGTGAGAATTACATATGAGAATGGCTCATGATTTCGTTCCAAAATGGGTGAAATATTTAATAAAGTAAATGAGAGCAAAATTTCATAATTCAAGAGGAATAAAATAACAAAATATTATAAATTTAAGTATAAACAAAAAAATTATATATATAATAAATAAAATTTAAATCCGAGGAGGGGCGACCACCCCACATCCATCCTAAACCCATCCCTGCTTACAAAGCTCCGTCGTATGATCCTATCAAAGTTCATTCAACATCAGTATGGATCCTCCGTCAAAAAAAAAAAAAAAAAAACATCAGTATGGATCCGCTCTAATACTATAAAACATTTGAGAGCATTAAATGTGATCTCACACATAAAATATACTATATATGTAGAGTAGACTAGTCAATCTCATAGTGAGAAGGAATAACCCATAATAAATTAGTCTTATTTTTTAAATATTTTGATATGAAACAACTCATATGCAAAATTATGAATATCTTTTCAACAATATCATTACTTTGTTGGTGAAAACATTAACGCTCATTTGGATGGAGTGAATTTGAAATAAATTGATTTAAGGATAATATATATGTATTCACACAAACTAAAATAGAGAAAAATTAAATGAATGGATTTGATTCACTCAAATATTAAGCACAAGTGGGAGAAGTGAGAGGATTTCAAATGACTAGGTTTTGTTGAGTATTTGAAATCTTCCCACTTATGAGTAATATTTGTGTGAACCAAATCCATTCATTTAGTTTTTCTCCATTTTGATTTGTAAATATATAGTCAAGTCCCTCGATTTCAAATGACTCCACCCAAATGGAGCCTAATAGTATTATTATCTTATTATAAGGAAATTATGATATTACATTAAATTGAATAAAATTCGCTTTCTATGTGGAGAAGATGGTAATATTGTGGATAAAATTATTATCCGTAGTTAAATTTGAAGTTGAATTAATTTTACTGTTACAAATATTGGATAAGATTTTAAATTTGAACCTACAGCTAAATACACCCATGACCCATCCTCATTACTTTTTTTATGGTAAAAATTTGTGTGAAACCGTTTTACGTATCTCTTTTCATGAGACAGGTTGTAAAATTATTATCATTTTCTAATAAATTGTTATCACTTATAATGTGAAGTGAATCACTTTTTAATTTTCTATCTTAAAATGATACATTTTACATATTTTTTTTTAAATTTTACAATTTATTTAATACAAAGTGTACTACTTTTCAAATTTTGAGTTAAATGTATATTTTACATACATTATTAAAAAGGTGATACTCTCTCCATCCCATAAAAATTTTTTTAGGAGGGAGTGCACACACTTTAATAAAGAAGAGTAATGATTGAGGTTGTAAGGGATAATTTTGTAACTTTTATATATGAAGTAAAAATTTATTGGGTTGTGTGTATGCGTGAGTTAAAAAATAATACTCCTCCAATTCAAAATATATGTCATTCTAAGTTAATGCACACATTTTAAGAAAATTATTTACTTCCTTCTATACCCTTAATTAATAGCTTTGAAATTTTCCACATAATTTTAAAAATTATTATTATTAATGTAATATTTAAAAAAATCTAAGGACAAATTGAAAAAAATTATAATTAATTCACATTGAAAAGTACAAAATTACATTTAAATTGCAAACAATACAAAAAGTCGAAATGACATATATTATGAATAGGAGTGAGTAGTAAAAATTGTGGGAGTGAGTCGGGGCCACCCGTTTAAAATCTCTCTTGATGTATAAATCGTGCTTAACGGGTTTATTACATAACACGACACAAAATTTTCGTGTCCTTATCGTGTCGACACGATAAGGATACGAACACGATAAGCCTAAATACTAACCCGCAATTTTTGTGTCGTATTATCGTATCGCAGAAATCGCCACCTCTAACCTTGAGTACGGAAAATAAAAATACAGTATTATTTCATTTTTACAGTATTTTTATTTAATTTGGAAAGCCAATTAATTTTTTAAAACTCATTCTCTGTCTCTCTAAAACCTCACATGAAAAAAATAGACGATGCGTTCGCCTTTCATCCAAATAATTTCGACCAATTAAATCGTTTCAAGTTTTGTGATGTGACATTTTAATGACAATTGAGCCACTCCATAGACAATTGAAGTGCCAAATATACCCCGAGGAACATGACAAAATACTTACATGTCAATGGATAAGGATGAAGTACATGGGCATTCTTGTCATTCAACCATATAATTTATTTAAAATAATTAATGTATACATGGGTTTGTTTTATTAAATAACCTTTTCTTTATCTTTATTTGATTTACTACTAAATTCTGAACTTCAGCTTCTCCGTTGATGTTGTTTGCTCTTCTTTGCTGTCACCATATCTTTCAGATTCTTCAGATTTGCTTTGAAATTACAAAAATCCCTCATCCAAGAATTATTAGCCTCACAATTTTTCAGAACAAATTTTGTAAATTATATTTTACAGGAGAGAGAAATTCCACGAAATAAATCCCATTATCTAATATCCGTTTTGCTCAAATTTATACATATCCAAATTCTGTAAAAAAGTCTATCAACACATTTGCAGAAGAAACAGAAACGCCATCAAGAATTGATCACTGCTCAATGATTTTCATCTATGGATTGCTGTAGCGCATTGAACTGAAGCGGTGCAGGCTTGGTTTTGATGGTTATCTGATTTTTTTATGTTATTTTGAATGGTAGGGGATTAACGATTGATTCTGGAATAACTGGGCAGGTATAATTTGTGTGTTTGGTTTGAAATTTTGTTTGTGTTCGTTAGAACTGGGTTCGTATGAGTTGTGAGTGATTTAGGGTTTTGAGTGATGGTGGTATCTGGAAATGACCCGTTTGAATCGTTTTTGAACTCGATTCAGGTAGTTAGAAATGCTTTTTCACCTATAGAATCAAATTTTCAAAAGGTTACGAAGAATTTTGAGCTTTGCTTTAATGGAGGCTTGAAAAGTGGAAACTTGAGTGGTAGCGTTGATGATGCTAATAATGAGCTGGTAGCAGCTGAGTTGGATTTCAAGAAGGTGAGTGGTCAACGTATTGATATCAATGGCAATGATCGGAGAAAAAGAAGGTCCCAATCAAGATATTTGTTGGAATATTTACGGATAAAGATGGATTTAGTGTAAATTCGTCTAAGAAAGGGTTGAAAGAGAAGTATGGAAATGATAAGGGTCGGAAAGAGGATAGGAATACTAATTGGAAGTGCTTGCATCTTGATGTGGCACTATCATTCTTGATTAATGGTTTTGTGCAGGCTTTCCCGAGATCATTCAAGCCTGAGAAAAGCAGGCTCAGAAGATGAGCAGTAAGGATAATTTTGGTTGTGAGGATTCTCATGTGAAAGTGGGAGTGAAATCAAGGGTTGGTGGTGCGATTAAGCAGGAGGATTTGAAGGCCAAAGAAGGGAAAGACTTGCCATTTGACTATTTTATCGGATTTGTGATTGATCAGTTCAATCATTTGCCTAAATTTGATGTGGGAGTTCAAGAAAATGAGTGCAAGAATGTTGAGCATAAGCCACCCAATAATCAGTTTGACCATTTTAGGGCGTTTTTCAGCATTTTAGAAGGTAAAAGAGCAGACGTTAATGGGTTTCTAGGGAATTTGAAGTTTGCTCGTGTGGGAGGAGTTCCATCGACTATGGTTGAAGTGCCTTCTGTGAAGGATGTTGGGGACGAGGGAATTAGTAATGCTGTTAATCAGGAAGAAAGTGGTGGTATTTCACCGCAGAAGTTGGCCAATGGATTGTTAAGTATTCCATTGTCCAATGTTGAGCGTTTGAGATCGACCCTGTCAACTGTATCGTTGACAGAACTGATTGAGCTACTACCTCAGATTGGGAGATCTTCGAAGAGGATCATCCCGACAAGAAAAGACTTTTCTTCGTCCAGGATTTCTTCAGATATACTGAAGCAGAAGGTATTCTTTCTGTTTATGATCTACTTTAGCGGAAATGCTTGACAATATTACAAAGACGTTTTAATTTTTCAGCTGAACATAAAATTTGAATGGTTGTGTTCTTAGGTTATGTTTGAATATCTTTTATATGATGTACGATAATATGCACCAAACCTTAGTATATTATTGAAATGTATTTGAAGGTGACTTGTGGTTTCCTTTTACGTCCCTTTCTTTATGGTAGCATCTTATGCGTTCACTATGCTCCAAGTTCCCAATTGCAGGAGAGCATATCACCAAAACAAAATCTCCTTCTTGTCACTTAAATTCTTTTTGCCCATTACGAAAAATGATAGACATAACTTGCTGAACAATTTCAATCGCCTAGGAGGTCTCTTATGAAGTAGGTATTCTTTTGTAAGTAAAATCATTGGTTCCACCATGAGGAACATAATCTGATAGTGATAGTAATCATTGTGATGATTGACTTTGAAATTTGGAAGAGTTATTCTCTTAAGACTTCTACAGTTCTACTTACCGAAACATGTTTTGGATCAATGGAATTGAAATATCAACCAATTTTCTCTCATGCAGGAAAAGATTTTTTTTTCGAGTTGGACAGAGATGGTGATGGACAAGTTACTCTGGAAGACCTCGAAGTTGCCATGAGAAAGAGAAAACTACCCAAGAGATACGCTCATGAGTTCATGCGCCGTACTAGAAGTCACCTGTTTTCAAAATCTTTTGGATGGAAACAGTTCTTGTCCTTAATGGAACAGAAAGAACCAACAATTCTTCGGGCTTATACCAGTCTCTGTTTGAGCAAGTCTGGGACACTACAGAAAAGTGAAATCTTGTCGTCCCTGCAAAATGCAGGTCTTCCTGCGAATGAAGATAATGCGGTCGCGATGATGCGCTTTCTGAATGCTGACACAGGTGAATCTATATCTTATGGGCATTTCCGTAACTTCATGCTCTTGCTCCCATCTGACCGACTTCAAGATGATCCAAGGTAAATTAAGGTTTTTCTTTTGCCCTGTCCACCATAAACTGTTTCTTGTGAATCCCTGCTGCATACTAGATTCTTGATGTGCATTGCTGTATCATTAATTTCATCATTGTTGGATATATCTCATAGGCATATGGTAACTTCCTAGTTTGTTTTCTCATTTCTTTGAAGGATTAGGTTTATTTAAGTCTTGTGATTCAATTTAGTTGCAACTAATATATGTCGAGACTCCACTTTAAATGTATTTTTCCGTTTTAAATTGCAGAAGTATATGGTTTGAAGCTGCCACTGTTGTTGCTGTTCCTCCACCCATGGAAATACCTGCTGGCAGTGTTCTGAAAGCAGCATTAGTTGGAGGACTCTCATGTGCACTGTCTACAGCTTTACTGCATCCTATTGACACTGTTAAGGTAAAGTCTTCAGAGTTCGTTAAAAGATTCATCTTTGATATCTTTTATGGTGTTCTTTTATGTTATTTTGCTTTCACTGTATGTTGTTGGGAAATCCCATTGATAATGATTTCAGGAATTTATGGTGAGGGTTTGATCAATATGTACACACCCTGTGAGATCTTTCTATTTTTTCTGGTGTTAGGTTTTGTATTATGTCGTTGTTTCTTGTATTACACACGTAAGACGTGAATATTATTTTATGGTGTAAAACCAGGGAGTTCTATATCTCTAGAATCTATTGTGCCCTGAGTACTTTTCTGATTCCTGACTAGCTTTTGAAGAACTTGTGATAATTATTTCGATGCATTTGTGACCAGAGATCCCTAAGCAACTTTTTGATAACTTTTCATATTTTGTTGCATGTATGCATTTCAAACTCTTCTCCCCCACCCAACCCATGTTTAGAACTGCCTTTTTGCGTCAGTATGATTTTTATTTATGGTGCTAGATGAGTGTTGCTGTATAGAGGTAACTGAATCATCAATTTTTTTCTTCACAAATGAATTTTCAATTGCTCAAATCTTTGACATGCCATTTGGTAGCTGTATCATCATGATTGTTATTTATGGTGCTAAATAAGTGTCGCTGTGTTGAGGTAACTGAATCATCAATTTTATTTTTTTCACAAACAAATTTTCAATTGCTCAAATATTTTGCATGCCATTTGGTGGCTGTAATTGTATAGAGATTAGTCTTTAATCAATATTTTCTGGACAGACCCCTCGAATGAAAATACTAAGTAATGAGTCAATTAGGCGTAGTCTATGCATTTTGCAGGTTATCTGATTTCAATGTTCCATGAGGCAATCTGACTGTTCTCAACTGGTTTGTCTGTTAGACACGAGTGCAAGCTTCAACTCTCACCATCCCAGAAATTTTGTCCAAGCTTCCTCAAATTGGAGTCCGAGGCTTTTATAGGGGGTCAATTCCAGCTATTTGGGGGCAATTTTCAAGGTATAATTTGAGTAATCTCCACTCTTTCACTATTCATGATTGCTCCCTACCAGGATTCTTATTTAACTATTCACGCAGTCATGGTCTCCGAACTGGAATTTTGAAGCAAGCAAACTTGTGTTGATAAATTTTGCACCAACACTTCCTGAATTGCAGGTTAGAATCACGATGGTCTATGTTATGTTTTTGTTTTTTTTTTTTTGATCGGTAAATATTCGTTCCCAAAGGGAATCGAACCCGGGTCTCCCACTAAAGTGAGGAACCCGGTGGCCAGGTGGGCTACGCCACTTGGTTGGTCTATGTTATGTTTACATTTTTAATTTCCTATATACTCCCTCCATCCCAAAGATAAACTTCTCATTTTTCTATTTTGGTCCGTTTCACTCTATTTCTTGGAAAATATCTTTTAAGTTTATACCCTGGACTTCACTATTATTTACACTTATTGCCACTCAATTATCCTCATTTTTGTCTAAACCTCTTACCTTTTCTTCTCTCATCATCACATCACTTAATACTATATCTATTATTATATCACTTACCTTAATTTTTGTGCCCAAAAGCAATGAGAAGTTTATACCGGGCTGAGAGAGTAATAGTTATGCTTGTATGCTTCATTTTGGTGACCGAAATTTTCATTATGCTTAAGCTAATGCTTCTTCATATGGTTTGCCACTTCCTCCTACCAATTATATGAGGAAATTCTACAGAGTACTTTGTTTTCCCTTTTCATTGTGATGTGTATTGAAGTTTCAGCTTTTGGAGGATACAATATTAAGAGATTTCTCATCCAAATATAAATACTTATAATAACATGGTGTTTAGGTTCAATCTCTGGCTACATTCTGTAGCACAGTTCTTGGTACAGCAGTGCGTATTCCTTGTGAGGTGTTGAAGCAAAGGTGTCAGGCTGGTATATTTGACAATGTGGGGCAGGGTCTCGTTGGAACTTGGCAACAAGATGGACTTCGGGGTTTTTCCGTGGAACTGGTGCAACTCTCTGCCGAGAAGTTCCATTCTACGTTGCAGGCATGGGCCTTTATGCTGAATCCAAGAAGGTAGGTAGCAGATTTCTTTTTCACATGGTTTATTGCCAATGTTTTGCTTCATTGCTGATTTTCTCATATTTTTGTTTAAAAATAATTTTTGTGGGGGTATTCTGAGTTTGTATGCGCTTTCATCAAATTGGACCGTTTCAGTATGATAGGTTTCTTACATGGATCACCGATTTCCAGATACCGTCTCAATGGTCTTAAATGAATTCTCGACCAGAAAAGGCTTGGACATGAATAGTTAAAAAGATAAATTATAGTAAAAACTAATTTCACCGTACAGTTGGTCTGCATTTTTGTGTATTTTTAAATAATATTAATTGTTTATCAATTAAAACGTATTAATTTGTCAGTATTAATTGTTTCATTAAAATATTTTAATTTGTCAGTATTAGTTATTATATAATAGTGTCACCATTCCTACGGTATACCGTTTTACATCAACTCTATAATCATATATAAATGATAATTGTGACAAAGATGGATATGATTTATTTGGACTAAGTAAATTGGTTTTGGTTATCATTCATTCAATTACATCTCGTATTTCAGGCTGTCCAGAAGCTTCTTGGGCGGGAGCTCGAACCCTGGGAAACGATCACTGTTGGGGCTTTATCCGGTGGGTTGGCGGCTGTCTTGACAACTCCGTTTGATGTAATAAAAACGAGGACAATGACCGCACCTCAGGGACGCTCTGTTTCATTATCAATCGTAGCATTCTCGATTCTTCGTCATGAAGGGCCTCTCGGACTATTTAAAGGAGCTGTGCCCCGTTTCTTCTGGATTGCTCCACTAGGCGCCATGAACTTTGCGGGCTACGAGCTTGCAAGAAAGGCGATGGACAAAACCGAAGAAACCGTTGAGCCTCTTGTTCAGAAATAAATACCCTTCATCTAACAGTTTCTCCAGAGCATTTTGTTTTGTCATATGATTGAAAGCTGCTTAAGGAATTTTTGCTTAAAATTTTGAGATGTTTTATAGATGCAGTAGCTGTTCATACCCATAATCTATTCGTCGAAAATCCCCCTGCTCTGATCACTCTTCTTCAGGTTTCTTGCTATGAGATTCAATATTGGGATATGATTTTTTAATGTCGTTTCATTACTTTTCATATTTTTAGTATATTTCTTTGAAGGAGACTAGGAGAGTTGCGTATAAATTTATGAGTAACACTTGTGTGAATGGGGTGCATACAGTGAATTTTATTTTTATTATTATTGTTATGCATATACACTATTAATATTATTATACACATATATTGTTATATGTAAATATGACAGTGATAGTGTATTTGCACGACAATGATAATGAATGTGAATGACAGTGATAATAATATACGATTTATCGTATGCTTTTGGTTAATTGTTCACATAAGTTTCTGCCAATTGATATTAGGTTTTTTTGTCAACATGTTTAATATTCATATATGAGACGGCTCTCACCCTTCAAATGAATTCACATATTATATTACTAAGAGTATCAAATATATATGCGGGAGTATCAAATGTAGGAATTGAAAAAGAAAAAGAAAACTTAAAAATTATCAAAGATGAGTATCAAATATATGAGTAGGGACGGGTCAAGAGCGAGGCCCGTCTCATTACTCATATATGAGATCGTTTCATCCAAGAGTACTCTATAATTTATTATGTATTGAACAAACACGTTTTATGTCAAAGTATATAAAAGGTTAGCACACTGCCTACTCATGATGTCTCAAGAATGAAACGTTAAATTTGCACGACCAACTTAATTAATATAAGTCAACCTTAAAACCTACAGGATATCAAATTATTTGTAACAAGATTTTCACACCTAAAATATCAAATACTATGAAACGCAAGAAGTTATAAAGGCTTTTAAATAGAAGAGGAGTATACATTCATCTTCCTAGAAAACCTTATTTGAACCTTCCATTTGATAACTTGTGCATTAGTTCAAATCAAAGGGATAACTAAAATATTTTGGTTTGCAGCGTCAAATTAAGAATGCCCTATCAGAACAGTAATTTCTTTATTAGAATTCATCATGATTCTTTTTATCAATTTTAATATTATCAAAACACATAATATATTAACAATTAATATTACTTTATTTTATAAATGTAAAATATGATTATAACATGAAAATTGAAACGAATTACTATTAGAAATAAAGGATGCGTGGGAAAGGGGAAAATGTTTAAAGTTAGAAATGAATTGAAAAAGGTGAGTTTTGGTGTTAAACATAGACTTAGTTCAGAGTTGATTAGTTCAGTGAGCCTCATGTTTTTCTATATTCTTTCCGCGTTGGTCTCAAAAGTCATAAGAAAAACAGAAAAACCACTACCTTTTTCTTCTTAAAAATTTGACTTCATTAACACAAATAAATACTTTGGCTTGAATATCTAAGCATCTCGAGATGTTTATGAGTTGGTGAAATAGATGAACATGATGACAAATTAAATATTACGAACTCATTAATAGAAGGGTTTCAAGTTCAATCTCCAACTCCAATTGTTTGTATTTTCTCCATCGAGCACATTGTGTAAGATTTGTTTGGTTTGGCTTATTCAGGACACATCCTCATATTGGTAAGACGAATAAGGTATAATATTATAAAATTAAAAAAAAAGAAAAAGAGAGGGCACAAAAGTGATCCAAAACTCAATAATATGTTATAGACTCGAAAGTGACTCAAGTGATTAATAGATGAGATCAAAAGTGATTTAAAAAAATTAAAAGCCTATAATAATAAATGCTAAACAAGTCTATCTAATGATATACGCAGGACATATCCGTAATTTCGTCCCAAGGGCGAATTACTTCATACGGTAAAGGAGAGGAAAATTTTAAAATTCAAGGGGGCTAAATGATAAAATATTACTAATTTAATGTATAAATAAAAAAATTCTATACATATAGTGGAAAAAATTTAAATCCAAGGGGGCGACCGCCCGCGCACCCCCTAAATCCGTCCCTGGATATACGTCAGTTCATCAAGTATACAAGTGAGTCACATACTCATTCTTGAGTTAATTTGGCTACATCAGCATTTATCTGGAACATGCATATGTATGATCGCACGAGTCGACCAAGCTAAGTCGATCTCAATACAAAGTCTCCAAAAAGGTGATAGAACTAGCTAGAGCTGTCAAAACGAGATACACCCGTCGGACCAACCGCCCCGCCTTGTTCCACCTAAAGGGAGGAGTTGGATTAAACATTTATAAGCCCATCTGAAGACAGACCTAAACTATTTTTTTTTTTACATTTAGACAAAAAAATCATCAAATTATTATATGAGTATTAATTTCAATATATACTTATATAAATAATATATATATATATATATATATATATATATAAATTTTAACTTTCACGATATTATTTCATTTTAAATTTTGTTTAAATATAATTTTTTAAAAAGACACTTTATGCAAAAAGGTGATAGAATTTGTTTAATCAATATTAATGTTTAATAAACAAACAACTAATTCTTTTTTGGACGAATCACTAGTTTCACTTTTTTATTAATCAAGTATTTAAAAAAATAGATCAAGAGAAATTAAAATTTGTCAGTGAAAAAAATAATTTATTACCAGTTTGTATAAAATTAAGGGCTTTTATCGGTCAAGTCTGAAAGATATATTAATTATTAATTCGGGACTGAAAGATAAATTTTATCAATCGGGACTGAAAGATGCTTATATTAAGATATTTTATCAATCTAGAACCTGCAATTAAGACCCGAATTGGATAATTGTCCTATTTTTCAGGTCCCGAATTGATAAAATCCCTTAATATAAACATCTTTCAGTCCCGGATTGATAAATTTTATCTTTCAGCCCGAATTGATAATTAACATATCTTTTAGGACTTGTACGATAAAAATCCTAAAATTAAATCATATCTCATCATTATTTATCTCACGATCATTTTCGATAATCAATGAGAACAATATATTAATATAAATTTAGAAATCTCACGAGTTATCCATCCGAAGGGATGGATTTGACCTTGTTGGTATTCTGCCCGTGTTGTTACCGGGCCAGTCTCCCTGGCCCAACCAAAGGGTGAGTTTCAGTAAAGTAACTTATTTCATCACCCTATTTTAACCGCGCCTTAAATAGAAAAATAATTGGTATTCGTTTGAAATTTAGGATGCGCTTGGTTGGAAATTCTTCAATGGCGATGGGAATGAGAGTTAGTATAAGACAATTGTGATGCTTAATGAGGATAAAAGATTGGGAATGACATTATTTTCCATCCTAAATAAGGTAATAATTACCCATTATGATTAATCTTTTCTCCCTCTACAACATTTCTCCTTAATCATTCACCTCCACCACCAATAACAAGCTCCTTTTGTCTCATTTTTCCAAAATTAGAGCACAACTCCAATGATGTAACCAACATTGAGATTTTTTTATTCCAATAAATTTGGGGCATAGGAGGAAAAGTAAATTTTATTCTCATTCATGAATTCGTAACAAGCGCTCCCTTATATTAATTCAGGTATTTAAGTTCAAAAGAAAACTTATATTTATTGGGGATCTCAAAATTCAATATTGAAATTGAGAAATCCCAAAATAAAAGTATTTGTTAGTCAAGTATCAACACGTTTTCGGTTGGTTTTATTTCTATCATAAATATTGTGAAAAAAAAACATTGCAGCCCCAAATTTAAAATATCTTCACACACGTTAGGTAACAATATTTATTAGGTTCAAGTAAGAAAGAAGATATGAAAGTCAACACAAATAGACTGCGTTGAGTGTTGAAAGCCGGCCGCAAAATAATTAATAATAAAGATTAATCATCGTTTGATAGCTATCATTAGCTAAGAATAACCATGCAATTAATTCATTTAATTAAAAGAGTTGTATTTGTGAGAAAAGAGAGCTGATTTCGACTCAAAACAGTCTTCTTGTTCCCATTGATTCCACAAAAGGGTTGAATAATTTCTCCACAAAAAGGGAAAAATGAAAGTGGAATAGTTGATTTTGGATAATTTAAATAAATTAGGCACCTTATCTCATAGTGATAGAGGCCCCATCGTCCTTAACTTTCTAGGTTTATACATTTTTCAAAATTTTGAGTGCAGCCTACCTGCAGGCACATCAGTGCTTTGTGATATTGTACCATCTATTTTAATTAATATATATATATATATATATATATATATTAAGCCGCTTGGTTGGGGATATTAGATTTAGGTAATGGGAATTACTAGTGATTCATTTCCATTGATAAATTTTAGAAATAAAGTTGAACACGAAAAATTTGAGCGAGAAAAAAGTTGAGCGGAGGAAAAATGAATGATTGTAAAATGATTGATTATAAGAGAGAGATTATGTAATCAAAATAAATTAGTTATTATTTTATTTTTAAATTAATTTCAAATTGTAAATATTATCAAGCATCATTAATGACAATAATTAATGAGTCAAGCGCGCCCTAAATATATAATATAACACATTAAAGTCTGCATTGCCCAACATAATAACATTAAGCATATGGTTATAACACAAAAACTTTGTTGGGGCACAGTCAAGTAAGATAGCATTTTTCTTGTCAATAATATATGAATTTTGAATTGGTTAGTAAAATTTTATAAATTTTATATTTATTAATTATTTTTGTATTGTGACACTTCATTTGGAAATCAAATATTTGCATGTTATGCTCTCTGTTACCGAAAAAGTGAACAAAAGAATATTTGATATTGCAGTAATTGAATTGACATGTAGTTTAATATTTATTTTTTATTTTTAATGAGCTCAATGTAATTGTACTGCACTATGTTTCAATGCACTTAGTGCATTTAGTAACATACATTAACTATATTTTATTTATATTAGTGTACACGTTAAATTTTATGTTTTCTGTCAAATTTAATATACACGTTTTAATTATATTATATTTTTATTTATTATTATATTAACATGCACATTTTACTTTTATATCCAATTACACGATGCAAATAATACACATGAGACTGACTCATGTACTAAATACATATTGTGAAAATATTCTTCAAAATTCCATATTGAAACTGAGAAATCCCAAAATAAAAGTACTTGTTAGTCAAGTATCAACACGTTTTCGTTTTGTTTTATTAGTTTGTATTTTTTATTATATTAATGTGTACGCTTTACCTTTATATTCAATTATACGATGCAATTAATATACATTACACTAACTCATGTATTAAATTAATTGCCTCCACTCCTGTATTCAAGATAATATCCTTATAATAAGAGACAAAAGATAGTACAAATTAACTTAATTAGGTATGACATTCATGAAGTTTAGGCCCGCGCATACCTGAAAAAATAATTATATGGTCTCCATATATAGTTCAAATTTTCACACTAAACTAGTTTTCTCTTGTTTGCATTATTATGTTTTCAAGATTAATTAAATAAGATTACTACTAATTTATTAAATCATCACTCACAAAGTCAATTTCAATTAGCTAGTCTGTAGTCCACAAAGGAAACAAATTTGAAATACAATAAACTATTTAAACCTCTCAGTACTCTGTATTTTTTTCTCTTTCTTTTATGCGTTATTAGTACAAGCAATATATATTGATATCATGCATATATATAATATAAAATTAAAATATTATTTAAAATAGATCACTTAAATCTAAAAATATCGTACAGTAACTGTTCTTCGGTTAAAAAATACATTGACCGTCAATCCGTCATAGGCACAATTTACCTTAATTTCAAAGTGAGCATAATCCAACGAGATACAATAATTAACCTGTTTAATTCATCATGTATTCATATACACGCATGTTGATTAGAAATGATTAATTGATAATATATCATTTAATACACGCGATGTATCATTTAATACACGCTTAGCCCACTGGCCGTCGGACTCCTCACTTTAGTGGGAGATCCGAGTTCGATTTCATTTGGAAATGAATATTTATGATAAAAAAATACACGCGATGTATATTAAAAGACAGCTTTTTTTTTTTTTTTTCGAAAATATTAAAAGACAGCTTAAAAACAAAGAAAAACACGAAAACAAAATAGGGCCAGGATCGGAAGACGTGATAGTTGGTTCTTGTATATTGACAAAATTTTATATGCACCAGAGTACAGTGTAATTTAAATCGTATTTAAAAATATCAATTGTTTTCATTGAAAAGTATAAATGAAAACAATAACATTTTTATTAAAAGCAATGTCATTTTTCAGCAAAAATAATTAATATTATTTATAAATATATTTGAGTTACGCAGTACACATGATTCAAAGACTTACATACCCATTTTTTATTGATCATGCCATCGGTTTAGATTCATCCTTAATTTTATAGTAAATCGAAGGCATGAAGTCAATGTTTCATAAGAGGTCGAAATTAATTAGTCACATTAATTAATTTCTACTTAATAATGTTTGGCCGAATTTGGTTGGGCATACTTGTTAATGATATGACAAGATGTTTATTTTGAAAACATATGACAAGATATTTATTAGGTACGTACTCAGGTCTTTCTTTAATTAATTCTACGCATTAGTACTTAAATATTGAAGGCTCATTGTAATATCTTCTATTAGTAGTACTTAATAATTATATTTGACTTTGGACTTTTGATTTCACAAATATTCTTTAATTACCATATAAAACTGAAAAATGACTGTCACTTGGTATTATTTCAGTATTTTATTCCACCATTACGTCGTGTATAGTATATAATAATTCCACTGTATGTGTGACAAATTCTAGAACATAAGAATAATAATAATTCCACTGTATGTGTGACAAATTCTAGAACATAAGAATATCGATCGTTTTAATATTAATTAACTAAAACATGAAGTTTTGAGAAATTGCAAAATATACAAGCTAGTTATATGCTTTTGAATGAAAAATATATAGTCTCAAACCCACTTAATTAATTATCTAAACAAGGAATCTATAAGATAATCATGTGGAGAGTTAGATTTGATACGCGCATCAACGTTTAACACATAATTTATATTAAATTTAATAAAACACTATATGAAATACATAATAAATAGTGGATTATATTCTACTCGAACTAACATCACAATTTTCCCTAGGTTAAGTTTGACTAATGTGAAAATTAAAGGAAAAAAAAATGTGTATGAACTCATATAGTTTGCCGACATCAATAATCGATCATACATATAAACTACCAAGAAGAAATGCTTCCCTTTTTTTTTTATCAAACACGGCTAAAAGCTCATTTTAGTTCATCAATAGGATGTCCAAATTAGATTCAACCAGGCATCCTCACATGATGATGATCTAAAAAGAGGGTAGTAAATTTATGAGTTCACACATACGTAAGACTTTAATTTTGACCTTAAAAGTGTGGATAGAAAGAACATATAAAGCCCACCATCTTTGCAGCCATTGAGCCACCATACTTATTAATTAAAGTGATTATATTTATAGTAATATCTAATTAAATCTTGATTAGTAACAGAGGGATGTCAGCTTTTATTATATGCATGATGTTTATTACGTTAATTGTACTTAAATATTAGCTAGTTAACATTAAAACATGGGGTGCTTTTAAAGAGTGTCCCAGAATTAATAATTAATACTCCCTCCGTCTCATAAGCTATGTTTTAAAAGCGGATCGGACCGGCTGGTCCACCGCTACTCAGAGTGGCAACCGGGGCCGCTTTAATACGTTAAACCAGATCCAATTTTTAAAGCGGCCCAAGCGGTGAAAAATGCAAAAGCGGGAAACACAGCGTACGATTGAACCGCTAAAAGCGCTGCTTTGATATTATTTGTAAAAATAAAAATTTAAGGTCCCATTGGTAAACTTTTTTATAAATAATAAAAATTTAGGGATCCATTTATAATTTTTATAACATTGAAAGTATAACATTGGATATGTATTTATTATTTAGCATAATTTGTTCATATGACATAATATTATAAGGAAAAAATATATATTGATTTATAATCATATATTTAATTATATATTATGTATTTATGACGTTACACCGACTCAACCGTTTTAATAACGGTCAAACCCGATTAGATCCGGTCCGACCAAAAGGGCTAAGGGAGTCCGGCTCAACGTCCGCTTTCGCTTTAAAACATAGCTCATAAGAGTTTGCACATTTATCTTATTTGTTCGTCCTCATAGTTGTATGCACATGCACCTATATATAAATGGAAACACATTTCATTTTTAACATCCCCACAATACATATTTATTTACATTAATGTCATTATATTTTTAACTCAATTAACTAATTAACCACTACTTTACATATATATGATTTCTCAATTATACATTCACTTACACATGGTCAACTTCTTAAAAATGCATTTTCTTAACTTTCGTGTCTAGCCAATTGTATAAACAAACAAAATGCCATGAGACGGAGGCGGAGGGAGGATATGTTGTAATTCTTAAAAAAAAACTTGTAATAAATAGATAGCATGCCATGACAGTAGTAGAATGAATTAATGAATGCATACACACTGAAATTTTCAGATTCTGTTTCTTGATAATAATCAATACATCTTTCGTGTTCTTATTAATATATATAATTAAATAAGGAAGCATATAAATGGAGCGTGTTGCATTCTAATTGGTTCAGGCTAAAAGACAAATCCTCAACAACTTGATTCTCTCAATTGTATAATGCATTGCAGCGTAGGGTTTAATTCAGTTGGGTTTTGAGTGTGTTTGTCGCAAAGCCTTTGCAATCAGCAAGATAATAGCATTTTCAGTCCGATTTTTGATTCATGATATATATATATATATATATATATATATATATATTTTAATTTTGATTTTACAGAATTCTTTTATAAAAACTAATTGACACACACAGTTAAAAATTTAACGAAATTAATATATATATATATTTTATTAATTTTGGTCCCATGCATATGAATTTCACATTTCTGGCCAACTAACAATTAATTATGTCAAATAGTTAATGATCAAGACCAAAATTACAAAAAAATTATCATTTTTTAATATAGATATCAAAATTATTTTTAAAAACTAATGTTGCAATTTAATTACGTACTCTGCAATTGTATCAAGCATGTTGTACCACTGATCTCGTGTTAATAATGCTATATCTTTTATACTATATATCATCTTTCTGCTGCTTTTTTATTTTTTATTTTACACGTCATTAATTTAAAGAATATAGCACAAGATGTTGTACCAATAAAAATATCTTGCCATACTAGTTTCAAGTTCACTGCGCTAGAAAATTATATATTAGGATTTCTCCTGCGTTTATCCATTTCATTTGTCAAACCTCCACCCCCGCCTAATGGTTAAACTCAAATAATTCATTTCATCTATATATACGAATTTATAGAGAGATATTAAATTAATTCATTTATATTAATTTTTTAATATTTTCCTCAGACCTTATTCTCAACTACTTTCTCTTTTGGGTAGGAGACGCAACAAGTGAACAATTTAATATGAGTGAAGTTGCTTTCTGGGAAATCGAACCCAAAATATAAACGTGAACCAAAGGCTATACTACCATAAAAGAATTTTATTTAATTCATTCGTATTGATTCTTACTCTTCTTAATCCGGCCTTGAGATTGCATATGTTGCTTATGCTGAGTTTTCTTGAGTAGCTAGCAAGCATATAATTGATACTATATATATATATATATATATATATGCTCCGTACTATTGTACAAATTAAATATTAAAAGTACTGAATTTATAACTTTTACAAATTAATAAGAAAAATAAATAGTAAAGAGGGGATTGTATTGGATAATTGATCATCATATCAAAGAATTCTCTTGAAATGAAAGCATTAGGTCACCAAAAGATGCCAAATGCATGACTTCTTAGTCCTAAGGGACCCTTCTCACTTCTTTTAATTCACCTTTAATTTCTTTTCCTTTGGAAAAGTTGTAAGAAATCACATCAGAGTACATATGCTCTTGACTAATTAAGTATACTTCTACTCGAATTAAAAAGAAAAGAAAAAGCTCTTTAAATCAGTTAAAATAACATGAACCCTCATTATTCTCGATAATTAAATTTTTCTAAGTATTATAAATATATATATGTATGCAAATCAAATCGCTCTTGATTAATTTCATGTCCAAAGAGGCTCCCATGCCACTCCCAAAATGCCCTCATCCAATAAGAAAGTCGAATTTTCATGATATGGCAATATTGGTTGTAGCAAATTTTCTTGCTCATTTTGATGTTTGCAGATTAAGTCAAATAAGTTGGAATTCTGGCATTGAATGTTCATGATTTCAGCTTGTGCTTTGGCTAGTTCGGCTTGGAGCTCGTTGATTTGCTTCTGAAGCTGACAAATAGCGCCCGCGCAGCCGTAGACGGGGTCCCTCAGCCGCGCGTTCGCCTCGTAAACCATGCTGTTCACAGCATCTGCTCTTTGATCCTCCGGCAGTTCCTGTATCGAATTACAAATTAAATAAATATTTATATATGTATGTGTGGTCGATAGTTAAAATTTAATTTGATGGCGTGAAATTTCTTACTATGATCAGGATGGATTTAGAATTTAAAAGTACATATTTGACTTATGTAACTAACAATAATAGAAGAAGCATGACAATTATATCCTTTAGAAGTGTCGTTTTTAATAGGTGCCTACTCCCATTGACGTTATACTAGTCCTTTTCAGTTCTAAATTGGTCTACTAATGAAAGTCTAATTGCACAAGGAAAAGTATTTCATAATAATAATAGTAATAATTTGAAGTCAAGGAAAGTATTTGAAATTTTATCATATACGTACATAAATCTCCTTTTCTTAAATTTATGGGTGACTAACTACAGAAGACTTGTTGAGTGGATCATGAAAGAATTCCCACTCCATCGACAAATAATGTAAAGTAAAATCTTCTCTCTCTCTCTCTCTTCCTTTTCAATTCACAAAACTCGTTTCACACTACATATATGGAGACTGGAGTATATGTTTTATAACAAAAAAAAAAATCTAGAGGTTTCGTTATATTCATAATTAATTTAATGGTATGTTAAGATTTTGGCCATAAAGCACGCATGGATTTTTTTTTTAAATCCTAAGTTAGCTTCAATTTTTTGGTGCGCATGAATGATTCTCAATGGTAATTATTTGGTTTCAAGAAAATGGGTTCAAAATATTTTTGGTATTTATATGTAAAAGTGATAAAAAAATTGAATTTGATTTTACCCGTTAATTTTCAGTATTAAAACAGCAATTTTACATCATTTTTTTAGATAAAAACTGCAATTCTCTTAGTATAAAAATTCTAAAGAACAATTTATCCTGATAACTTTTTTAAAAGCATTTATATGATGATTAATTACCTGCAACAATTTGATAATGTTACTAGCACCAAAAACCCGATGGGCAATGGTGAACTTGAGAGGCTCTGTGGGCGGAAAGTAAGGTGCCAAGACGCATTTCTCCGCGCACCGGCGCCGGAGGATCTTGCAGGCGGCGCATGGGCTGAGAATCACCGGCGGTGAAGGAGGAGATGAGGGCGGTGACGACGAAGAGGTGGGGGACAGGGAGGGGGAGAGCCCTCCGCCGTCGCAATGGTGGCGTTGATGGTGGTGTTTCCGCTGTATTGCATTATGAAAATATGATATTTGGGGGTGGGTTGGCTTTGTTATTGGTATGCTTGGAATATGGGAGCACAAACATGTATTTATAGGGGGAAGAAAAATCCCGCCAAGGGGGTGGGTGGGTGGTGGGGTTGGGGGAGGGGGTTTAACCAGTTGCTAGTGTGAGTTGTCTTTTTTAAGTTATCATTTTACTCGGCAAAATGAGGAAAAGGAGATCTAAAATTGATATGTGTCAAGCCTAGCTACGTCATCATTCACTTGATGACGTTTCCAGCTTTGATTAAAGTGTGCATGATATTATTAATTGATCGTTTATTGTCTCTGATATTATTAATGGATACAATAGGTGCAAAATGTTTAATTTATTTGGTTTGTGAGTTTGGCTATATTCCCACTGTCAATTTTGTTTGCTTAAGGGAATTGACACAAAAATTATGAAATATGTTGATTAAAAGATATAAAGTAAAGGGTAAATGAATACTTTTAACTTTATTGAAAGATGTTATTTTAAAGTCAACTTTATTAAAAGGGTTAATTGAATGACGTTGAGGTGTAAATACGAGATGTTTGTTAAGGTTTAATTTGATAGGATAATGTTATTTTTTTGTTATTTTGGGTATGAGAAAATAAAAATAAGACATTTATTAATTTTGAGTAATAAAAAATAGGATGGAGAGTACAATTTATTTACGTATATGCAAAGGGATATACATGTGTATATATGTAAATGAACTCCGATGATAACATTCACTGAGCATAAGTTATGTTGAGGGCAAACGCATCTTTTTATCCAATCAAGACACGAACATGAAGAACAAATTATCCATCAATATTATTCTTAGTATTCATTTAGGATTTCAATTTCAAGAATAACGAAATAAAAACAATGAATCAAATTAAATGAAGTTGTTTGCGTTAAGCGGGAAGATGTTTAGAGTGAAGGTGGACACAAACGTTAGTCAGTTGTTCCTCTAAATTAAACATTTTGAATGACAATTAAATATTTATTTTTATTACACATACAATGTGAAGTGAAACCACAAAACTGATAGAATATCCTTGGAATGGAAGTCAGCTGCTCCATGGTACAAGTTAATTAAAAAAGTAGACTGGAATAAATTGTAAGAGATATATTTGTAACTAAATATAGCTTTCAATGACTTTATTTTCCACAGACTTCGCAACAAGCTATATAGAATATAGCATCATTATTACTCCATAGTTATGGATTTAATATCCTAAATACTTCCTCCGTCCCAAATTAATTTTCATACTAATTTGGGCACACATTTTAAGAAAAAGTGTAATGAGTGGAGTATTAAAAGGTAATTTTGTAAACTTTTATTATTAAAGTAAGGAAGGTGGTTGGATTGAATGTAAAAAGTAATGACATTATGTGTAAATATATGAATATTGTAGTGGTTGAGTTTAAGGAGTGATTTTCTTTTGAAATGTGAAAACTAATGTAGGACAAAGAAAAGGATAGTGTTTAAAACTGATGTGGGACAAAGGAGATTTACTTTCTAAATTTATATAATGGAATTTTTGTTGTTCACTTAGCGACCATGCGTCAAGTCTTTCAATGACTGTACGTTTTTCTCTCTTCTTTTTCTGGAAATTAAGACTAAAATCGAATTAATGTACACGTCTGATATTTTTTTCTATTTTATTTCATTAGTATATATGATATGATGCCTATATCGTATGTATTTGAGCATCCTTGATAGAAATTATATCTCATGCAGAAACAATGCTCGCTTTCATTAATTGCAAAATGAATTAGAAATTAATTTAACGAGTTGTGGAGACCTGGAGATCTAGAAATTGATGTCTTTCATTAATTGTAATATATATATATATATATATATATATATATATATATAATAACGCTTTCTTTCAGATACCTTAATTAATAACCAAACTAATAAGTAATAAATTTTCCATTAACTTTGAGTTTAATTCTACAATTTTAACCATTAACGTTCATATAAAAGCCAACTATTAATTAATTGTCTTATAAACTAATAATTCTTGCCAACAAACTAATAATACATTACATATTATATATATTATAAGTTCTAACAATATATATATATATATATATATATATATATATATATATATATTATTGATTGGAAAAAACATAAAGTCTTTTTAATAAAAACTTGGAATGACGAAGTAGTATAATTCTAGTGATTAGAACTTCACTACCTATTACCTAAAAATCATGGGTTCAAGCTTATCATTCGCCCGATAAAAAAAAATTAAATAAAAAAAAACTTATAATAAGTTTGACCAACAATTTATGGTTATATATTTGATCTTTACAAATGTTATAACATATGAAAAAAACAAATAAGAACACATAAATTATGTGGGTCATTATCGATCAAAAAAATTATGTGGGTCATTGACATGAATTTAGTTATGTTCACGAATAAAAAGAGAAAGATAATTTCCTTATGCTAAAAAAACGGCCATAATATTGAAAAAACCATGAGTTATCAATAGGAAATTAGCTATAGTTATAAAAATATATAAATATCGAGTCCAAAATAATATACACCATACAAATCAGCAAGTCAGGTACAAGACATTCCAACGTCATGATATTTAAGTTTTAGCCTCCAACAAATCATTTTACGAAATACATATATATTAGTAATTCTGTATTTTTTAAATAATGATTTATTTTTTAAATATATATTACATTATTTTTGAAAGGAATATATATTACATATAAAAAGTTATTTATATAAAATTCAAATATATTGAGAAATGTGAAATTAAACTATTTATATGAGTCACCGTCTGTGAAATTTTCATAGTATGAAATCGACACCATTACAATTATTCAACGATATCTTTCATTCATAAACATTTTATACTTTGTAATATCAATTTATAAGTGTAATGATATCACTAATTGAATGTTATGGTATCAGTGAATGAATATAATGTTATTAATTTTATACTAGGAACTGTTTAACACTGTATTTATATTAATTCTCGTGCCAGCTTCCTCTGTCCGGTAAATTCCTAGCTACAAGAATTCAATATACTCAATCCCATATATTTATTCTATTTATTTATTTGCGTCATTCAAATTGAAAGAAAAACGTGGTGAAAGTAGACGTGAAGTTGAGCATTTTGAAGCCCATACTAATAAATGATGCTTAATAAATGGGACAGCTAAATTGGTAATACCTAAATTCAATTCAAAAGAATTACACGTGGCCTAGTTTCCGACCGAAGCGTCTCCTCCGGTGCCGACCTTGTACCGCTGCAAAAACGACTGAGAGCCACCAACGGAAAAAAGCGCGTTTCCTAACTGACAATTATTACGTGTCGATGGATTAATAAGGTAGATAGGAACCGCTGGAGCTCGTGTTTGTCGAGAATGCGACTTCTGTTCGAAGTCTCACAAACAGACAGATAATATATACTCCCTCCTATACAATTTTGGACAAATTGTCGCGTGCAATTGAAATTTTATATCAATTTTAATTTGATTTTAAATATATTATGATATGTTTAAAAATAGAGCAAAATGAAATTTAGATAAAATTAAAATTGCAATATATGCCATTGGTGCAAGTATCACCGTCAATTTAAATGTTCTTTTGTACCATTCACTTTATTTGCAATTTAAATATTTTTTTGTTTCATCAATATTAATTAATTGTATTTTTTTCCATTTTATCCTTAAAATTATTAAAAATAACTTAGGCAATAATAATTTTCAAAGTCTTATATAAAATTCTAAAATTATTAATTTTGGCCATTACAAATAGGTTAAAAAATCAAAATTACAAATATGCTCAAAAATATTTGCAGACAAAGAAAGACAAAAGATCTTTGCACAACAACACAAAAATATTTGCACAATGAATATATTTGTAATTTTTATATTTTTGAATCTATTTGTAATAATTTCTTATTTTTTATGTATGTTTTAATCGAAATAACATATATTTTGAATAGGAGAAAGTAATTAATAAAGAGTTTTTCTTGATTTTTATTTTTGTTTTTTTATAAAAATTATAATTATTTTTGCTGACTTATTTCAATGCATAATGGTGTTACTTTTCTACTTTGCTTTGAAAAAATGGTCAAGTATGGTTGGGTTGGAGCTTGGAAAATTGTTGGAGAACGGTCTTTTTTCTTTAATTTTTTTCATTTTTTTTTTTTGTCCTCTTCTTTTAAGACATTATTATATGCCTAACAAGAAATCAAATATGGAATAAATTGTTTAACTTTACTAATAGTGAATTTAATTTGTGTTTCATCTTGTATCTTTATTATGTAACTAATAAATTTTAACACTTGTAAATAAATATATAAAAGACATGAAAAAGAAAGATAAACATATTTTCGATTAAAACTTTGTAGGTATGAACTTGATTTATAGTATGGATCGGAGGCAGGATTAAATAATAGGGGGCTGTAGACAAATGTTAAATACTATTATTTGTCAAAAGATTTACAAACACAAAGATTGTTCAGGTGGATGAGTAGCTCACCTCATACCTATAAGGTTGTGGGTTCGAACTTGGGGAGCTAATATGCTTTGATATAGAACTCAAGAGATGATTTGACATGTCCCGATAGTGAATTTAACATGCCCTATGAAATTCTACGAATAGAGATTTTTAAAGAATGGAGATAAAGAGCGAAAATCGTCTCACTGGGCGTGCCAATTTATTAACCAATAAATCTCAACGACTTAATTCGATTTTTTTTACTACGATTTGACTTACAATTTGGTAGTAGTGAGTCAACGGATTCGTTCGTGACGTATTTCATTTGACTACTCATTCGTTCGGATGCCATGCTAAACAACCACCAGAACGCAATGGCCCCTGCCCTTTCCATAGAAGCACAGTGCGCAGATTCTCACTCGCAAGGAACGACGCTGATATATGGACGATATGCACCACATAAATATTTAATTAAATAATTATAGATTCTCCTAATTATGTGACATCACACTATAAATAATCAACATATAAATTTGTGTCTACGGTCGGCATGCGATCATTTTCGTGTATTAAGGAGAATAAACTTAAAAAAAAGTAAAACCAAATGGAATCCACCAATTACCATATGAAATTAATATAATTGTCAATTAAAATTAAACTTATTTGTAAAACAACATAATGACCAATAATTATTATATATTTATCCCATGTTAAAAACTTATACGTACAAGTGTATATTTTTAAAATAAATTGTAGTATGCTTTATTAAAAATATTAATTTGTATTCAATAATAAATATTAATTGTTTTACACCATATAGACAATTAGTACACATGAGATTCACTCCGAATATAAATTTATTATATTCTAATACAACGACTTCAAGTATATCAGTTAAATAGGTCAGTATCATAAATTTGTACTAACATTCAAAAGTGAAAAGAAACATACCTAATCTTTTTTTCTCATTGTCAAGATTCATTGGACAATTAATATATAGTTTGATTATTAAACAAGTATTTTAAACGAGCACAAAGAAAATTACACCCAGTACAAATAGTATTTCCTATGTATACCTAATAGTTAACTAATTTAACTATATATTTTGGTAAAGTAGGGTTGTTACAGTATGTTTGGCCATTGTTGAAGATATTTTTGTAACACTTTTTTAATGTATTTCTGTCACATATATACATAAATATAGGTTTGGCAACATTTTACCTAGTGTGGAAATTAAAAGGGACTGAATCTTCGACGGTTGCCCATGCTTGTTAAATTCTTTAGTAACTAAATTAAATAAGGGGGTCCTTCATTAATCCCCTTGTTAAATGAATAACTTTTTGTGGTGAACTTTTTTAGTACAATTTTATAAAATATTACAAAATACTTCGAAAGTGTTTACTATAAGTCTATGAATGCATGTACTGAATTTTGATATATATATACGTCATCCTTTTTAGCTAGTAGTAAAAAGAAAAAAAAAAAGTTTAGTTTTTCATGTGAAAATTTTGCAGAATTTAAGAAGTATTATCACAACTGATATAAGATATAGTGTAATTGATATGATTGAAGAGACGAAATAAAGTGAAATGTAAGAATAACGAAGAATAAAAAGAGTGACAATTGACGTAAACAAAATGAAGTAGAGAGATAATTATTTGATATAGTTGGTCAATAGATTCTAAAATTAATATAAGAAGCTCGAATTGAGACGTCGAAAATTGAAATATGAAAATTTTGTATTGAACCGTTGGAAAATATTAAGGATGTGTTTTTTTCTCGCTTGAGTTAGATTTGACAAATGTGGATGAGGAAATAAAATAGATGACACAAATCTAATGAACAGTAAATTTATGTTATAGTTTGAGATGGAGTAGGGGTGAATGTAACTTTATGTCAAATCAATGCTTTTGAGTGATAAGGTGAAAAAAAAGTAAGAGAAATAATGAGTAAATGTGAAAGAAACGTAAGAGGGAGAATGAATAAATATATGACAAGTAAGATTAAAAAAATGAATTAAATATTAGGAAAGTAAGATGATGCAACAGTTTTAGATATAAATGTGTATAATAATATCAATGTGTATTTGAATGGAGAATTGGATTTGCAAATCCAAAAAGTAGATGGAATTGAGAAACTAAATCCTAAATTTCGACTTCACAGAGTAAAAAAAAAAAAAGACCTAAACAATAATGTTTTCTTATATTAAAGAGAAATACTTAAAAAATATTATCTTCATCCCATAATTGTTTGCACACTTACTTTATTCATACATCCTATAATTATTAGCACATCAAAAAAAAAAAAAAATCAATTTAAATTTAACCATCACAATATCATATTACATTCAACCCAAACAATTTACATGTAACCGGTTTAGAGTATACCTACTTTTCAATAAATTTTGATACCTACAGTCATTATGAGATATCAAATCATCCATTCAATAAATATCGCTTTATATTATATATGTTGTCAAAAGACCATTGACGTTCAATGATTTTCTATTATTGTTCCTAATTTCTGACCTTATTTAACCATCCAAGAATACTAATACCCGACCCCCAACAAAACAAACAAATCACGTCCCAATTAAATACTACCACTGATATAATAGTAATACTACTAATAACATAATTAATATTATTAACCAAGGGGGCTTAGCCCACTTGGCCACTGTGGCTCCTCACTTAGTGAGAGACATGAGTTTGATTCCCTTTGGGAACGAATTGGAGTAGGAGGTATAAGGAGGGCTTGGAGTATTTGGAATTGTAAGGAGACTTGGTGAACTAACTTCTAACCGCTAACAACTAACATTTACCGATAAAAAAAACATAATTAATATTACTCCATTAATCTCATAAAATCTTTTATACTTTTTTATCTATTCCACTATAAATATCACCCCTTTAAAAATAAAAACCCTTTATAAACTCCACTCTCACAATCTGCTAACAACTAACATTTACCGATAAAAAAAAACATAATTAATATTACTCCATTAATCTCATAAAATCTTTTATACTTTTTTATCTATTCCACTATAAATATCACCCCTTTAAAAATAAAAACCCTTTATAAACTCCACTCTCACAATTTATACTAATTTACACAAAATGACATTACTTTTTAACTCACACATACAAACAACTCAATAAATATTTTTACTTTAACCATAAAAGTTTACCAAATTACCCTTCAAAACTTCAATCATTACTTTTCTTTCTTAAAATATGTGCACTTTATTCTATGAAAATTTGTATAGAACGAAGGGAGTAGTATTTTTGGTGCATATTTGAGCACGTGGAGTAGGTGAACACGATAATGAAACATCACAAGTTCAAACTCATTGGCCGCACTCTCTGCACTTTTTAGATTGGGTTTAATATTTCCTAGTGTACTATTCTACCTCTTGTACAGTTTATCATGTGTTAGTGAACAAGGTGAAGTTAATCCATATATTCAACAAGAATTATTGGATAAGGTTAACAGTTTCCTCGTAATATGACATGCAAATTCAAATAAATCTGGCGATTTTCAAAGGTCGGTGATTCTAAAATTCCATGGCGCATGGCCACGGCTTCATCACACCTAACTGCAAACCTAATTAATGAATTGGAGCAAACCATTAATTATGTAATAATGATTATAATTTTTCTCATAATTACATAAATAAAATTCTCGAGGATCATTTCGTTTTTGTCAAAAGTATGGAAACTAATTATAAACATAATAATATATAATAATTTTACAAGAATAATTTAAAACAACAATTTCGATGAAGTTAATTTGTTACATTATAACATGACAATATTCAAAATAAATATTTAGTTACATTTCAATTACAATGCATTAGACGATGAAGTTGATAATATGATTTTTTTCTTTAATGTACTATATTGCTCCATTATGTACTAGAAATAAAACGAAATTAGAATTATAAATTCGAGTAACTATACTGTGAACTTCAAGTTTATTTTTAAATAATATTACTTTTAACCTAATATTTTTTCATGAACAACTAATACGTACAGGTGAAACTCGATTCACTCTAATTTCCCTATAAAAAGTAGCTCATAACATAGAAGTGTTATTTTTTATTAAAAGAAAAAGTATACGAAATGTTATTGTTAAACATATAATGTATCACTGTTTATAAAATATTTGATTCTATGTGTTCTAAAAATCACTAAATTAACATTAGTAACACTTCGTATGCTCAAATAGTGATACTTTAATTACAAATATAATCCTGATTTTTTAGAAAAAAATTGAGGGTGCCGTTGTCCCCTTCACCCCTTAATAAGTCCACACTACTACATTTTTGGCATATCCGTTATCTACGCAGAAAATCAATGGTTATCTAGGCGGGGGTTATACATGTGGGACGCTCATAGATAACGGATAAAAAATAAAAAATATCCGTTATCTATGAGCACATTTTAATTTTATTAAAGAACAGAGATAACGGAGAGAGATTAGATATCGGATTTACAATCATAGATAACGGGTTTAAAAATATCCGTTATCTATGTTTGGTTATCTATTAGCAAAAATGTAGTAGTGCCATTTTGGTTGCAAGCGCAGTTAAATTGAGTTTCCAACACTCTATTCTCTTTTAGTACATATCGAATTTACATATCCCCCACTAAAACTCCATTAAAACAAATTAAATTTGTTAATGTTTCTCATTTTCCTTCTACGTACTTTTTGTGTGTGTAATCTAAATAGCGGTAAAATAAAGATAAGTGGCATTCATACTTTCATAAAGCGAAGCCATCTGTCTCCATTATTGCTGCCATTATCATAATTAATGAGTATCATTTTTTCACTTACCACACGACGACAATAATTCCAAATAGAATACACACTGCCAAAAAGATCACTATTTTATAACCCTACATGTTTCGTTAATGTTGTCATAGACATATATATATATATAGTACTAGATCCACCTTTTAATTAAATTTTTGGCGCGAATTAAAATTTTATTGTACTATAAAAAAGAAAAATAAAAACTATTTTATGAATACTATAAAACATGAGAAGGTGTTATGTACAATGTACAACACTAGTTAATAGTATCAGTTCTTTTCAAGTAATATTATTAGTTTTTACCAATAATATTATTAATGGTGTGCAGTGACAAGATATACATAATAGTAGCGAAGTCCATATTTTATTTCGTAAGTAGATGATCCGAACTCATAACCACATTCACCCAAATAGCGGTTCTCCTACCATTTGATGAGTTATCTTATCTTGTGGAGTGGCAAAGATGAGGTGGGAAGGGGAATGCATTAGACTATGTGCATAACAATGATAGTAAATGTGTGTGACAATAATAATAAAAATAGAATTAAATCGTATGTCTTTCGATTCACACAAATTTTACACTTTTTCTTTTTACTTTGCATCAATAATTTCAAATTTTCATAATTTCTTTTATTTTAAATCTATTTTAACACATTAAATATCAAATTAATTGTCTTTTAAAATTTTTAATTTAACATATGTACTGCAATTATAAAAATAAAATTTGGTCTAAAATATTTATTTTATTGGTTCTGTTATAAATTTTAATTATAGTATTTAATCAGTGCATCACACTGAAGAATTACTAGTTATCAATGATTTTTTTCAAATTAATGCATTCACTTTTTATAATCATTTTATTTTTAAATAATTTTCATTTTTTATATTACTATAAAATTTATTTAATATCACATTTAATTTTTCAATAAAATTTCAAAACACAGGCGAACATACGAACGAAAGGTATTCTATAAAGTTTAATTTGTATCAATGTTGGGGTTATGATCTCTTGTTTTAATTAATTTAATTTTCATTATGTGTTCTACTATTATTTTTAATATAATTCGTGATAGTATTAATTAGTGATGATCGGAATATAATTTTGTCATGTGACGTGCATTAAAAACTACAAGATATATGATATACGTACTATTAAATTATTTTGATATTTGTTTTGTTCCGCCAACATTCATAAAGTATTACCCCTCCTATTCACACTTATTTTATTAGTATTTATGTTTAATAGTTGTTTGCACACATTAAAAATAACATCTTAATTTTATAAATTTCATTTTCATAATATTCATATATATCCACAAAATGTTATTATTTTTTTTTGGCTCATACTAACCCAATCCAATTAATTTTATTTTGTACATAAATATACTTATTACATTACCGCTTAAAACTCTACTAATTATACTTTTTATTAAAAAAATGTGTTTATTTTAGGATGTAAATATTTATTGGACT
This sequence comes from Paraleonurus japonicus, assembly GCA_030762865.1. NCBI lineage: Eukaryota > Viridiplantae > Streptophyta > Magnoliopsida > Lamiales > Lamiaceae > Paraleonurus > Paraleonurus japonicus. Next base: position 8,042,690 of record CM061053.1, read on the forward strand.
GAGAAATTATAAAACTATAAGTTGATCGAAACTACCTCCCTAATTAAATATAAAAATAAAATAAGATTAATTCAAGTTCTTCGAAACCCACTAGCTAGTTAGAATTAGAACTTATAATCATTACTTTTGAATCTGCCATGACAAATGCCGTGTAGGGTACCCATGCATGCACATAGTCACGAGTTTCAATTAATTACTATTTTTGTCAATATATAGACTTTTCCATCATATTTTTAATACTTTAAGAAATAAAAAGAAATGTTGAACGAATGACGCTTCATTTCGAACAACAAAATTAAATTTGAAGAACTATTCCTTAAAATGTATTAATTGCTATGATTACAAAGAGAGAAAGTTGGGAATAATTTTCTTCAATATCATTCGCTGGTCAATTCAGGAGAGTTGAGAATTTCTCCCACGAATGAAGGATTTTAATTTTTAAATGTGACATAATTCTTTAACATACACTGTATCTATATATATGATTCTATATATTGCAATTTTAACAACCTAAACTAGCTAGGTTCGTAGTAGGAAGTCTTGCTCCCCCTAAGTGGAATGCAAGTTAAATTGACTATAGATTTACAAACTTTTTATTTTAGAATAAATTTTATCTTTATATGGGACAAGTCATGTACGACCAACTAAAACGAGCTAGAGACAAAGGATGACATGCGTCGCAAACCAGTTTCATAAATTTAGCTCCTAAGTCCTAATTAAGTATATATGCTGATCGGATTTTGTATAAAAATTTAATTTTTGTTTTGTGAAAGATAAATTATACAAATAAAAAATTCTATTATAACTATATTTAATACTCTTTTCGTCCACAAAATATGTGTTTAAATGAGTGGGCACATGTTTTAAGAAAAATGAATAAAATAGATAAAGTTAGTAGACAAAATTGATAAAGAGTATTGTGGAATATTGTTAGGTCCATTTATGAATAAAGTGGTTGTTTGTGTATAAAGCTTAATGTCAAATTTAGTAATTAAGTGATAGTTGGAGCTTTGAAGGATGAAGATAAAATGATTGTTGATTTTAAGATGTAGATAAATTTTTGGTGAAAGTACAAAAAAAAAAAATAAGTAGATACAATTTTGATGGATGAAAATAATAAGTGTTATACTTGAATTAATGAATAGAGTTAGATTAATAAGGGTCATTTACAATAAGGTAGAAAGAGGTAAGCGCTTATTACAACTAGGTGTAAAAATTTGCACAAAGAAGACAAATTTTTTTGCATGTAAGCACAAAAATTTGCACTTTTACACCTATTTGTAATTTTGCTAATTTTTACACCTATTCGTAATTTTCCGATTAATAAATAAACTAGGAAACATTATTATATACGAAAAGAAATTTATAATCCCTTAAAAAGAAATAAATCTTTATAATTGGGGAGTAGTAGAAACATATAATTGTCGCCTCATCGACCACATAAAATATAATTACTTACAAATTTCAGAATCAAAGTTTTGTAATAAAAAAGTTCCAATCGAATATATTATTTTCATCTTGTAGCAGAAATATCGAAACCCAAAAGTTCGATCAAATCAGAACTCAAAGTTAATTCAATTTATTAACGTATGATATAAACTCAAAACAAAAATAAGTAAATCGCAAAATTAATTTACAAGTACATATATCTTCACTCCTATATATATTTTTATTTTTGCTTAGTAGGAATTCTTGGATTTTTTTTTCTCCAACGAGAGACGAGAAAAAGTAATTGAGAAAATGTATTGTCGTGGTCAAACAGACATTTTATAAGACTGGTCATGTCAAGTGGCATTATACTCTTTTGGGTTGAGTTATATTTCGGCCATATATACATAAATAATGTGAATGCCCGACACTGTGAACCGAATCTTTCACACACCCCTACTTAATTCGCCTTATCTTTATAAATAAATGTTTCTATACCAAATTTATTGGTTTTGAAAACAAAATTAAAAAAAAATTATCGCAAATAATATGAAAATTTTCACTAATTCGGATAATGAGAGTTTCGAGAGCCATTAATATATTTGTTCAGTTGTTCTGAATTTAAATATAGGAGTATATGTTATGGGAGAGGACAAAAACGTTTTCTCTCTTAATTTTATTTTTGTCTATAAGTTTCGCTTCATCCGTCCCATACTCAATGATATATTTACTATTTACACGCTTATTAAGGTAGGGGTTGTTTATTGATATTAAATGAAATAAAGTAAGAATATAAAAGTCCATTTTACTTTATTGAAAAAGTTGAATTTTGGTTAGTGTACATAAAGTAATGATATTGTGTGTAATTTTCAAGTGTTTGAAGGGTATATATAAAGATGATTATATTGCTTTATTTCATTTTAAAAAATGTGTCATTGAGTTTGAGACGAACCTTTTTGACAAATGTATCATCTAGTATGCAACGTAGTATATCTTAATATTTTGATTGTGGACTTTTTATTATTCTTGTGACGGTGGATCTACAAGAAACAGTTTCTCTATATTAAAATTGTTATTAACAAACTTACGATTAACTATACAGGAAGCAAGAAATGTTAAAAAATGTTAGGAGATCATTTATACTTTCATCTGTCTTTTTATATATATAATTAAAAAGGCTCCATTTTCTTAACTATACCGAGCCAAAAGAATGTCAGACCTGCTCTATCTATTTGAATGAAAAATGTGCGAAAGATGCACATTTCATATATTAATTAAGAAAGTTGACAAAAGCATACAAAACACATTCACTACAAGACCATTATAAATTCACTGCGAAATTTTTCAAAAAAATTAGTTTCGTGCTGTGCTTACGCTTGCATGCCCTTTAACTACATATTTTTATATTTATTTACATACTTATTTTATATTTAACTACATATGCACAAAACACACACATATATAAATTGATTACAAAAATGTGTTTCACCTCATGGATCTCATATATTATATTATACTCTTTCCATTACAATTTTGTTTTTCCTATCCAAAATAAATAAAAACAACTCTATCATTTCAAACTAAACTCTTACAAAAAATATATATATATTTACACCATATGTAACTTAATTCTCCATTATAATTAAATCTCACTCACTCGATCAATTACTCACTCCAATAAAGTTGTGACAAGACTACTTTACCCTTCACATTACAAATTTTAATACTAATAAATAATACGTTTATTAAAACTCATATCATTTTAAGCAATTCAAATCATAACAGAGGAAATATGATTCATGAGTTTATGAAATTTCTATTCAATTGTATTATTAAAAATGTGACATAAAACATTAAAGTGGAACTGTGTGTCTCATATATAACACAGTCGTGTGGAAAACTCCTTCATTGTGTTTGATGGAAGATCTGGAAGGCGATGAATGATTTGATTTTTAAAAACGTAAACCCTGCTATTTTTTTTTTTAATTTTTGATCGGACAAATGGTGGCTCAACCCATGACTCCTCAGTCATAGGTAGTGGAGGCTTTAACCACTTCGTCGTCAGTAAACCCTTATTTTGAAGGTTATTGGAGGTATTAAGATTAGCTCGTGGAAATGGATTCGGTCACACTTCCATCGGATTTTCTGTTATTCTTTGAATGATTGGTGTAGTCATTCCATTGATTGTATTCTAGTTAAATTTTAATTTTACTTTAACGCTGTTTTATTTGTTCTTGTTGATGGATTGAGTATCCAGTTTTAATAAAATTTATTTTACTTTTAAAAAAGAAAACTCTTTCAGATAATTCAGAGTTGACTTCTGTAAGAAATTAATAAGAGAAGCCCCGCTTCACAGATTCGGCATAATTGAGATAAGGCGTATTAATAAACGTTCTGTCATGTGGACCTTATTTTTAATAAATAGCCTAACTTTGTCGATATATATATATATATATATATATATATATATATATATATATATATATATATATACCCCGTCGTTAAAATCCTGGTTCTAAAGAATTGTGGATGAAGCTAATTGCATGATGTACATAAATAGGTATTTATAATTTTGGGGTACAATTGTACCTTTATACTGAATAAGATTATACTACTATTTTAGTTAAACAATTAAATAATAATTAGTATATTTTTTAATTATGAAATTAATATCTTATTTGAATGTTTATATGAATTTATGTGCATATATATTCTCATCAGTCAAGTTGTATGATTTCAAATACTAAATAATATTTTATTAATTGTCATACTTCCAATTCTAAGATTCTAGATACACTATTAGGTAGAATTGTAAACTTAATTATTTAACTACACTTGCAGATTGACAATCAGTTTCACAATCTCAAGGTAAAACTATATATGCCCGCGTTATATATATCAGTTTTGATATATGAAACTCGATGTTGAGTTTTTTTATAAACCTTAACATCTGTATAAAATACTAATATTACACTATATATAGTGTACAGGTGTAAAATTCCATAAAAGACTACACTTGAAATTCATATCATTACCCTTACATATGTATATTTAATTATATATGTATTAGGGGTGTGCATTCGGTATTCGGTAACCGAACCGAAATTGAATAGTGAGAACCAAACAAATACCGAATTAGCACTATAAGAAACCGAAATCGAACCGAAATATGTACAAACCGATCAATACCGAAACCGAAATTTTCGATTCGGTTTCGGTATAATACCGATTTTTTATTTTTTTAAAAATAAATTTTGAGACTTTTCTTTTAGACTTTTTTAAAAAAATTCTCAACCAAAACAAGTAAAATACAAGCAAATATAAATCATTTATATACTAAGTTCCAAGTTCTCAAGTTCCAACTTCCAATATAAAATCCAAACCCAAAATATCAAAACATCAACATAAAATATCAAATACAAAAATTTAATACAAATTCGTAAATTATATATATATATATAGGCAAAAACTTGTATGAGACCGTCTCATGCATGAGACCGAATCACTTTTTAATAAATTGTTATCACTTTTTTAAAAAGTGATACAAATTAGTATAAAAGTGATAACAAATTAAAAAGTGATAACAATTTATGAAAAGTGATGACAATTTATGAAAAAGTGATAACAAATTATGAAAAAATGATAATAATTTATTAAAAAGTGATTCCGTCTCATGTCCGTCTCATGCATGAGACGGTCTCACACAAGAGTGCCCCATATATATATATCCATTATATATTATATTATATATTATATTATTTGTAATTTTTCTAATATTATATTATTTTATATTTTAATATATTATATATATATATATATTAATATATAATAAATTTCGGTTCGGTTTTGATTATACCAAATTTTTTTATAAAATTAATACCGAAATCGAATACCGAAATTTTCAAATTTTAAAATCGAATATCGAACCGAATTAAAATTTCGGTTCAATTTGGTTGGATTTTTGGTTAAAAACCGAATAATGTTCAACCCTAATATGTATGAATTAGACTAAATTAAGTTAAAAGTGTGGTTGATAGTGTTGAAAATGTTGAGTGATATCGTAGATGGGCCCAAGCACAAGGAAAAAGGTTGTAGAAGTCGTGTGTAGAATTAGAAAATTCGTTAATTGACTTGTGTTGTGTTAAGTACGACGTATTTCAGTCATCATCATATATCTAACATGGTTTACTTGAAATACATGCGCGCCTTCCAAGAAAATTGAGAGGGAAAAATCAGTATGGTTGTGCCCAAAATTTCTGGGTATATTATGTCATGTATGACATCATACTATTGTTCTACATTCTAGTATTATTTAGAACTAAGAAAGGCAAAAATTCTTGAATCGAATGTATACGACAAATCCTATTTTTACTTATTATATATTAACTATCATTATCACGCACATTTACTATCATCACCATTATTCACATACACTACTATTATAAATAATAGTAAAAATAAAATTCACTATCATCATTATCCACATTCACTATCACCTGTCATATTTACTTATAATAGTAGTGTATGTGGATGATGATGATGATGATAATAGTAAATGTGCATGATAATTATAGTAAAAATTGAATTTATCCGATTCAAACAAGTGTTACTCTAGTTAAAAGTCTTCTTGAAATAAATAAGCTTTTATTATCGTAAAAGAATATAGGAAAAGGTTACCCATTTTATTTGTAATTTTCTTAATTCAATTTTTTTCAAATTTAGAGAAATCAAGATTTAAACTCTAAGCCTCTCCCCTAGAACTTAGTAGGCCCACTTAAATAAAATATTCATCAGGCCCAAAACTACTAAGGCCCAATCCACTAAACATTTGAAGAGAACTAGGCTCTATGTTGATTTGGGCCGACCAAAACGCGAACTTCACACGACCCCAGGAACATAATGGCCACGTGTTTCGAGATGGTTATAAATATAAAAATCTATTCACAATGATAAAAAAATTATATTTCTCTCACGTTTTCTTATTTTTTTTTTTCTCAGTTTGAATTGGGCACCATAATAGTGGGAAACATCACATATGGATCATTTCCACGGTCAGATGTGCTCAATTTCCGGCTAACTTGATAGGATTAAAGTCAAATTTATTTCATAACTTTTACTTTTTTAAAATGATCTCACATTTTTGTTTACTTTCCATATTAATCCATACATATTTCAAGAATTGGATCATTTTAGTCCAAGTTTATCGAAAAAATGTGCGTATGTGATTGATACATGATCAAAATAATATCATTTTATTTGTTTAATATATATAACTATATACGAAAAGTGAATGACTATGGATCTAAATTGAAAAAAATACAAAGGCAAGAGATGGTTTTCATTAGAAGTTGATATGGTTCATCGTGAATAGGTGAGGAGGATATTTCCAATATATATTCTTGAGATTACAACAGATTACATGAGAAAGTGGCAATCAAAGATTATACATGGATACACTAGATATATACAAGTATATTTTTGAGATACAAATTTGACCTATTCTTTATTAGATTTTAATTCCGTTTGGTTGGTTTTTCAATGAAAAAAAAAAAGAATTAGAATTAATTAGACTTTACAAATGCAAATGCATAATTCATTTAAAAAAAGGTTTAGTCTCATATGCACTCACTCCATGCATGCATTAGAATTCATCATAAAAAGTGTTATTTGTTATAATTGAAAAGTGCCACTATTTATAAACAAAAAGTGCTAGTTATAATAACGAGAAAAGTGTTAGGTGTTAGCATCATTGAAATGTGTCAACGAAATTAATCGAAAAGTGCTATAAAAACATGGATGTATTCATGCACTCACCTTACAAGAGACCAACTCTTAAAAAAAAAATGAAAATATAGGACTCATGTTATTGGAGAAGAATGATGGAAATGGAGGGAAGGAAGGAAGAAAGAGAGGGAGGGAGAAACCAAGGGGGCATAGCCCACTTGGCCACCGGCTCCTCACTTAAGTGGGAGGCACAGGTTCGATTCCTTTCGGGAACGAATTGGAGTGGAAGATATAAGGAGACTTGGAGAATTTGGAGTTGTAAGGAGACTTGGCGAACTAACTTCTAACCACTAACATTTACCGATCAAAAAAAAAAAGAGAGGGGAGGGAGAAAGAGAAAAATTGGATCATAAATTGAAAAAAAAATTAGAATCTAATTTGAAACACTTCAAAATTCAAGATATAAATTGAAACTCAACCTAAAAGTTGAGTCCCAATATGAAACTCTTCTCAATAATAATATAATAATCAAAGTCTTCTATATATCAGTTTCACTGTACAACTTAAATATATTTTAAAACAATTTTAATTAATTATTTTTACTATACAATTGTAGTTATTTACACTAGATATCTATTAATAAAAATACTAAATCTATTAAGAAAAATAACTGATATGGTGTAAAAATGCATTCAATTGTACTTGCAATTGGAGTATAAAAGAAAAAGACTTATTCATTCAATACAGATCTACGTTTCTAACATTGAGATATTCAAATTATAATATTTGAAGGTAGCATTTTTTTTGAAAGGTGAAGGTAGCATTTGATCATACATAGTTAAGCACAAAAATAAATAAATGTATTTAATTATTTGAAATTGTCTTTGTTCTCTTCTTCCCGGAACAGAAAATGAAAAATTCTCTCACTCATATTATATATCTACGTTAATCATAAACAAAATTTAAAAATCATTCATAAAATGGGCGACCGTTCCAAATAAACAATTAATAGCAACCATTAAATTAGCAATTTATGATCATCTAAATTAAAAATGCCACACCCAAATTTTCTTTCCAAATTCAAAAAATTTGCTCTGCCTACTTCTTCGTTTCTCCCTAAACACAAAGTATCAGTTCTATGCATTTATTTATTTAAAATAATAAGCAATGGAAGGTGGGCGTATTACTGATCAAAAGAAGAAAAATAATAGTTTTGGATTCAATCTTGCAGATGAGAAGATAAAACTGATTGATATACAATTAGAGGATGATGATTTTCTTGTTGCTTCACCTTTCTCTGAAGACTTCTTTCCAGGTTCTTCTCCCTTATAATTAATTCTCACTTTGGCATAGTGTCATTTACCTCCCTCGTCTCTTTGATCTATTCTCTCGATTCTCGTCTAAATAAAAAACAGTGATTTTATATGAAATAGTTTCATGCTCCAATTTAGTATCCTTAAAACTTGATCGAAATGGTCTTTATAAACGCATTTATCATTTAAAATGGTAAAAAATAAAATTCGTAGGATGGAATAGACTGGTTGCAATAGGATATAATTGGATTTGATTATTAGTTAGAATGAATTTCTTGCGATATAATTTTACTATGTGTTTGAATAGAAAGGATTTAATGATCTATCAAGGTCAAATCCTGTTTCTTTCTGCAATTAATATACTTGGTCAATCTTGTATGAAATTCTCCAGACGTAGGAATAATCGAACAAGATGAGAATCTTCTGCGGAGAAGCTTAGCGTGGGATAGCGCCTTTTTCAACAGTGCTGGTAATATGATGTTAATGGTGTTCTTCATTATATTTCAAACTGTGAACAATTTGAGTGAATTCTGATATATTCTGACATCAATAGGTGTGTTAGATCCAGATGAGCTATCCTTCATGAACAAGGGATTCAGAAAAACTGAAACCAATCTTCTCCCTGGTACTAATGATGTCTTCAATCCAACGGAATACGCTCATGATTTTTATGCAGAGGTTGAACCTTCGATCTGTAATCCCATGTCCAGTAAAGCGTTGAAAGTGTTTGATAAAAGTCCTGAATCAGGACTAAGACAAAAAAGGCATGCAAGGTAAGCATAGTGATGTTTAGTTTACTCCACCTAATATACAAAAGTGATCTTTACAGTGTTTTTGATCCTTTGCAGCTTCAAAAAGTCGTTGAATCGTGTCGAAGTAAGGTGAGTGGAGGTGATCTAGATTGAATGTTGTATCCAAATTGAATAGAAATTTATTTTTATTTTTACGACATTTTATGGATGAAATCTTATCAAACTTCCATCTTTCTAGCATATGACATGGGTAAAATGAAGCTTCTAATTTGATGGTGTTGATCTTTCTAGCCAACTTCCAGGAGAAACGGAACGACGCCTTCTCCGCTGCCACAAAAGGCGATAGGCGAAGCGGCGAACATCTCGACAAAATTAAACAAGGAAAACTTATCTGGGAAATCTTACCTACAGATGGATAAAAGATCTACTACAAGTTGTTCTAGTAAGAAGAATTTGGCACTAATGTGATCTAAATAGGCACTAAGTCTTAAATATGGCTCTCTTATTGCGTAAATTTTCGTCTACAGATCCTGGAAAGATTCGATACCCTGCTTCGTTTCCAACCTCTAAGATTTGGAGACATCCAGGGAGGAATAAAGGGATGGGGAATGATATTAATGCTTCAACTCGTTCGCTCTCTCTCTCATCCATCGAGTCGAAAGATGCAAAAGAAGCATCAGCTTTAAAGGCCAGTTTACAGAGTTCATTGAGCTCGGCCAATAGTTCCAAGGCATCACCAGGAACTCGTCTATTGACACAAACTCTAAGGCCATCTGGTCTTCGTCCACCGACGTATCATACCAAACTCTCTCATGAGGTTGGTGTTGATGAATATTTTCTCTTTTGGCTGTTAATTTCTCTGTTTCTGAAATTTTTTAATTCTGAATGCAGAACTCTGCCCTGAGTTATCATGGTGAAACAAGAACCAGAAAACTGCCTCAAGCTAAAGGAACAGCATTTGGTTGCAGCAACAATGGTCATAGTTCATCTGGTAAAAGCTCAAAACACCATGCTCAGATGTGCCTAAGAACATTAAAAGGCCAAAGATCGAATCTTTGAGCAATTCCCAGGTGATGAAACAAGGCAAGTGCCTGGAAACTGGGAGAGTTGCTGTTGATCAAGAAAGTGTGATGAAGAAGCCATCTTATTCTTTTGATCGACTTGAAAATCTAAGCAGATATTTTGAGGCCATCGATCTGAACCAAGAGAAACGCGTAAATCGCCCCTCAAAACACAACAAAATCGACGCCTTGAAACAGGAAAACCAGAGGAGAATTCCGCTTTCAGACAAAACATTTTCTTGCAACTTCAGTGGAACATATCAATGGAACCTTAGAAGGAGAAGTTAGCTAAGAAGGCATCCTCTGTCTATGCTACTTCTAAAGTTCTTGACAAGGAGAATAGCTGAAAAATCAGAATCTATATAGGGGTGTTTGCAATTGCTTTTACTTTTAAAAAGTGATTAAAATTAGAGATTGTGATCAAATTACATAAAATAAAAAGTGGCTAGTGTTGGAAGATGTTTTGTTATTTCTTGAACTGCTTGCTACAATTGAACAACTTATTACATCCTAAATATGTTCAGAGAATATAAAAAAATCATCATTGATTTATATCAATGGTGTATCCATATCAATATAAATAGATTAAGGTCTTGTGTGAGTAAATCTCATGGTGAGACCGCGTATATTGAGAATGATGTTTTAACACTTTGAATAAAATGAGTGTTAGTTTGTGAACCATCTCACGTAAGAATTTGTCATATTAAATACTCCCTCCGTCAGAATTTCTTTCATGGTTGACTTTTTGACCGTTTTTGCGCGAGAGTTATATCATAGTATTATGTGTACAAAAGTTGTTTTATATGAATAACATGTTAGTTCATAAGGTTAACTAGCATATCATTCATATAAAATAATTTTTGTACACATAATACTATGATATAACTCTCACATAAAATGGTTGAAAAGTCAATCAGAAAAAAATCTTGTGATGGAGGGAGTATAATATATAGTATTCTAATCACTCAGGTTAGGTTTGTTTCGAAATTCACTCGAATGAACTGCAAATCAGTGCCGCACGAGGCGAAAAATTCAGGGACGAAATTTAACCCGACACCTACCCAAGCATATATATTTTTACATATGATATGTATCTAGGTTGATTGGAAGCAATGTGAAAATCAAAACGCCAGATCAAATCTTGTTTGATATGTTCGTGCTGTACAGAATATTAAAAAGCAAGAGAGCTAGGTACATGAATATTCTACATTTTCATAATCAAAATGCATGACAATTCGATCTACGTACAGAAAATGCAAAGCCTTTAAATTAATTTCAAGAGACGTTGCATGATACACCCATTAATTATATACATATTATCCCACTAACACATATATCGCGTATATAATCCCTGGAAGGTATCCCAATATCGTCAGCAACAAATCAATCCAGAATTCTATCTGATCATACAAAACAACAGCAACATTCCAATCAGATTGAATATTTTTTTCCCAGAAAATTAGATTTAATTAATTTGAAAACGAAAAATAATGAATGAATCAGCATTGCATTACCCCGAGGCCGTATCTGAGGAAGACACCAACAGGTGGCAAAAGTATTGCCAGAACCACTTCAAGAAATGTCTCAGAACCCATCAAATTCTTCTTCCCCTAGCTTTTTCTAAATTAAATTAGGTTAACTGCGGTGAAATATTATTCACGTAGACAAAATAAGAGACGAGGCAGAAAAAAACAGAAGAGAGAGAGGTGTCAGCATGTCAAGGCCTCAAGACTTGTAATCAAAGCACGTGGATTTCCAGGTGGCTACGTAATACTGACTTAATATTTTGTGGCAAACGACTAATCATATTATGTGTATGTCATTTCATTTTTGGTGTTATATTCTATATATGTTTTATAATTTCAATATGTGAAACATTAAAAAATATCTAACGACCATCGTAACATATATATTAAAAATTGAAAGAATCTAATAGTTGAATTTATAGAAAGGTGTAAAATTATGTTTAAATTAATCTTCACCTGGGTTATTTTTAACTGCAGGCTCATTCAGTGGGCAGTTAAATTTGGATGGAGTTGCTATGTATTAAAGATTAAAAGAATTTTATCTCATCTAAAAGTGTGAGCACTTGTAGAGAGATGTGGATTTTGTTTGTTTATATTAATTTTCTTACATCCTCAATTGTGAGTCGATTCTTAACTTCTACCCTCATATAGGAGACCCAATTAAATTTTGGTGAAATTATTTTTACCACAATGTGACCTCAAGACATAAATGTGAGCCTAAAACTCTGATATTTTAAATAATTATATCTCATTTAAAAATTCGAATGTATATTTTAGAAAATGAAGTATATATTAAAATATAAACAACCTCACAGAGGAATTGAATGGGCAAAATAATTAATATTCTTTAATAAAATAACTAATCTTTCAACTCGGTTTACGGTGAAACTAGTTGACGCTATATTTATGTGAGATTTTGTATGCCATCCGAATGATAAGTTGTACCATCATTATTTGTTTTTCTGAGAGAACACAAACGTGAAACATGGAATTTCGACAACGGATGTTTGGAGGCTATTTTTGAACAATTAACAGAAAACAAATTTATTAACAAAGGAGTATAATAATGGGTAGTCTAACCAAAATCAGCAAAGCCTACAAAGCAAGCTAAGGGATTGAAAATCCAACTATATTATATAGCTTACAATTCCCCACCACGTTGTCGAAGACCACAAAGTGTTGTAGGAAGTGACCCCATGTTGCTATCAACTCCCGACAATTGGTTAGAGTTATAATTGTGTTGAAATCGTGCTTTTAATTTCTAAAAATCTTATATTTGATATAATTTTGATCTCTTTTATTATTAAAAATACTGTTAAGCTCGGATTATCGAGAATGTAATGAATTGCGTATAAAACAAGTAATGAAGAACAAAACGATTTGATCTACATGAGAATTGGAGAATAGGTTGAACCATACAAAAATATTGAAAAGAGAGTCATAATGAAATAGAATCAAGTCAATTAGTGTTCGAGAATTCAAGTTATGAACAAAATAAAAACGACGGACGACAGACAAAATGACTCGGCCCGAATCCGAATCGAAAATGAGAAGACCCAATTCAGCAATTTTTGGTGGCTCAAAATAGCAGTCCATTTCGTGGGCTAAGTCGATAAAATTGACAGCCCAAATACAAAAATTATTTTGCCATTTATAGCCATTTTTGAGAAAATGATTATGCCTAAATTTTCAGCCATATTTTGGTATTTGTACGGCCCAAACGCAACCAATAATAACCCAGAAGGCCCCGGTTATGTACACATACATTTTTGGTAGTACACACATGAATTAGTTTTTCATATTTTACTAATATGTGAAAGTACAATATTGTCCTTTCTAAATTTAAATTAATTTAATAAATTCAAACCCATAATTATGGTACTAGGGATGACAAACGGCCCGCCCGAGCATGGGGCGAGATCGGGCATGGGTTCTTATATATATTGTCCCGTCCCGCACTATACATATATACATATTTATACAATTATATATATAAATAATATTATATAATAAATAAATTAAATAATTATATATCTTTTAATAATTCTTGAATTTTAAACAATTGTATACAATAATACTATATAGTTATTGAACCCTAATTTTAATGTTGTTTTGTATTTGTGGATTTGATTATGTATTTATTTTGGACATGAAAATTTTTAATTTTTATGTAGTCATTTTGGATATGATTTTTATATAAAAGCAAAAAAAAAAAAACATTGATTGATGTTTTAATTTTTCATAGAGAGAGAGAGAGAGGCGGGCGGACCCGCCCGCGGCAGGCATGGTGCGAGTGGGGCAGGTGGGTATAGGCACGGGGCGAGACATGGGTATTTAGATACCCGCCCGATCTGCCCCATTGCCATCCCAATATGATACTGCCTCATTGATTTTTGCCTCAATTGACTGCTTGTCTCGATTAAACCCTCCGACTCGTGGCAGCCGGCAGTGGCAAAACCCAACAGGTAAATTATTATTGTAATTGTAAATATAAATAATTAATATCAACCTGATCCTTTATTATACTTTGATTATATCATACATACATGCATCAAGCATCAACAAACGATTAGCCACGCAGGGTGTTCCAAATCCTGATCTAGAAGCTTCATTACAAGTTTCCATTTTTAAGGCAATGACCTTGCAACAACAGGAACTACACAAAGACCATATTTCTTTCTTCCTGCAATCCCAGGACACTCTGTCATATCCACATCGCTTGGTTCCATTCCATCTGCCAAATTCCAATCAAAATGGTAGAGAAGCATTGCTAGTTCGATTTCAATAATGGCGATTCCAAGCGATATTCCAGGGCAAATCCTCCTTCCCGCGCCGAAAGGAATGTACTCCAAGCTACTTGCTTTATAATCAACAGATTTTTCCAGAAACCTTTCTGGTTTAAAGCTCCCTGCATCCTCCCAATACATGGGGTCTCTGCCTATTGCCCACGCATTCACCAGGACCCAACTTCTTGCGGGTATCTCGTACCCGTTTATCTCGCACCGCTCCCTGCTTTGTCGGGGCAGCAAGAGAGGACCTGGTGGGTGCAACCGGAGAGTCTCTTTGATGACTAATTTGAGGTAGCTTAGTTCGTCGAAGTAGCTTTCGTCAGCGACTCCATTCCTGCCGTCGAACACCTTCCTCACCTCCTCTTGTGCCTTTGTCAGGATTCTAGGGTTCTTGAGCATTTCTGCAATTGCCCAGTCCACTGTTGTGGTACATGATTCCACTCCAGCACCATCCTGTTTTTACATAAATTCTTGGATCATATTGTAATGGAGATTTTTTTTTAAAGCCAGTAGCTTAGGGATAGCAAATACATCAGGATCGAATAGTAATTTAAGGACCGCAGGTTTAAATTAAATATTTGCAAGTTGGAGCCAAATGAGTTAAAATCCAATTGGGTCCATAATATGGGACTTTTCCGCAAAAGGTCCCAAAAATTTAAGATTTTCAATTTTATCCATTAATTTACTAATTGGTCCGATTTTAGTACAAAAGTCATTGAAATTTCACAAACGACGTCGTGTATATTGGCATACATATTTTGGGACCTTTTGCTAAAAATTTCAAAATTATGGGACATAAAATTCAAAATGGGACAAAAAAGACCAAATTTGAAACAATTATAGAATTATTGAAAAATTTGAAAATCCTAAAATTTTTGGGACTTTTTTCAAAAATGTTCAAAGTTATGATACAAAATTAAATCTGACAATTTAATGACCGCAAATTTATAAAATTTTCAAATTTAAGCCAAATTGGCAGACACTTTGGCCCGACTTCGATTGAGTCGGGTCAATTTGATCTCAATTTGTATACTACTGTACCATAATGAGAGTCGAGAGGTCTAAATATATTTTAGAGATCCATTGAAGATCCTAAACTAATGTGAAAGAGATTTAAAATTGTTACTAGCATATTAATGAAGATTCGTATGGTGATATTTAACATAGATTGTAATGGTTAGCACGGGCTTTCTTTTCCCTTTTCTCATCCATTTATTTGGTTTGAGAACGGCTTTTCCTTTTGGCTTGAGGATCTATTCAAAAAAATTATCCCATTTTGAAAAATTAGAGTACTCACCAATAGAACAGATTTAATATTTTGAGTGGTTAAAGGAATTTGGAGCGATGGATCACCCTGCAACCTCAACAGCACATCCAGCAGATCATCATCACCTCCTCCACCCTTGGCTGCATAATAATCTTGCTTTCGCTCCTCGATTATGCCATCAGTTATCCGGTTCAAAATCTGATGATGTCTCTCTATCTTCCTCTTCATCCCACTGAAGAAACGCAGGAATTTCTTGGAAGGATACACATCAACAAAGTTAAACACAGTAAGGAAATCATGAGCTTCTTTGATAACGTCGTTGAGTGCACCTACTTCACCAATCTTCTTCCCAAACGCAGTCCTAACCATAATACCAAGATTCGCCATGCTCAGTCTTTCCACTACATTCACCTTTGATCCCTGACGCAAGGCTATCCATTTGCAAAGGTCCAAAGCTTCTTCCTCTCTTATACGTCGGAATGATCTTACACGCTTCGCTGTCAAGAGCTCGAGCGTGCAGATTTTCCGCAGCTGTCGCCAGTATTCGCCATACGGGCGAACGCTATGTCTGTGCTTCCATAGCAGTTGATCTCGGCTGCTAGGAGGGACGGCCTCGAGGCGAAGATGACATCGTGCGTTTTCAAGAAAGCTTTCGCGGTTTCAGGTGAAGAGGCGACGACGGCGCCAACTTCGCCCAGCTGGAGGTGCATCAAGGGTCCATATTTCTTTGCCAAATCGGCTAGGGTATGGTGGGTAGGATTTGAACGAGCAAGGAGGTGCAGGTTTCCGATGACCGGAAACTTCCATGGCCCCGGAGGGAGGTTTGGCTTTGGCTTACGACGGGCTTGGGAAAAGATGAACACCATGATGATGAAACACGAAAGGAGAAAGAGGAGCGCCATGAGGTTTTTACTAAGATGCAATTTAGATTTTATTAAGGTTTGATGATCACCAATTTATAAACTATTTTTGGGCGATGTTAAAGATAGTTTGCTGGACTAATTATTCATAATAAAATTAGTTAGAATTATACTGTTTGTAATTATTCAAATTAGGTGTATTTGGACTAATGGATTATAATTTTGCATTTGAATAGTCATTTGAAATCAAGAGATTTGAGAATAAAACATCATACATTTATAAATTAAAATGGAGAAAAGCTGAATAACTGGATTTGGTTCACACAAAAATTATTATAAATGGGAGGATTTCAATTAATACCCAACAAAACCTAGTCATTTGAAATCCTTACTCTCCCACCGGTGCTTAATATTTGAGTGAATCAAATCTATTCATTTAATTTTTTTCCATTATAGTTTGTGTAAAATGCATGGTATACTATCCTCAAATTCCTTGATTTCAAATTCACCCCATCCAAATGAAGCCTAAGCGATTTTGGTCCATTAAATTACTCCTAATTTTTAAAAGTGTCCAAAAATCGGCTATAGCAGATTACATTATCGATCAATGCTTAATTGACATTTTTCTATATAAAATATTTTTATAAATATTCATATGAATTAATAAAAAATATGAATATTTCAATTTATTATAATATTTTATATTTTTTAGAAATTGTTTAAATATTTTTATAGTTTATTTGGATTTAAATAACATTTTTATCATTTTTTGATGTTTTATTATTAATTTTAATTAATTATGGAAATAAATAATGCCATATTCAAAAGTGGGTCAGCTTAGTGGACAAAAAATTATAATTTCTAATTTTTATTATTGCATAATAAATTATTTATTTAATAGGTTTTCTTTCCAAAAGGCTAAAATAGTGTTAGGAGAATTAATATCTTTGAATGAAAACCGTTGTATGTAATTAAGAAAGCTTGCTAGATTACTCTATGTAATGTTTTTTTCAATTGAGGCAGTACTATCTAAATACATGGCAATGTATTGTGAGAAATAATTAGGGTCATTTACAATAAGGTAGAAAGAGGTAAGCCTTATTACAACTAGATGTAAAAATTTGCATGAAGCACAAATTTTTTTGCACGTACACAAAAAATTTGCACATTACACCTGTTTGTAATTTTGTTAATTTTTACACCTATTTGTAATTTTTCCAAATAATTAATGGTATTGCAAGTGTACACGTGAAATGTTTAGAGAGAAGAACATACACGTGTACCAAAGATGCATGTAATAAGTTGGTCCCATCAGTTCACCTTATATTTATACTACTTTTTACCCGTAATCGTGTTTTGCACGGTGGATAATATTATTTACTGAGTATTAATCAATACATATTAAAAAAATGTTCATGAAAACACACATAATATAATATGTTGATAATACGTACTCCCTCCGTCCCAGAGAACCTTTCACACTTGACTTTTCAACGGTTTTGTGTGAGAGTTATTTCATAGTAATACGTTAACAAAAGTTATTTTATATGAATGATATGCTAGATCTTATTAACTAGTATATCATTCATATAAAATAACTTTTGTACACATATTACTATGAAATAACTCACACAAAAATCGTTGAAAAGTCAATTGAAGAAAAAAATCGAGAAAAAAATATATCACTTGCAAACATGAAATTGAAGAACCTAAATTCTCTCACTTCTCGCACCAAAAGATATTTTCTTGGCCACCGTAAAGTTATCGGGTTCATATGATAGACGTATATAATATGTTGATAATGCGTACTAAATAATTTAGAGTTAGGTTGCGGCCAATGGTGAATGATGAAGAAGACATTATATATATAGGGATGGAGTTGCAGCAATCAAATTGATTGATTACATAAATAAATTTTTTTATTAAATTAAATGATTATTAAAATTCTAGAAATATTTTTTCTAAATTAATATATATGGCCAAGATTAAATCAAGAGATTATGATCAATGGCGTCAAATGTTTCCGCTCATTCCCAATAAGGAAATCAATTGGTGTATTATATATTTATAAAAATAAAAAAATTTTATTAGTAGTTCATTCACTCTTTCAGAGAATTATTTTTAAAAAATAATTTTCTTTTTTTTTCACTCGTTTCCGATGTAATATTTTCATAATATTTTTACTTTTTTCGAAAAAACGCATAATTTTTCTTCTAAAAGATATAAATAATGGGAAAAAAATTATTGCAATATTAATTATTGAAGCATTTAACGAACTTCGACCGCGCCGGCTCTCACGAGTATTGTCTACGTTTTTGCTGTATACCATTTCAGAATTTATTATTAACACTGAACATTTTAATATTGAAACTTTTTGAGTTTTAATTTAGTGTTTTCAAGATTTTTCACATTTATATTTAAAACTTAAAAGTCTATGTTAAACTTTATTTATCTCATTTTAGATTGCTCAAAATTCAAAAATAGATATCTTATTTTTGTTTTTCTCATACCCTCTTAAACTAAACTCTTCTAACATCTCTTATTTACATCTCATATCACTCAATTATCCATTATATCCGCCCCAACTAAAGCAATCTCCCTCTAATAAAGTTGAAATGACTCATTTACCTTCAACTTTACACCTTTTAATACTAATAAATGATTTTCTCATTGAAACCCGTGTTATTTTGGCTTGAATAATAAAAATGGAGCGAAAGGAGTATAAATTACAGTAATACATAATAATTTTGTAAGATTTTATAGTCTAACTAATAAAATACTTAAAATATTGAAAATTTGACAGGTATTGGTTGTAAGTTTTAATAATATCAATATCTTTGTAATTTCAACAATATTTCGTCACTTGTGAGTCGGAACAATCAAAATTTCCTCCAAAATTTATATAAATATTAGTCAACTTATTCAGTTTAAATTAATGGAATGAGATATATTGATAATTTTATAATAGAAAATTTTGATAAGTATAATATTATATCGTCTATACAGCAATGTTAATTGGGGATGTGTACCCAAAATTGCTACCTCCAACGCTGCTCGCGGATAGGGCCGTGCTTCTCTTGAGTTTATCGAGTCTGATACGGACGAGGGTCGTGGGCTGAAGAATGTCTATAATCGGGCCCGACGAACGAAGATCAAAGCAGCAGGAGGGAGCACGGCTTTAACCAAAGATACTGGACCATGTTCGAATTTGCTTTCTAATGTCGACAAAGTATGTATGCAAGATGAAGTGGGCCACACTCCAAAGAAGATTTAATTAAATTCTGAAGACTCAAGCCCATTAGCATTAAAGGCCCAATTATTAGTACTAAAGCCCAAAATGTAATATTAGTAGAATAATTCTTGAGAAAGGAATCTGGATATATAGCTGTAAGACACCAGTTCAGAGATATTATCGTGAAAATTGAATTGAAAGCTTTCTTTCTACCAAATCTTAACTAATCGGTGCTCGCCGGCCTGAGCCGGAGTTCCGACGATCGGAAATCAACCGTGATTCTTATCAGAGTCGTTCGGCTCAAGCCCAAAAATGTTGAAAATTTTAAGGGACAAAAATTATATATATATATATATATATATATATATATATATATATATATAAAAGTTTAACTTTTTATTATTTTTAAAGTTTAATATTTTTAAGGAAAATTATCTCACATTTACAATAAAATATTTTAACTTTTTACTTTTCTTAATTACACTCTCTCTACCCTTTTATTTTAATTTTTTACACTTTTCATCTAACAATATTATAATAAAATATTATATTCATTAAAATATGTGTCTTCTCACAAATTTTATAAATTCGAAGGTAATTTAGGAAATATAACTTTATAAAAATGTATTGAACAACTGTATGACCAAGCGGTGCATAGAGTCTTATTTCACTTTCTTTAGGTTAACATTTCGAACCTTGTTGAGGTGGCGGGGTGATGTGAACCGCGATTTTCCGTAAATTCGTCGTTCCGACTCGGGCCGACAAGCATACGAAACCATAATCGAGGCTCTAGCTCAGGCTAGCAAGCTCTCGAAAGATAAATTGACATTAATTTGTCAAAATACTATTCTATTTTCCTCCCCTTTCATAATTATCGAGAGTACAATATATAGAGTTTGAATAATAACCAAATCCCTAATTAGGTGGGATATTTAATCTAATCAATTAGTAAATCAACCTATACTCTAACTAACTAAATCAATCAAATAATCTAAATCAATAACTAATATTTACTAATGTATAATGAAATCTCATCATTACCGCCGCCTTTGAAACGAACCTTGTCCTCAAGGTTAAGATCTCAAAATTACGTCCACATATTCGCAATCGAAACGCGGATTAGGATCGATGGTTGGCAAGCAACGAACTCCTCAAACCTACGTAATTTTTGATACCCAACTCAGTTGACAAGCAACGAAACCCAAACCGATACTCTAGCTCGGGCTAGAAAGTATTCGATTAATAAATCGCGGTTCGAAACTCTCTCAATGAAAGCACCAATGATGCGAACCGCGATTTTCCACACCGTAAATTCGCCGCTCCGACTCGGGCCGGCAAACATACGAAACCATAATCGAGGCTCTAGCTCGGGCTAGCAAGCTCTCGAAAGATAAATTGACATTAATTTGTCAAAATACTATTCTATTTTCCTCCCCTTTCATAATTATCGAGAGTACAATATATAGAGTTTGAATAATAACCAAATCCCTAATTAGGTGGGATATTTAATCTAATCAATTAGTAAATCAATCTATACTCTAACTAACTAAATCAATCAAATAATCTAAATCAATTTCTAATATTTACTAATCTATAATGAAATCTCATCACGGGCTACCGCATACAATTTCCGTGCATATAATTTAACTTCTTCCTCGGTTTTCTTGTACGAGTGAAGTATATTGAATTTATTTACAATATATATGTCTGAATAGAATACGAGAAAAAAATGATTGGAGATTTAATTGTAAGAGTCAAAGTCAAGTTCATAATATCAATAAATATTTTATTTCTAATAAATAAATAGTCATGGAGATAAATAATGAAGTTGAGAATTTGTTAGACAAAGGAAAAAGTGAAAAATTGGAAAACCACAGTATCTAGGTAAAATTTTATGTGTTTCGTGTACACCGTAAGTTTACGATGTTTCACTGGTTCTCTTGATCAAATATTCGATTCTCTTGGTTAAATATTTGATAATTTAAATGCTATTTTTTAATTTTATTAATTTTTTTATATTTTTGGTCAATTTTTATACTCTCGGTGAAATGTGATATAACCGAACTTAATTTTTATACTCCTAATGAAATTCTTAATACTCTTGATCAAATATTTGATACTTTAACTTTTTTAAAAGTGGTAACATCATAAACTTATGGTGTATACGAAACACAAGAGACCTACTCTGTATCTATAATTTGTCTTGTTCCTCGATTTACTTGTACGAGTGAAGTATATTGATTTTATTTACAATATTTATTGATTAATAACAAGATAAAAAAAAGTTGAATTTGTTTAATTAGTATTTAAGTTTAAACTATCATGTCTCTAAAATGGCTTGATCTCAAATGCACTCACCCTATTCTTGCACTTGAATTCATTATAAAAAGTGTTGCTTATTAATTATAATAGAAAAGTGTAACTTTTTATAAATAAAAAGTGCTAGTTATAATAATAGAAAAGTGCTAAGTGTTAACATTATTAGAATATGCTAACGAAATTAACTGAAAAATGCTATAAAAAATATGAGTCTCACCTTATAAGAGACAATCTCGTCTAAAATATATGTCTGGATAAAAAAGAGAAAAAAATAAAGCTTGAAGATTTAACTCAAAGAATCAAACAAGATAATAATAATAATATAAATAAATATTTTAGCTCAATAAACAAATAGTCCTAGAGAGAAACAATGAAGTTGGAGATTTGTTGGATGAAGGGAAATGTGAAAAATTGAAAGATTACGAGGATTCTAATTTTAAACTCGACTCATGCGTCGTAATTGCTAGGATCGGTTCTGCTCGTGGACTGAATTGTCAACTCCATCATTAAAAGCAATGAGGAAGTCCGGTATAAAACATGACAATATATAAATTGAAATATTCTTATTTTTATTAATTTCAGAAATGTAAACTAAAAGAAAAAATCAATTTAATGTAAAAAATAAAATAAAAACACATAATAATTTAAAAATCATAAAATGAATATTAGTATAAAAATTATTTGATGTCAATAAATAAATTACTAATACCAAAATAAGAGTAATATCAAACAAATGATGGATACTATAAAATTAATGGTATGTAAACATAATTTCTGATAACAAAGGTATTTAATTAGTATCCTAAAAATAACATACCATACACGTGTGTGGACTTATTATGGACAAATAGATTCAAAAGAAATTTCAAAATTACAAATAGGTTAATCTTCAAATATTTTTGTGCATTTATTCAAATATTTTTATGTTTTTATTCAAATTTTTTAAGTACATATTTTAATAGAAATGATAGTTAGTATCTTAATTAAAAAAAATAGCATACCCGTGTATTGACTTGATATGATAATTAGTATCCTAAAACAAGATTTTTATAAATTTAAATATTTGGCATTTAAATAATAATTTTTAAATATATAAAACTTGTGAAATATTTTTTTATAAATTTTCATATTCTTCTATTAATTTTATTGTTTTTATTAATTTTTAATAAATTATTTAATCAATAATGCTATATATAGTGGTAATGTAACCTATTGTAAACGATTTTTGGATCATTTTAAAAAATGGGAGCAATTTAGGGACCAAAATTACTTTAAAAAAAAAGTGGACCATACTAAAGAATTGGTCAACTTCGTGGATAAACATTAAAATAATAGTAGATTAAAAAGTTGCAAATTTAATAATATTAAAAATAATAATAGTATCAAAAAATGATGGATGTTATAAATTAACTGAATCAGAAATTTAATTTCTGATACCAATCATAATTAGTATCAGAAAAATCATAATTAGTATTAAAAAATATTTGATGCCAAAAATAAGTGGTAAATAAATAAATTGCAAACAAAAATAATAATTGTATCAAAAATAATGGATGCTATAAAATTAACGGTATCGAGAATTTAATTTCTGATACCAATAAATATTACTAGTATAAAACAAATATTTGATGCCAAAAATAATTGGTATCAATAAATCTATAAATATATAATACACCAACCGATTTCCTTTTTGGGAATGGGCGGGAAAGATTTACGATCATTGATGTTGATTTCATAATTTAATCTTAACCGTTTATTTTAATTTAGGAATATTTATTTTTCTATTTTGAATTTTAATAATTATCCAAAAATTATAAAAATATATTTTTATTATAATCTAATCATCCAATCATACATAATTTTCAATAAGTTGTCTTTTTATTTTTGGCTTAATTTCACCCCATTCGTTGATCTCGACGTCATCGACATCATTCGGTCAGTTCGCTTTGGTCAAATCGCTAAATTAGGTAGTGTTAATAACCCATCAATCTCTCAATTTCACTCTATAATTTTAGCATCAAAATCTCCTATAAATTCTGCTCATTTTTTTTTCATTTCAACCACAACTCACCGATATTTTTTATGTTGTTTTACTTGGTGTCGTTCATCATCATCATCTTTGGCATTATCAAACAAAATAAATTTTATAACTCATCATAGGTTTGAAGATTTGAAGATGATCGTCATGACATTATCAAACAATTCACCGTCATTTTTCAAATATTTAAAGATTAGTTGATGATTTTAGAGTTGAAAAAAACTTCAATAGGTTATTCATCATAGTTTGCAATTATTTTTGAAGATTTGAAAATTTGATATTTTTTTCTTATTGATCAATTATTTTCTTAATTCAATCAAGTTTTAAATTGTAAAAATGATTTTTTGTTTATATTAATTAAAATTTAATAAACAATATTAACCACCGTGGTTATGGGCAAAAACTAGTAAATTATTAATACCAGAATAAGAATAATATCAACCAAATATATGGATGCTATAAAATTAATGATATGTAAATTTCTGATACAAAAGATAATTAGTATCCTAAAAATAACATAGCATATACGTGTGTTGCCTTGTTATGATAATTAGTATCCTAAAAATTAATGGTAAATTAAATGTGTGATACCAAAGATAATTAGTATCCTAAAAATAAATACCATATATGTGCGTTGACTTGTTATAAAAAATTAGTATCCAAGAAAATTAATGGTATCTAAATAAATAAATAAATTAATGGTAGCAAAAATAAATTTATGATACCAAATATTCTTTGACCGTGGTGACTTTGTTTAACTCCTTCCTACCAAAAGAAACGCCAAAACCGAAGTCGAAACCGCCTATCTATCAACATTACAAACAACAAAAGATGATGGACTAATGCCTAAATTCCTCCAAACAAAAGCCCTCTTTTGCAAATAACACTTGCAATCAAGCCCTTTTCCGCAAATAATCCCTTTTGTTGTTTGGACACGAGACGAGACTATAAAGATCCCAAGCTTTGATCAAAATTTAACTGCCTATTGGCTTTTCCTTGATCAATCTCAAATCTTACTTCCTTTTGCTCTAGTCTCCATCTCTTGTGCAATGACTATCAACGGTGCGACTACCATGCTTCAGCCTCAGCCTGAGGAAAAAAGCCGGTAACCTTCGACGCGGCGGTCCTGAAGAAGCAATTAAACATACCACCGCAGTTCATATGGCCTCATCACGAGAGGGCTTGCGACAGCCTGCCGGAGCTGGAAGTTCCGTTGATCGACTTGGACGACCCGTCCGAGCATCTGAGCTCATCGGGAGGCCTGTCGAAAGCACGGATTCTTTCTAGTGGTGAATCACGGCGTCGATGAAAAGCTCATAGCGGATGCTCATCGGTGCATGGACCATTTCTTCGAGCAACCCCCTTCACGAGAAGGAGAAAGCTCAAAGGAAAGTTGGTGAACACTGTGGGTACGCCAGTAGCTTCACTGGAAGATTCTCTTCCAAGCTTCCATGGAAGGAAACTCTTTCATTTGAATACTCTGCCGATCAGGACTCATCTCACATCGTGGAAGACTACTTCCGCACCACATTGGGACAAGATTTTGCTCACTTGGGGTATGTTATTAGAAATGAGTCAAAAATTAAATTAAAATTGAACGGACTGCATCCTATGCATTTGGTGCACACAAGCAGGGAAAAATATTTTTAGGGCCGTAATATAGATGGTTGTGTTTTAAGAACAATAATTTTACAAATTTGGAAATATAGGACATTAATTTTTTATTTTTCCAAATGAGGCCATTAACTTTGTTTTTGGCTCCTTAAAGTGCAAAAAAATAATTTACCGTTTTAAATTTGCAAGAATTCAAAATTTGCGGGCCTACATTTGCAGCAAAACTAATAATGGCCTGCTTTTATCAAAATGAAACATATTGTTCTTTAAGGTACGGGCCTAAAAATATTTTTCCGTGTGACTCACTTACAGATTCCTGCAGCTAATGTTTAATTGGGCATGCAGGAAAGTTTACCAAGAGTATTGTAGCGAGATGAGCAGATTGTCGCTAGGGATTGTGGAGATTTTGGGGATGAGTCTGGGCGTGAAGAACGACTATTTGAAGGAGCTGTACCGAGAAAAGCGAGTCGATAATGAGATTGAACTACTACCCGCCGTGCCAGAGGGCAGAGCAGGTCTTAGGCACAGGACCTCATTACGATCCCACCTCAGTGACCATCCTTCACCAGGACACCGTGGGTGGACTTCAAGTCTTTGTTGACAACCAATGGAGGTCCATTACCCCTAATCTCAACGCTTTTGTTGTCAACATTGGCGACACATTCATGGTAAGTCATACATTGTTTTCATGACTTAATTATGTACTACCTCCGTCCTAGAATACCTTTCATATTTTTCTATTTTGTCCGTCTCACAATACCTTTCACGCCCTTAAAACGGAAATCCTCGACAAATTTATATACCCCTCTCAACCATTTTCTTTACTTTATATATAAAAATTTACAAAATTAGCCTCAAAACCCCAATTATTAATCTTCTTTGATATGGAGGAAGTATGTATATACATAAATTTAGTTTTGGTGCAGGCAGTTTCAAACGGGAGGTACAAAAGCTGTTTGCACAGAGCAGTGGTGAATAGCAGGAGTACTAGGAAATCTCTAGCTTTCTTTCTGTGTCCAAAGAAGGATAAGGTGGTGACACCACCGCCTGAATTGGTGGACTCCAACTACCCAAGAAAATATCCTGATTTCAGGTGGCCTATCCTCCTTGAGTTCACTCAGAAGCATTACAGAGCTGATGGCAACACTCTCACTAATTTCTCCAATTGGCTCCAACAACACCAACATATCATTCATTGAACTCATCTTTGATTCATGGATCGAAGAACCAAACAATAAACACTGTTTTTATTTTTATTTTTCACATATCAATAAATCTTGACATACCACCATTTGTCCTTCGACCATATGCTAAATTCCAACGTTTCTACTTTATCAAAATACGGACGTACTCTCTCTACCTTTATTGATAGCTTAACTTGTACTTCCTCTGTCCAAATTATGTCATTTTTTTTTGTGACAAAAGCAAAAGCAGCAGCATATATATAGTGATGATCTTATTATCAATTAGAAAGAGGGGGTGAAGAGAGAGAAAGTGAGAAAGGGATAGAGTGTGGAGTGAAAAATAAAAGAGAGTGAGATGAGGGGAATGAGAGAAGGGAGAGAGATGAGAGACAGAGAGAGAGAGTGAATATGTAGTTTATTTTGTTATATTTACCGATAGAGAGAAGATATTGATTTCTTTAATAATTATATATTAAAATTCAAATAATTTAATTATTTAAAAATTAAAAATTTATAATTTTAGTTTTCTAAATTTTTGCCAGACAATGCATTTCAAATTTATGGATTTGAAAAATTCCTCCATAAATTCACTTTGAAACCTAACAAGGATTTAAAATCAATGGATTTTCAATTCATAGATTTTCAAATTCATTTATTTTGGTGAAAATTTATATTTATGTATGATGGAATGGACTCTTTTTAATTTAATTTTCCTGCTCATGGTTGTAGTAAAGTTGATGGCTTGTACCTCACAATTAAATGGTTGTTTGCAGTACACTAATCTTTGTTTAGTTTAGTATATATATGTACCCTTTCACAATAAAAATTGTGCTTATGAATTAGTAACCTCGGATGGGTATGGGATTTCAAAATCTCAAGGTATGTGTAATCTATTCTTTTACTACTTTATCTTTTTTCTTTTTTTTCCTAAATCGACTCATCCAATCATCCATTCACAAAACACCCAACATGATATTTAAAAATATATGTACATTATTCATTAGGAATTTCAAAATCAAAATTTACAAGTCTGGTCCCCCAACCCCTATCCATTAATATCAAACATAAGCATCTTTTAATAAGTGCATACATTTTTATCGGATAAATGATGACTCGACTTTTAGGTCATATACAATGAGCTCTAATCACTTTATCTATATTAATTTGTCAATAATTGGAGCATACGTTCATGCGCAGTAATAATTGAATAATTGGATAATTGCACTTGATTTTAAATACGACTTTAATTTTATTAACTACTTACATTTGCACGTAGTATGCACGTCTAAAATAATAAAGTCATGAATGGCAAGATATCAAACAAGATCATAGAGTCCGTCAAAAGTCCAAGAAAAACAAAATCCACAACCAATTAATCCAATAATATAGCTAATTAGAAATACATATATATACGCGAAAGACTTGTTTAACTGAAATTAAGCTATTATTTATAAGCTGAAATGGAAGACGTGAAAGAATAGAATTGAGGATTATAGTTACCTAATATGATGGTTTCTGGCAATTATATATGCATGCACTGCGGTTGGTCTGTTGTACGAGCCAGGAATTTCGATCGGGCCCATTTATATAATATAAAAATATATATAGAAAAAATTATAAACTAGTACCTTTTCATAATAAAAAAATATTGAAAATAATTGGTTACATTGATATTTAAAATTACAAATTTAATACAATTAAATTATAAATATCAATTTATTTCGTTATTGTCTTCAAAATATTGCACAATAAATTCTTAATTATATATCCTCACTATATTTATTTTATATAATAAAAATTAGAGCATTAATCAACAAAAATAATAATTTTTAACTTTAAATTTAAACTATCTCAAAATTTTCAAATATTTATAAAAAGTTATATATAGTGTCTCAGAAGATTAATTGAAAAAGAATTTTGAAGTGAAATAAACAATGTGGTTTGTGAAAGCTAAAAGACTAATTTAAAAGGAAAAAGAAAATAATAAATAAATTTGAAAAAGAATTTTGAAGTGAAATAAACCGTGTGGTGTGTGAAAGCTAAAGACTAATTTAAAAGGAAATAAGAAAATAATTAATAAATAATAATATATTATATATAAATAATATTAAACCAATAATGGAAACATAATATATATATATATATATATATACATATATATATATCCCTATATTACTAATAGGGAGTTTGTTTTTGCTTAGGTATCAACTTGTGGTGAATTCTCGCTAGGTGTCAATTTTTAAAGAGTTTGTTTATGTATAATGATTATGTGTCAATGTATAATTAGTTACCTATAATTATTAACATATTGAGTAAAATGATTAAAAAGAATTCACTCAATTATTTTACTTTACACCCTAATGAATATATATATATATATATATATATATATAAGTATTATTAAAAACCTTAATATAATTATATATGATATTTATTGCAAATATACGATATATATACTATTCGAGTCATATTTATGTATCAATTATATAAAAAAATATATACTAATCGCTTTTTTTCTATTAATTGTAAAATAAATTTGAAATAAATCTTATAGTAAATTTTCACATAACTATAATAATTCTAATACCTAGCATGATTGTCATACAAATTAATATTACCATGATTTAAATTTAATATTATAATTACACAAAATTTTATACATATATATTATTTTAATATATATATTTATTATTTAAAAATATTAAATATTTAATATATTATATTATAAAATTTATTTAAAGAACATACCGCTGGAGGTCATCTAATATACATACATACGAAAGTTTAGAAATTCCGTGTGGGCCTGGGGGCAATTGTGGCTAAGTCCCTTGATGCGTATATATCCAATCAATGGACTCAATTTTTCAGCCTTATTACATTTATTTATATCCAATCAAACGAAATCGTATATATTTGCTTTACCTAATAAGAAGATTTCTGTCAATATTATCTGGGGTAAAAATTTTTAAGAAGCCGTAACTTAGGTGGGTGGCAATTGAGGTTCGTAACTTTTCGAAATGACAATTAAAGCGATCTGTAACTTCTAATAGTCGCAAATTGAGGCCGACTTAGTAAGAATCAAAGTAACGGACAGTCAATTAACTGACGGAAGTGCCAAAGTGAGAGCAAATTAAACTTTGAAAACTATATTGAAAGTGAATGAAAATGATAGACCAAATTTGTGGGGGAAAAGAACAAAACTTTGCGTACTTAAACTGATAAGTACCCCAAATTTGTCTATATAAACCGGTGAATGGAACGAACTTAAACACATCCTCATCCAACCTCAAACATCTAAATCCCTTTCTTTAAAATCCTCATGGAATTCGAATTCTCCTCGTTCCTCCTCCTCCTCCTTTCGTGTTTCATCATCGTGTTCATCTTTAGCCAAACCCGTCGCAAGCCAAAGCCTAACCTCCCTCCGGGGCCATGGAAGTTGCCGATCATCGGAAACCTGCACCATCTTGCTGGATCCAATCCTACCCACCGTACACTAGCCGATTTGGCAAAGAAATATGGACCCTTGATGCACCTCCAGCTTGGCGAAGTTGGCACTATCGTCGTGTCTTCACCTGGAAACCGCCAAAGCTTTCTTGAAAACACACGATACCATCTTCGCCTCGAGGCCGTCGCTCCTAGCACCGGAGATCAACTGCTATGGAAGCACGGACATAGCGTTCGCCCCGTATGGCGAATACTGGCGACAGCTGCGGAAAATCTGCACGCTTGAGCTATTGACAGCTAAGCGTGTCCGATCATTCCGACGTATAAGAGAGGAAGAAGTGTTGGACCTCTGCAAATGGATAGCTTTGCATGAAGGGTCGAAGATAAATGTAGCAGAAAGAATTAACATGGCGAATCTTGGTATTATGGTTAGGGCTGCGTTTGGGAAGAAGATTGGTGAAGTTGGTACAGCACTCAACGACGTAATCAAAGAAGCTCAAGAATTTTTTACAATGTTTAACGTTGTTGATGTGTATCCTTCCAAGAAATTCCTGCGTTTCTTCAGTGGGATGAAGAGGAAGATAGAGAGACATCATCGGATTTTGGATAGGATAACTGACGGCATAATTGAGGAGAGAAAGCAAGGCGATGCAACCAAGGGTGGCCATGATGATGATGATGAAGAAAATGACCTTCTGGATGTACTGTTGAAGTTGCAGGGTGATGGATCGCTTGGAATTCCGCTAACTACTGAAAATATCAAATCTGTTCTATTGGTGAGTACTCTAATTCTTCAAAAAAAAAAAAAAAAAAACAGATATTCTAAGTTCAATTTTGATAGTTCTCTAGAATATATATATATATATATATATATATATATATTAGTAAAATCGTCCTTCTCCAAAAAGTGACACATGTCACTCCTCTATTTTTTTACATGTGTCACAATGGAGTTGGAGAGAAATTTTCAAAGAAATTTAAATATAATTTTAATTAATAAAAAGAAGATGAAGAGGTAAAAAGACATTCAATCTTCTCACCCCACCAATTTTAATATAAATATTTAAGAGGCCTATTTTTTCTCTCACAAATAAAATTAGTGACTAAATTATTATTTTTCCCTATTATTTTTAAAGGCCCATTACGGAAGACAATTTTAAAACTCAAATAAGTCATTTTAATAAAATTTTGCTTAAAATTGATAACATTATTCTAATTGATATTACAAATTCATTTTTAAAACTTAAAAGAAGAGTTTTTTTTTTTATAATCAACATCCTTTAGTTATTATACTTTTACTAAAATCATATATAGGTGATTGTTATGATACTAAAGGTTGATCTCCAATATATTTCTGCTACAAAGAAGTCGAGCACAATATTATTATACATTGGGTCTCTGAGATGTATCTCTTTGTGAATGTGCTTAAATATATATATGTCTATGTACATTCTTTACTTTTTTACAAAAAAATATTACAATAGACCCGTGCATTGCACGGGTAAAAATCTAGTGTATAAAAACGGTAAATAATTTTTAGTCCCATAAGTTATCCCCATTTTATTTTCGATTCACGATTTTCAATAATTTGGTTAACATGACTAAAATCAAAATAGAAATGACTTATAAGACTAAAAAATTATTTCCATATAAAAATGCAGATAAATTGCACTTTTGGTCTCAACAGAATGAATGGTCAGCAAAACAATCGCTTTTTTATACTTTTGATCTCGTAATTTTTTTACATTTTTGGTCCATAAGAGAATTGCAGTTTTGGTCCTAAGAGAATGGGGTAATCTGCGTTGGAACCAAATTTGCGAGAAAAAAAAATGGACCAATTTTACACATAGGTACAAAAAGAGTTTTGACTCATTTTCTTAGGAACAAAACTGCAATTTACCCAAACGCATATGAAGAAGATCATTCGACAATGAACGTTCATGGAAAACGCTCTTGTTGTTGCCTTGATTTTCGCTGTAATTAATTTGATAGAAATTGCTCATAAATCTTATCATTAAACTATAAGAATCACAAATTTAGCCCGTGGTAATTTTAATTTACTTTCAGAAACATGATTAGTTTTAATCCTGCAAATTACACCTCTTTTGGTTCAAGTCTTATCGACTTTCACAAAATAAAAATAAAAAAGTCCAATAACTTATTGGTCAACATTTTAGTCCAGTATGAGGTGAAACATTCTGGTGACACTAACGTAATAGGGAGTGATTTGTCCACAGGATATAGTCTATATGCGGTAACTGGATTAATTTATCAAAAATTGAAAGTTATAGAATTATTTTTAATTATTGAATATTGACAGGACTTAAATCTAAATAGAGGTAACTAAACATCTTCCATTGCACAATGGTTTAACATCTTCGGAAAAAAATTAGGCCTGTAACTTAGGAGGTTGTGTTTTAAGGACAATAATTAAACAAACTTGTGAAAGTAGGACATTAATTATTTTTTTGACAAATGTAATTATCTAGTTTTTTTACAAGTTCGTAAAATTATTGTCCTTAAAACACACCGCCTAAGTTACCTGCCTAAAAATATGTTTTACCCCAATATCTTCTATTTCACGCGTAGGATGATTGACAAGCATGATAGGAGAGAGAATATTCACAACAAACACATCATATATATTCAAATAATGATAAATTGCAGTGTAAAATGAGATGTTACACGCTAGCTTTTGCGGATCTTTCAAATTAAATTAATAAAAAGATAATCACAGAATTTAATTATATATGTAACAACAGGATGGCGCTGGAGTGGAATCATCAACAACGGCTGTTGAGTGGGCATTTGCAGAACTGCTGAAGAACCCTAGAGTCCTGAAGAAGGCACAAGACGAGGTGAGAAGTGTTTTTGATGGAAGAAATACTAGTGTCGATGAAGGCTACATCGAAGAACTAAACTACCTCAAACTAGTCATCAAAGAGACTCTCCGATTGCACCCACCCGCACCGCTCTTGCTGCCCCGAGAAAGCAGAGAGCGCTGCGAGATCAACGGCTACGAGATACCTGCAAAAAGTTGGGTCCTAGTGAATGCTTGGGCATTAGGTAGAGACCCTGACTATTGGGAGGATGCACACATCTTTAAACCAGAAAGGTTTCTGGAAAAATCCGTTGATTTCATTGCGAGTAGCTTGGAGTACATTCCTTTTGGCGCTGGGAGGAGGATCTGCCCTGGAATATCATTTGGAATTTCCATAATGGAAATAGAACTAGCCATGCTTCTCTACCATTTTGATTGGATTCTGCCAGATGGAATCAAACCAAACCACGTTGATCTGACCGAGTTACCTGGACTTACAGGACGAAAGAAGTATGCCCTTTCTGTAGTTCCGATTGTTAGAATGCCATTGCCCGACAATTAAAAGGTCTCAGGTTCGAAATCCTTGAACTGGGCAGTTCATACAGAACTTAGCTTTGGCTTCAATAAGTGCCCTTGTTAGTAGACTGTGGAATTGGTATCCCAAATTAATAGGCCCTTTGCTGGATACCCGAGTCATTGAATATACATACATATGTTTGATTAATGAATATTATTGATCGATGTACATTTCGATTTCTATGTTCCATTTTTCGATTCTTTTTTCTGGACCAATATCAGTAGACAAATTATGAGATTATTGCTATAGTTTTGCAGGTGTCGGGCATCCAGACAATGAAATACAATGTTGTATACCAACGTTGATACAATTTGGAACAATTTTAGTCCCGTGGTGCGTTTGATTGACCTACCAGTTGAGTCGATGGTCTGTGTTGTGGGGACACTGATCAGAATTGATGACTCTGCAACCGTGACCGTGCCCCATTGATCTTACATAGACTTGAATTGTAGTCTAAGTATCGTGTTTCTCTTTCTTTATTTCCAGCATTAATATACATGTGAGATGCATGTTCTTTCAATTTCAAATAAAAAAAAAAACATGTCACATATATATGTATTAATTAATATAATATTATATAAAATTTTATATAACACGATTTCATACATAATTATAATAAAATTCGGCAAGCATTCAATATTAAGGGTGTGTTTGCAAATTCTAGTGGGCTGTAAGATTTTTCTTTAAGCAAATTTCTCTCATGACTTTTATTTTTTAAAAGATTTTTAAACAGTTAGTCTAGTTTGAAAACACCCCTAAATGGGCAAATTCTATTATGAACAATGGTTCATTGTGAAACTTAATTCATTTATTAAAGGATTTCAATTGTAATAATTGAAGGGTATTACTTATATTACTAAAGAGTATCGATTGTAATAATCAAGAGTATGGTATCGATCACGATAACGGAAAGATATTACTTATATTACTAAAGGGTATCAATTATGATAAGACTTATATAGTTATATTACAACAAGACAACATTACGAAGAGTATTAGTAATGATAACTAAAAAGTATGACTTATATTATTAAAGGGTATTAGTTAGGATAATTGAAAGGTAACTAAATCTATTTTTCAATGTGGATCAAGTGTTACCGTGAAACTTAGATTCACGTGAGACACACTCTATTAAATGAAGTGCTATTTATAAAAATACAAAATTGAACCCAAATTTAGGTTTTGATTTTACTTTGGTCTACCTAAATAATCCAAATATTGACCTATGTTTTATATACACTGGCAAGTAACATGTGCAAAATTTCATTAAAATCATTAATGTTGATATAGTTTGAATAAATTTTATTGTAAAATTAATTTATAATTAATACTATTTAGTGAAATAATTAATATCTCTCAATTAATACTTGTAATTAATTTTTATCGGGCAAATGGTGACTCAAACTCATTATCTTACAGCATGGAGCTCTAACTACTTGAGCTCCATCAATTTGTCTATTACTCTTTATGAAATAATTAATATTTTATAATAAACAACTACTCCCTCCATCCAAGGCCATTTGCAGTTGACTTTTTTCAACGGTTTTTGTGTGAGAGTTATTTCATAGTAATACGTTTACAAAAGTTATTTTATATGAATGATATGCTAGATCTTATTAACTAGTATATCATTCATATAAAATAACTTTTGTACACATATTACTATGAAATAACTCTCACACAAAAATCGTTGAAAAGTCAATCGCGCAAATGTCTCGGGACGGAGGGAGTAATATTCTTCAAGAAACAACTAATAACTTTAAAAAAATTTACCGTGAAATTTGTCAATCTTTATATTGTCAACCTTATAAAGTTTTGAAAATATGTGGGTAATTCTTCCATGAACTCTAAAAAACAGTGATAGATTTTGTATATAATACGATAGTAGTTGTACATGACAATAATAGAAGAAATCGAGTTCATGGGATAAACCAAGTGCATCTAATTTTTATCAAAATATATTATGGGTATTAATTAATTGCTTAATTTTCATTTAGAATTTCATTAAAGTATTTTTAAGATGCATTAGGAATGATTGACTATAATAAATTAAGAATTAAATTCAATAAAAATTAAAAAAATACTGTGACTGTATAATTATATATACTATTTCTGTGAATTCATAATAATTCTGTAAAGAATAACAATTAATTAATCATAGCTTAGAAAATAGACTTTTACAGAAATAAAAATGAAACAAATTTTGCAAAAATTTGTATGAGACCAATTTATGCATGAGACCAACAAATTTTTTTAGTTTCAACTCTAAAGATTGTACATATATATATAGATTACATACGAATATCAAATGTAAGTACCAAGATATACTCCTAACTAAGTGCACATTACTGTATTTTATGAGTTGTTATCCGATTTAAGGACCGACCAACTCCACTCTCCATTAGCAAAGGCCCCAGTTGAAGACTAAGTAAAACTCTGTACGGATAATTCAACACAAAAATTTATAGCACACCCGAAGGTTTCAAACCAATACGCTCTGCTAATAAACACATACTGAACAATATATATATATATATATATGTTTAAATTCAAACAAATAAAAAATTGAAACTAAAAGCAAAAAATACTAACTGAAATTCTGGATAAACAAGTGATGAAACATAAAGTAGCATCTGGATCTCTTGGTTAAACAATACCCAATTTGCTCTACTAAAAAGAAATCTCTGATCCAATTCAACATGTCAAAAATGGTTGATATAACAAGGAAAATAAAATTCCAGAACTTAAAAGAATTCTAGCGAACATGCATATATAATTACCAAGCAACAATATGATAAATTTAGTTGTTCTCAAAAACAGATCTTCAACAGAGTAGCATCTCTTAATTGATTAGTTAAATCAATTAATTTCGAAAATTGTCCAGGTTACCTTCTTCCACCATTCTATTCTGAGAACCATTTTGCAATATAGAGTCGACATTATGATCACCTGTGCACAAAAACAGACAACTTCAAAATTTAAGGAACGTTAAACAAATAAAGATGATAAAAATAAACAGATATATAAGTTTGCTTAAAAGAAAGAAAGTGACGATCATTCAAAACAAACAAATAACAAGACATGATGGTTGCCTTATTGATACGGCTTAGCAGAGGAGGAGTAGACCATTGCAATTGCTAATATTTAATTTAAAGCAGTGAAATGGTCTTAGCTATGAGCTGTCCCACCCTATAAAATTGATACTAAAGATTGCATTAGCTAACGTGTCTCTCCCCAAATGCAGAAACATAAGAACAAAATTTCAGATCATCATGAGTACTATTAAACATTCATCAATTATCATAGATAATAAGAGATGAATTTACTCATTAACAGTGTATAATTCAGGGATGAGTAGATAAGCATTAAATCTGAAAGCTATAGCATGAAAATATCACCTTCTGAGAACTGAGGTGCAATCGATTTAAATTTTAACTGAGATTAACGGAGAGTAGCCTATCTCGTATTTAACAACAACTGGCCCAAATATGTTGAATTTTTCGGCGCTATTGCGAGCGACTTCTGCATCGGAACCTCGCTTAAATATCACCTTGGCACGACCAGAGTCACGATCAACTTCAGTCTCCGATTCCATCAATGACCCAAATCGCCTAAACATTTTATTTAGATTGATTTCAGATGGTACATGTTTCCTCTCAGCAAAATTCAAGAGAAGCTCTGCAGGTGAAGACTCCTGTTTCTGCTTATCATCAGGTCCCGGTCTCTTCCTAGAATGTGATGTATGCCATGTTTTTACCGATGACGTGGGTTGAGGATTTGCAGTTCGATTCTGCCAATCATGCCTTAGTTGCTCCGCAGAATAGTCCTGGATAATACTTGGCTGTTCTCCGGAATGGTTCTGAACAATCCTGTCTTTCCAATAAGAGTCAATTGCATTATCGAATTCAAATCCTTCACCAAATCCAACTGTTTCAGCCTTTCTCTTTCTATCTTGTTTGTTCCAAACATTTGAGTTTCTGTCATCCCAAGAGAACGTGTGTGCACTATTTTCGATATCTTGCCTTCTCTTGGAATCCTGAGTCAACAGAAGTTGTGATATCTTTTATCCGACCCATTAGGTAAAGGATCAAGTGTTTTCCGTTTTCTTGGGGAAATTGATTTTCTGAGATCATCCTCGACATTAGTATTCAAGTTATTATCTATCAAGTCCGTTGATGTTAGAGAACGATATCCCTTAAAGCGACAAAATGCAGATAACTGCGCTTTAGCAATCACAAGATCCAAACGATTAGTAGAGGAAGATGCACAAAGTGCCAAATTATGGATATAATCAAGAAGTTTATCTGGTTCGAATGAATTAGCTCTGCTTGAGTTATCCATGCTGCATCTCCTGCTTGATTCTTCACGTATTCCTGAATTCTCGATAACCTGAGTTCCAACTTTAATGTAAGAATCTTTAGGTACACAAGGGCACGTTAAACCGAACTCGACTCTTCTTGAAACCTCTTCCAAGGCAGAGTTGACTGCACTTTGAAATGCTTCAGAATTACTCTGCTTCTCAATCTGGGAAAAGTACGGCATGAACGGCTTTAAATATGACGCATCATTCCAAGCAAAAGTTCGCTCACCAAAATATGCTACCAAATGAGAGCCTTTTCTGTGATATTTTATAGCTTTCTCCGACGCATCTGCCTGATCAAATATTTGCCCTGGCCACCATGGATGGTTCTGGACTTTTCCCCAAACCAAATCTGATTGTGCAAAATGGCCCTCGCTTGTTGGATTCGATGGACAATACATTCTGAACAAGCTTCCCAACTTTATGGATTCTTCGCTTGACAAGTTCGCTTCGAAGTAGATTCTTGAACATTGGATACAATGGCATCCATTTTAACAATTGAGTGTCTACTTTCATCGACAATTTTGGTGTCCATATCATAATCAGTGTCAGTGCTTGTACGTTCAGCTTTGACCTTAAAAGTTCTATCTTTACGACTATCAGTGGCTGAGACTTCTCCTTCTTCAGTCGCAATAACTATAACAACTTCTCCAACAGCAACATCAATCCCACCAAACTGAACATTATCTTGATCTTCAGCATTAGGGTCGAGAGGAAGCTCAGAAGGCACAATTAGTGCACCATCTGATGCATTAATAGCCTCGTGAAAGATCATAGAATCTCCACACAGCTGAGCAAGATCTGCTAATATCTCTTCTTTTTCTGAAATTTGATCATTTTCTTCAACAACAGTTGCCACATCAACTGCTTCACATTTAACAACCACAGGCTCTATCGTTGTTGATGAAGCCACAACCATTCCACTAATCTCGGGATTCCACACCTCTTCGTCTAAAACATCCCCTTCATTCCATTCCATAGCCTCCGAAGTTTTTTGGCTCATGTTTTCTTCTCTGTTCTCCCACTCATGACCCTCCAAATCCCCATTTTGGCCACTGACACCATTAACAAACACATCAGATCCCACAACTTCCACCATTATCTCCCCCTCATCCACATCTTCGTAAGACCCCTCAACCTGGACCTCGCCGCCCATGCTTTCAGAAAGAAGCTCAGTAGGCAATTCACTGCTCAAAGGCATCTTTGACCCACCAAGTCTACTACCCGAACCCACATCCTCTTCCATAATCAAGATTTCTGCCTCAAATTCACACCTAATAAACACATAAAGTTGACAAAAATCAGAGGAAAAATAATTTAAACCTAATAGCTGAAGTACAAAAGAAATAATAAACCTAGCACTCAAAAATTCAAGAAAATTGCAATGAACATTTGTAAATTGAAAACCCACATTACAGATACATTTCCAAAGCTAAAAACTCAACAGCAGTGATCTTCGGAACTAGAAACTGGAAAAAAAAAAAAAAAAACAACACTCATAATTTCAAAAAAAAAAAAATTGCTAGAAACATATAATCTGGAAGAAAACCCACATTCCAAAACTTAAAAAAAAACTCAAAAGCAGTGACCTTCGAAAACTAGAAACTGGAAAAAGGAAACAGCTGAAGCACAAAAACCTAGCAAACTAATAAATTGACAAAAATAGCAAGAAAAAAATTGGTGTTGGTGTAAATTGAAACCCCACATTGCAGATACATAACAAAAGTAAAGGAATACCTCAAAACTGCGCTGATCCTGAAAAAACTTGAAACAGGGGTTCTTGAGGGTTTAAGAGAAGTGAGATAGTTTAGTCGATAAAGAAAGAGTCTTTGACCGTGACAGCTGATTTCTGAAACGGGTTAACAACACATCAACGGAATCGAAATCAAAAAGTCTGAAATCAACTCGGTGCCGTTTGCGGATACGCCATTCATTAAAAAGCCGTCCGACTCTGTGAATTGTGATTTTACCCTATTTTACCGGGAAGAAATATTTCCTTTCGATTTATTTATTTACCATATCAATCCGATAGACTTTGGAAAATTATCTTTTATCTCATGGCTTATATACCCTCTATCTCCGAGATACATATATGATCGCACATATGGAAGGCATACTTATAAATAAAAATGGGAGAAATTTAGTAAGATTTAAGGTTAATTTTATAAACTTTAAAATATAAAGTAAATAAATGAATTAAATTATGTGTATGTGTAAATTTAAAATTAATGATATTTTATATAATATTCGAATTTAGATAATAAAAAATTATTTTAAAAGTATAAAATATATTGAGAAACTGAAAAAAGTATCAATATAAAATATATTTTGATACGAAGAGAGTAATTTTATTTGTATCATGCACACAGTAACAATAATTGTGATGCTGATGTGGCACACCTCCACTTTTGTTTTATGTTTTGTTCACCTACGATTCACTAGGTCTAATTAGTTATCATATTAAAAGAAAATAAAAACCATAAAATAATACGTCGATCAAGAGGTAGGATCCATTAAAATTTTATAAGGGTATAAATCTAACCCTAAATAAAGAAAAAGAAGAAATTCTATACAAAAATTTTTTAAATAAGTAACGTGATTTTGAAAACCACTTACAAATATATAGTGGTTTTGGGAATTTGTAAAACTAAGAAGGGCGCCCAACTCTTAGGCGAATATAAAAATTTTAAGGAGCGCCCAAGCCAAGTGTAGGGCTCCCCTCTTGCTCATCATCGATACAACCTACCTTAATTAAAAAATTTATATTTTGAGTGGGCGCCTCTTCCATATCCCTATATTACTAATAGGGAGTTTGTTTTCAGCTTAGGTGTCGTCATGAGGTTAATTTGAATGAGGTGTCACATTCTTATTAAATGCATATATATGTTAATAATCTATGTGTCATTTTTCTATTATTTATAATTAATATATGGCATCTATGTGGCATTTTAATATAGGAATTAATTAAAAATATATTTCTAAGGTGGTTTGAACCTTAGACCTCTTGCACAATATGTATAATTTTTAATAAATAAGTTAATATATAAATCTTTAAATATTTTAAATATCTATTTTATATCTAAAAAGTGTTATCATATGACAATTTTTAAACATAAAATTATATTTAACTTAAGCCTATAAATGTATGTAAGAAAAATTGTGGTTGTATCAACTTTTATAAAAAAAAAAAAAAAAAAACTTAATATAATTATATATGATATTTATTGTAAATATACGATATATATATTATTTGGAGTAATATTTATGCATCAATTAAATAAAAAAATTCTATTTATCGTCTCCTTTTTTATTAATTGTAAAATAAATTTGAAACAAATCTTATAGTAAATTCTTTCACATAATTATAATAATTATAATCCCTAGCATGAATTGTCATACAATTAATATTACTATTATTTAAATTTAATATTATAATTACAATTTTTTTATACATATACATTATTTTAATATATATATATATATATATATTATTTGAAAATATTATATATATAT
Source organism: Paraleonurus japonicus (assembly GCA_030762865.1). Classification (NCBI taxonomy): domain Eukaryota; kingdom Viridiplantae; phylum Streptophyta; class Magnoliopsida; order Lamiales; family Lamiaceae; genus Paraleonurus; species Paraleonurus japonicus. The sequence continues at coordinate 8,084,512 of CM061053.1, forward strand.
ATATATATATAATATATTATATTATAAAGTTTATTTAACGAAAATACTGCGTAATACGCGGGAGCTCATCTAGTTTTCAAATAATGAACAGTTTGTTAAGGATTCTTCTCTTTTTCAGAAAACGTATATATGATAGATACACAAAAAAATTTAGGATCAAGTAGAGGAAGAAACAACAATACTATTTTGAGAGCATAATTTTGTGAAAGTAAAGGTGCGAAAAATTTTAATTTTTAATTTAGTTACTGTATTTTATTTATAATACATTTTTATTTTTGTAGAAATTTTTGGAAGAAGATTGGATTTGTATACATTTAGAAAAAGATTGATTTTCTTTTCATTTTCAGGTTGGTATTTACTTTGTTGTATTGTAATTTACTGTATTTTGAGGTTATTTATATATGTGTTTAATTGCTTAAATTTGAGCTCTAATTGTAGGGAATTTGATGATTTATGTGATTAAAATGTGTGAAAAATGGCTTGAATCTTATTTGTAATAATAATTTTGATTTTTCTAATTTTTTTTTATTTAGGAAAATGGAGTTTTGAACTTTTGAACAAGGAAGAAAACTCAAGATTAGTGAAAGAAAGCATGAAAATTAAAGTTGAAAATGGCACAAGGAAGACACGAGCAAAACGAATCAAGAAACGAGCCGAAATGATGAAATCGAGCATCAAAGAGATTTGCTCAACCTGTACCTTCTATCGAGCAAGTGTGCTCGCCCGAGCAGACCTCGACTTTCAGAAACTTTTCAAGTTCGGGACACTAAATTCTTGCTCGAGCCATCATGCTAGGTGGAGCGGTTCTTTGCAACAAGTTATAACACGATTTTTAAGAGCGGTTCCTTGCAACAAGTTATAACACGATTTTTTAAGTTGTGCTCGACCAAAACGTGATCGAGCACTCCTGCTCGGTCGAGCAACCTCCGGCAGATTCAGCCATCGAATTTTGACCTAGGGACACGTGCCCACATCACCCGAGGGGTATAAATACCCCTGTTTTCGTTTTTAGCAAGGAAGCAGCAGCAATTTTCTTAATTTTTTCATTCTCAAAAGATAGAACACACTCCGTAGCTAGTTTGTTTTACATTTTTCTAGTTGTCATTCAACACTATAGTATAGTTTAGCTTTTATAATGCATTTATTAGAATTGTGATTAATCGAGGGGTATGAGAGATCAAATGCGGTAGTTATATATAGTTTAGCTTTTATAGTGCATTTATTAGAATCGTGATTAATCGAGGGGTATGAGAGATCAAATGCGGTAGTTGTATGTTTAGGACACCCGAGAAAGGTTAAATATATTAAGCAATACGTATGTTATGAAAACTTGCTTTTTCCAATTAACAATAATGAATCAAGATTGAGAAACACAAAAGAGAATGAAAAATAAAAACGATGAACACAACAATTTTTAGAGTGGTTCGATCAAATGATCTACATCCATTATAGTGATCTCCTTCTCTTTCATTAATCAACTGATACAAGATACAACCTCAAGGAATTGATAAGTATTCAAGATACAAGATATAACCTCCTGATTTCCTTTCCAATCCTACGGATAACTGATTTGTTGCAGCAAACACTCCTTAACACTCATCAGATTAAGGACTACAATGATTCACAACGACTTGTATGTTCCATTATGTGATGAAGTGTTGCTATGCAATGTGCTTACCCCTTCCTTGATTAAACTCAATTAACACCAATTTAGTTGCAATTAAAGATTACCCAATTAATTATATCTGGAGCATATTCTCTCTAACGTATTTCTTTAAAGCTAGTTTCATAATTCAATTTTTACCTTTAGTTAATTCTCTAGTTTATTAATATTTGTGTTTGGTTAAATTTGTTGCAATATTCCAAAATCACTTTAGTTTCAATAGTTAAATGACAACGCATAATTTTAGGGTCTCATTGCATTAGATCATTTTCCTTGGGTTCGATATTTATTATTTGGTCTAAATTTTTACATTTGCTACTACGACGATCCCGTACACATGCGGGTGAGTACTAAAATATTTATCAAAAATGATTTTTCCAATTAATATGGTGGATTGTGTATATTACTGAATATGAGATAAAATATTATTAGAAAGTATTTATTTTTGTTATAAGGTATTAGTTTTTAATGATATTAGTTTTAACTAGTATTTTTACCGTGTGATACACGGTTTGAATATTAATAAATTTAACGTGAGGTGAGTTAATATTTTTACTAAAATGTAAATTTTATGAGATAAAATATATAATTATTTCACAATTATTAAATTAATTATATATATTTTTAATTATATACTAAATTTATTATAAATATTATTTTTTGAAAATAATATTAAAAATTTAATAAATTTATAAAATAAAAAATTTGATTACTTTGAAATTTTTGAATAATAATAGTTTTTATTGGATATTTGATTACTTTTTAGATGATTTACTAATGAAATATTTATTTCTATTTATACAAGTTCAAATCATGAATGAATGGTGGAGACTTTTAATTTAATAGATGGGAATAATTTATAACATTTCAAAATTCTCTACACAAATAAAATATTTAATAATCATTCCAAAATGTTGCAATATGTTATATAATATTTCATATTTATGTGTATTCAATATCTTAGAGGAAATATAATTTAAATTTTGAGTGGAAAATATGAGTGACAAATTTTATTGATGGATATTTTAATTAATCTAACCTTCTTTTATTACATTTTTTTATTAATGGTATATCAAATATGAGTGATATTGGAATAATTGTACGTTGTGGAGGAGTAAACGTTGGATTAGAAAGAGTTGATCGTAAGATTGATTATAACGATTTACTTCGTTTGTTGTGTGAGATGAGTGACTTTTATTTGAATGAGTATAACTTGAAAGTGTCTCGCAAAATATGCGTACACATCAAGTTTTTTCCATTACATGCAATCGTGACCTTTGATTTTTTTATCTTTGGTTTCAGATCGGTTGAACTATATATTCTCAAATATATATTACAATACCTATCATACACGCGTTTTCGCAAAAAGAAGAATATGATGCTTGGTGGTCAAATGGTTTTGTCCTCCTCGTCTCCACGCCTCGTACGATGTCTCGCAATGCACTGCTCATTATTTGAAAATGTGAAAAAGGGGCGCCCGCCCACTCAAAATATAATTTTTTTAATTATGGCTAGATTGTGTCGGTGATGAGCAAGAGGCGCTCTACACTTGGGCGCTCCTTAAAAAATTTTATATATTTTTTTATAACTGTTGCATGGATCTTACGTAAGAACGCCAAAGAGGTGGGCGCACCTTTTAGTTTTGCAAATTCCCCAAAAACCACTATATATTTGTTACTTATTTAAAAAATCTCAAAATCAAAGTAGATTTAAAAACCTATCTCAAAATCATCACATTGTCTCACCATTCCTATTCATCTTCACACATATTTGTCCAACTCTTAGAAATCACGGCTCGCATTCTAATATGGAACGGACCTTTCCCCATCTTCATCATATGATACAAGACTCTTCCTCAACGTTTCTTCCCGTCGCTTAAATTTGATTCTTGGAGGGACACAATTTTAATTCCAAGACAGAAATAGGGATTTGAGACTTCGAATTATAGAGGAATATTTGAAGGTTGTTTATAAATAAAAATCGAAATTTTACTTAGGATAGGAGTTGACAGCATTCTGTAATCTACACATAATTTTGTGTCATTATCGAGATAGATTATAAAATTCTTCTACATATTGGAATAATTAAGTTGGAGTTATAAAAATTTAGATGGAGAAATATTTGTCTCTTTAACGATAATTTTAAGTCAAACTCAAAAGGCTTTGTGAATATTTTAATGTATTTGCAGGCAAAGAAAGGTTTCAGGTTGGATGTTATTTACGTAGAAAAGCATGGACAAATTTTGCAGAAATTAAAGGTGATCAATGTGTGATGATCATGCTACTCTTGGTAGCTCAATGATCAGGGAACATAAAATTTATTTCTATATGCGTGTCTTTTTTTTTTTTTTTTTTTTATGGAAACAGAAATCCTCTATCTTTTTATCTTTTTGAATTGACACTTAAAATAATAGTGTTCATTTAAATTGTTATAAATGTGTTACAAACCTTTTTTCTGAAATATTTATTGTTTTCAATTTATTTTATTTTTTCTATTTTTGTGATAAACTAGAGAGCACTAGCAGATTTTTCATACATTCAATTTTTAAGGGATGATTATAAAATTTTTAAAATATTTCGATCTTGTCTATTGAATTTCTTGTCCCAGGAACGATGGTTGAGATAAAAATTTTGATCAAAATGTTTAGGAAGAGATTATGGGAGTGATTGAGAGAAATAATTGTGTTGGTAATAATTTAAGAATGACGCTTGATATAAAATCTAATTTTATAACTATTTATATAAGGATATCATACACATTTTACATATATTTAGTAAATAATCTTCAATTTATCGACTATCAGGAACAAATACAATGGAGAAACGTCATCAGTGTAATCTCTTCAAACAATAATTTATCCAAAAGATCATTGATTAATCATCATTATCTCTTTCGTTCTATAAACAATAAATTATCCAAAATATTTATTTAAAAAATCAGATTTAAATAGTTGTACAACAACTTCTCAGAATCAATGCAAAAGTTATTTATTTAATCAATTAAAAAGCATCATAAAATCAATTTAGTTATGTTAAATGTGATTCCAAGTTGTTAATATTGTTTGCAAACACAAACACGTATATTATTTCCCAGTTCTTTGGGACATTGGCAAGAACAACTAGATGCATTAAAACTAACAGAGTCTAAGGAATATCATTAATGCACATCAAAACCTTATCATTTCCTTGAATACAACAAAATAACATCTCTTATACAACCAAATAAAGACTAGATACCTATCAGAAGATCACCCCAGGTTACCTCCTTCCCAGATGCCTATTCTCAGCAGCCTTCCTCTTTCAAGATTTCACCTCGACCAATTCTCGATCGCAAGTCCCAACAATCAGACAACACGATCCCCATTAAACAATGTCTGCGAAGGAAAAACGAGATCTTTAATCCGGATTTGGGATTTCAGTTTCCAAAATCCATAAAACAAATATCTTCCTGATTTTCATATCCAAAGATTTCAAAAGCAAAATGTTGCTCGAATGCACTTAAGTCCATACAGAACATCCAGAAAATAAGCAATCTATGACAATTGTTTATTTAAAGTTCAATGAGCGAGAGCAAATGAGAAATTTTCCATCCTAGAGACGATCACTCAAGTCATCGGTCCGTTTTCCACCTAAATGTTTCCAATGAACTACCAACAGACAAACAATTTGGCAAAACCAGAGCAAGAATTGGATTTTAAATGGTGATGCGCCTTCTTAATATCAAACAATAGAAGAGCAATATAAGAATTATATATAGAATATTAGTATTATGTAATAAATAATCTCAAGGAATGAGAAAGATAATTACCATTATACCATCAGAGTCTCATCTTCCTGTGGTTGAGGCATAGCAACTGGCAATATTTTCACAGAGATCACTGGTGAGTACCCAATCTGGTAATTAACAAGAACTGGCCCGAAAATGCTGAACTTTTCTGCACTATTTCGGGCAACTTCTGCATCAGAACCTCTCTTGAAGATCACTTTAGCACATGCAGATTCATGATCAACTTCGGTCTCAGATTCCATCAGAGGCCCGAATCGTCTAAACATTTTATTCAGATTAATCTCCGACGGGACACGGTTCCTCTCTGCAAAGTTCAATATCAGCTCTGCTGGAGACGACTCCTGCTTTCTCCGTTTAGCATTCTCATCTTCTACAGTGGGTGTAGTTGGAGATACCGCACTTGAAAATCTCTTCCTAGAATGAGGTTTACGTCCCGTTTTTACTGGTTTTTCTCCACTGAATGGCACGACTTGAAGATTTGCAGTTCCATTTTCACCCTCGTGCAGTAGTTGCTCCTCGGGATAATTTTGAACGATCCTATCTGTCCAATAAGAGTCGTTTACATCATCAAATTCAAATTCTTCACCAGAACCACCTACTGTTTGTTCAGACTTCTTCTTTCTACCTCGTCTATTTATAGCTATCGAACTTCTGAATCTCATGAAAAAGCCCGGATATTATTATGGAAACTGTGCCTTTTCTTGGGATCCAGCGCCACCAGCTCGATTCTTGACAGCATCTCGCTCACAGATAATGATTCAGCTGAAACAACTGCACTTTGTTTCTCAGATTGCACGTATATATTCTGAGAGCCATCAATTATCGTTTCATCCTTTATTGATGGTGCGGACCCCGTCAATTGGCTGGCTACTCTACGAATGCATTCACCAATTTTGAAGGAAGGCTTAGGAGCTTGAGTTGCTGAGTTGGATACCTTTGCAGCATAGACAGTTACCCTTTTCTCTGACCCCTCAGCTAGAGGATCGAGCGCTTTCCTTTTCTTCCCAACCGATTTTCCAAGATCATCAGCACCAAACTCGTCTTCATCATCTGGTGAATATTCCCTATCCCCCATTAATTCCACCATGCTTCTCTCCTTCTTAGACTGAGAACCCTCTTTTAGAACATGTCTACGCTTTACTTTTTCAGTATCTGCATCACTTTCAAGCAATTCTCCAGATAAAGGAAATTCGGTTAGGGAACGGTACCCTTTAAAACGCGACAAAATGCAGACAATTGTGCTCGAGCGATCACAAGATCCAATCGATCAGCTCTAGAAGATGCACGAGATGCCAAGCCCATGATATAATCAAGGAGTTTATCAGGCTCAAAATGAGAGGCCTGTGTAGATCGATCCACACCAAATCTTTGGCTTGCTTCTTCTCGTATCCCAGTATTCTCCACAACCTGAATTTCGATCTTAGCATATGCATCTTTGGTATGCAAGAACAAGCCAAACCGAGCTCCACTCGCCTCTCAACCTCTTCCAAGGCACAGGTGACTGCATTGTGAAATGCTTCAGAGCTACTTTGCTTCTCAATCTGTGTAAAATGTGATCTGAAAGGCTTCAATGCAGATGAATCATTCCAAGCGAAGGTTTGATCTCCAAAATATGCTACCAAATAAGAATCTTTCTTGTGATATTTAATAGCCTTTTCTGAAGCATCATCTGGATCGAATATCTGGCCAGGCCACCAGGGATGGCTTCTGACTTTACCCCAAACCAAATCTGATTCGGCAAAGTTACCCTCGTTTTCAGGAGGTGTTAAATAACCAGATTGGGTCATTCTGAAAGAGCTCGTGGTGCTTCAATTTTTCTTCAGCTGACAACTTCGATTTCTCAGTCTCAGAAGGTCCTTCAGCTACTAATTCAGCATCAACCTCCTTTTCACCATGATCAGATTCTTGTTCCTCTTCCAAATTACCGAGTTTTGTTTCAGAAGTATGACCTTCCAAAGTACCAAAGCCATTGCATTCTCGAGGCCCGTGATCTTCTTCACTAGACTTATTCTCAAGGCTCTTCACCTCCACGGATTCAATCTTTTCAATTTGAGCAGTATCAGAAACAGGTGTGACTTCATTTGGCATCGAATTGGTATTCTCAATCTTACCAACCTCGTGATTTGATGTTATGATTATTTGCTCAGAAACCTCTTGTTTCGTAGGTAAACCACATTCTTCAGAATTGACAATAGCATCATGACCCACAGCATGATCTTCTACAGCCATTAAATCCTCCTCCTCAACCTTAGAGCACGCGCCTTCTTCCACAAGCTGCATATTTTCAGCAGAATCATCAGCTGCTGGAATTTCAGATTTAATTTCCTCAACCTTTTCACAAGATCCTTCTCCATCCACAACTTCCGCTTGAGATATCACAGCATCCTGGCCATCTGTTTCAGTACCCAGTGTTGGAACAGGCTGGTCATTTTCGAGTTTATCTTCTTGAATCTCAAGATGTGATTTGTCACTGTCTACTACATCAGTAACATCACTATCGGTCAATTGAGTTGGTTCATCGGAGAAAACTTGGTTTTCATGAGCCTTACGAAGTTTCTAACTCTGCATCAGTCCCCAAGCATTCGCCGTTACCTACAAAACAGAACAATCTAGCATATTAACATTTGATAACATCACCTCTGAAATCCTGTACATAATAAAATGCCTCACCTGTAGCTTCCTCTGACAGAAGAACTTTCATGAATGGATTCCTGACCAGCATGAGAAACACCATCGACCAGATCATCTGACTCAAGCTTTGCAACATTTAAGCAACCTTGATTCTCATCCTGAACATCAGAGACTTGGGCATCAGATTCCTCATGAGACACCAAATCTGCATTGTTATCACGATTTGCAGAATTATCACTTGAGGGTGATACTTCTTTTCTCTCTTGTTCAATATCAGCTATTTCAGAAACAGCTTCTGCAGAGTGGCTCATAGGTTCCGGGGTAACTAAGTCAGCACTATCCTTATTAACTGCTTCATCTTCGGTACTCTTCTCTTTGATTATCACCACGGGAGCTATTTCAGAAACAGCTTCTGCAGCATGGATCATTGGTTCAGGGTTAACTAATTCAGCAGTATCCTCATTAACTGCTTCATCTTCAGTACTCTTCTCTTCGATTATCACCATTGGAGAAGGCTCTGTAACTTCATCAGTGGCTGCACATTTTGCAGAATCATCAGCTGATGGCAATACTTCTTGTTTCTCTCCAATATCAGTTTTTTCATCCACATCAGTTTCTTCTGGATGGTTCAAAGGTTCAGGTGTTACTAAATCAGCACACTCCTTAGTAACTGTTTCATCTTCGGTACTCTTCTCTTCGCTTATCACCACAGGAGACGGTCCTGTAACTTCATCAGTGGCCGCACACTTTCCAGAATCATCGCTTGATGGCAATACTTCTTTTTCTCTTCAATGCCAGTTTCTTCTGGATGGTTCAAAGCTTCAGGGGTCTCTAAATCAGTATACTCCATGGTAACTGCTTCATCTTCATTACTCTTCTCTTCGCTTCTCACCACAGGAGATGGCCCATTAACTTCATCAGTGGCCGCACGCTCTGCAGAATCATCGGATGATGGCAATACCTTTTTTCTCTTCGATCTCAGTTTTTTCATCAAGAACAGCTTCTGTGGGATGATCCAAAGATTCAGAGGTACCATCATCCTTAGTAACAGCTTTAGCTTCAGTTATCTTCTCTTCAACAATCTCCATAGGAGACGCCCTAAAACTTCTGAATTCGGCACAGGCACTGCTGATGAAAACTGATCATGGCTTGCAGTATTATCACTCGAGGGTAATACTACTTTTTTCTCTTCAATTTCAGTTTTTTCATCAAGAACAGCTTCTGTGGTACAATCCAAAGATTCAGAGGCAGCAGCATTTTTAGTAACTACTTCAGCTTCAGTCTTCCCTTCAGCAATCACCATAGGAGACACCCCTGTAACATCTGTATTCGCCAAAGCCACTGCTGATGAAGACTGTTCACGGCTTGCTGTATTATCACTCGAGGGTAATACTTTTTTTTCGCTTCAATCTCAGTTTTTATATCCACAGCTTCTGTGGTACAATCCAAAGATTCAGCGACAGCAGCATCTTTAGTAACTACTTCAGCTTCAGTTATCTTCTCTTCAACAATCACCACAGGAGACGCCCCTGTCACATCAGTATTTGCCATAGTCACTGCTGATGAAGACTGATCACGGCTTGCAGTATTATCACTCGAGGGTAACACTTCTTTCTCTTCAATTTCAGTTTTTTCAATAAGAACAGCTTCTGTGGGACCATCTTTAGTAACTGCTTCAGCTTCAGTTATCTTCTCTTCATCAATCACCATAGGAGACACTCCTATAACTTCTGAATTCGGCACAGGCACTGCTGATGGAAACTGATCATGGCTTGTAGTATCATCACTTGAGGGTAAAACTTCTTTTTCCTCTTCAACCTCAGTTTTTCATCAAGAACAGCTTCTGTGGGACCATCTTTAAAAACTGTCTCAGCTTCAGTTATCTTCTCTTCAACAATCTCCATAGGAGACGCCCTATAACTTCAGAATTCGACACAGTCACTGCTGATGAAGACCTGTCAACTGCTTCAATTCCCGGATTCCATACCTCATCATTTACTACATTAACCCCAGTTGGTTGCAATGCACTAACCTCATCACCCTTAACATCAACGGATTTACATAAAGTGATATCTACTTCTTCTCTAGCTACAAACTGTTTTTCATCCTTCGACTTCGAGGGCCCCACTACACTTTCCCCCACCTTATGCCCATCCCCTTCACGGGAGACATCCATAGCTTCAGAAACATTATGAATCTGAGATTCTTCAATTTTGTCCTGCAAATCTCCAACTTCACCCGACTCGAGATTACCCTCTTTATCCCCACTGATCCCATCCACATAAACATCTGAACCCACAATCTCAACCATGATTTCTCCTCCATCTCCCCCTTCAAAAGACTCGTCACCCTGAATTTCACTACCCATTTTTTCTACAAGGCTTTTACTAGGCGAATTACCACTCAAAGGCGCGGCTGCGACACCAACGCCATCTTGCTGATCTTCCATAACCAAGATTCAAATTCCTAGATCAATACTTCAAATTTAATAAAGGAAGCGAGAACAACTTTTCAAGAAAATCCATAAAAGAGAATTATCTTTACCCCTAATAGTATAAGTGTCGACAATCTACCAGATACACAAGTAAACTCAAGAAAATTACAAGAAATTAACGTTTGCCAAGTACGGAAAACCCACGTATAATTACATAAAGTTAAGGAAGAATACCTCAAACGGAATTTTGTTTAGGAGATTGGAAGCTGGGATTCTTGAGGGTTTTTAGTGAGAGAGAGGCAGGAGGGAGAGAGAGAGAATAAGAAACAGTAGAACTAATAAGTACTACTGTTGTTGAGTTGAGATTTAAAGGAAATACTGAAATCAAAATTACAATATTTAGCCGAAAATATTTTTTTTTGACTGTCGAAAATATGGTAAGTTCTTGTCCTGGTAAATTTTAAATATGCTAACATCACAAGACGGTCATCTTTGTACGTATGAAAGTTGCTTGTGTGTCAGGCGATGATACGACCCTCGTTCAAGCATATACGGAGGGGTTCCCTGTTACCATAGCATTTCACTCTTCGTATTTTCTTCTTTATTTGTTTCTGTACTCAGTATTTTTCAGCTATTTTGTTTGATTTTTTTAATTACACAAATTTAAAATTTATCGTTTTAAAAATGGTAAAATTATTGCTTGAGATGATCTAATGTGACGCGTTCTGAAATAATTTTCTTATCAAGTACTAATTCGAACTGATAATTCGTTAATTTCTACATAGATATATATCTTCACCGCCTATTAAATAAAGTTAATCAATTATTATTTAATTAATTATTTATATAAAGATCATGATAAGCAGTAAACATATAAATTTATATTTACGTGTGGGCATATTTTTGTTTTGGCTAACTCAAAAGTATCATTTTAACTAGATTGACGGCGTCGGAGGACTTCTATTGAGAGAAGTCGGCGTCGGAGGATTTCTATGATGAGAAGAGCATATCGACGCCTTCTATGACAAAAATCAGTTCGAAAGCAATAAAAGATGACAGCTTCTTTGGGAAGTCAAAATAACATCAAATCAAGGAACATTGTGATCTTAGCAAAGATGCAGCCTTCTTACGTATCGGTGAAGGAGGGTTATAATGAGAAATTACAAAAAAATTGTACTAATTAGCAATTAGAAAAAAATTGTATCTATTATATAGTGTTAAGGGTATAAAAATTGTATCTAATAGTTATGAACCCTTAAAAATTACCATAATTCATAGGTTTTAAAAACAACTTTTAAGATTATAAATATACAATATTTTGTCTTGTCAGCTTACCGCACATTTCAGTAAATATAATAAGTTAAAAGTTTTCGTCAAATAGTTCAAATTTACCGCTGAAGCCTGAGGGGTGGGTTATACATCTTTTTCTAAATCAACACACAGTATTCTTGGTTACGTGCAACAGTATTTTTAACTATTTGGGAAGAAATCGGATTTTATATTTCACAAAAGTGTATGCGTGACGGTCTTATCCACAAGTCGTGATACATTTACATATTTTTATAATATTTATATTTAAAAAGTACCATAAAAATATATAATAGAATGATCTCATACAAAATTTTCTCTTTATAAAGAAAGACATTAAAGAAATATGCATCTAGTCTAGTAAAAAAAAAAAAGAAATATCGATCAAAATTTTCAAAATATGAATCTACAAAAAGATCTTAATATTAAAAATGAATTGAAAAAAATTTTAAAAAAATAAAGAAAGACAAGAAAGCATATGAATCAGAAAATAATAATTTTCGAAAAAATAAAACATAAAGCAATGATAATACCGATAATAATTTTTGAAATATGATTTTGCAAAAACAATCAAAAAGAAATTGATCGTCCATCATATCTTCATAGATATATACCGATCATTGACTTAAAAATATGAATCTTCAAAAAGATCACAATCTTCGTGTAATGCTTGTGTAAACCTGGATGCATACAATGAACTCTATTTTTATCATTCTTGTCATGCATATGCACTAATATAAGCAAATATGATGGTGATAATATATGTACATGATAGTAGTGAAGGTGCATGACAAGATAGTAAAAATAAAGTTTGACCCGGTTCATACAAGTTTTTGCCATCTTCAAAATACAATTTGAAAAAAATCATTAAATTCAACTCTCATATGATGAAATATGCATCTAGTCTAGTAAAAAATCGAAATACCAATCAAAAAATTTTTCCGAAATATGAATTTGCAACAAAAAAAAAAGGTAAAAAAACAAAGAAAGATGTTAAAGCATATGAATCTCGCAAAACAATAATCATCGAAAAAACGAAACATAAAGCAATGAAATACCGATCGTAATTTTTAAAATATGAATATACAAAAATAATAAAAAAATAGATTAACACATTAAAACATATGAAATAGATTAAATCGTAAATAAACAAAAAATAGATTAGAACGGTACGACATATAACTTAATACACATCCTGGAAAAAAAAATCAATGAAAGAAATTAAAAAGATAAATGAGAAGATCGTTTAAAGGAGAGAAGAAAGAAATCGAATTTGTGATGAAAAACAAATGAAAGATATCAAATATTTATAAACTAATACTCCCTCCGTCCACTAAAAGTATGCTCGTTTGGTTTTGTGATTTTAAGAAAACGTAAATAAAGTAGATAAAGTAAGAGTATTTTGGGGTATTGTGTGGTCCATTTATGAGTTAAGTGGTTGTATATGAATATAAAGTCGACAACATATGAAAAAATTAATGACGGTTAAATGGTGAAGCAAAACAAATTGTTGAAAAAAGCAGTGTGAGATACTTTTGGTGGGACAGAGGAGTATGTAAATAGATGGATGACTAGCATTAAAACTTAAAAAAAAAAAAAAAAACAACTTATAAAATCATGATCTAAATCAATACTTAAAAGTTAAATAAATAAAAAAAGATAAATTTTAAAATAAAAGAATGTAACTTTGTCATATAAACTTTCTTAGATTATAGATATTTGATAGAAATGCAAAAAATATTATACATCGTGCACCACTAAAAAAGTTAGTATTAACTTTTCACAAGTAATAATATTAGTAGTGCACGCACACTTTATCATTCAAGTCATTTTACCAGCTCTACATACGATAACTAGAATCGTATATTATACGACAAACGAGTTGTACGTACATGTGCAATGTTCGTCCTTCCAGACAAAAATCAGGGTACATTAAAATCTTAACGATCACAATCACAAACTGTTACAAAGTTTTAACAAAAGAAGTGTATCAAATCTGCTTGCAAGCAATGTAAAAATCACTCTCATTATCGTAAACTAGATTGTTCGAAACAATTACAGAGCATAAATGATAATCACATTACTATACTTCATTCAGATACGAAGATTTCCAGGTACATGAAACGGGATCAAGTATTCAAGATCAAACTCTAGCTTAGCCTTCAGCTTCCTGCTTCAGACAAAAACCTCGTATGACTCCCTGTTTTATGTCTATGTCTAATTACACGCACATAGTAGCGGTAGATGCATATATTACAGATGACAAAATGGACTTCGATGTTTGAAGTTGTGGATGACATTCCTAGAACATGTATGACAAAATATGTGGTTACTCTCAACGACCTAACCTAATACGCAGTTTGAAACCTTAGGGCTAAATAATTAGGACTCCTGTGAAACAGGTCTTCTTCAAAGTAGTACAAATCAAATTCATGGATTTTTTTAATTTTTCTAGATTTTATCAGTATTAATATGTGCTGAAAATCATTAAAACAGAAACATACTCGAGGGCATAAGCAGATAGAGGTGATAGTGCAGGAAGAACGAATGAGAGCGCGTTTTTTCTCATTTACTTATATGGAATTCAAGGTGGGTAGGGAGATGGGAGCTTACTCAATAATCGATTTGAGAGTTTGAGTAGCCAAAGCCTTGAGGGAAAGAGCCTTGATGAGGAAACTGCAAAAGTGCACATGTTTGCTTCTTAGTTACATCGTTGTAGATGATACATTTTCAGACGGCAAGGAATCAAGAATACCTGTGGATTGGAACCCAACTGCGTTCCTACAGTATCTTTATTAGCAGCTCCATCAGCGCTCCTAGCAGATCCCTTGGTGTCACCCTGGCCAGAGGTAACAACTCACTATGATATCACAGATGTAATGACTTAACTTGGAAGAAAATGCTTATTTATTACATACCTCTAGCTGCAACGTCAAGACCATTCCATGTAATCACCACAGCATAGTAGAAAGGGGGAAAAGAAACGAACATGATTAGTTTGGACTTTCATATAACTTTCCTTCTAGTTGAAAAGAAACAGCCAAAATAAGCTTAAAAGCATCTCTCTATATACCAGATATGGAACCAACACAGAATATAGAAATCGGATATGGTGAGAGCATTTAAGATACCTCTCTGTACCTCGCCAAATAGACCTTCAGTGGAGCAACGTATTCCTCGAAACCTAAGGTTGCCATAGCCCATAACAAATCATCCCCGTTGATTGTCTTCCTTTTCTCTTTCTGACACTTATCACTAGCTCTATTGACAAGTGACAAAGCAAGGAGAAAAACGTCATTCATGAAACTAAAGTTCTCATGGTAAACATTTGAGCTAATTATCGCTTGCAACTAATCACGAGTCATATATATCTCGTGACACATGTAACGTTGCATCATTCATATCACAGACAGAGATGAAAACTGGTAAAGCTAACATTCTCTGAATAACAGGCAAAGAAACCTCCATCATTAAGATGATAATTATTACCAAGAGAAAAAGAATAACTCAAATCTTCTAAATATTGTAAACCAAATCCCAGCACGGATAAGAGTTCACCACTTGTATGGTAGTTAGTACTAACCCAACAGAGATTCTTCAGTGAATTCAAATAATCAATTTAATGAATTAGCAAGAATGGTCAAAGGAATGTTACAATAATAGTTAATAAGGTAGATTTTCTTGTACAAAAATGTCAATTGTAAAGAGAGGCAGTCAGCCAATCTTAGGATACGAAGCAAGGTGACGCAAAGCAGCAGTAACAAGGGAGTATGCCATGTGTGTGTTGCTTAGAAATAGCTTTACTCAAAAAATCCATGTACTTGAAAACCACTTTCTTTCAACGGAGTCGCAAGCTTTACATAGTTGTGAATCATAAATTAAATATTACTCAAGAAAAGGATTCAATGTGAACGGAAAGAGCCAAAAAAGAAGGGAACTGAATGAGAACAAACAAGTCAAGGAAAAGAGTCACAAGTGCTGAGAGAGATAAGGTAAAAATCAACAATGTAAATACAAGAAAAATATCCCCTTCTTCCCACGTATACTTAGGGCGCGCATTGATCAAAATTCATAAATAGGAATTGTAAACGGAATGAACATGAGATATTGTGGTGGTTAATGAGAATAAAAAATTACCAATTCACCTTCATCATACTTAATGAGACTCAAAATAAATTAATTACTACTCATTTTGATTAATCATCTCCTCCAATAACCATTTTTCCTCAATCATTCAACAATTCCTCAATTTTTGGGTCACGTAGTCCGTGAAATCTGGAAAATATCAACAAAAATCAAAGAAGAATAAGTGCCAAGAATCAGTATAAAAGCAGGAACAGATGAGTTTTAAGTTGCCACATTGTGAAGAGGTGTCATGTTATCATTGATGGTGGATAAAACCAACAGTCACACATATAAAATGAGCACCAGTGAACCTCCTACGTAGCATTGTAAACAGAACCTGAGGATAATTACAACAGCTCACAAATGCAACAATTTCTGAAATAATTTCATAAGTATATTCACTACAATTTTCAAACTGTGTGCGTATTGCTGGCTTTCCAGGACCGTGTACATCTTACATTTCCCGGGGAAAGTTTATTTTTGGCAAAGACCCCACATATACATAAATTTAGTACTCACATAATGAAACACACATCAAAGCAATACACAAATGCAATAATGACTTACAATGAACAGAAAGTAGAATGAATACCTGTACAAGACTCCAAGTAAATGCGTTGGAGATAATAATGAAAGCATAATTAGTAGTATTCATTTGACAAACTCATCTATCATGATGAAAATTGAAACTTGTTGGGAAATGAGACATTTGAGGTCAATGAGATCCTTCCCTGATCTTGAGACTAAACTATAGAATACAAAGAACACGAAGTGGAAACAAGAACAAACCCACCCATTCTAACCCGCCCTAAAATGAAACAAAAATTCACATAATTGAGAAAAGGGGAGAAAGAAGTTCTACAAATCAGGTGACATAAATTACACAAATACCACTACAATCCGATGCGAAACTTAAATAACACACATTAAAAAAAAAAAAAAAAGAATTCAAACATGGTTTCAAATAATTGGTATACTGACCAAGACTTTTTCAGTTAAGGCAGGAACTACATATAACAAGCAACACTAAAATCAAAAAACACATGAACTCAATCAACTCAATAGAAAATGCAAAGACAAATACACCTATAAACACAGAAAACAACACATCCATAGAAAGCAAAAATAAGCCTAGAATAAGAAATTCAATAAATAAAATAAAGTGGTTGTGAAAAAGTAGTATAAGGTCATACTCGCTAGTGACAAAGCTGATGAACTCAGATACACATTCTTGAACGACGTCCTTGGCATCTTTAGCGATCTTTCCATTAGCAGGAAGGGATTTCTTCATGATACGACCGATGTTCGCAATCGGAAGAAACCGATCCTGTTCGCGGACGCTGGACGGCGGGCTCTGGTCTCCGCCGCCGGCACCTTCGTCGTGGCTACCGCGGCCACCAGGACTGTCCTCCATCCTTCTTCCTCAGAGCAAGAAGCAAAACCCTAATCCCATACACCAAACAAAGAGGACTTTTCACCATAAGAGAAATCACTTACAGAAAATATATAAAACAAATCAACCTCGGAAACAAACTAGTTGCAATTCACGTCATAGCATTTCACACATGTAACATCACACACACCATAAACACACTCGGTGCGCGTGAAGGTTGGTAGAGGGAGAGGTGTAGCAGTACCTGAGGGGGCTGGGATTTGTATTTGGCGCGCTGGAAGAGAAGAAAAGAGAAGAATGATTGGGCGATGAATTTGGAGAAATCTGAGAGCAGAGAGAATGGGATCGGACGACGGAGAGATGAGGAAGGAGACTTGCTTGTTACTATTATACGTGGGTATTTGCTGTAAATTTAGAGATTCTCATTATTATTTTACTCTTTTTAAAAAACCATTTTACAGAATTAATTAAGTACTATATATACAAAAATATTTTATACAAGTTCATAGTACAACGCGGAATTGAAAGAATATATATATTAATAATTTTAAATTTTTATTTAGTTGAATTAATTCAAATTAACTATAGTGATATATATTTTTTAAATATTGTATACGAGCAATTTAAATTTTATTGTTTTTGTATCAATATTAATATTTTTAAGGAGAGAAGGGTTCTGTGAACTTTTGAGATTTTTTAGGGGGATGAGTGAGAAATATGAAGAATATAATAACATCTTATTTTAGAAAAAAAAATTTAAAAATTTTCAGAGGGTTCTAGAGAATTTCAAATAATTATTGGATAAAAATTTTGATTTTATTTTAAGAGATGGTTAGTATAAAGGATTATTATAAATAGGTTTAAAAAGTAACTCAAAATTGCAAATAAGTTCATTGTGCAAAAATTTTTATATCTCGTGTAAATTTATCTTGTACTCATGCAAATGTTTTTAAACCTATTTATAATTTTGATTTTTTTAATTTATTTACGAGTATAAATAAGAGAGTCATACGTATGTATATTTAGAATGAATTTTGAATTAATAGAGGTTTAAATTACATAACTCTATATATGATTCAAGATTTTAGGGGATTCTGAACTTTTTTCTCTTCAGTCGTAAAGATATATAAGAAAATACAAAAGTATTTTTTTAAAGTTGTTACATTTTCTTTAGCACTTCTGGAATATATTAATTAAGTGGTTAGTTTGTAAGTTCACCCATATTAAGAGTGATTTTTCTAGAGCATTTCTGAATTCTTTTCTGTAATTCTCTGTATCATCTTCTTCAATAAACAAAATGAAATTTCCTTCTATGAATTTCTACATCAGTCTTCAGGTACTCGTGAGCCTAATTCACTATAATTCAGAAATCATTTTACATGCTAAACTTTTGATCCAAATTATATATTTATAATTTTATAATATGTATATACATTGATACAAAAATACGGAATATTAATTGTATATACAGAAATATACTTAACAATAATAAATAAAAAACCATAGAGAATTAATTAAGTATATATACAAGTATTTTATATTTTATTATCGAGTTAATCTTTCTGTGAAAGTGTACAAATCCTGTAAAATAGATAAAATCAATATCGCGAATCTAACGGGTTATATGACAAAAATAGGAATTGAAAATCTCACCTTAACAAAACAAAATAAAAATCATGATCAACTCAAAAGAAAAAAAAATTATATGAAAGCGATTGTGTAAATGCATGTGACAGTCTCACCTATTTATATTATTATATAATTTATTAGCTTATTAACTCCAACAACTATGTCATATGATTGTTTAAAATATTTAACTCCCAAAGTGTCTCATGTATATAAATGTTGTCATATGATTGTTTAAAATATTTAACCCCAAAGTGTCTCATGTATATAAATGTTTTACAAGTGTAGATAATTAAAATTTTCATAAAGCTAAAATTCTGTCAAAAAAATAATTAAGTAAAAATTATGACAAAAATTTGTATGAGACGTCTCACATAATAAGTTCGTGAAACGAAACTCTATTTAACCAATATAATTAGGAAATAAATTAGTTGATCGTATTGGACCTCATTTAGTTAAATATAAAAACTACTTGCGACAACGTGGAGTACTGAACACCAACAACGATTTGAAGTGATGTTTATGCAACGAGATGGATTTGAAGTGATGTTTATGCAACGAGATGAAGGAGTCGGGGAATATTTGTATTTGGTTTGGGATGGTTTGACTTATTTGGAAGTGGAGAAATATCATTATCTTTAACAACGAAATCTTCGACGAGAATAAATTCTTGAATGAGCTAAAAAGGAGACTATGAGCTGGTGTGTGGTCATGGAGATTGCTTGTCAAAATATTACTTCTCGCCCCACATCGGTTTCTACACTTTTCTTTTTTGTTTGCCCCACATTAGTTTTCACATTCCAAAAAGTAAAATTTCTCCTTAAACTCCACTCTCACAATATTCATATATTTACACAATATGTCATTACTTTTTACACTCAATTCAACCCTCTCCTTTACTTTAATAATAAAAGTTTACACAATTATTCTTCAATACTCCACTCATTACACTTTTCTTTAAAATATGTACCTAAATTAGAATGAAAATTAATGTGAGACAGAGGAGTAATTTTCAGATTGGGTGTCTAATTTTAAAACTTCTTTAGTCTTGTAATTCTTAAGTGATTTTGACTTTTTGTAAATCTTATTTAAACGTTTTCGATGACATGCATATATCTTATATCTATCTCTTTTATAAAATTTTCTTTTACTCGACAAGAAAAAGTTAAATATAAAAAAATAGTGGATTATCATTAATTCTGAGTCAACATCATTAGTTATTATTCTAAACACTATTATTTGTTGGTTTATATTTATTACGTCCAACGTTTAGGATCCGCTTGGTTGGGGCTATTAGAAGTAGGTAATGGGAATAACTAATTAATCATTCTCATTGATGATGTTTGGTAATATTTACAATTTGGAATTGATTTAAAAATAAAATAATCACTAATTTATTTTGATTACATAATTTTTCTCTTATTATCAATCATTTAATAATCATTCATTTTTCCTCCGTTCAACTTTTTCTCGCTCAAATTTTTCCGTGCTCAAATTTTTTTCCAAAAGTCATCAATGAAAATAAATCACTAGTCTTTCTCATTACCTAATTCTAATACCCCCAACCAAGCGGCCCCTAAATACTCATTGGATTTGTATTTGGCATTCTAGAAAGAGAAAATTGATTGGACGATAAATTTGGAGAAATGCGAAAACACGGAATCGGACGAACGGATAGATGAAAAACAAACTTGCTAATTGATTATAAATTACTCCCTCTGTTGCAAGAAGTTGTGCACATTTCTTGAGACACAAAAACTAAAAAAATTTGTTGACTTTTTTTAGAATAAAGTGTAAGAGAGAGAATAAAGTGTAAGAGTGTTTTGGGTGATTTAATAAGATAAGATAGGAGAAAGAATAAAGTAGATAGTAGAATAAGAGTAACATTTTTGTGATTTAAATGATATTATGAGGGTATTAATATTGTGTGATCTTTTCATTTTAGAAGTGTGCATAACTTGTTGGGACATTTAAAAAAAAGAAAGTGTGCATAACTTCTTGGAAAGGGGGAGTATAAGATTGATATTATTATTTGGATGTATGTCATATGAACAAATTCTATAATAAAATTAAATCTACGCTTTAAAAATAGATTCAGATTTATGAACCCACTCCTAATTAAATTAGGGTTTAAAGTTATGACAAAATACGTCTAATTAATTTTTATATAAAAATAAAATCATAAAAACTTGGAAGGGTCATTTCTCAATCCTCTAAAGTTCCAAAAGATTGCAATCATTAGATTACTCATTCAACCTCGTACTTTAGAAGATGATTGCAATCATTAGATTACTCATTCAGCTTCGTACTCTAGAGATTATCATCTTCATCACAAAGATCGCTCTAACTCTTGGTGATTGTTTTTCACATAGAGACGAGAGCATTTGAATCAAAGCATTCGACTTGAGAACAAACATATTATCATGAATAGGCTAAGAAACAACAGGTTTGTTTCTTAAATTATATTCCTCTGTAATTACGTTTTTACACTAAAAATGTGCAACTAAATTATTTTATACATGTATTTTACATATAGTTAAAATAACGGTAGGAAACCATGAACAAAAAATTCAGGCAAAAAAATAGTACCCCTAAAAAGTAAAAAGTAATAAAAAAAAAAACCCAAGCAAAAAATATAATAGTAAAAAGTAATACTCTACGGAACAATTAGAAAAAATCTTTTAAAAGGAAAAAAAAAAGAAAAATTGCTCCTTTGTATTCTGTGTCACAAACTCACAGTCAACACAACTAATTTAAGTAAATCCAAAAAGAGCATGAGACCTGCGTGAAAATATTGTCGTAGAAGAACTAACAGTCAAAATATCAGACAATTTAACAGTATGTGACAGAAGCTAAAGTTATTTCCTTCCTCAGTACAGATCTTTATTCATGTTACTGAAAATTATGGGTGAATAACATGAACAAGATGAACAAAATAGTGAAACTGGTTGCGTTTCATATCTGAAACAAATGTCGAATTAAGAAATCCACCAGGTAAATCAGGTTTTGAAACAAAGACGAAGAAGATAGGTTTTCTATCGAAAATAGGTTCCCTAAGCATGACATTTCTTCATATAGAAAGTCATTTGTAACCATAGATAGGAAAAGTTTATCAATATGTAGTACATTGAACACAGAAAACCATTGGGAGATTTTATTATGTTCACAAGATGTATGGTCTTGCAACTTATCAGAGGGGGCATGCTTTCTCAAACTCTTGTTGCTCCTTGCGACAAAATTCAAACTTCGTTGGTGTGGTAATACATGCATCCAGCATAAGCATCCAGTTCTTTGCCGCAGTTTTGGTGGAGATCTTTTAGCCTACAAACACATCATAGTTTGAATTAGTAACTGGCGCAAAGTATTATCTGTTTATCAGGTTACTTAAAGAGTATTGGATGGAAATCAAAGACTGGTTTCAAACTGCATTCCCGAACCTGGTATGCACTTTTCATGTATACACATATTTATATTTTTTCAAGAAGTTGTATGGATTATAGATTCTTCTGACAATATTCATAACATTAACAACTCCATTGTAAATAGTGCGAGTTTTGAGGAAAACCGCTCAGCAATAATCAGTTTGAAGAGCAGTATTGAACAGTTCTCATTTTTATCAATGGTGGCTGAGCAGCGAGCGCCCACACATTTCATCTTATTAGTGTCCTGCAAACATAATATGATAACATGATCTGAAGCTAAACTCCTTGAATTTGCTCATATAGTGTATAATTAGTGTGCATTGGCACTTGTCATTGAGACTTGAGGGGAAATACTTTAAATTCCCCTCATCTATCCTTCTCGAGAGAAGGAAGTAGGAACAAAGAATAGAACCACGGATGCCCACAGGTGGTCAACCATGACAAAGATTGGAGACAGATAAAGAGAAGAAAGAGCAGAAAGAAAGACAGAAAGAGATTATTCAAGAAGAGAACGTAAAACAGGAGGGAGAATTTAGAGAAAAAGAAGATGGAAGACCTCGAGAGAGGCATTTTGTACTTTGAAGGGTAAATGTTTGTTTGTTAAATTTTATGACACATCAGCAAAGTCAACCTCCCCATATAATCATCACAAATCATTAAGCTTTGCATTGTTTATGTTAAGCC
Organism: Paraleonurus japonicus; assembly: GCA_030762865.1. Classification (NCBI taxonomy): domain Eukaryota; kingdom Viridiplantae; phylum Streptophyta; class Magnoliopsida; order Lamiales; family Lamiaceae; genus Paraleonurus; species Paraleonurus japonicus. The sequence continues at coordinate 8,107,584 of CM061053.1, forward strand.
GGATTCATGAACCAAAAACTAACTGAATAAATACAGCAAAACCAGTTCAGCAGTCAATACCATACTAGATATCCCACGCCTCAGAACTAATTTCAAGTAAAGCATACATGAACTAATATGATACGACCTGAAACGAGATCCTTAGATGCCAGAGCAAATAAACCATTATCCGACTATGTAGGGTTGGCTATATGGATATATCATGACATCATGTCAGGTCCTAGCACATGCTCTCAACAGGATCTTCAGATGTTTAAAGGAAAGGAAAAGTGCACCCACGTTTAGCAGCAACTTTAAAGATGCCCAAACAATACCATACCATGATTTGGCAGTCAAACAGATAACGCCTTATAAGAGAAGTAGAAAGAACACCTCTCGTGCATTACATATACACTATACGTACTAAATTTCAACTTACAGGTGGAGGACGCATTGAGTTACTTGGCGTCCTTTATCAAGACATTTTTCAGGGTTTGGATCATCTTTTTGCACTTCAGAAATGCTACATTCTCACCACGACATTTAGTTCCTATGTGCTTTGCAGCTGCCATCAACACAGATGAAGTTGGAACTCCATTTACGGCCGCATCCACAGTGCTTCCCATCCTTCACCAACAATTAACAATTATCATCAATCATATTACTACTTCCTTTAGAGGCTCATAATTAAATATTCTACAACTTCCATAATTTATTGTCATGGATTGACTACGAACAAAATAGGTAATAATAAACATAGTACAGATCGATAAAGTATAATAAACGAAATTGTTAACCCCTTAAACTGATGTAATATTCCTATAATCCTCAAAATGTGAAATATATCACCACAGGCCAACCATCATAACCTGAACCCCCAACTTTTTCAGTTATTTCAGAACGGCATTCTCAGTTACATTCACCCAAATGCACCAAGTGACTCTATTTTCACCTTTCCATCCAACATCCCATTTGGACTTTTTTTTAAAAAAAAGAAATACATAGTTCCCCACCCACCCAGCCACCCAAATTCACCTACAAAATTGATGAGACGAAAATCACCAATCTGGAATTGTACCTCCCCAAAATCCCCATAGATTAACAAAACTTCAGCGATTAGTAAACACGAATCTCGATTACAAATCACCAGAGGTTTCATTTGATCTCAACGGAAACTAACGTAAATTAGAAAAATATATGGAAATCAATTTCTCACCTTTCTTCGTGTATTTTTGTCCCTCAGTCTCTAGCTCCGAGTTCAGAATCGAACATGAAAGAGGAAAAATGAAATGGGTCGGATTTTCTCATTTTCGTAATTGACGATTCCTGAAAGGTTATTTCTGTCTTTTGAGCTCTAATTTGGGTCTTTGCATGGGCTTGGATCGATATCCTTTTGCCCGATATAAACTGGACTAATAATAGGCTTCTTTTACAAGGCCCATTTTCAGCATTTATTCTTATAATATGCAAAAATTATAATTATAATCTTTATTTTTTCAAAAGTGAATGCGATCCCCACTCTCAGTACCCAATTTTTATATTCTTATGTGTATAATACTAATATGTCGCACATAACATTATAATTAAGTTTACATTATCATACTCATGGTCATGGAAGATCAAGTTTGACGTGATCGTAATTAACAAGAGAGCATAATTTGCTAGAAATGGTCTGAGACGAATTTCACGAGTTATATTTTTTCTAAAATATGATCAATTGGGGGCCATAAGGCCATTGAAAATATGATATATTGAATAATATTCATAGTATGAATATTGTGAAACCATTTAATACAAATTTTTATCATTGTATTACACGTGCTAGTCCTAATCAACCTGAAATTTCACACTTTGTTTTTTCCGTCCAATGTACAATATTTTTTACACACTTAAAATGAAAAACTCTTTATAAATTCATATTTCCGGATAGGAGTACACATTTCCAAACAATGGGCACATATTTCTCTTTTATAGATTTCTCTCTCTCTATGACTCGAACTCATAACCTCAAATGTCTAAAAGTGGCAATCTAACGACTTAAACTATATTTGTCCAATACAATGTCGAGTAAATCTACTAATACCGTGGGGAAAAAAATTTGCATGTTAAGGTGATCTTTTACAAGTGATATGGAGAAAAATGCAACAATGTGCCTCCATTTCCTCAGAGTAAATTTACATGTTACACACAAAGAAAAAAGTAGCAATTTTGTCAAGAAGACAGAAGGAATTATGAAATTTTTAAAAAAATAAGCAGAATTATTAAAGTGTAGAATGTACAGCATATCCGTACTGGGTAAAAATCGACATGATTGGAAGGGGTTCTATAAAGAAGTGATTGCCGATTTATGAGCAATATCATAAACGGATATGAGGATTTCAGCACCAATTAGAATGATGATCAGCCACTCTAGGAAATCCGATTTTCTATTCTGGAGAATCTCTTGAAGAAAACGAATATTATGCTGCAACAATGAAGGAAAGAATAAATCAGGGTAATTTAGGGGAATGTCAAGTATATAAGTATAAAAGGAAATTAGAAGGTACCTCTACAAACTTTAACTTGAAATCAAGGCTTGCAAATCTTTGAGTTAATTCGAATTCATCTCTGAGGTACTCCCAAATCTGGGCGTACTTAGCATCCTTCCACGCGATATCTGATCTGTATTGTATATACGACTTCATCTCAGTTTCAACGATATGTGTGTGTAATCATTTTTCACATTTTATGAGATAAATTTCATGTGCTGCAATAATTTTTCTCTAACAAGCAGAACCATTCCATCTTGAATCAAACAATATGAGTTAATACCTCTCAAACAGCCCAAGCTTTAGGATTACATCAGCAAGATTTGAATTTGCCTTTCCAACGAGTTGAAAGAGCTTTTTCGTTCCATTGTAAAGGTTCCAGTTTTCTCCATCCCACGATTGATGTCAGTAAATTCTGCAACAATTCCATCAACCTAAAGAACACAGATTTCGTCAAAACCAGAGGGCATTTACATAAAGTTTAAAATAGCAAGTAGACAGACAGGACATTACCTGACGAACATAATAGTCAAGAGCAATACTTTGACCTAGAACACTACCAATTGTACGGATCCCATCAATGTTTAGGTATTGCAGCATTATGTAATCGAGGCCACCTTGCATCCATGTGTTCAAAGTCGGCTTCTCTCGCACCTCATATTCTAATTTGTTGGACCCAAGTTATAAAGTTGTAAGCATGGAGGGAAGAGTCAACTAAAAAGTGACATGCCACAAAAAGTAATGTCCTATTGTACGCATGATATTTGCTAGATAGCACATACGCACAATAAATAGCAAATGAAATGTTTTTAGTGGATTATTGTGCTAAAACCATAAGCAAATACAATGCAAATGCACATCTGAAGGTTACTTAAAAATGAGCCTTCATTACTGCATCTGTTTAGGTTTATACTGTAATGTGAATCATGAAAATGTAAAAAGAGGTATATGCACCTCAAGAAAAAGACAAGCACAATAACTCTATTGTTCCTTCAACAATATAAGGTTTACAATAATAATTAATTAACAAGTAGAACATTAAGTTTAATGTTCCTCGAACAAAACAAGTTTGAAATCAGTTAAACATTATCAAAGTCTCAGTACACCGTATTATCAGCTTATTCCATGGTTATTCTGCATGGTTATAGAGAGAGAATTCATGATTAGTTATATACATATTGGAGATCTAAGATCTCAACTCGCTGTTTGCACACATTCTGAATAAGCACAAATGCTTGAACGAAGTTGGCAACTTGGCACCATATCTTAACTACATATTGAGCAGACAGTTCAAGTTCCTAACTAAATATTCTATTGGTTCTAATTTTATTTTTCATCAAGTGACTCACTGAAATAGCATCAAGCACCAGAAAGAAAAATACTATATATCAGTACAATAGTTAGTAGGCATGTGCATATAAAAGGGCTTACATATGTAAAAGCTAAAAAATGGGCTTACCATCCTTTCTCATCTCAGGAAGCAACCCAGAAGCATGCTTTTCCACGATTTTTAAATACCCATCGACCTCATGGTCACGGACATTGAATAGGACAATAGAACCATACTGGAAAACTACCATGAAACAGCAATCATTTACAACTAAGCTTGAACCCAAACCCTGAAACAAAAACAGTCAACTATTACTTATGTATATAATAAAGAGAAGTAAGCAAAGTACAGTCTAACTCGTAAACATATCCTTCATAATATGAAGTCCTGCATAATATACAAAATAAATGATGGCTCGGGTTGCTTTTACATACTATTGCGAGAAACAAGGTTGAGTGTATAAAGAAATTTTAAAATGAACCGCACAATGGCTGAGCAAACAAGAAATTTTAACTTGCAGTCCAAAATATGATTGAAGCATCAAGAAGTAATTCATAAGTCATTCATCACATTGGTTTCGGGTTAATCTCATTCCTTTATGTTAATCAAGTTCAATGCTCTTATTTATCAGTATCACACAACAATCTGATACGGATCATCAGAAATACAGATTAAAGTATATGAAATTATGTTAATTATGTTGTAGATGTGAAGAAAGAAAACTCACACTAGGATCAGGTTTCAAATCACCGAAACGCAGAACCACATAATTAGTCATTCTAGATGATGGCGGGATAAAACTCTGCTTGTTCTGCTCCACCAAGGTCTTCAAATCCACGCTGCCACACAATCACCACAACCAATATGAACAACTTGATCGTCAAAAGAAAACAAAACAAAGATTGAAACACAAAGAACTCCAAAAACCTAGTGGAGAAGAAATAGGCCCGAACGGGAATATAAGCCTTTGAAACCTCATTCATCTCGTCCTCCTCCTCCATACCCTCCAACTCCACCCGGCCACCAATCTCGGAGCCCGGAACGGCGTCGTTCCATTCCACGGTGCTGGAAGCAGACGGCGAAATTGAGGAGATGCGTCTAGACAACGCGAAACCAGAATCCCACCGCAGGGAATTTGAGGCTCTCGAAGAACTACGGGAGTGGAGGGAACTAGGTTTCGGGTGGAGAACGATATAGGAGAGAAAACTGGGATTGTGGGCGGATTTTTGTGAGAGCGTGGAGAAGCATCGCGGATAGGTGGTAGAAGGGAAAGTGAAAATAGCTTTGCTGCGGGATGTGAACAATATCAGCCTCATTTCTGCGAGAATCGGCTCCGGCTGCTATGGAGGAGTATGAGGTGGCGCCGGGGGGGCAGGAAAATTGAAGTGGTCCACTTTTCTGTGGTTTTCACTCAAGTGACCTACAATTCCTTCTAAAATCGCAAGTTACGAGGGTTGCGTTATTTGACACTGGTGATCGGTCAAAGTATGCGATTCACCTGCAGAACGTCGAGAGTAACAAGGGGTTGTTATGTCATGCCTCCCTAGTTAAAAAAATGATCTCTGAAAGTGTGACAGGAGTCGTAAAAGTATCACTATTACACTATGGCGTCATCACGGTTGAAAAAGGTTAAAGTGTCAAATATTTGATTTGATCAACAAAGCATTAAAAATTTCATTACAAACAAGTAGGTTGAATGATATCATATTTAACAGAGAGTATAAAAATTTGATGAAATTGAAAAATTACACTTGAAACAAGAGTATCGATGAAACATCGTAAGCTTACAATAAATACGAAACACATAAAACTTTGTCTTACACTATTATGTTCATAAGTTGAAGTAAAAAAAAAAACAAAAACAAAAATTTGAATCTTGACCTTTTTAATATTGACTATTATTTTTGTGAATCGGGTGCATACATGAACTCTAAATGCGGCGGTGATAGTGAATGTGCATGTGATTATGGTAAAAATAGAGTTTATAGTATGCACAAGGTTCACACAAGTGTTACTCTTTAATAATTCTCTGTTGGGAAAAATGGATTGGAAGGCTGATATCATAATCAAATGCTCTAGTATTTTGAGTCCTCAAAGCGAAATATTTTCCAAGACAAGATTTCTTCGCAGCGGCTTTAGGTAGGAACCCAAGCCGACGTGGAGGATCATTTGGAGCGCTAGAGACCTTGTGTGAAGGGGAACTAGATGACGGATTGAGAATGGCCTTCTGATTCCAGTGTGAAATACGGTGTGGTCAAATTCGGCGATAATTTCTTTATTCAAACACATTCGATTCTTTGGCTTTCGGAACTTTTGGTTTCGAGATCTAATTGTCCTGTGGTCTATTCATGGGACATTGAGTGATCACGAAGCTTTTAATCGGTATATGTGGAGAAAAATTTTGAGTCCTATTTGTAGGGATGAATGATCGCATGATATGGCATTATGAGAGGTCCGGGAATTACTCGGTAAAATTTGCATATGGGTTTCGAAGGGGATTAATCCACGAGCCTGGGTGGTACATTCAATGGGCGATGGAGCTTCCGCCGAAAGTGGAAGCATGTGTTTGGCGGGTTTGTAAGGGTTTCACCTCGTCCCATTTGTGAACTTTTCCGATGTTACATGATTGATTCGAAGACTTGTGTTTGGTGTGAGGTTAACACCGATACTAGTTGACATGTTTTTGTTGATTATTTATACGCTCAAGATTGTTAGCGACATCTTGGCTTGCATGATCTAATCGAATCGGTTCTTTGTGGTTGTGAACTCTCTTGAAGCTTTGGTTTTAATGGTGTTGTCAAGTGGGGTTGGCCCATGCTCGTTGGTTTTGCATGATAATTTGGTGCCTTTGGAAGGAATATTATAATTATGTATAATAATATACATTACTTGTATTTTAAAATAAAATATAATCATTACACAACCCCTCAATCATCATCACACTAATAAAATAATACATCATTATCAATCAAAAGTTTCACATAAAGTTTCATCCATTCTACTACATTCGACACAAATCAAATACAAATTTATTATTCATGGAATTTATTTCATCCACTTTTTCCTTCATCCTAACATGTTCCACCTCTAACCGAAATCAAACAAGCGACAAAGATTGAATTTGACATTCGGCAAGGGTTCAATCATATTAACAAGATGTGTTAACCTCTTAGGTAGTGTTTACTTCGTGTGTAATGGTTAACTTTGGATAACCATAGTGGAGTGATAAGGGGGTGTTAAAATATGAATACCTTATGTTTACTTCATTTGCTACGTAATAGTGTAGATACACTTATCCCATGTTTACTTTAGTTGATTAGAGGGTGATAATTGTAAAATGACTAAATTAACCCTCACTAATAAAAAAGAATGCGGTTAAGCATGTGGTATATATATCTTCTCGGTGCAATGTTTTTATTTTTATTTTTATTTTTTCTCTAATTAATTTATTAGTTTTATTTTTACTTTTTTATATTAATTATAAATTAATTTATTAATTTTATCATGAAACAATCGTGAGGCTTTAACGATTGGCTATGACCTATTCCCGGTAATCTTAATTCCACAATCTTTGTCACTCCTCGCACCCAAAGCAACCAAAAATTTGTTATTAGAAGCCGCGGTTTGACTTCTCGCATGTTGTGATCCGTCGGAAACCTATGCTTCAAGCATATCTTAATTCCCAATTCTTGCACGTCGCCTGTTCGACAACGTCAAAACCTCCTTACACCGCCGCACGGGGCACCTCGGTTTCTCCTTCTTCTTCGGATCGCAATCTCCCGATTTTCCATGCCTCTCCAGAATTTTCTTCTCATCATCCCCGCGCATCCTGTGATCTCGATCGCTGCCAAGCAAATTTCACAAACCGTGACTTTACGGCTACCGACGTCGTCTGCCCGGGCACTCGTGCGACTTGTGTGATCGGTGTTCTACAGAACACTGCAAACACGCAACATCAAGTCAATTATATTCAATTTTTAATAGAAAATTCAATTTGGAATTGGTGAAATTCCAAATGTAATTCGAATGATCAAAGAAAACAATATCAAGGAAAGAGAACATTTTTTTTTCCCAAACGAATCAGCGATGAATGTGTAATTTGATAATTTTATGTGAGAATCATAAGGGTTAAATTGTAATTTTATATCTAATTAGGTTAGGATAAAAATTAACCCATGTAGGAGGTGGGTTAAAAGTCATGGGATAAGAGAGGTTAAACGGGTCATAAACCGGGTCGGATGGTTAACTTTAATAAACTAACTAAAAATGTAAACATGGGCTACACCTCTCTTACGAAGGGTTATCCAAGGTTAACATTCAAAGTAAACGCACCCTTAGTAAAGGATCGAAATTTGATTAGTCGGACCTAATCCCAACCCACCCAATACATAATCACAATCCAAGCAAAAAAACATAACCGGACTCTTGTAAGGACTAAGGAGTTCCAAGGAAAAATATCATTCATTACAACTTTACAAGCAATTAATAGTTAATACAAACAAACATGGATTCCTAGCGCTTGGTTGCAAATTTTTAATGGAAATATGTATGATTATAATGTAATTATGGTGGTTAATGAAAACAAAAATAATTATGACACCATTTTCACCTCCTAAATAAGATAATCACTACTTATTTTTATTAATCTATTTCCTCCTACAATCGATTCTCTCAATCATTCCCTCCACCATTACCAACAAACTTATTTTGTCTCATTTTTTTTTCCCAAAATTGGAGCACAACACGATGTAACCACCATGGAGACATTTCTTCCTCCAATATATCTCGGTGCATTAGGAAAAGTAAAATTTCATTCTCATCTCCATTGAATAATTTGAAACAAATGCCTCCTTAATGCCTTTCTTTGGTCATTTGCGACAAGGTTTTACTCATCGATGTGTTTTGTTTATTTATTAGATATGCTTTCAACATTTATTTTGTTTATTTAGTTCTTGCGTTGAACATTAATTTCATACATTACATTTGATTCGATAATACGATAGTCAACAAATAAACAAATTATATCTCTGCTACCCAAATGAATTGTTATCATCACCCCTAAAAACGATGGAAGTGATGCACTGATAAACCTCATATGCATACTATAGACATTAATATTTTATTTTGAATATTTGTAAAATATTATACAAATAGGTAGAGCTGTTATTCGAGTCTAACGAGTCGGGCCAAAATTAACGAGCCTAATAAAATTAAAATAAAAAAATTAATTATTGAGTTTAACGAGTCTAGCTCAAGTCAGTTCGTTAAGTAAATAAGTATTTCGGAAGTTCGAACTCGACTTATTTAATACTATGGGCTGAGTCAAGCTTACGAGCGGCTCGTTACGTTTAATAGCACTACAAGTAGGTAAATTATTGTGTGCAATTGGTATATACGTTTTCAATTTTAATTTAAATATCAAATTTAGAAAATATGTTAAACTTAAATTAAAATGACATCAATTACACTAATCAGTGAGTCATGGACTCATGGGTATAACTCAAGTGGTTAGAGTTCCACCGCCATGATCCAAATATCAATGAGTTCAGTCACTCTTTGTCCAGGTAAAAAAATAAATTATTACACTAATCAGTGAGTGCACCAAGTAATGTGGCTGAAATATTTTAACTCGTTGACTTAAACTTAATAAATGTAGTTTATAACTGTACATGATTGCCATTATGTGACGTTATGAAATATTCTCTCAGATACAGTGTCTTTATTAAAAAAAAAAGTTCAAGAAACATTCAACTTTATCCATTTTTATTATTTTCAGACCATTGAATTGTTTAAAGCAAAGGGCCGAGATAATTGTCACGTCAGTGAATTGGAGGGTAAAGTGGTCAAATAATATTTTAGGTGTAAATTACAGTCTTATCCATGCTATTTAATTTTCGCATTTACAATATTGGCAATATAATTCAACATTATGGAATATTTCATTCAAAATTTTTGAATTTCTTTGATATATTTATTAATTTAGCTCATTATACAAAATGTAAATTTTAAATTTTAAATCATCCTAAATTGGTAATCAAATACACAAAGAAATATTCCCTTTCGAAAAAAAAATACACAAAAATATCACGAGATCTAATTTTCCATACTAAATTAGATTTACTATAATTACTATTTTTAATCTATTTCATTTTTTTGTATATCTATTAAATATGATTTTTTTCATTATCAAACTTATTTCCACCAATCACACAATCTATTTCAATTATTAAAATATTAATTTTATTTAGTATATTAAATTAAAATTAATTTTATATATTTACATCATATTATTTAATTCTAATGTATAGGATATATGTAAATATTCATATATTAATTATAATTTATAGGATATGTCATATATATGTATTTAAGCATTGAGTCAACCATCATAAATAAATAATATAATTTTTAATTAACACTGAATATCATATCTAATTTTTATACTAAATTAAATTTAGTATAATTACTAATTTATTTGATTTACTATAAATTAACGAAAATAAAAATTTAATTAACAAAAGAGAAATTTGATTAAAATCAATTAATCGAGTCAAATTAATATAATTATGTTAAATCGTATATATTTTGCTATAATAAATTTAATTTAATTATTAATTATTTCAAATTCTATGATAAGATTCGTAAAAATTTGGATCCATCATATACGAGATATACAAATTCATTAAGTGAACATACAAATCTACGTTTGAAATTTTAAAATTTTAAATTAAGTTGTTCAATTTGTATTCAAATATTTTGAAAGTGTATATTTAATTTATTTGATGATATATAAAAATTATATAAAACGTATGTAGAAAGCAAAAATATATTTAATTTTGAATTTTTTAAAAAATTAAATTAATTTTGTTAAAAATAAAAGATTTTTATAAGAGTTTAATTTGAGAGGACAAAATTGTTCTTTTTGATGGGTTAGGTATAGAAATATAAAATTATAACCTCAATTTTTTAATTTTGATCAATATAAATTGTAATGACATAAATATATATTATATATTAAATTTATTTAAAATTTTACATTTTAATGATACTAGATGCATGCTATTTTCCATTTAAAGACAATTTATGTTGATCATACAAAACTAAATCAAATTAAATAATTATATAATTACATTATATTTAAAACATTACTATATTTTAAATAATTAAATAATTTTTTAAATATTATTTTTTTAAAAAATATAAAATTCTTCAATCCGCGTATACGCGGGTTTTATGCTAATATAAATTATATAGTTAGATTGAAAAAGCGTATATATCACCGTTGCTTAAAGAGACTACTACTACTTTTTTTCAGGTTCACAATTTTTGATTCGAAATTGGTTATTATGCTTTTTTTTCAGGTTCACAATTTTGATTCGAAATTGGTTATTATGCTGCTCTTCTCTCCCAAAATTATTTTCGATTCAAAATATACCCAATATCTTCTTCCCACACCAGTAGCTCTATCGATGAATTGTTTCTGCTTAATTTAATTTAATTTAATTTACTCCCTCCGTCCACTAAAACTACGCTCATTTGGTTTTGACGTGTTCTAAAAAACATAGATAAAATAGATAAATTAAAGGTATTTTAGAGTATTGTATGATTCATTTATAAGTTAAGTGGTTATTTATGAGTATAAAGTCAACAACATACGAAAATATTAAGTGATGGTTAAATGGTGAGCATGTAATTATTGAAAAAAGCTGAGTGAGCATACTTTTAGTGGACGGGAGTAAGTTTTTGGAATTATTTTTTAATTCTTTATGAAGATTGGAACAAGGCATTGGGTTGTGGGACTATAGGGGCACTGGGTGGATGGTGTACTGATGAGTTGGGTGGATACGTGGGGGCCGTAGGGAAGAGGGAGGTGAGTGATATTAAATTTTAACTTTATTAAATTTAATTTTATTAAATTAATTAATTAATCAAAATTGATTTAAGATTAAAGATTGAAGATTCTTTTTCTGAAATCAGATGGAAGAACTTGCAAGTATACTACAAATGTCGTTTACAATTTATTTATTTTTCAAATTTATTTATTTTTCAAAATTTATAATTGAATGTGCAATTATTTATAGTTTGAAGTATCACATTGTAATTTATAAACTAATATGTATATTATTTTAATTTCATTATTTTATTCTAAAAACAGATTAAACTACATGTAATGTCGTCCTAGGCTCATGCACACATTTTAAGAAAATTATTTACTTCCTTCTATACCCTTAATTAATAGCTTTGAAATTTTCCACATAACTTTAAAAATTATTATTATTAATATAATTTTTAAAAAGAACTAAGTATAAATTGAAAAACTATAATTAATTCACATTGAAAAGTGCAAACGACATTTAAATTTCAAATAATGCAAAAGTCAAAACGACATATATTATGAATAGGAGGAACATTATATTGAATATTATTTTTTTAAAAGATTTTGTTTCTCTATGTAAAACTTCTATAATAATATATATTCTGGGCAAAATTTTATATAAAAATAGTTCATGATAAACATATCATGAAATTATTTTAAAATTTTAAAGTATTGAATATTCGATCCAAAATATTAAAAATCGTATCGTATCATGTATATAAAGAATTAGCATTATTGATATCATATAATTATTGATAACTAATAATAATATACATACATATACATCATAAATATGTTGAAATGATTTATAAAGTACATATAATAAATTCCCATGCCCAACAATTGACCATAGCAGTCTATAATACATTAAAACTTGCTAATCCTAATATAATTATTACAAGTCTCTCATAAAACACTAAATTCTCCCACATTCCGCTACCAGAGCATTGACTAATCAACCCTCCTAGGAACCACATTCTTTTATTATTATTATTATTATCCACACACACACGCACACGTTTTTGTGTGTGCAAGCTGTGTATGTATATGTGAGTGTGAATTTCTATCATGTCTCGTAAAAATTGGATGTATATAGGAAGCTCTCTCTAGCTAAGCATTAAAAAGGCCATCCATTAAAGGCGTCTTAATCCTGTGGTTTTCAATCATCACTCCGTGCCGTACAGCCTCTCCGAGTTGGTTTTCGCGTCTCTCTCTTTCTCTCTCTACATCGCTGCCTTTTTCTGTTTCTAGCTAAAGTCTCTGGGTAATCTTTTATCGTTTATGTTTCTTTTCAATGTAATCTCAAAACCCTAACTCTTTTCTACATTTTATTGGGTTGTGTACATTCATTTGCATAATGTGTGTGCTCACGCCTTGGGAGATGATTTTCCTCGGTTAAATGTGGATGAGTTGTTCACGCCTTGTTGGGAATTTCTGGGTATGCATTCGATTTGAAAAAAGTTTCTGATTTTCTGATCTGGAAAATTGCGATTTTGTAATTTTTGTCTCTGTTATGATAATATGTGGGAATGGCATTGTACCTTCACATTAGGGTTTGTATTTTGTTATTTTCTATTAAGTTCATATGCGCTGGTTGGAGAAAATGTATGTGCATTTTGTAATGTGGGTCTAGGTTAAATGTGGGGTCCCCCTCCCTTGTTTTTAATAAATGTTGCACATTTGAGGTAACCAATTTGTTGAAGCATTTTTGAATGCATGATTTTCTCTGATTCTTTTGTTGAGTTTTATTTTTTTGGTTGCTGCAGATTTTGTTGGGGCAAAAGGCAATGATGAGCAACGAAGAAGAGAAGAGGTGTCCACTTTGTGCGGAGGAGATGGACTGGACTGACCTGCAGTTCATGCCCTGCAAATGCGGTTATCAGGTTATGCTTTGTTCCACATATAGTGTTCTTTTTCATATGCTGGTTGTTGGATTATCTGCATACTATTTGCTGTGCTTGCTGGCTTCTTCTATTATCTTTCTATGGAGAAAATTTTGCTGATTTAATGAAAGAAATGGTAGTCTTAAACCTAAATGATTCATTTTTAAACCTTTTTCTGGGGCTGGGGGTGATTGTCGGGACAAAAGTAACATTCATTTAATATTAACATTCTTTTTCCTTTTTATCAATATTCAGTTTTTAATTGATTGTTTCATACTTGTAAGTGCAATATGACCAAAATTGGCCTAAGAGATGATATATTTTAAGTTGTTTAAAGCATTTCATGTGTTCTCTGAATCCATAACAATTTAAACAGGGTGGTTATATAAACTTCTCTTGAACCCATCTCTTGTAATGCTAGCTGGACCGTGGATTATGCAATGGGTCGTGTGTACGAGAACAATCTATGTTTAACTCTGCCAAAACGTTCCCTACTGCAATACACTCTTTTCAAAACTTCCTCCCAAAATGTTTCCCAAGAACTCCCAAAAATCACCCAAAGGTTACCTTGGTTTTCATTATTTTTGCAGCTATGGTGTTTCCCCCAATTCCCTGTATGCTGGCAAAAAGTTTTCTAGTTGAGGGGAGCTAAATTAGAGTGCTTGTAGGGGTAGCTAGTGTATGGTGAGGAATTTTGCAAGTTTGACCGTGCTCCTTACTTGCCAATGAATATTCTCTCAAAATGTTTTTGTATGCATGCCAAAGATATACCATTTTTATATTTCATTGAGAACGCGAGTGCAATCTGACTTTTTGTTTGGAGAAAGTTATTTAGAGCTTCCATTCTTACATGCTGTTGTTTCATTACAGGTATGTGTTTGGTGTTGGCATCACATAATAGACATGGCAGAAAAAGATGACTCTGAGGGACGATGTCCTGCATGTCGGACAATTTATGAAAAGGAAAAATTGTTGCAAAGCAAGCAAATTGTGAAAGGTTGATATGTATTTATGCTTTTCATCCTTCTCTGTCAACTAAAATAGAGTTCTGTTCTGGTCTTAACAGTGCATCATATCTTTTTATGACACAGGACAATGTCGAAAATTTCTAATAGGAAAACCAAACCACCAAAGGCCAAGCCAAAGGCCATTGAAGTAAAGAAGGATTTGACAAATATTAGAGTGATTCAGCGGAAAATGGCATATGTGATTGGGCTACCTCTCAGTCTGGCTGATGAAGACGTATGACTTTATTACTTTAAATTTTATTTCTTGTCAGAGCATTTGTCTTCATTCTCTCATCAAAAAGTTTTAATAGCTGTATTTTGTTTAGATAACTTTCTATTTCTTGCTTGATTCTTTTCAGTTCTTAAGAGGTACATTTTCCCTGAACAGGTATTGCTGCGGAAGGAGTATTTTGGTCAGTACGGGAAAGTGACCAAGGTCTCTCTCTCGCGGACAGCTGGTGGGGCTATTCAACAGTTCATCAATGACACATGCAGTGTGTGAGTTTAACTCCGTTAATTCAGTTGCTATGTTTATTCTGTAGGCGATTAATGGTTTTCTAGAATATAAGATCTACAACATCGAAGCGTTGTGATCACTGATCGACTTTATGCCTTTTGGACACCTAGTCCTGGTTCAGTTTAATCTAAGTACGTTTTCTCTGTTTTTATGATTTGACATATTCAACACCATGATAAAACATGATATCCAGATAAGCCTATCAAAATTTTATGTATTATGTTTATGAATTATCTGTTTTTGAACTAAATTAGATTCCAACAGATTTAAGAAGTCAAGTGGATAGTACAAGACAAATTTACTTTGTATTTTTCCCCATTTTGAATTCTGTGTAAGAAGCTCAGGGAATTTTCAAGGTTAGTGACGGTGTGTTTTGTTGAAGGAAGTATTTGTCATGTGTTTTTCCTTAAGAGGCAGTTCTTGTCCACATTTGTTTTATTGTTTATACTTTATCCCACTTACTTTCCCTCTCTAAAGGTTTCAAGAATCTTTGTTTGATTTGTAATCTCAGGAATTATGCTAGACTATTGTGTGTTTCATATATGATAGATGCAGGTTGATATAACAGATGCACATACATAATTTTATTTTACAATCTATAGTTGTAACTCTTGTCTAGGGATTTTGTTTATGAGCAGTGCTACAAAGGTTGCTACATCAAGGAAATATAGTTGTAGTGATAACCTATTAACTTATTAATTGCTTTATGTCATCATTGCCTTTGTGGTTTTTCCAGTGAAAATTTTCCCATTAGACAACTAGGCAGTCTTTCACGGCATCAAAAAAATTCTCAAACATCTCTGTCTCTGTCTCTTTCTCCCATTCTCCCTTTGTTTGTTTGCCTTATTACGTCACCTCCCAGATACATTACATATTCAAAGGAGGAGGAGGCTTTACGATGTATTAGATCAGTTCATGGTTTTGTCCTCGAAGGTAGATTCTTGAGGTAAGTACCTGCGCTGTTCCCCCTCTGGTCAAATATAGCTACTCCAAGGCCAATTATAATAATTTCTATTTGTGCAGAGCATCGTTTGGAACTGCAAAATACTGTCATGCTTGGCTGAAAAATATGGTATAGAGTTATCATGATTCATAATTGCCTTTTCTGTTCACATTACAGCATGTGAAATGAATCATTCAGAATTGTTCTTATATTGTTTCAGCCTTGCAACAATCCTGCTTGCTTATATTTGCATAGTATTGGTGCTGACGAAGATAGTTTTGGAAAAGATGAGGTTGCTGCAGTTCATACAAGGTATCATGTCACGTGCTCAACCTTTTTCCTTTTCTCTTTGCCCCATGTTATTTTCCTATTTTCTGCTTTTGTTCGATCTGTTTTAAAAGGTAAAATTTACATTTTCCTTCATTTAGATGAACAAGTGCATGCAAGTTCGAACAAGCTCTTAGTAACAGATATTTAGGTAGTGCTTGTTTTAGGACTTATCCGGATGGACTTAAGACATTGCGATCCACGTCGCATACGAGTTTGGGATTTAGAATCTGATTTTCAAATCTCAAACTCAATCCACACCAAAAATACCTATAAACCTATTATTACTTTTCACAAAATCCAATACAATCACATCATTACTTCTCTCATCCGTGCATCATCTCTCCTACTTTTTTCACCCAAAACCATATAATAATACAACAATCACCAGTAAACATTGATTTGACATAAAACAAAATCTCACCCCAAAACACACACACACACACATATACACTCTATTCATCAGGATTTTCAAATCCATAGGATTTCAAAGTCATGACTTCCCCCACACACATAACTCGCCAAACAAATGTACCCTTAGTGATAATCGCCAAACAAATGTACCCTTAATGATTTATAAGAGTGTTTGCTTATCTGGAATTGTATATAACGAATGTTCTGTACATCAAATTATATTCAGCCAGATTTGTGTTGTAATTAATAATAGAAGCATACTTTCACGGTGAGTTTTAGCATGTGAGCTATACCATATTAGATTTCAAACCCATTCGAGAGATTGAGTATGGTCTTACCAGTTGTGATTGATCATCCATTACGTTCTGTCAGTCTCTTGGAATCACTGCACTCCACTGCAGATGCATGTGGTTGTCAATTTTACTTAAAGGGAAAACAGATCCTGAACTATTTAGTGTTGAGAAACAACGATTTAATGAAAATAAATTGATACTGTCAGTTGCACGCTACTCTTGAATGATGGTTGGTACTTCTCATCTTATTTGGGCTTGACATTTGTAAATTGTTGCGTGATTAGTTATTACCAATTGTCTAGGATGTATAATATTACATGAATTGTCAATCAATATTTCAGATTTATTTATTCATATGCATAAAGGTTAATGTGCTGGTAAATGTTGCATTTAGTTATTGCTAGTTTGCCACTTTTTGTGGTTTTATAGGAGTAGAGTTTAATCAGTATTCCACGAATATCAGTTGATATTTCAGATTATATTCATTCTCACATCCAAAAAGGATAGTGTGCTGTAGGTGTTGTATGTAGTTATTCCTGGTTTGACACTATATTAGTTGTTGTTTAACAGGAGTAGAGTTCAACAAATTGTTGGTGCTACAAACAATGTGGCAAAGCGAACAGGCAACGTGTTGCCTCCTCCGGCTGATGATTTTTGTATTAGTTCCAGTACTTTTAGTGACAGATCTACTATAGGAAATGGCATATCTGTAAGTGAGACTTACAAATAGTCACTTGATTTTATAAGTTTGGTCAGACATAGTGAGCACGAGCATAACATTAATTTTTGTTTCTTATTATGGCCCTTTGCTGAATCATCACTGTCTCTGATGTCACTGTCCAGGATTTTACATATAGTTCTGGAAATAGCAGTGTTGATATACTTCCCTATAAAGAGAAGGAAGGGCCTATTGCAGTACCCCACAAAACGACCACTTTTGTAGATATTGTTGGGCGTCCTAATTCTTCTGCTTCAGAAAATGAGGGAAATATTCCTGAAGATAGGAGGATTCTGAATTTATGTTCTGAATTGTCGTCAGTTACAGTTAGTGGAGATGCACATACAGAAGAGCCGTACTCTGTCCCTTCACTGTTTAAAGTCTCCTCCTCTAATAGCATTGCAAATGATTTTTTCAAAAATAGTCCCGATGGACCCCTTGGAGAAGGTTCATTGTTATCTAATAATCAAGGATCTAAGGACACACGTGGTTCAAGTCATAGGATTTCTTATGTTCCTCCATTTTATTCCAAAAACATTTCAGAGGATTCCAGTGGCCCGGCATTATTGCACAAAAAGACTCATAGCATGAATGGTTTTACTGTTGATCATGATTCTGTAAATAATCGTGATAATAAGGCTTGTATACCACCTACCAGATGTGTAAATTCTGTTTCTAGTGATTCATGCCAGGAGATGAAGTTTCAGAATTCTGCTAAATCTGATAGAATCTATAGAAGTTCCAAGTCATTTTCCAATGAGGAAATAGTTGAGCACTTACGAAGAATAGGTGATGACAACTTGACAAATGACGAGGAAAGTTCTGTTTTAGATGCTGTAGAGAGCAGTATAATTTCAAATATTATGTCAATAGATTTTGATTCATGTGAAGATTCTTTGGCAATGCCTAATGGTTTGTCTGAGATACTTGATGATGCTGATAGAATGGGCTGTTCGTCCTGGAGTTCTCTAAATAGTGATCAATCAGGGTATTCATATGTTAAACAAGATGGCTTTGCAAGTCAAATGGCTGCCTCTGTCCTTTCTGATTATGGAGATAATAAGGAGCAGTATTTCTGTAAGCCTCAGTACCCAGGTAAATGAAATTTTGATTCTCTTTTACTTTTAGAGAAAAACTTGTTTTATATACCATAAATTGTTTCAGATGTGTGTAATCTATAGAGAATCCACATGGGTGTTATTTTTGACTTATTGAGTTTTGTGATGAAAATATACTAGATGTTTGAAGAAATGATTGTACATTTTGTGGTCCATGATGACTTCCCTCAAAACTTAGCAATGTTTGTTTTGGTTTTTGAACACTGATTTTTGAAATCCTAATAAATAATAACGTCTGTGTTTGTTTTGAGATTTAAAGCAAGATTTGATTTAACTTTATAACAAATCAATGTGTAAGAGTGAATGATGTAATTTTATATTGTTGGTGAGTTTGATTGTTGAGTTATGATTTAAAAAAATCTAAGTGCAAGGAGAGAGAATTGATTGATATTAGGCCTATAGGTGTTTTTAGTGGTGGTTTTGAAACCGGATTTTAAAATCCAGTAGAACTGAATTTGGATTTGCAAATCAAAACCATTTTTAAAGAGAGGGTGTGTTGAGAGAGAGAGAGATAAAGTGTGGGTGTGAAGAGACCCCTGCTTGCATTGCTGATCAAACTTGATTTCAGATTTAGTAGCTATTTAATGGCTTGAACTTATTACTATGAATGCCTGTTCAGACTTATGACATCACTCTTTTAATGTTTTTATGTGTATTTGGATTAGGATGTTCTATAAAATCTTACAAAAGTTATGTTGGAACTTGCTCTATGTTTTACTAGATCAGTTTATTTGGGCTGGTTCTTTTTATATCTGGGTGTCTTTTTCATCGTTGCTTGTTTTAATATCCTCATTATCTGGTCGTACAGTTATCAGATCTCAATCTTTAGCTCCACCAGGGTTCTCAATGCCCTCGAGAGATCCACCGCCCGGGTTTTCCGCTGGTGACAGGACAGCCTTAACCCTACCCGTCCCTCATCAGGTTCGTTTCGTCATCTATCAACCATCCTCCAAATCATAGGGGTGTTACTCATTATCTTATCCTGTTTCGTTGCAGGCAGTCGTTTGGCCAACACTCCCTCTTTCTCAAGCTCCTTGTTTCAATCATCGACTAGGCACGATGATGCTGATTTCTTTGATCCTGCAATATTACGTGCTGGTACAGCCAATCAAATGAATGGATTTAACAACACCCCCTTTGATGAGTCCAGACTTTGGCTTCTTCAACACCAGGACTCCCAATTTTCTCAGTTCTATACGCCCAAAATTCCGTCCCCACAGCTGGAATTGAGCTATACAGATATTCACAAGACAAATGGGATTTCTGGACTAGATAATAGTACATATGGTTTGTCTGCAAGACTAGTCAGAGAACAGCAAAACTGTGATCCATCTTTCTTTACACAAACACCACAACAGAAGTATGCAAACGCGCTCGTTTCCAATTCCAACGGGTACTTGCATGGTTTGGATGAGGTCCAACAACAACATAAGGGTGATGGGGGATGACAGAACTTCACAGAAACCAGAGATTGGGTGTGGATTACTTCCCTGGGTATGGGGATTTAATGTTTAGTTCAGGCGATGTATACACCAGAGTGTTTGGATTGTAGTTTTCGTTTCTGCTTTGAATCATACTCTCCTTACTAAACTCTGTGTGTAGGTTTGAGCATTAGATGAGATGTTATAAAGATCGATCAATGCTTTCAGGGATGGAGGGATCTATCTGCTTTATTTATCATCTTAACCACATGCATACACCAAACACAAGTTGATGTATTTATCTTTCTTGTCTTCTTGATATTTTTTATTTTATCGTATCCTATTGTTATAGAAACTTAGGTATGCAATCAAGCTGAATATAATCAAGTTCGAGCTTGGGGGTGTATTGGATTAGAATTTTAAGGATTTTTAGCTGAAAAATGACCTGCAGATTTTAAAAGACTTTGTAGGATTCTTCAACACTTTTCAATATGAAATTTTATTGGATTATGTAGGATTTTGTGGACTTTGCAAAATTTTATGGATTTGTGACATACAATAAGAGTTTAAGATTTTTTTATACATTCGAATTTAAAAAGAATTAAAGAAAAAGAAAAAATGTCTGGATAAATAATAATAATAACAATTCTCTGTAATATCATGTTATTCTAAATAATATTCATCCACATATCCATAGCTATACTAGTCCTCCAAGCATTAGCGTCCTGTCGCTCTTGCTCTTGGGTTTGAATAATAGGCTCAAAGTCATGGTCTTCATTAATCAGTGATGTTGAAGATGAAGGTTCGTCAACCGGTTCAATTGGAAATTCATTAGAATAACATTCTTTACGAAGAAAGTTATGTAGAGCTGCACATGCTGATACAAGTTCTATTTATGTCTTGAATAAAAATGGAGGTGTTGACTTAAAAATTGTGAAGCTTGACTTAAAATACTCCCTCTGTCCCAATATTATTTTCACACTTGCTTTATTTGGACGTCCCAAC
Source organism: Paraleonurus japonicus (assembly GCA_030762865.1). Lineage (NCBI taxonomy): Eukaryota > Viridiplantae > Streptophyta > Magnoliopsida > Lamiales > Lamiaceae > Paraleonurus > Paraleonurus japonicus. The sequence goes on from CM061053.1 coordinate 8,128,943, forward strand.
ATTACTTTCACACACTAAAAAGGAATACCCCCATAAACTACACTCTTACAATATCATTTAAATTTCAATAATGTCACTCTTGTTTTATTCTACTTAATTATCTCTCTTACTTTTTATCTCATTCAACCACCCAAAATACCCTTAAACTTAATTCTTTCTCCTACACTTTTTTACTTTTCTTAATAACTGTGCCCTCCCTCCTTATGAAAGAAATATTGGGATGGAGGGAGTACCAAATATTCTCTCGATCACATTCCTTAAAGACGCATGACGAAGATTGAACAATTTTCTCATTTTCAAGGTTATTCTCTGACCTGCAAAATCCTGTAAATGATATCTTACACCTTGGAGCTAAAAGTGACTTTGGTTAGAAAATTCATAATCCACTAAGAAATATTTATTTAATTAAATATGCAATATATAATAATAATAATAATAATAATAATAATAATAATATAAAATGAGTAATTTACCTTGTGCCACTTTAAGTTCATTCCTCTGTATCATAGCATCATTTAACCCTCTCACCTACTAAGAACGTACATGAACTCGGAATTGTGTCTTGTCAATAGATCAAATGCAATCCTAAAATTTAGTATATATAACAATTCTTCATATGAAAAATATATATATAGTAGCGTAATTTTTATTATTAGATAATTAGCACATACCTTGAGGAAGAATCTGGTTTCTCTAATTTTAGCCGACTTTTTGTATTTAGTGATGTAAATACAAAATCTGCGATAGTTCGATGGGTTTAGTCCAATAATTCACCTACAAAGGCACGCGCATTTTTCTCCTACAGATTGCAGAACTCAGCTTGATTCATAACGTATACATGAAACGATGCCCGCAAACTTCAATCTTCCACCGATGTACCATATCATTTTTCCGTTTCCGACAGCTGAAATCTCCCCTCTCATTATATCCTCGCAATTCTCTATCCACATTAGGCTCAGTTCAACATGAACGGACTATAGTTTTGGACCAATTCTCCGGTGCAATGCAAGACAATGATCTTCTCAAAAAGACTCCCAATAGTGATCTCGACCACATTGATCGCAGCGAAGATCTACCCGACGCTAGATTGTATTTGGAGCTCTTCAAAAATTGTGCCGATCAGTGCAAGCTCAAAGAGGGGCGAATCGTCCATTCACATTTCCTAGCTTCAAGATTCCAGAACTACGCTTATCTACAAATTGCTGTTATGAATATGTACGCGAAATGCGGGGACATGGAGTTGGCACGTAAAGTGTTCGACAGAATGACTGAGAGGGACAGTGTTTCCTACTCTGTTTTGATCAGTGGGTATTCGCAGAGTCACGAGTTTGAGGAGGCTTTGAGATTGTACATAGATATGGGGAAGATGGGCTTACAGCCGAACCGGTGCACTTTCATGAGTGCTCTAAAATCGGCTGCTGGTATGCAAAGTGATGCAATTAGCAGTGGGATTCATGGGACTTGTATAAAGTATGGTTGCGAGAAGAATGTGTATGTTGGGAGTGCTTTGGTGGATATGTACACGAGGTGTAGTAGGATGAACGAGGCAAAGGCCGTATTTGATGGGCTGGATAGTAAGAATAACATTTCTTGGAATGCTTTGATTGCAGCATATGCAAGGAAAGGAGAAGAACACAATGCAGTGAAGCTATTCTTGGAGATGAAAAGGGGAAGTTTTGAACCGACACGTTCCACATATGCTAGTCTATATGTCGCCTGTGCGAGTACTGGAGCTTTACAGCAGGGCAGATTGGTGCACGCGGATATGATCAAGTTTGGAGTGAAGCTTAGTGTTTTCGTTGGCGATGCTCTTCTTGATATGTATAGTAAGGCAGGGAGCATTGAGGATGCCAAGAAGGTTTTCTCTCGATTGTTGAAGAAGGATGTCGTTTCATGGAGCTCCATGCTTACTGCGTATGCACATCACGGGTTTGGGCAGGAAGCTGTAGATATCTTTGAAGAAATGCGATCTTTAGGATTTAAGCTCGATAAGATTGCTTTTTCATGTGTACTCAACGCTTGCAGCCATGCTGGGCTCTTGGAAAAAGGGTTGTATTACTTTGAGCTGATGAGGGATTATAAGTTAGAGCCGGAGAGTAAACATTACACGACGATTGTTGATCTACTTGGTCGAGCTGGCCAACTTGTTCGTGCAGAGAGGTTCATAAGAGCAATGAAAATCCAACCTACAGCAAATGTTTGGAGAGCCTTGCTTGGAGCTTGTAGAACACATAAGGATTTCGATTTAGGTGCTTTTGCTGCTGAGCGGGTTTTTGAACTCGACCCTCGTGATTCTGGTGCTCACATTATACTTTCCAATATGTACGCTTCTGCTGGTAGATTGAACGATGCTGCAAGAGTGAGGAAGACGATGCGTATAAGTGGGCTTCAGAAGGAGCCTGCTTGTAGTTGGGTGGAGATCAGGAATGATGTTCATGTGTTTCAGGCAAACGATGATACTCACCCACAGAGAAAGGAAATTCGTTTAATGTGGGAAAAACTCAAGTGTGAAATTATGAAAGTGGGGTATGTCCCGGATACGAGCGATGTACTTTGGTTCGTGGACGAGGAGGAGAAAGAGGAAAGGTTACAATGTCATAGTGAAAAACTAGCTCTAGCATTTGCAGTTCTTAACACTAGTAATGGAACCACAATTTTGATAAAGAAAAACATCAGAGTATGCGATGATTGCCATGCAGCATTCAGGTTTGTGTCTAAGTTGATCGATAGAAGAATCATCTTACGAGACACAAAGCGATTCCACCATTTTCGTCATGGCGCTTGCTCCTGCGGAGATTATTGGTAATTGAAGTATGTGAGATTGTTGCCTGCAGTTTCTTACCTATGCAAGGTGAGAAAAGTATGAGGCATTAAGCTTCGGGACGAACGCAGATGTCTGCGACGAACATCATTTCCACTCACTTGAATCGTCGATCAACACGATATACGTTGATTAGACAAGGAGCATGGAGGATGCACAGAAGGTTTTGTATAGATTGGTGAAGAAGGATGTCTAGTATAGGCGGCTTGCAACCATGCCAATTCATTGATCAAAGGAACTAGATGATCCACGTCTAAGCCAGGGATAGATTTTAAGTGATCACCTACTCCCCTTGGATTTTGATTTTTCTTTTTCATTTTATATGTATAATTTTTATAGTATAAAGATTTCCTCTAATCTGTTCTTGATCCAAGTACAGATTGCATAAGTTCCTGATGCAGCGAGCGTGTAATTGATATCAAACTAACACCTTCTACCTAGACGTTGATCATCGATGCCGTCAAGATAGAGAAGAACATAGAAGTTCAATTCTGTAATATTCATTAACTGTCTAAAACCTCCACCAGAGTACATATATATACAATACAAATAGGCCCATAACATATAAAGCCCAAACAAAACAATAACACTAAATATGCATAATAATACGTAAATAAGAATTCACGACAACAATTCAACGCGCTCTTGATTTATCGAGGTTGAGAGGATCAAACTTCCTGAAGTATAACATCGCAGCCTCATCTCCATCAGTTCCAGATTGTGAGAAATGTAATTTAGAGCCAAACAATAAACATTAGCTGTTGATATATCTGGTTGAGCTAGCAAATTTAATTATGCATAGGGGTTCATGTGAGCGTGGTTTAAACTCATGAGACAGAATTGGAGTCTAATTATTTTTTCATATTCAAGTTAGGCAAAGGATTATGTGTGTATCACTTCACCACTAATATTATTATTCTATAAATTAATAGAATTGTTTATAAAGAATTAATATTATTGACCTGTGCTGTACAAAGAATCAAATGAAATTAAATTTGTATAAGGAATGCATACGCATAAACTGATTCCTTTTCTGTTATTTGGCCTTGGTGCCAATCTTTAACTCGTTTTAGAGGATTTTTCTTTTTTTCTTTCTATGGATTTTTTTCACAAGAAGAATTTTGCCATCAAATTTTTTTAATGGGGGCACTTTCTCTTGGCCGACTTATGATTATTTGATTTTTTGGGTATTCCTCTACCTGACGTTAGAAATCCAACTAAATCTAACACATTATCTAATATTGTCATTAGCGATTTAACTTTGCAATAAGAGAAAATGATTAATTTTCTTATCTCTTGTGAACCCGGTTAACTCAAACTCTCTCTTCTATGTATTTAGTAAATGAAATATCACTATTTAAGGGTATAAAATATCACCCGCTAAAAAATACTCCCTTCCCATAAAAATTTTCATACTTTCCTTTTTGTCTCGTCCCAATATAAGTTTCACACCCTTAAAATAAATACTCTTTTATAAACTTCACTCTCACAATTTTCACTAATTTACACAAATGTCATTACTTTCACTCTCACATACACATATCCCAATAGATTTTTTTATTTTATACATAAAAGTTTACAAATTTATCCCTCAAAACTTCAATCATTACTCTTTTTCTTAAAGTATGTATCCACCTATATATCAAAGTTTTTCCGGAGGAAGTACTTGATTTTGTATATAAGTATATTTTTTTAAATTACTAAACAATAATACTATGAAAATGATAGTCCAGAACCCGAGGTTCTTGAAGTTTTACCTACCTAAAATAGGATCCGAAACACATAATTAGGTTCAAGACAAGACCCGAAAGGGGCTATCAACCAACCGGGTTATAACCAATTCTTCAACGAACCCAACTGTAAACAACCTCAAAAATCAAGAAATGGCTACCTTCAACATAAGCTATCATCATAGTATTATCCATTACAATTACAATTACAATTGCAGTATCTCTCCCACTTTCAGTCCCAATTTAGCATTCAAGAAACCACTGATTTTTCCCAGGAAGAAGCTTCACATTTTTGCTGCAATCAGTAAAAACGCAACAGAAGAGTCAGCAATGGCTTCTAGGTATTCTTTTCCCTTTTCCTTAATGTTTTTGTTGAAAAATATTACTAAAAAAATCTTTGCTTCTGTATTTGCTTAACTTTGTTGGTGGCAGAATTGTGAAAGAAATTCTCCCACCAGCTCTTGATTCCTCTTCAGACCCACCTGCAATCTTTGATGGAAAACCCAAGTAATCAATTTAATACTAGTTTCTTTACTTTGTGTTAATTTTGCAGCTCTATCTTAATTCTGTTTCTTCATTTTAGGTTATATATATCATATAATTGCCCCTATGCTCAACGTGTGTGGATTACAAGGAATTGTAAGGTTGTTTTGATGGGTTTCTTTCTCATTTGACTCAAAATTCGTACTTGATTTGAGGTGTTTAAGGTTATGATAGGATTTTGTTTTGTTGTTAGGGACTGCAAGAAACTATAAAATTAGTACCCATTGATCTCAAGAACAGGCCATCTTGGTATAAGGAAAGAGTGTATCCTGCAAACAAGGTAAGAATTATGTGAATGTGCTTCTATTTAATGCTTAATACAATTTGTTTTTTAATTTCAAGATTCCTTAAGAACATACTCCCTCCGTCCCATAGGAACTTTCACAGGAGGGAGGACACACAAATTAAGAAAGTGAAAGAATGAGAGGGATTTGAGGGGTAATGTCTTAAACCTTTATGTATAAAGTAAGGAAATAGGTTAGAATTGCGTGTACATATGGGCCCAAAAGTATTGATATTTTGTGTAAAATTGAGAATATTGTGAGGGTGGAGTTTATAGAGAATTTTCCATTTTTAGGGTGTGAAAGATATTACGGGACAGACAAAAAGGAAAGTGCGAAAGATATTATCGGTTGGAGGAAGTACTAAATAGTTCCTCTACTCATGCTAGGCGAGGTAGTAAGCTAGTACCTAGTCTCGTCTACTAGAGAGGAGATCCTGGATTCGAACTTCTTATCTCGACAAAAAGAAAAGATGAAAATTCGAAGCAATGATTTTGTGCTAGTTTAGGGCATTTTGTATCATGCTTGAAATCAGAATTGATTTGTGTGTATAGTTCGGTTGATGCAATTGGTCGTATATTGCTTTGTTTCGGATGTTTGATTCTATTGTATGCCCTTGCTTTCCAGGTGCCATCACTAGAGTACAATAATGAAGTAAAAGGTGAGAGTCTTGATTTGATTCGATATATTGATGGAAACTTTGAAGGGCCTTCGCTTTTTCCTGATGTAAGATCATTTGTGCTTCTTGTAGTTCATATCTTGTTCTAGGACATAGCTAACTGCTTTTCTGACAAGTGTCGACTGATTATAGGATCCTTCCAAGAGAAAGTTTGGGGAGGAGTTGCTGTCTTCAGTAGCCTCCTTCTATAAAGCTGCAATTACTTCTTTGAAAGAAAACCGTATTGATAAAACTGGTATGCTTTGACTCTAATGGTGGAGGTGTAGAAAGTGTCTTTATATTTTATCAAAAGATGTAACTAAAGTGTTGGTTTCTGAAGGTATTGCTTTTGATGACATTGAGATTGCTCTGTCCAAATTCGATGATGGACCATTTTTTCTTGGCCAGTTCAGTTTGGTGAGTGAAAAATCGTGCTACATTTAACCGGTTTTACTAAGTTTGGTTCATAGGATTAGGAAGGATAGGAAAAATAATCGAGTCCAGCGTTTGGCTCACTTGACACGAGCCCGAGATGGACTTGGGGCTCGAGCCAAAAATAAGGGTAATCCCATCAATGACAGTTTATTTGTCTTTAAGGGTGGGGGTGTGATAATTATTCCTTTGACACAAAAATCCAAAATAACGAAAAAAATATGTCAATTAAATTATAATCCATCAATCAAAACTACCATCTAATTTGGAAAATAACAACCGAAACAATATAATTCGTGAAGTAAACTAGCCCTAGTGTTAATAGAAATATTGGAGAAAGGTGCAAAGATTCATCAATGTTATAGCAGTTTTTCAAATTATATATTCTTGATTTCATGTGAGGGGATTTATTTTTGACACAACATTGATTGTCACGATTAAATTTAGGTGGACATCGCTTATATTCCATTCATTGAAAGATTACAGCCATTCTTCTCTGAAGTGAGGAATTATGACATCACAGGAGGCAGGCAGAAGCTTGCACTGTGGCTTGAGGTACAACACTGTTTACCTTCTCTGCTTAGCTCTCTCTTTCTCTCTATCCACTCACATTGCTGGTCTCTCTCTCTCTCTCTCTCTCTCTCATCAGGAGATGAACAAGATTGAGGGATACAAACAGACTTGTCGAGACCCAAAGGAGCATGTCGAGAGCTACAAGAGGCGTTTCTTGGTTCGAGTTACTATCTAAAACTCTTGTTTGTTGTTATCAGAAACTTGAGTCCTCCATTTTCTTGTGCAGTCTTAACTTGGAAAGCTGAATCATGCTATCAGAAGGTAACTATGGATCCAAAAGTTGTGTTCTTGACAAAGCAAACAACTCAGAGTCTACTCTTTTACATGACGTGAATCCTTGTGTGGTAATTCAACATCCATGCTTATTTTGAAGCCGTTTTGCCACCTGTGCTATATTCTTTTATCAAATTGGTACATGTAAATTTCTTTTCCGATCACATCCTCTATTACTCGGGAACCTGTTGCAACTTGTACTTTGATTTAGTGTTTTTTTCGCCCAAAAGTTGAACACGTGACTTGTATGTCTGCATCATATCTGTCTATTTAAGATTTAATGCAAGGACAATAAAATAATTCCTCTTCTGAAGCTTGAATTCGAACTTATTCAGGATTCCCAAATTCTTCAATTGGGGATTTCTTTTCCAGATTGTCTGTCCAATTGTGGTATCCTTCTTGTGCTAATTTTCGAGTAAGTTCAGAAATTGATAGTATTTCTATTTAAAATTAGGGTTTATGATAAAATCTCAGCCATTTGTTAACCAATTTTTGTGCTGTTGAAAATGGATGGTGAATCGAATTTGTATTGCACCCCAAACAGGCAACATACAGATACAATGAATATAGGCAATGCCTCTCACTCACGTGACTTGAAATTTTCACATAATTTTGTTACGGGAGTTGAATGGACGGATATACCCAGACGTGCAAATCACGTGTTCGATTTTTTATTTGAAAAAACCACGTACAAATTACAACTGGTCAATCCTGAGCAGTAAAGGATGCAAACGAAAAAAATGTAAAAATATCAGTTCGATAAAAAAGTATAGTAACCTTATTTTGAATTTGGCGGAAGTGGTTTGAGTATTTATCCATCGACCAACAAAACATTGCATCATCATCCTCCAAATAAACGTGCCTTGCATGTTCAGTTTTTGCCAGAAACCTTCAAATTGAATGCCTACTGTAAATTGTAGGGATATGAACATCTGCATTTTGATATATAGCTAAAGATTCACACAAGAATTCGAGACAGATTATGAACAGCAGCAATCCAATTCTTTACAAGTTGAAATCTACAAAATATTTGAGACTCTCAATGTACCAATCTGTACAACTTGGTCAATCTATTATTCATATTATGCGTACTGCTGATGAGAAGAATATTTGATCGACAGGCTTCTTAATAAGCCAAATGATGAACAGCATAAAATAGAGGCTGTTTTCCTTTTCAATTTCACTGGAAGGTATGGAAAGCTGTGGCCGGAAATTGTGCCCTAGATGTCAACGGGACGAGAGGATTTATGTATGACAAGGTAGGGGAAGAGAATCCTGATGATGCTGCAGATGAAGACAAAAGTGGCACAGAGGTGACCACACCATGGCTTGGCATTTTCCATGGCCAATTTGTGAATCCAGGCAAAGAAACAGCTTCACCACTCATTCTTGTTGATATTTCCTGTTGATCAAACAATTAAATTGTTATTACCAACAAAATTAGGAAGCAAACATTTAACACTGATGAAATTATGGAAGAGTTCACAAGTGATCCTCATAAGCTCATGAGAGGGTTCTTTTTATTCTTGGCCAAGATGATAAAAAAAGAGTGGCAATTTATACGTAGGATGATCTTTTTTGGTAAGAAAGCATGGAAAATTGGGAAAATTGCAAGTTTAGAGACAGTAATTCAGATGAGCCTGTGCACACTGCTTCACTGGCTTAAACCTTAGCGAATGGTCATTCTTTACCAGCAATACCTCAACTTTGGGTCGGCGATAAGTTTCTAGATGACAAGTTTGAAAAGACAATCACCTTATTATTTGGGGCAAAACCAGAATATATGCCAGCCCACATGGGAGGGCACTTGGTTGACATTATGAATTGTTGAGGAGAACCAGAGGTCGGTTCGACCTATCAAATTGCGCAAGGATATCAATTTTCATAAGGTTGGATCTACTACCTAGATCAATATTATCTATATTACTTTGCAGTGAATATAGAGAAAAAAGATCTAGCATTCAAGGAGACATTCATTTGCTTTTCAGCCAACAATAACCATTAATGAAATGATTAATGGTTACCTTTAATCTCTTCCCATCAGGCAATTCATTGGATGGATGAGGAAAATGCAAATTTTTGGTAGGGTTGTTCCCCTGTGGACCATCTGAAGATAAAGAAATTCCAAGGTTGAGATCAAGATTGCTAGCGCTACCTGCATTCCGGAATCCGTACAGCAGAAGATGCCAAGTCAGGTGTTAGACGTGATGAGGAAACGGCAAAAGATTTAAAAACAAAAAAACACCAAGGATTAAACCAGCAAAACATGAATTGTTCATATACCTCCATCTACGGAACTAAGATTCATCTCCCTATCATAGTTAGTGGACTCGAAGTTTGTGACAGCTTCCCTCCCGTTACACTTGATGGCTGCTTTATCATAAGCCCTGAATCAGGAAAGGAAATGGATGCTTGTCATGAGAATTGATCAAAGAGTATTGGTCTTAGTGCAATACAAATTAGACTTATAAGCAGTATGAATCCATGATCACAGGGACCTTGCAGCCTCTACTTCGTTGTCGAATAACCCAAGATACATATACCTGCAATACACCATTATAATCTTATCGATAAAAGGGGTTCCTCTTTTCATTCAATTGACTATCCTAAACTTGTTTTCCAAAATCAGAATCATATATCTATCATGACCAGATGAAAAATGCTTCCCATGTCACTAATTAAACTACTAAAGTAAATTAAATGATAAAAAAGAATTCAATATATATTCTTACTTTTTCCCAAGGAATTGGCCCATTCTTGCCTCCCAACGACCACATTTGTGCAGGGTAACTCCTCTGTACTTTGAGCTTCCCCGAGAGAACCCAGTACTTTGGCGTCTAAGAATGTGAACAAACTCTTCTTTTGTCAAATTCTTCATCTGCAAATTGTCAACTGTATAAGACTTATGAATTACAAAATATATTGGCAAAAAGATATAGCTCTAAAGCAAACCTGTTTCATGTCATCGTCGTAATCACCAATTGTGAAATTGATGTCAGCATCAACTCCACGAAACTTGATTGCAGCACGATCATATGCCCTGATCGAACAGAATAATTGGACTCAGTAAAATAAACTTCTCAGATGGCTAACGTTAGTCAGAACCTCGTCCAAAAATGCACGAAATTCATACTGAGAGTAAAATTTCTTACCTAGCTGCCGCATGAGCAGTGTCGAATCCTCCTGAAATAAACCAAATCCAATTATAAGATGACTAAATTTAACCTTAATACTTCTGAACTGAGTAAAACTTCTATGAAGATAAATGTTAAAGGATGATCATCGTAGATGACGAAAAATGGGGGAGATGAAAAGGCAAATAGCTCAGAGTTCTTACCCAAATAGACTTGTTTACCGCAATCCCTGCAAACAATTACCGAATTTCAATTAACATCAGAATATCAGAGTACCAAAATCCACAAACTACAATTCAGTTCATCTAACTAATTCATTAACAAATACCCAATCTAAAAATTCAATACTCATGCTTCCACAGAAAATCATAATAATGCAAGAAATTATGTTAATCAATCTCAGCATCAGATTATCCAAAACAATTACTAACCATATTACCAAAATTTTATAGAAGATGTTGCAAATCCTGAGAAAAAGTTCATAGCATCATCCGCAGACGTCCATGCAACATATAGAAGATTATACTTAAATTACTCCATGTATGTGTGTTTGAGTATATACGAACCAGATATGGGATTCCCATCTTCCAGTTCTGCGGTAGAAGGTGACCCCTCGATACTGAGAGCTCCGAGAGCGGGGCCCACGCCTGCTCTTCTTCACCTGCGGTTGCTGCACTTGATTATTCGCTGGTATCTCCGCCTTGCAAATCCCCAATTCTGCAGGTCCACCGCTCGAAACCTCCGGCGCCGATAAATTCAGCCAATATTTAGCCCTGACCATCGACGGAGACGGAGGAGAAGCACCGGTCGGGAAAAGCTGCAACTCATTTCTGATGTTGGCGATGTCATTGTTCGTGTCGTCTTCGATCTCGATCACGTTCTTGTTGAGGATGGAGAAATTGAGGGTAGATACGGAGTTTTTACCGGTGAAGCTGTTGCAGTCGACCTCATCGGCGGCGGCATTGTTGGTAGTGGATGTGGTGGTTGAGGCCACAGAATCCGCCGCGGCCGTGTTACGGAGGTCGGCGTCGTTGTGGCAGGAAGTCGAGTCGACTAAGAAAACGGCATCAACATTCAGATCCAACATTTCACTCTCCGGTGCGTGTTTGTGGAAGAAAAATCAGTTATATATTTGTATAACCGTTCACAGTATATATGTGTGTGTAAATAACAGCAGCTAGGCAGAGGCAGTTGCAGATATTTTTTCCGTGACAGAGGTAAAGTCACATGAAGAAGATGAAACTGTAGAAGTGAAGACTTGAGCCTACAGATTAAAGAATATGTATATGGATATATCCCATGTATATATATATATGAGAAAACCGAACCCCAGAAACAAGAAAACCCACACGCTAAAATTGAGAGAGAGAGAGAGGGCCTGCGTGTGTAGATACAGTGGGGTTGTATGTATATGCTGGAAGAGAGAGAAAAGAGAAAGGGAAGTTGGGCTTTGCAGAGTGTTGGAAAAAGGAGGTCAGATGAGTTGCATTTTAGGACTGGTGGGGTGGAGAAAAATGAATTTATTTATATTTTTGAAGAAGATGAAGAACAAGAAATGGAGAGAGAGAGAGGTGTCTAGTCTAACAAACAAAGAAATACATGATGATGGAGAAGAAGAAGATGATGAATTGAATAGTAATTGATTGGTAATGTAAAAGTAAGGGTGCAAGGCTAAGGCATATATATGGTTGTTATGCACTTCTCTACTGCAACTTGCGCAACTTCTACAATTCTATTCTATGTGAGCCTCTATTTTTATTACATTATATTAGTGCAACAATAGCATTGAGCCTATATACTTCAATTCTTTGCATTTATTACTTGATTGAGATTGAGATTAGACTTAATGAGTCATATAATAAATAAAATGTATTTGTTTTATATCAATTTTCACATTGACTTGGGTGTAAAAATTTACAATATATATATATATATATATATATATATATATATAAATATATATATATATATTTTTTTTTGCTTTATTGATAAAGTTAGGATATTTCATTTCCTTCTATTTTTTATAGGGAATGTGAATTAATTGTATAAGAAAAAGTAATGACATAAATGATAAATAAATATATATTGTGAAGATAAATATTGTGAATAAACAGGCTATTTTTGGTGTGAAAACTAATATAAGACAAATTAAAAAGTAAATTGTGAAAATTAATTTTGGGGGTGAGAATATATTAGATATTTTAAATAAGTTTTTATCTAAATTATTTATATTATATTACAATGTAATTTATTATCTTTTAAGGGATAAGATCGTTATCTTTTCAGAATCATATTTCATCTGTAATTTATTATGAATTTAGGCGATGGTAGCTGATATTATTACAATTATACAAATATTGTTACATATTCCCTCCTATTTTAATTATTTTTATGATATGATGATAAAATTAAGAATTGATGTTTAATGACACATATATCTTTATAAAATAAAAAATATAGAATATCATTAATAATTTAGCACGTAAATATGGGGAGATGATGTATCCTAATTAATTAATACAGATTTTTTTGAAAAGAAAATATATGTATTAATTAATTAATTAATACAGATAAGTTCAATATTATTAGAGATTTTTGAAATTAGGGTAAAGGGAAAAAGAAAAAAAAGTCTCAAACATCAAATAATTAAAAACAAAATCACTATTTTACAACATCAGTTTTTTATATATATATATATTTTATATATATATATATATATATATATATATATATATATAAAAGAAAAACATCAATCATTTGGATCGAATGAAGTATTTAAATTTTTACTTTATTTTTTCATTTTGTCCTGATGTGTACTTATTTTCAAAGACAATTACTAATATCTAGCAAATATAAATTTGAAAAGAAAAAACAAGATACATTAAATGATTAGATAGAAAGATGGAAATTAAAATATTAACAAGTATTATATATAATAATTGATCTATCTTTGTGGATTGACGAAATTTAAAAATAAGTCTATATTTGTGAGACCTAGAAAGTGGTTTTGTATAGTTACATTATACATCGGTGTATACGAATGTTATTTTTAATAAAATAGTCTCTTTAATGTATATATTTTAGGCAAACACTTTTATACAAATTTTCAAAGTGCAATTTATCAAAATTAATGTAGATATTCTCCAATTAAAACTCCAATCTTATTTTTCTTCAAAGTATAATTCAGTTGTCTGTCAAAAAAATTATAATTCAGTTGAACTCCTTAAATCGACATACCACATAATAATATTCATTCAAAATTTTGTCTTTGAAAATTTTAGCAATTGACACTATATAATAAATGTATTAACTATTAAAATTAATTCTTCCGTTGAAGCGCTAATGCAATTTTTATTTAATATTAAGTGTGTGTTATGAAATTATATTAACTTTTTAAAAATAATTAATTGATTCTTTTATTAAAATGAAAAGTGAAAAGTGTTTGAAAATAAAGTGATTTAAATCAAATTTAATATGTGATGTGTTTGAAAAAATATATATTTCTTATTAACGGTGGGGTTATAATTATATGTGGGATTGGATTATTATTATTAATTTTAGAAAATAACTTTTAGAGAATGCAAAAGCAAATAAAATTAATTTTGCCAAAATAGTTATTAAATACTTAAAAAAGTGGTTATAAATATTATATAAGTGATTATTCTTATAAATTTGAGTTTGCAAACACATCCTAAATAAACAAATCCATTATCTTGCCTAAATAAATTTCAAAATTAATAGTTTAGAGTATCAAATAAATTTGATTCCCGGTAATGTATTTGTGAATTAATTTCATCTTGAAATTTATTTATATTTTATATATATTTAAAATAATATTAATTATTTCAATAAAATATGAAGTAATACTGCATAATATAATACCTAAAATTATTTTAAATTTTACAATAAAAATGGCTTACAATAAACTCCGTCTTGATTTTGACATGTGGGGTACTTGAAGACTGTGGAATTATGTTTGATCAATAGTGTTTATGATGGCCAAATAGTAGATATTTCCTTTTCTTTACTTTTTAATGTCTTTTGAAAATTGATATTTTTAGGACATAAGTAGCTCGGGGAAATAAGCAACAAAATTATGACACTAGTACAAATCACAGCTGCTATAACTGTTTAGCCCGTAAATGTAATCAATGCCTGAGTTGCAAATCTTTCCACACTATTTTTAACACAATTTTATCGGGGTTTGTATTTTATATTAATAAATGTTACTCTCTAGTCCCACAATCCACACAAAAATTGGAGTATTAATTTTGTGCTCACACGTAAACATATTCAAGTTTTTTTAATTGATAATTGTTAGGGAAATCGAACTTGGATCTCCCACTAAAGTGAGAAAATTGATGGCCATGTGAACTAAGTAAATTTGGTTATTCAATTTTTATTTTATTTTATATATAAATATTTACAAAATTATCCCTCAAAATCTCAATCATTACTTCTTACTTATTTTATGTGTTCTCTTACATGTAAAAGATATTTATATAATCTAATACACTCAATATGCATTAAATTAAAAATGAAAAATTAATTATATATATATATATATATATAGACTACATTCATTGATTCATTGCTTTATTAAAGTCAAATTCATAATCGGTTGTCGAAAGAATAATCTTAATCAATTTTATATTCCAATAAACAAAAAACGTGAAAATAAAAAGAAACGATAATTATAACAATGCATACCAGTATTGTATGACGTTCATGTTTTTAATAAAGCTTTTAGTATAAATTACGTTGAGTGAAAATTATTAACATACCAGATGACCTCCGCGTATTACGTATTTTCATTAAATAAACTTTATAATATATTATATATATAATATTTTCAAATAATAATATATACATTAAAATAATGTATATGTATAAAAAAATTGTTATTATAATATTAAATTTAAATAATGGTAATATTAATTGTATGACAATTCATGATAGGGATTAGAATTATTATAATTATGTGAAAGAATTTACTATAAGATTTGTTTCAAATTTATTTTATAATTAATAAAAAAAGGAGACGATTACTAGAATTTATTTTATATAATTGATGCATAAATATTACTCCGAATAATATATATATATATATATATATATATATATATATATATCGTATATTTACAATAAATATCATATATGATTATATTAAATTTTTTTAATAAAAGTTGATACAACCACAATTTTTCTTACATACATTTATAGACTTAAGTTAAATATAATTCTATGTTTAAAAATTGACATATGATAACACTTTTTAGATATAAAATAGATATTTAAAATATTTAAAGATTTATATATTAACTTATTTATTAAAAAATATGCATATTGTACAAGAGGTCTAAGGTTCAAACCTCCTTAAAAATATATTTTTAACTAATTCATATATTAAAATGTCAAATAGATGTCATATATTAATTATAAATCAATAGAAAATGACACATAGATTATTAACATATATATGCATTTAATAAAAATGTGACACCTCATTCAAATTAACCTCATGACGATTTACACCTAAACAAAATCAAACTCCCCATTAGTAATATAGGGATTCAAGCTTTTCATTTTGTGCTCACACGTAAACATATTCAATCTCTTTTTTTTTTTTTTTTTTTTTTATCCGGTAAATATTCCGTGTCTCACACTAAAATGAGGAAACCGATGGACAAGTGGGATAAGTCACAACCTGGTTATTCAACTTTTTTTTTATAAAAGTTTACAAAATTATTCATCAAAATCTCAATCATTACTTATTTCTTATTTTATGTTTTCTCTTACATGTAAAAGATATTTCGAACAGAAGTTGTACATTATATAATCTAATACACTTAATATGCATTAAATTAAAAATGAAAAATTATATATATATATATATATATATATATATATATATTCATTGATTCATTGCTTTATTCAAAGTCAAATTCATAATCGTTTGTCGAAAGAATAATCTTAATCAATTTTATATTCCAATAAACAAAATCGGTGTCTACTAAAGTTGATCAATAAAATCCCAAAATGTTTCAAGGAGAAAAGCTATAGTAACAATTTTCATTGAATAAAAACGTGAAAATAAAAAGAAACGATAATTATAACAATGCATACCAGTACGTATTGTATGACGTTCATGTTTTAATAAAGCTTTTAGTATAAATTACGTTGAGTGAAAATTATTAACATATTGTTATCATTAAAAATGTATTTCATGTGAGAACCTTTGAAAGGCTCCATGGTCAAAATCATGATTATTTCATTTTCATTTTACCTATATAGAATGTCGTTGATATTGCTAATCTTAAATTTGAATATATTTTGTTATCAGGTACGTCTTGCGTGGAGTCCTCCCACGATAAAATAAAATATAATTTAAAACTAATATTGCATTTAAAAAAATTAAATTGTGAATTATTTCACATAAATTTTTATTTTTATTTTTATTATGACCACTGTTTTTAAAATTGGGTCGAACGGAAACCAACCATGAAACCGGTCTAATTACTCCAATAAACTATTTTGAGATTGAATTGAAAAAAATCAGACA
Source organism: Paraleonurus japonicus (assembly GCA_030762865.1). Classification (NCBI taxonomy): domain Eukaryota; kingdom Viridiplantae; phylum Streptophyta; class Magnoliopsida; order Lamiales; family Lamiaceae; genus Paraleonurus; species Paraleonurus japonicus. The sequence continues at coordinate 8,145,950 of CM061053.1, forward strand.
TAACTGCAAAATTCGGCTAGAGAAAAACAAGTAAAATCGGTTGATTTTTTTTTAATTTATAATTTTTTTCATTATTTTTTAAAATTTAAACAATAGTATATTCAGTATTAGCTATTAATTAATTTTTAATTATTAAATTTATTATACAAGCCTCCAAATTTTTAAAATTGGGTGATGCCTATTTATTTCTCTCCCATTCTAGTATTTTTAGTATTTATTACATTTTTAGTATTTTATAATAATGTTATGTTGTCTAAGACTATTGTGTTTATTTCAATATATAAAATTTATATGTTATAATTTTTAATTTTTACTTGTACATATTTAATTTTTTAATTCATATAGGGAATATAAAAAAATAGTTAGAAATTATTTTAACAGATTGGACCGTCGGTCCAATTGATCCGACCGTGCCTACTCCAACTTGGTCACTAGTCCGATTATAAAAATTCGAATTTATTACTTATTAGTAAGCTTTATGACTAGGGTAAAAATTGCATGTTTTTCATGAGCTTAATTATCTAGTTTTGATATGATTTCATAATTAATTTACTCTAAAATTGACTAACTTTACTTATTCGTAGTTTTGGTATTTTGAGCTTTAATATGTAGGTAAATACTAATTTTTAAGATCAAATTGAGATCCTGAATGCATCCAAATCAAGTGAAGGATTAGACCTTTGGAAAGAGGGTCGTGAGACGATCGCGTAGCAAAAAGAATCGGCTAAATTAAACGCCGTACGTGAAAGTTATGAAGGATCGAAGTTGTGGATGATGACTCAAAATGCCACTTGGTCCTAGCACTTGCCAAGCCGAGCAAACTTTACGTCCATTAGCCAAGCGGAAGTGTGACTCGACCGCCAACCCTTGAACTAGGCCCGAGTGGATGTCCGGCGCCCGAGTCCACCGCCGAGTCGCCGCCACCAACCGAGTGTGCCGCTCGAGCCGAGACACATTCTCGCCTAGAAGCCAAGTGCACGTTCAGCTTGGCCCATGCCATGAAGGCACTCGACTCGAGTGGCAAAGGACCCAGCCGAGTGAGTGCCAACTCGGACCGAGTTCGACTAAACTGTGCGATTTTTCATGTATTTTACACTTTTTCGTGCCCTTTTATGTAATTTCTCATACTTTAACCTAGTTCCTCACTATATAAATCCTTCATTTTAGATTATAATTAACACTCTCAACCCAAAACACTCTTTTCTTAGAATTAAACACACACATTTACACATAGTCTAGGTGTTCTTCATTTCAATTTTAATATCTTGCAAGCTAGAAGCTAGAATTCAATCAAGCAAGTTGTAATACACTCTTATAAGGTGCATTTTTTACCATTTATATTAAATTTTGTTGGTTTATTTCCTCTCAATCATGTTTGTTTTTATTTTAATTTTCATGGGTTTGTTAATTTTGATGATGATTGGCTAAATCTCTCTTGTGTGCGAGTGTAATTCACCAAAGAGTCGTCAATTATGGGCCACACTAGATTGAGGTTTCAATTAACGAGGGATGATAAGAGCAATCCACAAAAATTCATACGCAACCGTATTTGATAAGCCCAGGTTCGATACAAACCATGAGCATGTAGGATTATTTAGAGACAACACCCTAATCCCCTCACTAATTACAAGACGAAATATCAAGCAATCAATGTATTTTAATGTTGGTTCTAATGAAAATTAACGAAAACTCCTTGAGTTAATACAATATTAATTTCAATTACAAAATCAAGCCTAACACTTAAGCATTAATTCAACAATCAAAGCAATAAAAATTCGAGCAACAAAAATTCAAGGAGGGGTTTAAACATTTGTAAATAATGGGAAAAAAATGTAGGAATTGAAATACTATATATAAAATCAAAATTATACCTTTCAAATAGGTAAATATGAGATTCATTTATTTTTAGAAATTAAAGTAATAGTAAAGTCATTCCAAACAAACACTATAATAATCTTTCAATCAAGTAACCTCTTTTTTTTTTTTTTTTTTTTTTATCGGTAAATGTTAGTTTGTTAGTTGTTAGTAATTAGTTCACCAAGCACCCAAACACTCCAAGAAATTCTCCAAGACCACCTTCTAACTCCAAATTCGTCCCCGAAGGGAATCGAACTCGAGTCTCCCACTAAAAGTGAGGAGTTTGGGTGGGCTAAGCCACCCGGTTATAACCTCAAACATAATTAGTTGTAGTATACTATGTATGCATATATTATAATTTATTTTGTATACAACATCATATGAATACAAATATTCAAAGTTAAAAAAATAACACTTTCACTTAATTTTTTTCCTTTTGATTATTATTTCAAACTAATTTAAAAATTTCTCCTTTTACATTTAAATAATTAAATGTTAGTTAAAAATATTATTTCTTGTACATACCACATAATAATAAGTTAATGTTACATGGGTCAAACTTCACTATAAAAATATTTAGAAAGCTTGAATTTGTTGTCTGACTGAGTGTAGTATTGTATAATAATACTTTAATTTTTTTAACTTGATCAGTTTTTAAAGGTTGATTATATATGTATCCTTTTATATATATAAAATACCTTGATTATACTTTATCAATTCTATAAACTTTCACAAAATATAATTGAAAAGAACATGTCAATTAATAAAGTGTGATTAACTGATCTGGCTATTTCATAAAAGGGAAAATTGCACTATTGGTCCCATTAGAATGTCGCCTCTGCAGTTTGGTCCTTTTGTGAGCATTTTCGGTCCAAGTTAGATATTTCCGTCCATAGTTAACAGATTTTGAGTGCGTGCATAACACGCACCGTTAAATTGCACTTTTAGTCCCACAAGTTTGCACTTTTAGTCCCGCAAATTTTTAATTTAAATTTAAATATTAATTTTTATTCAAAATATATTACAAAATATTTAAATAAACCTTGTTAATTAACAAGATTTATTCTTAATTTTACTTTTTTTATATAATTTTTTTATATTTTAAATTATTTATATTTTTTATAATTATTAAAATTAATTTATAATCCCTAACATTTTATATTAATATCAGGATTTAAATATGAAGAATTATGATTATATTTTTGAATTCTATTTGATTTGTTTATTTGAATTTTTTTATTAATTATTAAAATTAATTTATAATTCTTACTTCATCCATCCCTTGATAATCTGCACACTTTCCTTATTTGGATGTCCCAACATAATTTGCACCTTCAAATGAAAAAGTTCACAAAATATTAACACCCTTAAAATATCAATTTAATGTCAAAAATGTCACTCATCTTATACCCTACTTATTTCATTTCCTACACTTTATCTAACTCAACCACAAAAAAATACACCTACATTTTATTCTCTCTCATACACTATTTACACCATTTTTTTTTTTTTTTTTGCTCTATGTGCCCAATACAAGATGCGATTATCACGAGAAGGAGGGAGTAATATTTAGTAAATATATATATATATATATATATATATTAAAATTTAAAGTTGAAGAATTATGATTAATATCTTTGAATTATATGATATTTTTAATAGACTTTTTATAATTATTACAATTAATTTATAATTCTTAATATTTTAGAATAATATGAAAATTTAATAATAATTATTTTATTTTATCACAATAATATTAAATTTATTAAAATTCAATGATAATTATTTTACTTTTATGCTATATAACTATTAAAAATAAATTCTAGAATTAAAAATAAGAAAGTTGGTTGCAAAATTTATCGTAAATAAATAAAAAAATTTAAAATAAAGAAAATTCATCGTAGATTAATAACAAAATATAAATCTAAAATTCCAACACAGATATTTTTTATTTTTTAGATTTAACATAAATTACCGTTTGATTAAAAACACTATTTTTGTATTTTTTTAATTATGTCCAAATTAATATGTATATTTACATTTGATTATATAATTTATGATTTTTTAAATATTATTTTAAAAGTCAATTTTGGTTTATTAACGGTTTCCATCCAAAAACTAACGGATGGGACCAAAAGTGCTAAAAAGGACCAATTTTGCACCTAGGTACTAAAAGTGTTTTGACCCAATTCATTTGGGACCAATAGTGCAATAAACCCTTTCATAAAATGAATACTATTTGTCAATGGGTTTGAATTTTTATATTTAAAAGTATAAATGAGGTTGACTCATAATAAATTTAATGAGAGTTAATAATAGTTTTACCAATAAAAATAACAGTTTTACCGTACAACTTATTTACCGCTATTATTTTATAATAAACAAATGATGTCTCTCTCGAACCTTAGAAATGATGTAGGTTTCAACAACTCAAACTTTCTATTGAACAGTGTGATTTCTATTCTTAAAATTAGGATTTAACGTTGGTGCCATGTAAAGTGAATTCATTTATTTCTATACGATTAGTATGTAGTTAGACTATCCTTGGACTTGTTTGAATTTTTTGTTGTAATCTTTGTACTATGTATTGAGTAACCCTTGTACTCAATTTAATAGAATTTTCTTTGATATTTCAAAAAAAAAAAAACAAATGATATTAATTAATCAAACCAATAATATTGTCAAATTAATACATTTTGGTAAAATAACTAATACTTATTTAAAAATACACATAAGATGAATCATGATACACACAGCAAAACTAAATTAAATAAAACTTTACCATTTAATGATGATCATAGTTCATTTCCTATTTCCAAAATTTAAATTCAAATCCTCCACCAAAAAAAAAAAAAAAAATGAAGAATGTTACATCAAGTTGAGTTTGTTTTGAAATCCGACTTTTATTTCTAAATTCAGATTTAAAATGTTGAGAAAAGATATTGGCTCACAAATCAGGTTGAGTTTGTATTTATGAGCCGGGTTGAGAAAAGATATTTACTACTATTAAAATACTATTGAATGCAAAGTTGACTTTTATTTTTAGTCTTAAGTGACATGTGTATTTAAAAACCCAATAAATCTATCTCAATATCAAAATTTTTACGAGTAGATGTACATTAATTTAAATTTGTTTACTGTACTTAAATTTCATTTAATAATATTATGACATTTATTTAATAATACCATTACACTTGTTTAATACCATTTATTTACTAACACAACTCGACGTGTTCATGTTTAAATTGTGTGTGATATTTAATTTACAAGAATAATAATATTAGTAAATAAATTATTAATGATATTAGTACAAATCACACGAATCATATAACATATATGTGATGAGAATTCGTTTAATATATAAGATCGTCCCACACAAGTCTTTGTCCATATTCAATAACTTCAAAATTTTGGATTGTATAAACAATGATTTAAAACAACTCAAATAAAACAATTGAGGGTCCGCTTAGTTGTGGGTATTAGAAGTTATGAATGAGAATGACTCATTAATCATTCCCATTGATGATGCTTGCTAATATTTACAATTTGGAATTGATTTAAAAATAAAATAATCATTAATTTATTTTGATTACATAATCTCTCTCTTATAATCAATCATTTAACAATCATTCATTTTTCTTCCGCTCAACTTTTTTCTCGCGCAAATTTTTTTCGTGCTCAACTTTCTTTTCAGAATTCATCCATGGAAATAAATCACTACCATTCCCATAACCTAATTCTAATATCCCAACCAAGCGATCCCCGAGTTGTTTAGTTGTTTAAAGTATTTAAGTTATGTAAATATCCCCGCCTTTTTTATTATTTAAAATAAATAAAATTATTATTTATAAATGATAGTATTATGATTAGGACAATTAAAAAAATCATTAGAAAATGTCACAGGGACAGGGAACAAATGACTTGTAAAATGAAAAATAAAATGACTTTTAAAAAAGAAAAGTAATTTTCCTTGCCTAATAATAAATGAGTTTTACAAGGCTTTGAGTTTTCCCATAAAAAGAGAGACACAAAGGGCAGGTTACACGTGGCGGAATTTGATAGGCTAGAAACAGCCAGAGAAATGGACGGAGATATCATGACAGCATAATCGTGCTGTACTAACAAACGTGAAGAATACCAAAAATGGGACTATTTTATTCTGGACCACCCTGCCCCTACCAGTGTACTTATAGCAGAATATTAACCATTTTATTTCTCCAAAAATCACTATATTTATATCTAATAGTTATAACAATATATGGTCCAAAATTTTCTATATTTAATATATGGTCCCCTCCTATGTTGTACAAATTACATTGCAATTGCATTGCCGACCTAAATTATAAGGTAGGCGATATACATATTTACATGTGTTGTTGCAATAGTTGATTTTATTAAATAGAGTCCATAGATAATGTTTGAAGGTACATGTTAAATAAATGATTTATTTAAATCTATCTATCTCCATTTAATTGCTCTTTGGGTAGTAAATTTTTTTTTTTACAGGAAAGTAAAAGATTTTCATTACTAACAAAAGATTGTAGGCTTTCGCCTTACACCTTCGAGAATCCAATGTTTACAAGATTCGGGATTTTCCCACTTCAAAATTTTTCAAAACTGTCAAAAGTGCCTAAGTGAACTAGAGTATGAACAATCTTGTTCTCATCTCTCTTGTTGAACAAGAACTCGGTACATTGAAGATTGCTAGTCATAATCAATATATCATCCACAATAAGCATAACGTACGAGTCTTCTTCAATATTTCCTCGAACCGCCATAATCAATTATTCATAATCGGCTTTTATAAGTGTAGGTCCCCCTCCATCATACCAACCTTACGGAGCGCAAATCTAAGAGCAAGAGCTTACGCTAGGCGGCTAGGGTGTTGTTTCCCACGCCTCGCACCTCTTAGCTACAGCTAGAAGGGTTTTGCCACGATCATCTCTCATGATAAATCCAAAACCAAAAGTGTTATCGCTAGAAATTGTGGCATACTGTGTTAAGTTTCAAAACTCTTGTTAGGAGAAAGGGGTGGAGGGGTTTCCATATCGCTTTCTTCGTCTGCAGCGTGATTTGTTTCGGGTTGGAGGGACTGTGATTGTCCGGCATTCTTCAAAAAATCTTTAGGCCCTCCGGGGTGAGGGTTTGTTCTTAAAAATGAGGAGATTATGGGGCTTCCAAATGCTCCAAGCTATGAGGGCGAAAAGGGCGACTCCATCCTCTTTTGGTTTCTTTAACATTTCGCCGCACAAAAATCTAAAGGGGAGTTGCATGTGAATTTTCACGTTGATTCTGATTGGGCTAGACATCCACACCTTCCGTACAAACTCACAAGACAATAGTGTATGAGAGGAAGAAGAAGTACGCATGTTTTTTATTTCTACGGTAGAATATTTTACACAATACCAACTCTTTTAGAAATGGTAATTTAACAACTTCTTTTTTCAAACAAAAAATCAATTAATTAGAGATAGAAGAAAAAGAATTACGAAGCATTGGTACAAGTAATGCCATAGCAGGGCACAAGTACAAAGTAGCAACTAACACTCTAAGATCAAACGTGGGTTTGCCTCCCAATCTTTGAAATAAAATTTATTGGGTTTTGGGACAATACCTAGCTCCACATGCGTGCTTATTCGAATGCGGTACGATTAATTGAGAGTTCCTTCTTCTTAAAAATATGATCATTTCTCCATTTTCATAGGATTCACGTTACTCTTAACCAAACACGAATAGCTATTTGTTTTCATTTCTTACCCGTCATCAATTTTTATCATGTTTTAATAACTAATACCCTTCAAATCAGTTTCATAATAGAATTTGTTACATAAAATTTTTACCATGTTTTAATAAATATTCAAATATCAATTAACCCACTTTAAATATATAGCCATAGCAACAATTAAGGACATCGCACATAAATTTTTTTTTTTTTTTTTGGGGTGGGGTGGGTGGGGGTTGGGTTTTCAAAGTACACAAAGTAGCTAGTACACTAATAAATTGTAGTATAAATAAACCGCGCGCACACACATAATATAAGAGTCGCGTGAAATAATTGTTTATTTTGATTGTACTTCTGGCTGTAACTAACACAAAGTACAACTCAATACATGACAACGCTTTACGAGTACGTCAATTTTTTATTAACAACGTATGGTCCTAGGTTTGGCCAATTCAGTTTCTTCACTAATTTATTATTTAACATTTAAAAAAATATATAGCATAGATCAATTTGGATAATATGTAGGATTAATGACATAAAAACTCACGATTTATATATATTTTCAAATTTACAATTTGAAATTAATTATTTGTTGCAATTTAATGCACCATATTAATTTCAAACGTAACTAAAAATGATGTGGCAGTCGTCGCCTCCTTTAATTTTGGTGTTCCACGTGGCATTGAAGGTGACTCCAATTGCCACAGCATATTTAGTTACAGAGAAAATTGTTCTCGATTTATCGAATCGCAAAAATAATTAATTCGTGTATCGAATTGAAATTTTAAAAAATATATATTATAATTGATAATACCCAAAAAAATCGTGAATTTTTATGCAATTAACTCTAATATATATAACCAACTCGTGGGGGAGATGATCACAATTTTTAAATTAAATTTTTATCATCAACATATCAAATTAATGCAAATTATTGTAGGGCGCTTTTGGGTGAAACGGGCCTTCATCCCAATTTGTCTTACATAATCGATACTCTCTGTTTTTATATTTGATACCTCTACTCACATATTTAATATTTTTTCACTGACAATATATTTTATGCCACTAGTAATATATTCGATACTCCTACTAAGAGTGGACCCGTCTCATTTATGAGACTGTCATATACTAACTTTTGCCATTATTGTAGATGTATATATATTGAATAATTTTAACAAGTCAATACGTGTCTGATGTTTGTGTTTAGGACCACTTACGAGGGAAGCTTAAATTGCTAAGGAAAAAAAGAAGAGACTTGAAAACACGTGCAAGTATGTGTGTGTATGAAAAGAATTGGCCTTTCTTTTTGTATGAAAAGGCAAGGCACCCATGATTCAAAGATATCGATAGATCTTGTACTTACGTTGTGGGCAACGGATGTCCATGTCTTTTTTCTTGTACACATGCCAATTAATATCATTATTTAACAGTGACATTTCTCTTCGTTCATCATCTTAGGTATATAACATCCTTAACTAAATACACCAATAATTAATGTGTATGTATACATGCACATTATGTTGCAACAATGAAATGACCTAATTATCCTCAATTAATTTTCCATATTTACTCTCTCGACCTAACCTCATCTGATCGATCCAAAAACTATATATGAACACCACACATATATGCTCTTCCTCCTCAATATGATGGTGTAATTCATGGTTATATATAATTCATATTTTAATAATTTATCTTGATTTGAATTCACCGTCGAAATAGGAAGCACTGACAAAAAAATCTTTTGATTTATGATTTTTTTTTATAAATTCGGACCTAAAAATGAAGTAAATGTCAAATCATAATTTGAAAGATAAAAACATTAATAAAAAGCATATGAAAGATAAAATTTATCAATTAAAATTCTAAAAAATTTAAATTTTATTTGAGATCTTATAATTTCAATTATTTAAAAATAATTTTAAAACTATAATCTAAAAAATTATGATAGATGAATTCCATATGTATGAGAACGACTATATTTTTTTGTTACGAAAAATACTAAGACTATGAATTACAAGATGTTTAACACAACCTTGAATATTTTGCTCTTTAATTCATTTATTTTTTTATTTATTTTAAATTCGTCTTAATTTTATATGCACTATGTATTTGCTACAAGTCATGTGCATTTGTCAATACCGGTTTAGTATGGCTGTTTAAAGATTGTGACTGTTTAGTAAAACTAATAATTAATAATGGTTTAAAAATACATTTAAAATCTCTAACTTAATGTTTTAATCTTTCAAGAATTATTAATTATTTTATCTTTCTACTTTTTTGACAGGTATCTTTCTACTTTTAATATAATAATTTGGAACAATGATTTCATATATTACATCCGTTTTTCAGGGTGTGACTCACCAAAAAAATCTCTAAGTTAATGTTTTAATCATTCAAGAATTATTAATTATTTTATGACAAAGTCTATTGTGATTCTATGAACAAGGGTTCGCGGTGAAACGTGATCATTTACTTAAAGAATATCGAGTTATAATAACTGGCGGTATTATCTATATTACTAGGTTTCGGTTGTGATAATTGAAGAGTATGTTCTATATTGCTAAAGAATATCGATCGTTATAATCAAGAAGAGTATTACCTATATTATTAAAGAGTATCGGCCATGATAACGAAAAAGTATTACTTATATTACTAAAAGATTTAGTCGAAATAACTACAAAGTAAATTTATCTATTTTTTCAATATGGATCAAATTTCACCGTAAAACTTAATTTACAATAGACACACTCTTATTTTATCTTTACGGGTTCTAAATTAACAAAAAGTACTTTTAGTCTAATAATTTGGAACAATGATTTCAAATATTCCATCCGTTTTACAGGGGTGTGACTCACATGCCATCCTTTAGCATTCTCAAATTTCCAAAAATGCCCTTAGTTGATTTCATTAAACTAAGAAATGGTCTGTATATTGTAAAGCATCCAAGGTTGACCAATTAAAAGGAGCAAAGTATAAATATTGGATAAATTAAAGAAATATACCAAGGAACATTGTACTTATCTTAAACGATAAGTTATAATATTCCTGATACATGCTTATCATCATGTAGTATCTCCAAAGGTGCAAACGTAGAAAGTTTTTAATATATTTGATTGTTTATTATAATAGGTCACTTATCAAAATATATACGAAAATGTTGATTTTTATAACAACGTGATTAAAAAATCGATAAGTCGGTGAGAAATTATTTGCCTCAAGAGTTAGTTATTGTATGTACTAGATTCATTATAAAACTGGTTTTCAACCATATAATATTTCGAAATGATTGAAACGTTAATTTATGTTATTTTGTGAATTGTCTACTATATGAGATCATTTCATCTAAATCTTGTCAAAATCAAATATGCTAATTGTGGGTTCTTAATTGTGATAATTAACTACTATAAGATGTCATGAATGATGTCAAATTAATTAGAAAAAAATGATAGTGCATACTTGTGTTTTGAACAAGGTGACATGAAGATTATTAAATTCCTAGTGGCTATTATATTTAGTTTAGTGATTTATGGAACATTAAATTCATAAAAAGTATCAGTTATGGGTTATATGAGTAACACATGTACGTCTTTTGAATAAATCAGTTCTTAGTTGGATATCATCAGGTCACGATTAAAAAATATGTTATATGAATATTGTAATTTGTGATCTGCATTATTGAGAGTAAAATTCAATATTTTGTACAAATTAACATATACGTTTACTAAAAGACTAAATGTGGGGCCATATTATTGTATAATATGGTTAATTAATTTGGCTGAGCAACATTAACTGTTTTTAAAATTAAACAATTTCTTCAAATTAAGACAATAAATTATGAGTTGATTTCTTATTAATTCAATATTTTTAGACCCAATTTTAATTTAATTATTCTTATAAAAATCACTAGTTCTTTAGTAATTTCAATTTGATACACACTTTTAAAAATTATATAATATAAAATAACTAATAAACATTTCAGCATATATAAAACATAAAAACAAGCCAAGATTATTGGATTCATTAATAATATTAATTTAAGAATGATATCATAAACACTATTCTTGATAAAATTAAAATTCGTCAAAACAACTAATATCGTTTTGAGTTGTATGATAAAACTATTGTACAAGAGACTTACTCCTTAATTTATCATGATGATTTCAATTTTTACTTGATATATATTTCGTTTACATTTTATATTATTAATATATGGAGTATTATTTACAATATAATCATATATTGTTTAAATATATTGAATAAAATACATCAAACCGGCTGTGAATTGGCTGTCATTATATATATATATATATATATATACTAGTATATTTAAATATAAATTAAAAACCTATGTCCATCGATCCAATCTTAATTTCATCAAAATACATATAGTATTCATGTCATTCTCAGTAATAAACTTTGTTGAGGGTCAACTACATTACACAAAAGATTCTTAGGGAAACATCATGGATGATGTCAATTTGCAAGATGATCGAGGGCATTCTTGTCAATCTACTCTGATAAAAGGCAGCTCAAGAAAACAGAGAATCAAAAGAGAGATAAAAAGAAGAAAACCTTAATACCGACAGGGGGTGTGGTGGGGGAGGGGCCGCACAAATGTTTGGACTACAAAAATAAAGATATATAATTGTTCTTCTCACCAAATTATTCAAGATTTTTGAATATTAAAAAAATAAATATCTTTACCATCAAATTATGAATATTAAGTATCATTAATTTTTTTCTTTAAAAAAGTATCATTAAAAAAATTCTTTAAAAAAATCATTAAAATGTTATGATTACTCAATGCATTTTGTTTTGTTATCTAAAAATTGTTTATCAAACTATTCATGTCTAGATAAATGAGAAACGACAAATTGTAAAGTTGGTAATTATTCAGCAAATGCAATTATTCCAAAAAATCAAAGGAAGCTCGTGACATACAACATTAAGTGAATTTAATTAGATGTATATGTATCATTTATATGTATTATAAATGTGTTCTTTATCCCACATACACTGCTTTGATTTTAGTCCTATACCCTTTTCGCCTTTGAACTTTGTCTCTTAATTTTATCAAATTCAATTTTTTTTTTTAATTACTCTCTTTACCATGTGAACTTCTAATAATCGCTGATGTGACATTTACCAATATCTTTTTAAATTCACATAGCGTTAAAATCTTCTAATGCACATGGAAAAAATTGTAAATATCATGTCAACAATAATCGAAAAGTCCACCTGTTACAATCGGTAAAAGAATATAAATTTTTTTATAAAATTAAGGGACAAATTTCAAGATAAAAAATTATAGAATTAAAATCAAAATGAATGTAAGATAGAACTTTCACCTGAATAAAACTCCATCTTAGAGTATGCGTTGCGGAGACACTAATCACTAAGTTTTATATGTGGCGTACACTCCATATAAGAATGATTAAATTCTATTTTATGAGAATTTCAGTGTATGTATATATATATATATATATATACACACAAAATTTTAAAGAATAAAAAATGTTTTATGAAAAATTTGAAACGAAAGTTGAATGACATCCATATTACCGTTTAATTTATCGCTGATTATTAAACTCATTTTTCAAAGATATTTTTTAAAATCTTTCATATCGGTTTGGGAAACTTTCTATATTTTATTAAGAATTAATTATATATAATTATATCTCTCCATCCTATAAATACCTTTATACCACTAACTACCATGAGTAGGTTTGATAGCGGAGTCGAAAATTCTCATTTCCGCGGAGATTTGCCCCAAACGGGGCATAGAATCTTCAATTTTATCCCTTATTGAGACGGGATGAGAAAAATTTACCCTCCGTTGGTGGGAATGGAGATCATACTCCCTTCCCCATTCTTTGCAGGAATTTTATTTATTTTATATATTAATTAATTAAAATATAAGTTTTATTAATTTATTTATTTTTTATTATATGTTTAAAATAATTTTATAATTTAATAAAAAATATAATAAAAATGAATAAAGATACATAGGAAATACTGCGAGGACGGGGATCTCCACGGTGATAGGAATGAGAACAAAAAAATTTCGTATACTTCTCGGGGATGGGAATAGGGAATCTCCGATTTCATGGGGATGGAGATTGTCCCCCGCTCCAACTCTATTGACATCCCTAATAATGAATATGATTCACAATACTATTCAATTTTTTAATACTATTGGCCAAATACTTGATACTTTAAATATTTTTTTAAAAAAAAACTTGATCTTTTAAACTAAAATAATGTAAGTTCACATATTTAATTTGGAATGAGATCCTAAAATAGCTTGGAGTAATAATGGTGATGCATGTAAACCCGAAAATTCATTTCTTCAATTTTTGGAGTGCTAAAAAAGACGTATTGCAGCCTCTATTTAGATTGGAGCTATTTGAAATATTTGATATATTTTATTAGAGAGAGGGAAAAGAAGAATTAGTGCAAAAATTAAGGAGAAATATTAAATGTTAGAGGTGCAAAAATTAAAGATATATTTGTAAATATGGATAAATTAGCGAGAAACATATAAAAAAATACTCTCTTTCCAATAAAATTATTTTCATTTTTTATTTTTGTTAGTCTAAAAATTTATTCACATTCTATTTTTAGTAAAATACTACCCCATATTATTTTATCACCACTCTCCAAACACCATTTATTTATACAAATTTAACAAGAATTCTATTAAATTGATTTACTTTATACTTAAGCTATTAATATTTGTTAAAATTTGTATCGGAAGAAATAAGAATAATTTTATTGGATACAGATTAAAACAAGAAATAATTTAAAATAAAACATAAGACAAAAAACGACAACATTATTAAACGTAGGATTACAAAATAAGCAATATTACCGTCGACGTATAATACCATCATCAATTGGAATAAAAATATTAAATATAGCACACATAGAGACAGGTGTGGGTGGGGGCCACAGGGTCTGGAAAGAACTTCTAACGACAACATATCATTAAACAAAACCCTCCAATCACTGTCAATCTCCAAAAACGGGCAATATTAACAAATCTGGACCGTCAAATAATTAATAATGTTTCCTTTTTCAATCATTCATCCTACCCCCACCCCCACCCCCACCCAAAAGGGCCACTTCCAAACAAAGAATATTTAATGAATGAAGAGATATAAAAAGAAAGTTGATTTGTCAATCAACATGATTGATATTTGATAACCCCCACTACCACCCCCTTCCAAGAATCTCCACTGCACTATCTTTCCCCTTAAGGCATATAATTTTACCTTAAAAATCTCTCAGTTGCATTCCTTTTCTAGTAAAAATAAAAAAATCACCCCACACCCACCCCCAACCACCACCTCACCCCTTTCACTTTTACAGCAATTATCAATTTTTTATTTTGACAGGCAATAATTATCAATTTTTAAAATGGGTGATTAAATTGGTAGTAGTAAGAATCAAAGTTCAAATTTGTGTGTTGGTAATGGCTACTCCTAACTCCTAAATATTGCAAGATCTTTTGTTACATGGACAACAGAAATGGATTTTGGGAGGCGCTTTGGCGATTGCTTTTTTTTTTTTTTCTACTATATCGTATAATTTTTTTGTTTATATTTTCTTTTTATATTATTTATCTTTGTAGGATAACACTACAACAAAAACTACATATCATGACACTTTTTTGGAGTCATTTTTTTATAAGTGTCTCTAACAATTATTTTTGGGACACTTAATTAAATTTGCTCATTATATTTAATTATTGAGACACTTAAAAATGTAATCCCAAAAATGAAATTGGTGGTATATAGACTTAAAAAGTGCCCCTAACTCTATTGAGACACTACACTTGGAGGCACATGTGGATTGCCTCAAAATTTATAAGTGCCCCAACAGAGTATATATTGGGCACTTTTCAATTTATGGAAAGCCCTTTTTATTGTAGTGTAAAATATAGATCGATATTATACTTAGATATGTCCTTGATGTACAGTGATAGAGGTGTTCATTTTTACTTACCATGCTTAAGATCTGAAAGTTCGTGTCTAAGATCTAAAAGTTCATGATGTATGATTTTCATTTTAATTATTCATTTTTATTGTTTATATCATTCATGGTGCACAAATTAAAAAGAAAATAAAAACAGTTCATGCGTACCTGCAATATTTCAAATTAAAATATACTACTTTTTTTGTTTCGAAAACATTTAATAAGACATACAAAATAAGACAGCAGAATAATAATTGAATTTTTTTGGGTAATTTTGTAGATACTTATGTATAAATTTAAAATAAATAAATTAGTTGAATTGTATATATGTGTGAGCCTAAAAATAATACTAATATTTTGTATAAATTTGTGGATATTTTGAGAGTATAGGTTATAATTTTTTTAAATGTAAAAATATTATGGGACAAAAAAATGTAAAAATATTTGTGCGGAAGATACTATATACGGTATACCACGTATTCAATTACAAATACGATGTAAAAGTATGCGCTATAAAATGAATTCGATTGAATTTTTTTCCCCAACAAATAACAAGAATCAAAGAAACCTATCTAATTGCGTTTTTTTACTTTTCCCCTTTTTGTCCAACAACGAAACAACCTAATAAGTCGTATTGATTCGGGAAAAAATATACGAAAAAGACAGGAAAATATTGTCAGGCTCCATCGATATTTATTATCTGATTACTAGTTTGACTTAGAGAACAAAAACCAAAATTACCAAATAAAGGAGGAATAAATACAAATTGTTTTGATTTTTCTTTTTGGAAATCGAATATAAAACTTAAAATTAAAACTAGAGTATCATATACTCAATTATTTATTATTTAATAATTTAATGGGGTCTACTTCAAACCTTTCCCTAGGCGCAAACGAATCACAAAAAGTATGAATTTTGAGAATTTTATGTCTCACGTAAAGCTTTACAGTTCTAATGAGACACAAGTATGCAATTGTATATTTGTATATAGTGTAATTAATATAATTTTAATTTTTTCTAAATAGGTTTGAATATTTTTAAAACTAAATTAATTTTTTTAAAATTAAATTGGACTGTGCACATCAATTACACACAAAATTTATCCGTTGACTTTTTTTTAAAAAAATATAACAATGAATTAGACACAAAAATTCATCTGTCCTTAAATAAAATGAATTATTACATTAATTAAACGTTAAATGATCTATCAATGACTTTGTCTTCGTGCATGGTTTCATGATAATTCTAAGCTATATGGTGAGCCTTTATTTTTAGTTTTGAAAATGTCAAATTTAGTTAACTATCTTCATCAATTTTTTTCCCTACATATCTTAATTTAATAATTTATTAATTAAATAAAATTTGGAACTAAGCCATTATTGTGGTTTAATTAACATCGTTTCTATACCAGTAAATTTAATATAATAATAAATGCGTTGTCGGATCAATTTCAACATATGTGCTGCATATTTTAGTTGACTAAAATGAAATAATTTCGCATTGAATTCTATCCTTCACATCCATATATATATATTTATATTTGAAAAAAAAGAAAACAAAGAGGCATTTAATTAATTTTACACCGGCCAGGGTAGTAGCATCATCTTTTTCAAGGATGGATCAAAATTGGCCATTCGTTTTTTCTTATGATCATAATTATTAGAATTAATTATAAGTAAATTCTTTTTCAGTCAATTATTTTAAGTAAATAATTCATCAATCGTTTTGATGTTAATGAAAATAATGTTGAATTTTTCCCTTTAATATGTTTTGGTTTTACTTGCTCGTATACAGATAGCTTAAGCTTATGCTGGAACAAACTCCACCCAATATTTTATCACATGATATTTTATCATATATATTGTGCACAAATAAAATGATTTGAGATGTAGTCCTAGTACTAGCAGCCATGAATATAATGATTATGGTAGGTGAGACATTGTTTGTAAGGCAATCATGTAATAAGCTCAATCAATTAGAATCCGCCACGTAGAGTATGAATGAGGATTTCGAATGAGGTACGGTCGGCCACATCGTAGGTTCAGTGCTGCCTTTTCTCGACCATGATTTTTAGTTATCGTTACTAACACGCGATCACTGGCGCGTGGTGTATTTCGAGCCTAAAAGATGGGAGATGTAGATACACTCCAGTTTCCTCCACGTGTTTTTCTGATTAACGGCCCAGATTTCATCACTTTGGTCCTCACTCCTCTTAATTTTTTACTCTATTTTGTCTCAATTTTTCCTTTCGTACCGCCGTATTTAATGTAATATTTATTACTCCCTCCGTCCCACCATAAGAGCCCCACAACTTTTGGGCGCGGGTTTTAAGAAATTGTGTATAATAATAATATAGTAAAAGTGATGTGATAGATAGAGAGATGAAAGGTAGAAGGTAGTATAATAATAATATAGTATAAGTGATGTGATGGAGAGAGATGAAAAGATGTAATTAAATATATTAAATGAGTGGCATTTTTGTAAATATAGAGATAGTATAGGGATAGTTATAAAAGTAGGGTATGGATATAAAAGGAATGGGACACTTTGGTGGGACGGACGAAAATGGAAATATGGGACTCTTATGGTGGGACGGAGGAGTATTTAATTTAGGTTTTAGTACAAGCGTTATTTAATAATATAATTTTTTTATTGATAAAATAATCTTTTCAACTTTAATAGTAAAATTATTTAATAATATTAAATTGAATTATTGTGAAAAATAATATGTGGTGTAATATGAGGTATTTGAAAAAAATTATAAAAAAGTTAAAAGTGACTCTATTAATATTTTAAAAAATGATTTATCTAATACGGGACCCTTTAGGCAAATGGTGCATTTAGTACGGAACAAAGAGAATATATAAGTTGATTAAATTTTGCACAAAAATTAATTTTTTCGGAAATAAATTAAATAAATAAAATTCTATTATAACCCTCTTTATAAGTGTTATGCTTTATAATATAATTGATACACATGATTATACTATTAAATTAATTATAAATAATTACTTAATTGAGACAATTCTAGTATTATCACCCGTGCGATGTATGATTTATATATTTTTTTAATATTATTACTCACTTCATCTCTAAAAAGGTGTTCATCTATTTCATCTATTTTTTTATTAAATTGTATGCAAACATATTTTTTTGGGATGGAGGGAGTATATAATTTTTTATATTATAATCTTTCAAAATATAGAATTTTTAATTTTCATATTATCATTATATTAGGCCTATATATATTATCAAAATTTACAAAAATATATTGTCTTTAAGTCCTAAGTATAATGTAGTATATTATTAATAAGTTACATTACTCTTATTAAACTAGATTATGTAACTACAAAAATGAATTTGAAGTTAGTCATGTATGATTTTTTTATATAGCTATTAGATGATATATATTTAGAAAAAAAAATATTACTTGTTTTGGATTAATATGAATTAGTGTATGTTTTCAGAAAACAACACAAAAAATGGTGTCACTTAATATTGTTTTGAGTTGTAGAATTCTCTTTCCTTGGGTTTAAGTTTCTACAAAATAATCAAAAGTTTAAACTAATATAAATTATAAAGCAATATTTGAATACACAAATATATATGTAGACCTAATTTTTCAATATGAATATTAATTGTTTCAATCTTTTCTTTTAGTGCTTCCAACATTAATATGTTACAAAAATTCATTTGTATTATTACATATTATGATTGTTGTTAAATTTATGAATTGTTCACAAATATATTTTTGTTAAATGATTATTATCCTGCAATGTACCTCAAAATTTATAATTCTTCAAAGACTGATGTGATGACTTGATCATCATGAAGAATAAATTGGAGAAAAAAATGATGCATCATACCATCGGCTTGAAGATTGTTGACAAGTTGAATATCTTCAATTAAAAAATGGAATTTAATTTGATTTATGCTGGGAAATGTGTTATTCTTGAAAATAAGTTAAATTGTAACAGGTAGTAAAACAATAATTTTTGATTAAAAAAAAAAGCAAGGATTAAACACATGTTAAAAACTAATTAAGTTTCCAATAGATTTTTCTCAAGATAAGACCTTTGAAATTTTCACAAACTAAAGATGATTAATCATAATTAAATTGAATAATAAAATAGCTTTAATTTAATTTTTCAACAAATTTAGAAAAGAATTTTGGAAGTGAAAAGATAATTTCTATTTTTAGTAGAAGATATTGTTATTATATATGTACTAGATTAGTATCCCGCGTTTACGCGGTTGTTCTCAAATTAAATTAATAATATAATATATTATAATATATATATATATATATATAAATTAATTAATTAATTGTGTAAAATAATATATTTATATTATAAAATAAACATATTCAACTAATATATGTATAGAAGTATGTAATAATTTTTCTGTATATTTTAAAATTTTATTTTTCAATACATCAAATTTATAAAGTATTTAAATAGAATTTTATTTTTCAATACATCAAATTGTAATATAATAATTTTTACTCCTATATATTATATAAAATTGTGATATAAATAGAATTAATCATTATACTCAATATTATGATTTAAGAATTAATCACTATACTCAATATTAAGATTTAAGACAAATCACATATTTAGAATTATATTATATAAAGTAAAATAATCACATTAATTTAAAATTATATAATATCAAATTTTTATAAAGAGAAATACTTTGAGATAATATACTTACTTTAAGAGAGTTATTATATTAGTCAAATCTTCCAATATTAATCATTCCATAAGTTTTTCTTAATTTAAAAATTTATTACTTATTGACACATCATCATATTACTCAATATTATGATGCCACATAATACAATCTATTTTAATCCATAGATATAAACTTAATGAAAAGAAGACTCATCATCAAAATGAATGAGAAGATGACAACTAAGCAAATTAAAACTTTCTATTAGTATATAGGGGATGTATGGATTAGAAATAATTACTTAATTGAGACATTAATAGAATAAACTTATATATTTAAGACATTAAAATTAAAAAAATAAATCTATATAATTGGGATGGTGGAGTACAAATTTATAAATTGCAGTTTTTCTTCATACTTTAAAATTACTACCCGTGCTCCATTTATAGATATTTATTTATATTTTATTAATGGTTCAATTATGTACACTTATTTTTCAAATAATAATTTTTTAAATATATCTACTACAGATGTGTTAGGAATTAAAAATTATTAAATATTGTTAAAATAGAGACTTTATTTTTGTAATTTGCAAATCGAATCAATCTATGTAATTATACATGCTCCATCTTTTTCAAGTTTAATTATGGAAGGATAACATATGTTTTAATGAATATAGTATTTCATTGTAAAATTATTGTATAAAGTGTATTTTAAGTGGAGACACAATTTTTTTCTTTTTTTTAAAGAAATGTTAAATTTTAAGAGGAATGTGCAAAATGACAAAATGTTAAAAATCTCATATGTACTACACCTCGTATTTTTTGAAATTATAGGATTTTATTAAAATACAAACATTGAATTAACTAAATTTCATGTTTTTGAAACTTATCAATTTAACTAATTTCAGTTATAAATCGAATCCAATTTATGATTGAAGTTAATGTTGACTCGATTCGATGAAAAAACATGTCATAAGTACAATTTTTAACCCATCAAATACTAAGACGGAAAATATTCTATAGCAGAGTCTTCTTCATTCATTATGCAAAATACAATTTAGATTTTATTTTATATTTTTAATATGAATTGAAACCAAACCATTAATTAATACAAACGTTGTACATATATAAATGATTCAGGCTCCTAAACATGGTACTAACCTATTTGCAGTCAACAATAATGTCTAGCAACTTTTGATAGACATGATCACCTGATCAAACTACAACAAATATTGATTGATTCTTAATTCCTTTCCCCATATTGAATGGAGTGTGCGATCTTCAACTCCCATAATCCTTCCCAAAATAGCAAGAAATACAAATACTTTTATTAAAAATACAGAAAAAAGAAGCACATTCCTTAAAGATTGACACTAACTCTCCCAAAAAGGCATACACCCAAATTACTTAATGTTATCTTGCAAGTATCTCATATTTTTGTCTTAACAAAAAAGTATATGACCATGATATGTGGTGTGACACGACCCACCCACTCCACCCTACCCTACCCCCAAGTGGTGGGGTGGGGCGTCAAAATATTATATTCCTATATTCGGCAAGTGGGTTTATGATTAAAAAGAGGAGTATTTGTTTTGTATATTGTGAGTTGATTAAAATAATAATTTCCCATAAAAAATCAGGAGCGGAAAATAATAAAATAATGTGTGGGGAAGTAGATAAGAAATCAATGTACAGGGTGTACTTGTCGGCAGGGGTACGAGGTTTTAATGCTTTTGGGTGTCAAAGGCGACGTGGCCTCTTCTTCTCCTTTCGTACGTAAAGTCTTCTCCCTATTCAGCCTATCATTTTTCACTAATTCCCCAAAATATCCCTTGTTTCTTTTTTCCCCCTTTAATTGCTACTACTATGCTATTAGCCCCACCTGGTATCTCGATTTGGGTCTTCTATGTATTGGGCTTTTGGGCCAATGGGCTTGCTATTTGGTAAAGGAGCAGTCCATTTATGTTGGGTGCTCGTAAAATGATCGAAATTTTGAAGAAGTTATTTAAATTTATTTATAGATAGAATGAAAGGGATGCTCTTAATCTTAGGTGACGGTCTGGTACATTTGCATCATATATTTGATATTTCGCTTTATATATTTGATATTCCTATTGACAATATATTTAATACTCTTGCTCACATATTTAATATTGCATTTGATACTTCCTCATATATATTTGATACCCCTATTAATATATTTGATACTCTTTTAAGGGTGAACCCGTCTCATGTATAAGACGGTTTTATATGAGTTTTTGTCAAAATTAAAAGGGGATTATATTTTTTAAAAATAGGCAAAATATTGTGTGAACAAGTTTCACTTTAAAATTAGTTTTGATAGTGTATTAGTATTTTGATTAAAGGGTATTAATTATTTTTACTATAAAGTATTAATTTTGATTAATATTTGTTGTTTTATTAAAAATATTAGTTGTTTTACTATAAATATTAATTATAAACTAGTTTCATGATACCAACTCTTAAAAATAAGGTGTGTCTGGTTGAAATTTTAAAATTAGTAGTATTTTTTAAAATTATGTTTTTAACTAAAAGAATAGTTCGTTCGAAAAAAAAACTAAAAGAATAGTTTTATAACTTTTAATTCTATGTCTGTTTCTCAATTGCGTTAATTAAAATAATATATATATGTATATATATTAGTATATCTAATAGCTTTAATTAAAAGTTCTTCTTTTAGAGGTTTGAATTTGAATAGGAGATAAAACATCATTTACATCAGTAGAAACGAACTCGAAATTTCTTGGCATGCCCTTAGGCATTATCATCATGCAAACCATTGGCCATTGCTAGAAATGTAGTTGTTCTCTTATGAAATTGAAGCTGTGGGTTATCCTTGGTGCAAGGCAATTGGATCGAGATATTCCATAATCTGAATGAATGACACGTGTCTTGTTAAAAAATAATCAACAATTACCACGGCGACACTCGTTAAAAATCCAGGGAATGAAATACAAAAAGTGACACGAGAGGAATCGAATTGAAACAAAAGCTTCAGCTACCCATAATTCGACGAGCCTTGAGAAAATATTATGAACCTCTGGAAAGCCTCCCTCCAACTATTCAATTACCAGTAGTCTCTGCAGGAGCAAGAGCCACTACGAAAATGATGGAATCTATTGGTATCTCTCAAGATTATTTCTCTATCAATCAACTTAGACACAAACTTAAAGGCTGAATGGCAATCACCACACACTCTAATGTTTTTCTTTATTGTAATGGGGGTTCCAACTGGAATGTTGACAAGTGCAAAAGCTAGAGCTAGCTTCTCACTATGATATTGTAATCTCTCGTTTCTCTCTTCCTGATCAACAAACCATAGGACATGGCTTGTATCCGGAATGTATCCGATTTTAGTAATTCCGTCCCTTAACTTTTCCCACATTTTACGAATTTCCTCCCTTTGCGGGTGAGCATCATCATTCGCCACAAACACATGGACAGCATTCCCAATCTCGACCCAACTACAAGCCGGTTCCTTCTTAACCCCACTCTCAGTCATCATCTTTCTCACTCTTGCTGCATCACTCAATCTACCAGCAGAGGCATAGATATTAGAGAGTATCATGTGTGGGCCAGAATCATGAGGGTCGAGTTCAAACACACGCTCAGCAGCGTAAGCACCTAATTCCGTATTCTTATGCATCCTACAAGCACCAAGCAAGGCTTTCCAAACCGCGGCTGTAGGTACAATGGGCATAGCTCTAATGAACCTCTCTGCACGATCAAGTTGGCCAGCTCGACCAAGTAGAGAAATGATTGTCACGTAATGTGTAATGTCTGGCTCCAACTTATACTTCCTCATCAGATCAAAGTAATAAAACCCCTTGTCCAGAAACCCGGCATGGCTGCAAGCATTGAGCACACACAGGAAAGTGATCTCATTCGGCTGAAATCCACCAGCACGCATTTCTTCGAAGAGGTCAACAGCTTCTTGGCCCAGTCCATGGTGTGCATAAACAGTAAGCATCGAGTTCCACGAAATGATATCCTTCTTCACCAATCTATTAAAAACCTTCTTTGCATCATTAAAGCTCCCTGCCTTACCATACATATCAAGAAGAGTGTTGCCTACAAAAGCAATGACCGGCTCTCCCAGCTTCATCATATCTGCATGCACCCATTTGCCCTGTTCCAAAGCTCCAGTACTCGCGCAAGCTGCGAAAATACTCGAATACGTGAAATGAGTTGGTCGAAAACCTCCCCGTTTCATCTCAGAAAACAGCTTCATCGCATTGTGTCCCTCCTCTTTCCTTGCGTATCCTGCAATCAAAGCATTCCAAGAAACTTCATTCTTACTCTTCAGCCGGTCAAATATGACCTTTGCCTCTGTCATCCTATTACATCGCGCGTACATATCGACTAATGCACTTGCAACATACACATTCTCCTCGTACCCACACTTGACGCAGGTCCCATGAATCCCCCTACCCATTGCGTCACTCTGCATACCCCCTGCTGATTTCAGAGCACTCCCGAAAGTAAACTCATTTGGCCGTAAACCCATTGCCAACATATCTAAGTACAACCACAACGCCTCCTTGAACTCATTACTTTGCGAATACCCAGTGATCAACATAGTATAGGAAACCATATCCCTGTCAGTCATTTCATCGAACGCTTTGCGTGCCAGTTCCATATGGCCGCATTTTGCATACATATTGATGATCATGTTCTGAATAACAACGTAATGCTGGAATCTGGAGGCAAGGAAATGCATGTGAATCTTTTGGCCCTCTTTGAGCTTACCCTGATTGGTACATTTCTTTAAGAGCTTGACATACAATCTGGCATCGGGTTCCATTGCACCGCGATCAATGTGGTCAAGAACTAGGAGATTGCCATTGGGGGCCTTTTTGAGAAGGTCATTGTCTTGGATTACACCGTCCAAATGTTCTTCGGATTGAAGTGAGAGGTAATTGCGAGGGTATAACGAGAGGAGTGATTTCAGATTCTGCAAAGGTAATAGCGTACATCGAGGGAAGATTGGAATGCGCGTGCCTCGTTTCATGAATCAATCTTCTGATGATTGAATTGTCCAAACCTAGTCACTCGGCAAGGTGATGCCAAGAGGACATAGCAGACTTCCTTCTAGATAAAATACAAATGAGGGCGACGTTTTCTCAATAAAATTACTCCATGAGTTTATAGAAGATAAAGCCAGCATGGAGACTAAATTTTTATTTTTTTTTTTGCACAAAGAGACTAAATTGAAAACTATCATATTGCAATTAAGTCCTTATTAATCTAATTTTCGTATTTCATCTCAAAAGTTTTAAGCTTACATCCAAAATGTCCTTTCGGCTGGTACACAACACCTAAATGTGAAGTCTACGAGGCTGACGAGTGGAGCCCCACCGCCGGTGCACTTGAGTATGCCGTCGTAGCAATGATGGATCCAAAATTTTGAATTTTGGAATACGAAAAGTAATAAGTCTGATATTATTTAATAAATATAGACATATCTCAAATATTTGGGATACAAATAATTTATTTTGCATGGAAAAATTTCAATTTGGGGCTACGCCATTGCGTCGCGAGTCGCCGATTGTGCAATGGTTGTTATTGGAGTTGTGAAAATTGTGTAGCAACAACTGATTTGGAGTGTGCATCGTCGACACATTAAAGAGATTTTCTGCAAATAATAGATTGAAAAGAAAATCTCTAATCTCATTAATGACATGTTTTTGCTTAAATACACTAACAAAGACATCAAGAACAAAGAAGGAGTGATCGATTTCTTGATCAGAGGTGTGACCATCTCCAAAGGAGTCGAACACTTTAGGAATAAATTTGTAATCAACTTGGTTTAAAATAATAAAGGAAAAGGAATTTGAGATTTATATCGATGATTTGTTATTAAGGATTGGTGATTCAAGAATTCATGTGACTATAGTTTCTGAAATCCGACAATGGCAATGATAAGGTTATGATGATGATGTGTTATACTGCCTTTTTTATTCTTCTTATAATTTAATATATATATCTACATATTCATGTATTCATTATAATATACGTACATGTAGTATTATAATGGATAATATTGACATTTTTTAAAAGGAACAATAATATTGACACTTAACATAAGACTAATTTTGTCTGAAATTTTTTCGAGGTTGGTGTAGTAGAATCGGAGGTTTATTTAGCCGCAATCTATAATTATTTGTACTAAAAATTGGAATTTCATAATACGTTTAATATTAGTTTTTTTAATCAAAATTAATTGATATTATATTAATTAAGAAAACTTTATATTTTGAAATAATAATATAAAAGTTTTGAAATTTATAATTTATATTGCAAATTCTTATTCTTTCTCTCCATTTTTCTTCTCTTTTACTCCTTTCTTTCACTCATGCCTCCCTCCGCTGCCACCTGCCTATATGAGATTATTTAAATTTTTTCGACCTGAAAAATATCGCCTCAGATTTGTTAAAAGTCATACATTTTTTTGATATTTTTTTATGTGTAGATTTCGGAATAAAAAGGAAGAAATTATGAACTATTTTCGAAAAAAGATGAACACATTGTTTCGAAAAAGATGTAAAAAAAAATGAAAATATTTATTCATCTTTTTCCCCCAAAATCTGCCCATTTTTTCGGAAAAACTAAAAATGTATCGATTTTTAATAAATAAGGGAATTTTTTTCAGGTAGGTAAAATATAAAAAACTGATGTGGCCGACGACGTGGGAGTGAGTGGGCCTAGACTTGGAAGAGAAGAAGAGGGAGAGGAGAAAAAATAAACTGGGCCTTCAAGTTCCAATAAAAGCCCACCATACCTACAACATTTGTAGTTGAACAGCTCCAATATTGGCCCAACTTAGCTTCGATATATAACCCATCCAGCTTGGGCCGTGTGGCACTTTCGTAAATATCCAGCTTGGGATAAGTATCGTTGTCCAACCAGCCATACGATTGTGCTGCTCCCGCCGTTGATGCTCTAGGATTAGAAATTCGAGTTTGATTAATTGACAGTTGAAATATTTAATTCTTGAAATAAAAGAGAAACATTCCTTTTACAGAAGCGACAAACATCCTTCTTATGATCAGATAATCAAACTTAGAGCCACTCTCTCACCAACTATATATCTTCAGCTGCCATATATTGACCCAACTCAACTCAATTTCATCAACAGCTGAGCTTAAATCAAATATGGCTTATGCTGCCCTCATTTCGCTTGAACAAACCACAGATCTGATTCTGAATCATGTCAAGTACTCCATTTCTGTTGATGAAAGAGAACGAATTGCATCTATCCGTGAATACGTGATTTTCTTTATATCACTCCTTGAAAATTCCCCAGACAAAGCCAACCACGTGGAAGCAAAAATTAGGGATTTAGCTACTCAAGCTGAAAATCTTATCGAATATTTTATGTGGAATCAAAATCGGATGAATTTGTGGAGATTTTCGGTATCAAGAGTTAAATTTCGACGCCGCCTGAAAAGAGTAACAGAGAAAATTGGTTCAATCACTGGAGATATGATGGAAGATCGACTCAGTGCTGCAATTTCATCGCCAAGGATTGCAGCGACGGGCAGAAATGACGTGGTAATTGGTTTAGATGAGGATCTGCTAGTGATAAAGGGTCGGCTTTGTGGGGAGTCATCCAAACTTGAAGTCATCCCAATCGTGGGAATGGGTGGCATCGGTAAGACTACTCTTGCTCGAAATGCTTACGATGATTCATTGATAATGGAGTGTTTTCATATTCGTGCTTTTGTTCAAGTGTCCCAAGATTATAGCGTAAGAAAAGTTCTTTCAAATATCCTAGCTTCAATAAAAGTGTTTGAAGAAGAAATGTCAGGGGAGAAGAATGAATCTGTAATTGCAGAAAATGTGTACAAAAGCTTGAAGGGCAGGAGATATCTGATTATAATGGATGACATTTGGAGCACAGATGCTTGGGATGATGTGAGGAATGTATTCCCAGATGACAACAATGGTAGCCGAATCGTGTTAACCACTAGGCTATCTGATGTAGCTGCTTATGCCAGTTCTGATAACCCTCTTCATGAGATGAAGTTTATGGATGAAAATCAAAGCTGGGATTTGCTTAAGCAAAATGTGTTCACAGATGGTGGAGATTGTCCTCGAGAGCTGGAAGGCACGGGGAAAGCGATTGCAGAAGGCTGTAGAGGGCTTCCCCTTGCCGTTGTACTGATTGCAGGAATCCTGTCCACAATCGTTAAGACTCGAGCTTCATGGGAGAAAGTTGCAGATAATGTAAATTCAGTAGTTGATGGGCAGTTAGACAAGATACTGTCTTTGAGTTACACGCACCTGCCTCATCATTTGAGGCCATGCTTTCTATTCATCGGAGGCTTTCCAGAAGATCACAATATCCATGTCTCCTGGCTCGTTAAATTATGGGTAGCTGAAGGCTTTTGAGAGGTGAAAATGGATATAAAAGTTTGGAAGAGGAAGCAGAGGAATATGTGGAGGATCTTGTGAAGAGAAGTCTTGTTTTGGTCACAAGTAGGAAGAGTAATGGCAAAATCAAGTGTTGCAGCCTTCATGATCTGGTTCGTGACCTGTGCATAAGGAAAGCTCAGGAGGAGAAGTTTCTTCTAACGGATAGGCATGTTATTACAAAAAGGAGAATGGATGAGCGCCGCATTAGTATTGGTCGTTTTCGTCTAAATGAGATTCGGGTCCAACTATCCATACAATTTTAGGCTTCCAAAATAGCCTGGTGGATTCTTCACTACTCTTTCCAGAAAGATTTAGATTGCTAAGGGTATTGGACGTCACACATGACAACTACTTGCTGCTCCTTCCACAAGTATTAGAGCTGTTTCATTTAAGGTACCTTGCTGCAGGATTTTCTTACATTCCTGCAGCGATATCGAAGCTTGAGAATCTTCAAACCTTAATCATTCGTCCAAGGATATTATTATTGCACGAACCATCTCCGTCATATTTGCCAATGGAGATTTGGAAGATGCAACAATTGAGGCATCTTGTGCTCCCTGATTTTTATATGTTACCTGATCCTGCAGATGAACAGCTTCTTCCTCTTGAAAACCTGCAAACTCTTTCGGTGATAGCAAGTTTTGTATGTAGCAAAAGGATCATAGAAATGGTTCCAAATCTCAAAAATTGGGAATTATTTATTTTAGAAATGAAGTGCATCACTTCCTTGAAAATCTTGTACATCTGCATCAGCTGGAAAAGTTGAAAATAACTGCATCTCAGATGTTTTCTTGGCAAGGGCGGTATCCTGCTTTTCCGAGGACACTAAACAAGTTGACCTTAGATGGTGGACTACTTCCTTGGGAAGATATGAGCATTGTTGGTTCATTGCCTAATCTTCAAGTGCTTAAACTAAAGAATCACGCATGTGATGGCGATACATGGGAAACAACCGATGGAGAATTTTGTCAGCTAGAATATTTGCTGATTGAGGGATCAAATCTCAGTCATTGGATAACTGAAAACAGCCACTTCCCTAGACTCAAGTGCCTTGTGCTTCATTATTGTCCATATCTAAGTGAGATTCCAGATAATATTGGAGAAATACCGACACTGGAAGTGATTGAGGTGGATACCATGAGCCAATCTCTAATGAACTCCGCCAAACGAATACAAGAGGACCAACAAAGTTACGGAAATGATGACCTTCAAGTTCGTCGCATCCATTACGAATCAGGTTAGGGATCTATCTCAAAGTTGAATGAGTTAGTCTTCCTAGACTCAAGTGTCTTGTGCCTAGTTAATTATTTTTTGCTTTGTTTATATAGTGCTTAAACACTACCTTGAGCAATGGGAAATGGAGATATACACAAGGGCAAGGTTCTGGCAGGAATAAAGTAGTTCCGCTTTAGAGGGCTGATCAAGGTTATGATATCTAATCGATAAACTACCAACACTCTCTACAAGGACAACGGCAATGAGAAAAATGATGGAGTCTTGGTGAGACACACTGTGAGACGGTTCCATAAGATTTTTTTACCTCAATAGTACGTATAAATTCTTGTTATTTGTGTTATTTCACTTTTTTATTCGATTCTTGTGAATTGTATATCCTCCTTTTTTTCCTATTAACAAAGCTTGTGTTCATATTTTCTTATAGTTTGTCATTAAAAAGGCTCCTAGTGGTCTGGAAGTATAATGCTGACAGGGTATTTTTTGTTCATTTGGATACCATCACACATATTTGTATGTATCTATTTACAAATGGAAGAAATATAAAATATTTGATGGACTAAACTAGCTAAATGTAAATGATAATGCTATTTTTTTTTTTGATCGGGCAAAGGGTGACTCGAACCCATGACCTTTAGGTCATAGGCAGTGGGAGCTCTAACCACTTGATCACTTCGTCAAATGGTAATACTATCTACAAGAACCTGTAGGGCTTCTTAGAAACAAAATTGCAAGCATATGCAGAATCAACAATAGGAAGAAACAAAAAAATAGGAAGGCAAAAGTTCCAATAATTCCACAGGATAGGGGAAGATCGTTAAAGCCAAAATGGTTTATCAAATATTGAAGTCTTTCATGTAACATAATTTTTTTTTGGAGAAATTGAGGTTGGTGTCTTGCTCGCTTTCTACAATGTAGCTTTGTGGTCTTCGAGTCATAAACTATTTAAGGGTCTGCTGTTAGGTGATGTAGTTAGGAGCTGTTCAGTGGTTTTGTAAGGATTTTAGCTGCTAGTCCTTTTTTCATTGTAACTTAAAGGGATTTCTCATCCCTTTCTTTCTTTTCCTAGAATTAAAGTTTTTGTTTCTTATCAAAAATAAAATAAAAATCTTACTCGCTTGCAGTTTTCGGTTTAGTTTTTGTCGTCGTTGTTAATATAGAATTAAACATTGATGATTTCAGACTTTCAGTTACATTGTAATATAGTATTGAAAACTTTGATGATTTCAATTTTATGCACATCATTCTTTTACTACGTTAGTTTGATAATTTTAATACTACTATTATGCATATCATTCTTGTAGACTTTTACATGGAATAAGAATGGGCCAGGTGACATAGCCTTCTTTTCAATTCTTACAACATGTGGATGAAGGAACAGTACAAATTTTGAAGAGATTTTTGTGGATGCATGTGGTTAATTTGTTTCTATTCTGAGCCACTCACTCCTTATCTTCATATGCCATCACAACAGTCTAGCCTTTTTCTATACAGACTTGCTTGTTAACTCCACTCATCAAAGGAAACTCTTAAACAATTACGCTTACCCCAAATATGGCCTATGCTGCGCTTGTTTCGCTTCAACAAACTACAGATCTCATCCTCAATCAACAAAAATATTCTACTCATATTGATGAAAGAAAACAAATTAATTCTGTCCGTGAATACGTCATTTTCTTGATATCCGTCCTTGACAATTTCCCGGACAAAGCCAACCGCTTGGAAGGAAAAATCAGGGATTTAGCTAATGAAGCTGAGGATCTTATTGAACATTTCATGCGGAATCAATTTCAGATGCATTGGAGTATTGGGCTGTCCAGAGTTGAATTTGTACGCCAGCTGAACAAAGTAAGTGCGCAAATTGGTTCAATCACCGGAGATATGATGGATGATCGACTCTGCGATTTTCCTGCTGCTATTTCATCATCAAAAGTTGCAGCTGCGGACAAAAATGACGTAGTAATTGGTTTACACGATGATCTGATAGCAATAAAGAGTCGGCTTTGTGGGGAATCATCCAAGCTTGAAGTCATACCAATCGTAGGTATGGGGGAATCGGCAAGACCACCCTTGCTCGAAATGCTTATGATGATCCATTGATATTGGAGTGTTTTCATATTCGCGCATTTGTCCAAGTATCCCATGATTATAGTGCAAACAAAATTCTTTCAAACCTCCTAGCTTCAATAAAAAAACTTGAAGAACAAATGATAGGAGAGACGCATGAATCTGAAATTGCAGAAAAGGTGTACAAAAGATTGAAGGGCAGGAGGTATCTGATTGTAATGGATGACATTTGGAGCACAAATGCTTGGGATGTTGTGAGGAATATATTCCCAGATGACGAGAATGGAAGCCGAATCATGTTAACCACTAGGCTATCTGAGGTAGCCGCTTATGCAAGTTCTGGTAACCCTCTTCATGAGGTGAAGTACAAGGATGAAAATCAAAGCTGGAATTTGCTTAAGCAAAAGATGTTTACACACGGTCAAGACTGTCCTACTGAGTTGGAAGACATTGGGAAAGCGATTGCACGAGGATGTAGAGGGCTGCCCCTTGCTGTTGTGTTGGTTGCAGGAATCCTGTCCACGATCGATAAGACTCGAGCTTCATGGGAGAAAATTGCGAAAAATGTAAATTCAGTTGTTGAGGGGCAGTTAGACGAGATACTATCTTTGAGTTACACATTCTTGCCTCACCATTTGAGGCCATGTTTTCTATTCATGGCAGGCTTTCGTGAAGATTACTCTATCTCTGTCTCGAGGCTCATCAAATTATGGGTAGCTGAAGGCTTTTTGAAACGTCAAAATGGGTGTAAAAGCTTGGAAGAGGAAGCAGAGGAGTATTTGGAGGATCTTGTGCAGAGAAGTCTTGTATTGGTGACAAGTCGGAAGAGTAATGGGAAAATCAAGAGGTGCAGCCTCCATGATCTGGTACGAGACCTGTGCATAAGGAAAGCTCGGGAAGAGAAGTTTCTTCTAACGGGTGAGGATATTCTTTCAAATGGGGGAATGGACGTGCGCCGTATTAGTATTGGTCATTGTCGTCTAGATGAGATTTGGAGTCCAACCATCCATACGATTTTATGCGTCGCAGGCTTCCGGTTAAAAGGTGCTGCACTATCCTTGCGGCTGAAAGATTCTTCATCACTTGCTTTTGTAGTAAGCTTTAGACTGCTAAGGGTATTGGAGGTGATACATGGCAATTGCGTGTTGCTCCCTCCCCAAGTATTTGAGTTGTTTCATTTACGATACCTTGCTTTAGCGTTTACTAAAATTCCTGCAGCCATATCAAAACTTGAGAACCTTCAAACCTTGATCATTCGTTCTAAGGAAGAAGGCAAGGTGGTATTCACATCATTTCCTTCAGATTTGCCACTGGAAATCTGGAGGATGCAACAACTGAGGCATCTTGTGCTCTGCGGTTCTGACAGATTACTAAACCCAGCAGAAGGATCAACTCTTCCTTTAGAAAACTTGCAAACGCTTTCGGTTATACCAAGTTTTGTATGTGGGGAAAGGATCATGAAAATGATTCCAAATCTTAAAAAATTGGGAATTATTTGTTATAGAAATGAAGAGCATCAGGACCCACTCAATCTTGTTAATCTGCATCAATTAGAAAAGTTGAAAATTCATCAGATGTCTAATTGGCAAGGGCAATATCCTGCTTTTCCAAGGACACTAACAAGGTTGACCTTAGTTGGCGGGAAACTCCCTTGGGAAGGTATGAGCATTGTTGGTTCATTGCCTAATCTTCAAGTGCTTAAACTAAAGAATCACGCATGTGATGGCGATACATGGGAAACAGCCGATGGAGAATTTCCTCAACTAAAATATCTGCTAATTAAGAAGTCAAATCTCCATTATTGGATAACTGAAAGAGATCATTTCCCAAGACTCAAGTTGCTGATGCTTCTTCGTTGTCTTTATCTAGTAGAGATTCCAGATAGCATTGGAGAAATATCAACATTGGATGTGATTGAGGTGGATACCGGGAACGAATCTCTAGTGAAGTCGGCCAGACAGATTCAAGAGGATCAACAGAGTTACGGAAATGATGACCTTCAAGTTCGGTTCAGAAGGTATTGATAGTGACTTGAAAAATCATCCCAGTATAATCATATTGGGACATGATATTTAGACACTTGCTTTGATCCTTTTAAATTGTTTCTATGCTACAATATATCTTGATTTTAATATTATGAATATTATTCTTGTACACTTTACATGGAATAAGAATGGACCAATTGACATGCGCTTCATTTTGATTCTTGCAACATACTGATGAAGGAACATGTCATATTTTAAGACAATCTCAAGTTCATGCTTCATTGTGCTCAAATAGAATATGCTTTCACTTTTCAGAGAAATATAGTAATTAAGACCGTTACACATTTTTAGAGAGGGGAATTCTGTTGGATAGCTTCGTTTGCAGACTAAATTTAGTGGGGTGTAGTCCCAGATTTCATTCAGGACCTAGTGGCTAAGGATAGATACGTTGAGTATTTCTTCTTTGCTTAGCTTCTTTTGCTATCTCTTACTGTCATGGAGTTTAATCTGAGTACTCCTTTTCCCTACCTATGAGGTTTTCCTTATAGGAGGTTTTAATGAGGCTCAAAGCTCTCTGAGATCGCCATTTTTTGGCTTTGTGAAACTCGCAATGTTGTGGCAACTTCATCTTTTTGTTCCTGGTTTTTCTTTTTCTTTTTTTATTCTTAATATAGCTACCATTATTGCACACGCTAAGAATCTACAGAGAGTCCCTCTCTTTATTTTGTTACTAAATTGTATAAACACCTTTTTCATATGAAGAGCATTACCACTTCTACAATCTTGTAAATCTGCATCAGCTAGAAAAGTTGAGAATAACTACTTCTCTCGGATTTTCTTGTCAAGGGCAATATTCTTCTTTTCCTAGGACACTCCCTTGGAAAGATATGAGCATTGTTGGTTCATTGCCTATTCTTCAAGTGCATAAACTAAAGAATTACCCCAGCTCAAATACTTGCTGATTGAGGGATCAAATCTCAGTCATTGGATAACTGAAAACAGCCACTTCCCTAGACTCTAAGTGCCTTGTGCTCCATTGTTGTCCATATCTACGAGAGATTCCAGATGAAATTGGAGAAATACCAACACTGGAAGTGATTGAGGTGGATAGTCAATCTCTAATGAACTCGGCCAAACGAATACAAGAGGATCAACAGAGTCATGGAAATGATGCCCTTCAAGTTTGTCGCATCCATTACGAATCAGGTTAGAGATCCATCTCAAAGTTGAAGGAGTTACTCTTCCCAAGACTCAAGTGCCTTGTGCTTCATTAATTATTTTTGCTTTGTTCATATAGTGCTTATATATATATATATATACTTCCTTGAGGGCTGATCAAGGTTATGATATCTGATCAATAAACTACCAACAGCCTCTACAAGAACAAAGGCAATGAGAAAAATGGAGTTTGGTGAGACGCATCGTGAGACGGTCTCCGAAGATAATTTTTTTCACTCAATAGTACCGTATAAATTCTTGTTATTGATATGTATTATTCAATTTTTTTATTCGATTCTTGTGAATTGTATATCCTCTTTTTCCTATTAACAAAGCTTGTGTTCATAGTCACTGTTCATTTGGAAATGAACAGCAAATATCTACACACATATATGTATGTATCTATTTGCAAATGGACGATATATACACTATTTGATGGATTAAACTAGGTAGATGTAAATGGTAATACAATCTACAAGAAATTTTAGGGCTTCTTAGAAACAAACTTGCAAGCATATACAAAATCAACAATGGGAACGGTGAAAGGGGGAAGATCGTTAATGCAAAAATGATTTATCAAATATTGAAGAAAATTAGTCTTTCATGTAACATAACTTTTTTGGAGAAATTCATGAGGTTAGTATCCAACTCTCTTTGACCTTGTTCCTTTTCATGTAATGTTATCATCTGCACCATGCATACATTGCTTCGCTTTTGCCATCCTTTATTTTCTTTTAAGTAGTAACAGTGAAATCATGTTTCAATTTCAAAGTTGTCCTCACGTTTTTTAGTAATTTGTAATAGGAGAAAACGGGGCCATTTCAGCGAGCTGGGGTTGTTATATAACCAACCCCAGATCACATTTGTGTGTATGCTTGATATTTTCAATCAGAAATACAATCTTTCTTCGTGCATTTCTCCGATCATCTTGCTGCTCGTAACAGAAGACGATGCACCTGAGGGATATCGTAGACGGGGAGATACGATTACAATGATGGTTAATCAAAAGATTTCTACAGAGATTGGAGGTGTAGGCGGACTGGGGAGAGGCAAAGGTGGTGAGTAATTGACTAATTGTGTGTAGTAGTTGGTCTGTATTTTTTTAGTGGATAATGTAAAGGAACATATTCCCGGAGTTTTATTTTTAATGGTTTGGGCCCCCTCTCTCTTCACTTGTCTGTTAGTTTTTGTTTCATTTTGGCATGACAGACAGAAAGCAGAATTAGTATGAGCAACTCATTCACAATCTCTCTCCATCTTCATCTGCCATCACCAAGTAAACTCCATTTGATCAAAGAAAGCTCTTAAACAGTTTAGATTAACTCAAACTCTACTCCTACATCCAGCGACTCTTTCTCTCTCTCTCCTCTCTTAATTATCCAAGTAGTATTTTCATATCCCATTATTGCTATCCTGATCAAAGTCAACTCCTTGATCTGATCTAAGCTGTTAACTTACAGCCAATTATGGCCTATGCTGCGCTTGTTTCGCTTCAACAAACTACAGATCTCATCCTCAATCATCATAAATGTTCTACTCTTGCTGATGAAAGAGAACAAATTAAATCCATCCGTGAATACCTCATTTTCTTGATATCCGTCTTTGACAATTTCCCGGATAAAGCCAACCGCTTCGAAGGAAAAATCAGAGATTTAGCTAATGAAGCTGAAGATCTTATTGAACATTTCATGAGGAATCAATTTCAGATGGATTGGAGTATTGGGCTGTCCAGAGTTGAATTTGTACGCCAGCTGAAGAGAGTAAGAGAGGAAATAGGTTCAATCACCGGAGATCTGATGGATGATCGACTCTGCGATGTACCTGCTGCTATTTCATCGTTAAGAGTTGCAGCTGCCTACAAAAATGATGTGGTAATTGGTTTACACGATTCTCTGATAGCAATAAAGGATCGGCTTTGTGGGGAATCATCCAAGCTTGAAGTCATACCAATCGTAGGTATGGGGGCATTGGTAAGACCACTCTTGCTCGAAATGCTTATGATGATCCATTGATATTGGAGTTTTTTCATATTCGTGCATTTGTCCAAGTATCCCAGGATTATAGTGCAAATGAAATTCTTTCGAAACTCCGAGCTTCAATAAAGTTGTTCAAAGAACTAGTGTTTGAAGAGAATGAACAAGTGTTTGAAGAGAATGAATTAGAGGATGCTGAATATGTGTACAAGGGATTGAAGGGCAGGAGGTATCTGATTGTAATGGATGATATTTGGAGCACAAATGCTTGGGATGATGTTAGAAATATATTCCCAGATGACAACAATGGTAGCCGAATCATGTTAACCACTAGGCTATCAGATGTAGCCGCTTATGCCAGTTCTGATAGCTCTCTTCATGAGATGAAGTTCATGGATGAAAATCAAAGCTGGAATTTGCTTAAGCAAAAGGTGTTCACAAATGGTGATGATTGTCCTCCTGAGTTGGAACACATCGGGAAAGAGATTGCACGAGGCTGCAAAGGGCTACCCCTTGCTGTAGTTCTGGTTGCTGGAATCCTGTCCACAACTGTTAAGACTCGAGCTTCATGGGAAGAAATTGCCGAAAATGTAATTTCAGTTGTTGATGGGCAATTAGACAAGATTCTGTCTTTGAGTTACACATTCTTGCCTCATCATTTGAGGCCATGTTTTCTATTCATGGCAGGCTTTCCTGAAGATCACAATATCCACGTCCCTAGACTCATCAAAAATGGGTAGCTGAAGGCTTTTTGGAACATCAAAATAATTACAAAACCATGGAAGAGGAGGCAGAAGAGTATTTGGAAGCTCTTGTTGAAAGAAGCCTTGTTTTGGTGACAAGTAGGAAGAGTAATGGGAAAATCAAGAGGTGCAGCCTCCATGATCTGGTAAGAGACCTGTGCATAAGGAAAGCTCAGGAAGAGAAGTTTCTTCTAAGGGGTGCGGATATTCTTTCAAATGGGGAATGGACGTGCGTCGTATTAGTATTGGTCATTGTCGTCTAGAAGAGATTTGGAGTCCATCCATCCATACAATTATATGCGTCGCAGGTTCTTCACTATCCTTGAAGCTGGAAGATTCTTCACGACTTGATTTTCTAGTAAGCTTTAGACTGCTAAGGGTATTGGAGGTCATGCATACCGATTACATGTTGCTCCCTCACCTAGAATTTGAGTTGTTTCATTTACGGTATCTTGCTTTATCATTTATTGTAAATCCTGCAGCCATATCAAAACTTGAGAACCTTCAAACCTTGATCATTCGTTCTAAGGAAGAAAGCAAGGTGGTATTCACATCATTTCCTTCAGATTTGCCACTGGAAATCTGGAGGATGAAACAACTGAGGCATCTTGTGCTCGCTGGTTGTTACAGTTTACTTAACCCAGCCGAAGGATCAACTCTTCCTTTACAAAACTTGCAAACACTTTCGCTTGTACCAAGTTCTGTATGTAGGGAAAGGATCATGAAAATGATTCCAAATCTAAGAAAACTGGGAATTATTTGTTATAGAAATGAAGAGCATCAGAACCTCCACAATCTTGTAAATCTGCATCAGTTAGAAAAGTTGAAAATTTATCGGATGTTTAATTGGCAAGGGCAATACCCTGCTTTTCCAAGGACACTGACAAGGTTGGTCTTAATTGGTGGGAAAACTCCCTTGGGAAGATATGAGCATTGTTGGTTCATTGCCTAATCTTCAAGTGCTTAAACTAAAGAATCACGCATGTGATGGCGATACATGGGAAACGGCGGATGGAGAATTTCCTGAGCTCAGATATCTGCTAATTGAGAACTCAAATCTCCGTTATTGGATAACTGAAAGAGATCATTTCCCAAGACTCAAGTTCCTAATGCTTCATCATTGTCTCCATCTAACAGAGATTCCAGATAGCATTGGAGAAATACCAACATTGGATGTGATTGAGGTGGATACCGAGAATGAATCTGTAGTGAAGTCGGCCAAACAGATTCAAGAGGATCAACAGAGTTACGGAAATGATGACCTTCAAGTTCGGTTCAGAAGGCATTGATAGTGTCTTGAAAAAGCATCCCAATATAATCATATTGGGACATGAAATTTAGATGCTTGCTTTGAACCTTTAAAATTGTTTATATGCTGCACTATGTCTTGCTTTCGTTTATTGTAACATTAGAATTAATCTTTAATGATTTAAATGTTGTACATATCATTCCTGTACTGCATGTTTATGACGCTTAAAAGACTCAAGTCCCGCGGTTATGATCAACAAGGACTTCTTAGTGCCCTCCTAGATTCAATGAAATCATTAGATGAAACAAAATCCAGACAGATGAATGAAAAAATGGCTGAGAAAATATATAAAAATATTAAAGGGTAGGAGGTACCTTATTGTAATGGATGATATTTGGAAGACAAAGGCTTTGGTTTATGTGCGGAATATATTCCCTAATGACAAGAATGGCATTGGCAGCTGCATCATGTTGAGCATTAGGCTACGCATGCCAGCAGGTGGCCCTGTTCAAGAGATGACGTCCATGAATGAGGATCAAAGTTGGAATCGACTTAAGCATAAGTATTCTTAAAGGTCAAGATTGTCCACCTGAATTGGAAAGTCTGGGAACATTCTTTTCTGAACTCTGCTTACGCCTTTCAATTTTATGGCATTTGAGCAGGTTTAAGATCCACCCCAAAGTTGAATGATTTAAGTCTTTATCTAGTGACGCATATATATGAGCAACTTATGCAAATTTATAGCACTAATGTTTATGCAATGTAATGAGCTTGTGCGTTTTAACTTATAAGAACCATAATGAATGGAATGAGGTTTACACTGTTATAGGCCACCAGTAAAAATAGATAAAAAATCCAATCTTTATATATAGCAATTGAAACTTTTATTTTTCCCACCAAAAATTCCAAATTATATTAGTTTTATTGGTCTCA
Organism: Paraleonurus japonicus; assembly: GCA_030762865.1. Classification (NCBI taxonomy): domain Eukaryota; kingdom Viridiplantae; phylum Streptophyta; class Magnoliopsida; order Lamiales; family Lamiaceae; genus Paraleonurus; species Paraleonurus japonicus. Next base: position 8,186,025 of record CM061053.1, read on the forward strand.
AAATAATATTTCAAATTAAAGATTTGTGTTCCTTATCTTCATTTGCCATCTCAATTTCTGTATTGACTTGTCAACTCCATTTCATCAAAGAAAACTCTGAAACCCTTACCCCCAAATATGCATGGCTTCTGCTGCTCTTGTTTCGCATGCTCAAACCATCGATCTCATCGTGAATCCAGATAGGTATTCCATTTCAGTTTATGCAAAAAAAAATTATATGCATCCATGATTATGTGAGTTTGTGCCGTCATTTCTTGAATATTTTCCAGCAAAGGTCAAGCGTCACTGATGTAGCTAACAAAGCAGAAGATATTCTTGAACATTTCAGATTAAGTCACGTTATAAATTGTTGAGACTTGATGTTGATGATGAATCGGAAATTGAGTTTGAATACCAGCTGGAGAAAGAACAGGGGAAATCGTTTCAATAGCTGAAGAATTAATGGATATAAAAAATTCAGTTAACCAAAGAGGATAGACTCATCAGTTTTATGATCAAGAAATGATATCATAATTGGTTTAGATGATGATGTGAGAGTCATATATATCATCCAAAGTTGAAGTCATCCCGGTCAAAGGAAGGGGGATCAATAAGACTACTCTTGCTAAAAATGCTCATGATGATGATGCATTAGTAATGGGTCAGAGCATATATTCATGCATAATTATAGTGTTGATGAAATTGTTGGAGAATAATAAATTGCCAATGGCGGAAATAGTATACAAATGCATAAAGGGAATCAAGAGGAAATCGATCGTCCTTGAAAAGCCGAAGGTATCTCTTATTATGGTCGTCCAAAGTGTATCAAATTGTGAGCTATGATGCACGGATGAATAAAAAAATGTGCAAAAAGGAGTAGGATGGAGAGAGTATTATTTACTGTATTTGAATATTATCGTCAAAGAATTATATTTTATTTTGTGTTATTATTTATATTTTTTAATATAAAAATTACGTTTTCCATTTTGATCCAATCAACTCTGTTATAAGAGAAAATCTGTTCCGATCCGTACCACAAAAGAAAACATTCAAAATTTCGATAAGAATTCAGACACCCAAATTCCAAATTTCAATATAGATATAAATATTTTAAAATAACTATTTAGTCCGAGGTGTGAAAAATCAAAAGTGATACACATGATTTCATTTGCATGTTTAAAACGATGACATGAAAAATTAACAGCGAATTTTGAGAGCCACTCATTCACAATCTCTCTTATCTTCATTTGCCATCACTGGAGGAGTACACAACTTTTCTATACTTGCTAAGTAGACTGTAAACTCCATTTCATCAATGAAAACTCTGAAATTGTTGAGATTAAATCAAACCCAACTCCTCCATCCTCTCTCTCAATTCTCCGAGCTGTTAATATACCCATAAATATGGCTTATGCTGCGCTTGTTTCGCTTCAACACACTACAGATCTCATCCTCAATCATCATAAATATTCTACACGTGCTGATGAAAGAGAACAAATTAAATCTATTCGTGAATACCTCGTTTTCTTGATATCCGTCTTTGACAATTTCCCGGACAAAGCCAACCGCTTCGAAGGAAAAATCAGGGATTTAGCTAATGAAGCTGAAGATCTTATTGAACATTTCATGCGGAATCAATTTCAGATGCTTTGGAGGCTTGGGCTGTCCAGAGTTGAATTTGTACGCCAGCTGAAGAGAGTAAAAGAGGAAATAGGTTCAATCACCGGAGATCTGATGGATGATCGACTCTCTGATGTACCTGCTGCTATTTCATCATTAAGAGTTGCAGCTGCGGACAAAAATGACGTGGTAATTGGTTTACAGGATGATCTGATAGCAATTAAGGATCGGCTTTGTGGGGAATCATCTAAGCTTGAAGTCATACCAATAGTAGGTATGGGGGAATTGGTAAGACCACACTTGCTCGAAATGCTTATGATGATCCATTGATATTGGAGTCTTTTCATATTCGCGTGTTTGTCCAAGTATCTCAGGATTATAGTGCAAAAGAAATTCTTTCGAAACTCCGAGCTTCAATAAACTTGTTCAAAGAACAAGTGTTTGAAGAGAATGAATTAAAGGTTGCTGAATATGTGTACAAGGGATTGAAGGGCAGAAGGTATCTGATTGTAATGGATGATATTTGGAGCAAAAAAGCTTGGGATGATGTTAGAAATATATTCCCAGATGACAACAATGGTAGCCGAATCATGTTAACCACTAGGCTATCAGATGTAGCCGCTTATGCCAGTTCTGATAGCACTCTTCATGAGATGAAGTTCATGGATGAAAATCTAAGCTGGAATTTGCTTAAGCAAAAGGTGTTCGCAAATGGTGATGATTGTCCTCTTGAGTTGAAACGCATCGGGAAAGAGATTGCTGGAGGCTGTAGAGGGCTGCCCCTTGCTGTTGTGCTGGTTGCAGGAATCCTGTCCACAATTGATAAGACTCGAGCTTCATGGCAGAAAATTGCGAAAAATGTGAATTCAGTTGTTGAGTGGCAGTTAGACGAGATACTATCTTTGAGTTACACATTCTTGCCTCATCATTTGAGGCCATGTTTTCTGTTCATAGCAGGCTTTCAATATCGCGAGATCCATGTCCAGAGACTCATCAAAAAATTGGTAGCTGAAGGCTTTTTGAAACATCAAAATAAATACAAAACCATGGAAGAGGAAGCAGAGGAGTATTTGGAAGCTCTTGTCGAAAGAAGCCTTGTATTGGTGACAAGTAGGAAGAGTAATGGGAAAATCAAGAGGTGCAGCCTCCATGATCTGGTACGAGACCTGGGCATAAGGAAAGCTCGGGAAGAGAAGTTTCTTCTAACGGGTGAGGATATTCTTTCAAATGGGGGAATGGACGTGCGTCGTATTAGTATTGGTCATTGTCGTCTAGATAAGATTTGGAGTCCATCCATCCATACAATTTTATGTGTCGCATGGCGGCTGGAAGATTCTTTACGACTTGATTTTTAGTAAGCTTTAGACTGCTAAGGGTATTGGAGGTTATGCATACCGATTTCGTGTTGCTCCCTCACCTAGTATTTGAGTTGTTTCATTTACGGTATCTTGCTTTATCATTTATTGTAAATCCTGCAGCCATATCAAAACTTGAGAACCTTCAAACCTTGATCGCACCATTTTCTTCAGATTTGCCCCTGGAAATCTGGAGGATGCAACAACTCAGACATCTTGTGGTCTCGGGTTGTTACAGTTTACTTAACCCAGCAGAAGGATCAACTCTTCCTTTACAAAACTTGCAAACACTTTCGCTTATACCGAGTTCTGTATGTAGGGAAAGGATCATGAAAATGATTCCAAATCTAAAAACACTGGGAATTATTTGTTATAGAAATGAAGAGCATCAGGACCTCCACAATCTTGTAAATCTGCATCAGTTAGAAAAGTTGAAAATTTATCGGATGTTTAATTGGCAAGGGCAATACCCTGCTTTTCCAAGGACACTGACAAGGTTGGTCTTAGTTGGTGGGAAACTCCCTTGGGAAGATATGAGCATTGTTGGTTTGTTGCCTAATCTTCAAGTGCTTAAACTAAGGAATCACGCATGTGATGGCGATACATGGGAAACGGCGGATGGAGAATTTCCTGAGCTCAAATATCTGCTAATTGAGAACTCAAATCTCCATTATTGGATAACTGAAAGAGATCATTTCCCAAGACTCAAGTTCCTAATGCTTCATCGTTGTCTCCATCTAAGTGAGATTCCAGATAGCATTGGAGATATACCAACATTGGATGTGATTGAGGTGGATGCAGGGAATGAATCTCTAGTGAACTCTGCCAGACAGATTCAAGAGGATCAACGGAGTTACGGAAATGATGACTTTCAAGTTCGGTTTAGCTCACCTGGCCACATGGTTTCTCAATTTAGTGAGAGTCCCCTTTTGGAAGAAATTATGAAGTTAAGGAAGGTGGCTTGAAGAAATCTAGGAGTGTTTGGGACATGAAAGTTAGACATATGCTTTGATCCTTTTAAATTAATGTTTATATGTTGCACTATATCTTGCTTTCGTTTAATGATTAAAATATCATATCATTCCTGTACTACATGTTTATGATACAGAGCCTGCCTGCTAAATATATTTAAAGATCAGATTCTAACAACCTCTCTAGCGAATGTGAGATTTTTACAGGGAATAAGAATGAACTACTTGCATGCCCTTCTTATGACGATTCCAAAATAATGAAGCGTTTTCATATATGTGCTAACGGTAAAGAAACTCAAATATTGAAACAGCACAAAGTCGATCATCCGGATTGAACCAATCTTTTTCCAAGCGGCGTTGAATATCTCACCAGTTCATCTGATTTTGATTCCACATAAAATATTCGTTTAGATTTTACCTTCAGTAGCTAAATCCCTAATTTTTGCTTCCACGTGGTTGGCTTTGATATCACGGATGGATGCAATTTGTTATCTTTCATGAAAACAGTGTAGTACATGACACGATGCAGAATCAGATGTGTGGTTTGTTCCAGCAAAAAGGGGAAGAAGAGCATGAAGATTAGCTTAGATAATTCTTATGTTAGAGCCTGTCTACTGAATACGAAAAACAAAAAGTATACGGAAATCTGAAAACGAAGTTTTTGGGTCTCCAAACAAATAGGATCACCAAGAACCAAAGCCCAATTGCCAAGATCCAAGTCCAAGGCCCAGCCCGAGCGGGCGGCGCGCGTGTGTGTGTGGCATAATGGGTGCATACCCACTAGCACGCTTTGGTCCAACTAGTTCCTATCCATACTTATATGATGCTCAAAATCCTTATAATTTTCCTTTGTGGGACAAGAGCATTTTTAATGCCTCTTTGACTTCCCACTTCAATCAACTAAATTAAAATTGATTCAAAGTCTCAACTTTGTGTATTAATATCTCACTCACCACAATTCAGTTTTATGAGTTTAGATACACTACGATCATCTACACACGGAGTAGAACGACGCTATACCATTTAATTTTCACGAAATTAAATATAACCCCTTCAAAAATTGGTCAAACATAGGTGAATATTGCACCTCATGAAACCCAAATAATTCTCATTAATTATTTCTCATCAATTCTCCAACAATCCCCGCATGAATGGAATTGATACCCATAAATCATGCAGATCCACAATTTATATGAGACTATATTGCATCCAAAAAGTAGCTTGTGACTTTGAACTTTCCGTAGCTGACACCATCGAGTACACCGGTGGCTTAGTAGACACAATGTCTTGAACTAATCCACCTTAGTGTGTACCTAGACAACAGCGCAGACACAATACGGCTTCAACTCTGGTTTTTGTTCTCACGTTTTTGTCCGTTTTGGCCATGAACACCCTTTGTCTTTCATAAATATTTAGTCGAAGCGGCCCTCACTTCTTATTTACATAGGTGATCTTCTTTCCAAGTATCCCGTCATACTTCACCTAACCAAGGTTTTAGGAGTCATTAAAAGTCATAGACTTAATCTTTACCACAACTTTACGGGTTTCAACACTTGAATTTATGCTTTGTCGAGAGCAGTCGTGAGTTTCAAGTGTTCTCTCAACAACTTCCACGGTTTAGTTGTCCCATTGAACCAAGTTCTTGGGATCTCTAGTCATCATGTTTGGGTTACCACTTTGCTTGATTTTCTTTGTGGATTTTAGACCCATTCCTTCTATCGGCTTATTCATCCGATCTCGATTTATGTTTTTGTGAGCGGATCCGCTATATTATCTTTTGACCTCACATAGTCAATTGATATTACTCCACTCGAGATCGGTTGTCTAACGGTGTTATGTCTACGTCGAATATGACGAGACTTTCCATTATACATCATTCAATGCTCTGCGATTGCGGCTTGACAATCACAGTGTACCATCACGGTAGGTACTAGTTTGGTCCAACATGGAATGTCTTCAAGGAAATTTCGTAGTCATTCAGCCTCTTCACCGGCTTTATACAAGGCTATGAACTCCGATTCCATAGTGGAACGAGCTATACATGTTTGTTTCGTGGATTTCCATGACACGGCGGCACCTCCAATTGTGAACACATATCCACTTGTAAAAAATGACTCATTCGTGTCGGCTATCCGGTTGGCATCACTATAACCTTCTAGTACGAGTTAGAAACTTCATGTAGTGAAGCCCGAAGTCAAGGGTGTATTTTATATATCTTAATATCCTTCTAAGAGCCTTCCAATGCTCTTCACTTGGATTGCTCGTAAACTGGCTAGTTTATTTATCGAACATGCAAGATCGGGACGTGTGCAATTCGTAATATACATCACGCTTCCTATAATCCTTGCATATTCCACTTAAGCCATTGGATCTTCTCGGTTCTTCTTTAAATGCACGTTGAGCTCTAAAGGAGTCTTAGCTAGAGGATCATCAAATGCATTGAACTTCGATAACACCTTTTCAACGTAGTGAGATTGTGTCAAAGTAATGCCTTTTGATTTCCTTTCAATTTTGATTTCAAGAATCACACCTTGATTCCTGCAGCATATCAAACCTTGATCGTTCGTCCATGGAAAAAATCAGGGACATACGCATCATATTTGCCACTGGGAGTTTGGAGGATGTCACATTTAAGGCATCTTGTAATGGACCTACTCTTCCAGTACAAAAACTTGTGGTTAGCAAAAGGATCCTCAAACTGGGATTTTTATTTTTATTTTAAGAAATGCAGACCGAGACTTGGTTCATTGCCCAATCTTCAAGTGCTTAAAATGAAGAGACATGCTTGTGATGATGTGTCTCATGGGAAACAATCAATGGAAAATTTTCTGAGCTTATATTTCTGCTAATTAAGCACACAAATCTCCAACACTGAAAGTGACTCAGCCGCCAAGTGCTTCGTTGTTGTCGGAATCTAACTGAAATTCCAGATAATATTGGAACATTCTTTTCTGAATTCGGCAAAAAATGATACAAGAGGATCAACAATCTGCTTACGAGCTTCAATTTTATGGCATTTGAGCAGGTTTAAGATCCACCCCAAAGTTGAATTATCTAGTGACGCATATATATGAGCAACTTATGCAAATTTATAACACTAATGTTCATGCAATGTAATGAGCTTGTGAGTTTTAACTTGTAAGAACCATAATGAATGGAATGAGGTTTACACTGTTATAGGCCACCAATAAAAATAGATAAAAAATTCCACCTATCTTTATATATAGCAATTGAAACTTTTATTTTTCCCACCAAAAATTCCAAATTATATTAGTTTTATTGGTCTCAAAATAATATTTCAATTAAAAGATTTGTGTTCCTTATCTTCATTTGCCATCTCACGAGTGTAGCCCTTTTCTGTATTGACTTGTCAACTCCATTTCATCAAAGAAAACTCTGAAACCCTTACCCCAAAATATGCATGGCTTCTGCTGCTGTTGTTACGCATGCTCAAACCATCGATCTCATCGTGAATCCAGATAGGTATTCCATTTCAGTTTATGCAAAAAAAAATTATATGCATCCATGATTATGTGAGTTTGTGCCGTCATTTCTTGAATATTTTCCAGCAAAGGCCAAGCGTCACTGATGTAGCTAACAAAGCAGAAGATATTCTTGAACATTTCATGTGGATTCAAATTGAGTCACGTTATAAATTGTTGATGATGAATCGGAAATTGAGTTTGAATACCAGCTGGAGAAAGCAACATGGGAAATCGGTTCAATGGCTGAAGAATTAATGAATATAAAAATTCAGTTAGTAGCAATTAAAGACGATAGACGACTCATGAGTTTTATCATCAAGAAATGCATATGTACAGGTGAAAATGACATCATAATTAGTAAAGAGGGAAGTATTTTCGAGGGAAAGTTTTGAGTATAGCAGTTCGAGAGGATCTGCCATAGGAAGAGATCAAGAAATGTCATGAGCTATGATGATTCTTCAAAAAAACACTAGTATGCATAATAGTAATATTTTTTAAATTTAAATAATATTGTGAATATATTAATATTATATGATGTTTTTATTTACTATATTTGGATATCATCATCAAAGAATTACTATTTTTTATTTCGTGGGAGACACGGGTTCGATTTCCTTTGGGAACGAATTGGAGTGGGAGGTATAAGGAGGCTTGAGAATTTGGAGTTGTAAGGAGACTTGGTGAACTAATTTCTAACCACTAACAACTAACATTTACCGATAAAAAAATATTAATATTATATGATGTTTTTATTTATTATATTTGGATATCATCGTCAAAGAATTACTATTTTTTATTTTGTGTTAGTATACTTTTAATGTAAATAAAATAACGTTTTCCATTTTGATCCAATCAACTCCGTTATAAGAGAAAATCTGTTCCGATCCATATCATAAAATAAAACATTCGAAATTCGATACGAATTTAGACACTCAAATTTTAAAATATCCAAGTTTCAATATAGATATAAAAAATTTAAAATAACTATTTTAGTCCGTGGTGTGAAAAATCAAAAGTGGAACACATGATTTTTTTTTTAGAAGCATGTGGAACACATGATTTCATTTGCATTTTAAGACGATGACATGAAAAATTAACAGCGATTTTTTTAAAGAAAATTAACAGCGAATTTTGAGAGCCACTCATTCACAATCTCTTTCTTATCTTCATTTGCCATCACAGGAGTACACAACTTTTCTATACTTACTAAATAAGTAGGCTTGGTTGGGGTATTAGAATTAGGTAATGAGAATGACTATTGATTTATTTTCATCGATGAATTTTGAAAAGAAAGTTGAGCACTTTAAAGATATATAAGAAAATACCTTTTGTATTTTCTTTAAAGTTGTTACTCACTCCTTTACCACTTCTTGAATATATTGTTTAAGTTGTTAGTTTGTTAAGATAGTTTGTTAGTCGGTATGTTCACCCATATAGGGTGAATTTCCTTTTAGTTAGGTTACTTCTTCTTCTTCAATATACGCAGAACACACTACTCTCTGTAATCTCTCTGTTTCTTCTTCTTCAATGAATAAATTTCCTTTCATGAATTTCTACATGGTATCAATAATTTCCTATTGACACGCCTAGATTCTCGATTTGTCTCTGTTGAATCACGCTGATTATTGATTATTGATTCACTTTGAATCGATCCTTCTTTCTTTGGGGATTCTTCATTCTTCTCGAAATTGCGCCTTGCAATTCACTCTATTCCTTTTATCCTTACGATTTTGTTCATTTTCTCTCCATGGAGCTTGATCCTGCAAAGAATCCACTTTCCTCTTGCACTCCATCATAATGATAACCCTGCTGTTGCAATTGCCCTTGATTTATTGGATGGAACCAATTACATTGGCTGGAGCATCGCTGTTCAACGTGGCCTCTCGGTGAAGAACAAATAATCCTAATCGACGGTTCCATTTCGAAACCGATCTCCACGGTGACTCGACGATTCTTGCTGCGTGGACTAAAGCCAACAACTTGGTTCTCATGTGGATCATGAACTCTATCAAGCCCGAGATCAAGTGTACGCTGAAATACTTTAATACCGCCAAAGACTTGTGGGATGAACTTGGTGTCGGGTATACTCGTTCGACTTAACTCGAGTTTATCACTTGGAAAAATCTTTACGCGGAATCCATCAAGGTTCGCAAGATCTTGTCACATACTACAATTGCTTTAAATCTTCTTGGGATGAGTATTTTAGTTGTCGACCTACATTGGTTTGTTCTTGTCTTGCTAAAGATGCCTGCATATGTAATATCTGCCAAGTAGTTAGTAAAATTCAAGAACAAGATGTATGAAATTTCTAATTGGTCTCGATGACTCATATTACGCCATTAGGTCTCGAGATATTTGAGGAATGTAAAGATATATAAGAAAATACCTTTTGTATTTTCTTTAAAGTTGTTACTCACTCCTTTAGCACTTCTTGAATATATTGTTTAAGTTGTTAGTTTGTTAAGATAGTTTGTTAGTCGGTAAGTTCACCCATATAGGGTGACTTTCCTTTAGTTAGGTTACTTCTTGTATCTTTTCTCTTGTAAAATGACAATCTATAGAAATACGTTTGTTTTTCTCATGTAGGCATGGGTTATGAGCAATAACAAAGGCTGCTTTACTATCTGTATAAACATTGGCGGGGAAGTTGTGTTGTAATCTTTAAATCTTGCAGCACATAAAGAATCCATTGTGCCTCACATATTGTTGATGCCATTGCTCTATATTCACTTTCAGCAGATGATCTACTCACTTTGTGGTTTGTTTTTAGACTTCCAAGATATTAGTGAGTCGCCAAGGTATATAGTGTAGCTGTAACACTTCTTCTTGTGGATTGGCATCTTGCCCAATCTGCATCTGTAAAGATATGCGGTTTGAAATTATTGTTAGCATGATAAAATATTCCTTGGCACAGGTACCTTTTAGGTACCTAAGTAACCTGTTTACAACTCTCATATGAGATTCTTTGGGGTTACTCATAAATTGAGAGAGTGTTTGAACAGAGTAAGAAATGTCGAGGTCTTGTAATGGTGAGATAAAGAAGCTTGCCAACAATCTTTCTATAATAAACAACATCAATAGGAGAAGAAGAGTCCGTTTCTAAAAATGATTGTTTAGGATCCATAGATGTAGAACAAGGTTTACAACCTAAGTATCATGTATTATCAAGAAGATCAAGAGTATATTTTCTTTGACATAACTGTAGACCTTTATCGGACATTGCCACTTCAATCCCAAGCATATATTTCAGTCACCAATATTTTTAATGGTGAATTTTTCAAGAAGATATGTTTTAATATGAACAATATCGCACAAAGAACTACCGATTATGATCAAATCATCAACATAACAAGAATAACAAGAAAAGAAGCACCAGTTTGTTTGGTAAATAAAGAGTTATCAGACTTTGGATTGAACAAAACCAATAGCAATAAGACTTTCAGATGACTTAGTGAACCATTGTTTTGATGCCTGTTTCAATCCATATAGGCTTTTTGTTAGTTTACGAGACCCTATGATCATCAACTTTCAAATAGCCGAGGAGGAGGTAACATATATATATCTTCTTTCAAATCTCCATGAAGAAAAGCATTGTTAACGTCTAACCGATGAATGTACCAAGATTTACTAACTATTGCTAAAAGAATTCTTACGGTTGTGATTTTAGCAACGAGGGAAAAAGTATCAAAATAATCAATGCCTTCTTGTTGAGTGTATCCTTTAGCAACTAGTCTAGTTTTATACCTTTCAATAGTACCATCAGTTTTGTATTTCACTTTAAAAACCCATTTGCATCCTATACAATGTTGATCAATTGGTTTAGGAACAAGAATCCAAGTATTGGTTTGTTCTAAAGCGGCTAATTCAATTTTCATAGCTTGTTGCCAATTGCTATCGAGAGACTGCTTGCTTATAAGTTTTCGGTTCAATTACTTTAGTAATAACAGATAAAACATTTGTAAGAATCGAGATAATTGAGAAGTGGACAAATAGTCGGATATGGGGTATTGTTTCCTGTATGAACAATGTTAGCATTTGAATTAGGATGACTAACGAGAAGGAGGCAAATTTATTTCATACACTTGTAAGTAAGTAGGTTCGAAGAAAACCTCAGCGACATTATGACAAAGCCGTTGCCTCTTCCTTTGTTCAATAAATTCAAGATCAAAATGAGCTTGTCTAACATCCATGCTCATTTTGAGGGGGAGTGTAAAGATATATAAGAAAATACCTTTTGTATTTTCTTTAAAGTTGTTACTCACTCCTTTAGCACTTCTTGAATATATTGTTTAAGTTGTTAGTTTGTTAGTCGATAAGTTCACCCATATAGGGTGACTTTCTTTTTAGTTAAGTTACTTCTTCTTCTTCAATATACGCAGAACACGCTACTCTCTGTAATCTCTCTGTTTTCTTCTATAATGAATAAATTTCCTTTCATGAATTTCTACAAGCACGAAAAAATTTGAGCAAAAAAAAAAAAATTAAGTTGAGGAAAAATGAATGATTGTTAAATAATTGATTATAAGAGAGAGATTATGTAAGTAAAATAAATTAGTCATTATTTTATTTTTAAATCAATTCCAAATTGTAAATATTATCAAGCATCAATGAAAATGATTAATGAGTCATTCCCATTACCTACTTCTAATACCACAATCAAGCGGGACCTAGACTGTAAACTCCATTTCATTAATGAAAACTCTGAAATTTTGAGATTAAATCAAACCCAACTCCTCCATCCTCTCTCACAGATCTGATCGAAACTGTTAACGTACCACCAAATATGGCTTATGCTGCGCTTGTTTCGCTTCAACACACTACAGATCTTATACTCAATCATCACAAATATTCTACTCGTGCTGATGAAAGAGAACAAATTAAATCCATCCGTGAATACCTCATTTTCTTAATATCCGTCTTTGACAATTTCCCGGACAAAGCCAACCGCTTCGAAGGAAAAATCAGGGATTCAGCTAATGAAGCTGAAGATCTTATTGAACATTTCATGCGGATTCAATTTCAGATGCATTGGAGTATTGGGCTGCCCAGAGATGAATTTTTACGCCAGCTGAACAGGGTAAAAGAGGAAATAGGTTCAATCACCGGAGATCTGATGGATGATCGACTCTCTGATGTACCTGCTGCTATTTCATCACTAAGAGCTGCAGCTGCGGACAAAAATGACGTGGTAATTGGTTTAAACGATGATCTGATAGCAATTAAGGATCGGCTTTTGGGAAATCATCCAAGCTTGAAGTCATACCAATCGTAGGTATGGGGGAATCGGTAAGACCACTCTTGCTCGAAATGCTTATGATGATCCATTGATATTGGAGTATTTTGATATTCGTGCGTTTGTCCAAGTTACTCAGGATTATAGTGCAAATGAAATTCTTTCGAACATCCTAGCTTCAATAAAAATTTGAAGAACAAATGAGAGGAGAGACGAATGAATCTGAAATTGCAGAATATGTGTACAAAGGATTGAAGGGCAGGAGGTATCTGATTATAATGGATGATATTTGGAGCACAAATGCTTGGGATGATGTTAGATATATATTCCCCGATGACAACAATGGTAGCCGAATCATGTTAACCACTAGGCTATCAGATGTAGCCGCTTATGCCAGTTCTGATAGCTCTCATCATGAGATGATGTTCATGGATGAAAATCAAAGCTGGAATTTGCTTAAGCAAAAGGTGTTCACACACGGTCAAGACTGTCCTACCGAGTTAGAATACATTGGGAGAACGATCGCAGAAGGCTGTAGAGGGCTGCCCCTTGCTGTTGTGCTGGTTGCAGGAATCCTGTCCACAATTGATAAGACTCGAGCTTCATGGCAGAAAATTGCGAAAAATGTGAATTCAGTTGTTGAGTGGCAGTTAGACGAGATACTATCTTTGAGTTACACATTCTTGCCTCATCATTTGAGGCCATGTTTTCTATTCATGGCAGGCTTTCCTGAAGATCACAACATCCATGTACCCAGACTCATCAAAATATGGGTAGCTGAAGGCTTTTTGAAACATCAAAATAAACAAAAACCTTGGAAGAGGAAGCAGAGGAGTATTTGGAAGATCTTGTCGAAAGAAGCCTTGTTTTGGTGACAAGTAGGAAGAGTAACGGGAAAATCAAGAGGTGCAGCCTCCATGATCTGGTAAGAGACCTGTGCATAAGGAAAGCTAGGGAAGAGAAGTTTCTTCTAAGGGGTGCGGATATTCTTTCAAATGGGGAATGGACGTGCGTCGTATTAGTATTGGTCATTGTCGTCTAGATAAGATTTGGAGTCCATCCATCCATACAATTATATGTGTCGCAGGTTCTTCACTATCCTTGAAGCTGAAAGATTCTTCACAACTTGATTTTCTAGTAAGCTTTAGACTGCTACGGGTATTGGAGGTCATGCATACCGATCACGTGTTGCTCCCTCACCTAGTATTTGAGTTGTTTCATTTACGGTATCTTGCTTTATCATTTACAGTAATTCCTGCAGGCATATCAAAACTTGTGAACCTTCAAACCTTGATCGCACCATTTTCTTCAGAATTGCCCCTGGAAATCTGGAGGATGCAACAACTGAGGCATCTTGTGCTCTCTGATTGTTACAGTTTACTTGACCCAGCAGAAGGATCAACTCTTCCTTTACAAAACTTGCAAACGCTTTCGGTTATACCTAGTTTTGTGTTTGGGGAAAGGATCATGAAAATGATTCCAAATCTCAAAAAATTGGGAATTATTTGTTATAGAAATGAAGAGCATCACGACTCCCTCAATCTTGTAAATCTGCATCAGTTAGAAAAGTTGAAAATTTATCGGATGTTTAATTGGCGAGGGCAATATCCTGCTTTTCCTAGGACACTAACAAGGTTGACCTTAGTTGGTGGGAAACTCCTTGGAAAGATATGAGCATTGTTGGTTTGTTGCCTAATCTTCTAGTGCTTAAACTAAAGAATCACGCATGTGATGGCAATACATGGGAAACGGCATATGGAGAATTTCCTGAGCTCAAATATCTGCTAATTGAGAACTCAAATCTCCGTTATTGGATAACTGAAAGAGATCATTTCCCAATGCTCAAGTGCCTAGTTCTTTATAGTTGTTGGCATCTTGGAGAGATTCCAGATGGTATTGGAGAAATACCAACACTAGAAGTGATTGAGGTGGATGACCTGAACGAATCTCTAGTGAAGTCGGCCAGACGGATACAAGAGGATCAACAGAGTTACGGAAATGATGACCTTCAAGTTCGGTTCAGAAGGTATTGATAGTGACTTTAAAAAGCATCCCAATATAATCATATTGGGACATGAAATTTAGACATTTGCTTTGATCCTTTTAAATTGTTTCTATGTTGCACTATATCTTGCTTTCGTTTAGTCTTCAGCTTAGTTTTCGTCGCCGGTGTTGTAACATTAGAATTAATCTTTGATGATTTAATTATATGTTATATATATTTAAATCAAAGTTGGAATCGACTTAAGCATAAGGTATTCTTAGAGGTCATGATTGTCCACCTGAATTGGAAAGTGATAGCCCGAGGATTGCCCCTTGCTGTTGTCCTGGTGGAAGGAAGAGTATTCTTGAGGAGAAAATCATGACTTGCAGTCTACATAATCTGGTACGAGAGATGTGCCTTAGGAATCCCAGGAAGAGAAGTTTCTTTTAACAGAAAGGAGAAAAGATGAGCGTGGAATTAGTATTGGTCATTCTCGTCTAAACAGTCCAACCTTCCTGGATAGTTTTTCACTTGCCTTTCTAGTTGGAGGTCCCTCCCCAATTATTTGAGTTGTTTCTTCTAAGGTATGTTATTTGGAGTGACCAATATGATTCCTGCAGCATATCAAACCTTGATCGTTCGTCCATGGAAAAAATCAGGGACATACACATCATATTTGCCACTGGGAGTTTGGAGGATGTCACATTTAAGGCATCTTGTAATGGACCAACTCTTCCAGTACAAAAACTTGTGGTTAGCAAAAAGATCCTCAAACTGATCCCAAATCTGAAAAAACTGGGATTTTTATTTTTATTTAAGAAATGCAGACCGAGACTTGGTTCATTGTCTCATGGGAAACAATCAATGGAAAATTTTCTGAGCTTATATTTCTGCTAATTAAGCACACAAATCTCCAACACTGAAAGTGACTCAGCCGCCAAGTGCTTCGTTGTTGTCAGAATCTTACTGAAATTCCAGATACATTCTTTTCTGTATTCGGTGAAAAATGATACAAGATGATCAACACTCTGCTTACGCCTTTTAATTTTATGGCATTTGAGCAGGTTTAAGATCCACCCCAAAGTTGAATGATTTAAGTCTTTATCTGGTGACGCATATATATGAGCAACTTATGCAAATTTATAGCACTAATGTTTATGCAATGTAATGAGCTTGTGAGTTTTAACTTATAAGAACCATAATGAATGGAATGAGGTTTACACTGCTATAGGCCACCAATAAAAATAGATAAAAATTCCACCTATCTTTATATATAGCAATTGAAACTTTTATTTTCCCACCAAAAATTCCAAATGATATTAGTTTTATTGGTCTTAAAATAATATTTCAAATCAAAGATTTGTGTTCCTTATCTTCATTTGCCATCTCAAGAGTCTAGCCCTTTTCTGTATTGACTTGTCAACTCCATTTCATCAAAGAAAACTCTGAAACCCTTACCCCCAAATATGCATGGCTTCTGCTGCTCTTGTTACGCATGCTCAAATCATCGATCTCATCGTGAATCCAGATATACTCATCAGTTTTATGATCAAGAAATGATATCATAATTGGTTTAGATGATGATATGAGAGTCATATATATCATCCAAACTTGAAGTCATCCTGGTCAAAGGAAGGGGGATCGGTAAGTCTACTCTTGCTAAAAATGCTTATGATGATGATGCATTAATAATGGGTCACAGCATATATTCATGCATAATTATAGTGTTGATGAAATTGTTGGAGAATAATAAATTGCCAATGGCGGAAATAGTATACAAATGCATAAAGGGAATCAAGAGGAAATCGATCGTCCTTGTAAAGCCGAAGGTATCTCTTATTATGGTCGTCCAAAGTGTATCAAATTGTGAGCTATGATGCACGGATGAAATAAAAAGTGTGCAAAAGAAGTAGGAGGGAGGGAGTATTATTTACTGTATTTGGATATTATTGTCAAAGAATTATATTTTATTTTGTGTTATTATTTATATTTTTTTAATGTAAAAAAATTACGTTTTTCCATTTTGATCCAATATAAGAGAAAATGCATTCCGATCCATACCATAAAATAAAACATTCAAAATTTCGATACGAATTCGGACACTCAAATTTTAAAATATCCATATTTCAATATAGATATAAATAGGGAAAATTGGTAAAAATGCCTGTATGTTGGCGGTATTGGTAAAAATGCCATTTATCTTTTCAACTTTGTGATAATGTCCATTATGTTTTCAAAATTAGGTAAAGTGCCCAAACCGGCTACACTAGGTTTCTAACCGGTTATCTTGACGTGGCACTCTCTCCCCACCATCTGTCATTTTATTTTCGTTTTCTTTTTCAAAATCCCCTTATATTTCTAAAATATATATCCATTAAATACAAAGGGAATCACGGAGGAGCGGGAAATAAGGGATTGTAAGGTTTATTCAACCAAAAATCCCCAAATTACTTTAGAAGAATCGGAGAGTCAGCCTTTGGAGATGCGATTTAGAGATCCGGATAAGATTAAGGAACCTCCTCCTCAATATGGTAAGTTTATTTCTCTTCTTTCCGTGTACATTTGGTTATGCGATTAAGGTTTTGCTTTTTGGGGTGTCACGTACGTATGTATTTTTTCTTGGGTTGAGTTATTTATTTCGTACTCATGTGGGTGGGGATGGGGACCTCAATTTTGATGTGGGTTGGATGGGGGACCTCAAGGTTTTCTATATTACCCCTGCTTCCTTTCCTTCTCCTTCGCCCTGCGTTTTCTACTTTTCCTTCGCCCCTGCGTGCGTGTTGTTGAGGGAAAAAATTTTCCTCTCTCCTCTCTTCTGCAAATCTAGGGCTTGTGTCGAATGACCAGGTGGAGAAATGTTATGATTTTCCCTCCTATATCAGGACTCCAATCGGCCATTTATGTTCCAAAAAAAGAAAAACGAAAGTAAAATGACAGATGGTGGGGAGAGAGTGCCACGTCGGCAATAACCGGTTAGAAACCTAGTGTAGCCGGTTTGAGGGCACTTTTACCTAATTTTGAAAACATAATGGACATTATCACAAAGTTGAAAAGATAAAGGGCATTTTTACCAATCTGCCAACATACGAGGCATTTTTGCCAATATAAGAAGTAGGAGGGAGGGAGTATTATTTCTTGTATTTGGATATTATTGTCAAAGAATTATATTTTATTTTGTGTTATTATTTATATTTTTTTAATGTAAAAAAATTACGTTTTTCCATTTTGATCCAATATAAGAGAAAATCTGTTCCGATCCATACCATAAAATAAAACATTCAAAATTTCGATACGAATTCAGACACTCAAATTTTAAAATATCCATATTTCAATATAGATATAAATATTTTAAAATAACTATTTTAGTCCGTGGTGTGAAAAATCAAAAGTGACACACATGATTTCATTTGCATGTTTTAAACGATGACATGAAAAATTAACAGCGAATTTTGAGAGCCACTCATTCACAATCTCTCTTATCTTCATTTGCCATCACTGGAGTACACAACTTTTCTATACTTACTATGTAGACTGTAAACACCATTTCATTAATGAAAACTCTGAAATTGTTGAGATAAATCAAACCCAACTCCTCCATCCTCTCTCTCAGATCTGATCGAAACTGTTAACTTACCATCAAATATGGCTTATGCTGCGCTTGTTTCGCTTCAACAAACTACACATCTCATCCTCAATCATCACAAATATTCTACTCGTGCTGATGAAAGAGATCAAATTAAATCCATCCGTGAATACCTCATTTTCTTGATATCCGTCTTCGACAATTTCCCGGACAAAGCCAACCGCTTCGAAGGAAAAATCAGGGATTTAGCTAATGAAGCTGAAGATCTTATTGAGCATTTCATGTGGAATCAATTTCAGATGCATTGGAGGTTTGGGCTGTCCAGAGTTGAATTTGTACCCCAGCTGAAGAAAGTAAGAGAGGAAATAGGTTCAATCACCGGAGACCTGATGGATGATCGACTCTCTGATGTACCAGCTGCTATTTCATCTTTAAGAGTTGCAGCTGCAGACAAAAATGACGTGGTAATTGGTTTAAACGATGATCTGATAGCAATTAAGGGTCGGCTTTGTGGGGAATCATCCAAGCTTGAAGTCATATCAATCGTAGGTATGGGGGAATCGGTAAGACCACTCTTGCTCGAAATGCTTATGATGATCCATTGGTATTGGAGTGTTTTTATATTCGCGTATTTGTCCAAGTTACTCAGGATTATAGTGCAAACGAAATTCTTTCGAAACTTCGAGCTTCAATAAGCTTGTTCAAAGAACAAGTGTTTGAAGAGAATGAATTAGAGGATGCTGAATATGTGTACAAGGGATTGAAGGGCAGGAGGTATCTGATTGTAATGGATGATATTTGGAGCACAAATGCTTGGGATGATGTTAGAAATATATTCCCAGATGACAACAATGGTAGCCGAATCATGTTAACCACTAGGCTGTCAGATGTAGCCGCTTATGCCAGTTCTGATAGCCCTCTTCATCAGATGAAGTTCATGGATGAAAATCGAAGCTGGAATTTGCTTAGGCAAAAGGTGTTCACAAATGGTGATGATTGTCCTCCTGAGTTGAAAAGCATCGGCAAAGAGATTGCAAAAGGATGTAGAGGGCTGCCCCTTGCTGTTGTGCTGGTTGCAGGAATCCTGTCCACAATTGATAAGACTCGAGCTTCATGGCAGAAAATTGCAAAAATGCGAATTCAGTTGTTGAGGGGCAGTTAGACGAGATACTATCTTTGAGTTACGCGTTCTTGCCTCATCATTTGAGGCCATGTTTTCTATTCATGGCAGCCTTTCCTGAAGATCACAAGATCCATGTCCCCAGACTCATCAAAATATGGGTAGCTGAAGGCTTTTGAAACATCAAAATAAATACAAAACCTTGGAAGAGGAAGCAGAGGAGTATTTGGAAGCTCTTGTCGAAAGAAGCCTTGTTTTGGTGACAAGTAGGAAGAGTAATGGGAAAATCAAGAGGTGCAGCCTCCATGATCTGGTAAGAGACCTGTGCATAAGGAAAGCTCGGGAAGAGAAGTTTCTTCTAAGGGGTGCGGATATTCTTTCAAATGGGGGAATGGACGTGCGTCGTATTAGTGTTGGTCCTTGTCGTCTAGATGAGATTTGGAGTCCATCCATCCATACAATTATATGCGTTGGAAGTTCTTCAATATCCTTGAAGCTGGAACGACTTGAGTTTCTAGTAAGCTTTAGACTGCTACGGGTATTGGAGGTCATGCATACCTATTTCGTGTTGCTCCCTCACCTAGTATTTGAGTTGTTTCATTTGCGGTATCTTGCTTTATCATTTCCTATAAATCCTGCAGACATATCAAAACTTGTGAACCTTCAAACCTTGATCGCACCATTTTCTTCAGGTTTTCCCTGGAAATCTGGAGGATGCAACAACTAAGGCATCTTGTGCTCCGCGGTCGTTACAGATTACTTAACCCGGCAGAAGGATCAATTCTTCCTTTACAAAACTTGCAAACACTTTCGCTTATACCAAGTTCTTTATGTGGGGAAAGAATCATGAAAATGATTCCAAATCTTAAAAAATTGGGAATTATTTGTTATAGAAATGAAGAGCATCAGGATCCACTCAATCTTGTTAATCTGCATCAGTTAGAGAAGTTGAAAATTCATCGGATGTCTAATTGGCAAGGGAAATATCCTGCTTTTCCAAGGACACTAACAAGGTTGACCTTAGTTGGTGGGAAACTCCCTTGGGAAGATATGAGCATTGTTGGTTCATTGCCTAATCTTCAAGTGCTTAAACTAAAGAATCACGCGTGTGATGGCGATACATGGGAAACGGCCGATGGAGAATTTCCTGAGCTCAAATATCTGCTAATTGAGAACTCAAATCTCCATTATTGGATAACTGAAAGAGATCATTTCCCTAGACTCAAGTTCCTAATGCTTCATCGTTGTCTCCATCTAAGTGAGATTCCAGATAGCATTGGAGAAATACCAACATTGGATGTGATTGAGGTGGATGCACGGAACGAATCTCTATTGAACTCTGCCAGACAGATTCAAGAGGATCAACGGAGTTATGGAAATGATGACCTTCAAGTTCGGCTTAGCTCATCCTGGCTCACGGGGTTTCTCACTTTAGTACGAGTTCCCTTTTGGAAGAAATTATGAAGAGAAATTTAGGAGTGTTTGAGACATGAAAGTTAGACATTTTCTTTGATCCTTTTGAATTAATGTTTATATGTTGCATTATATCTTGCTTTCGTTTAATAAATATTATACATATCATTCCTGTACTACATGTTTATGATACAGAGCCTGCCTGCTAAATATATTTAAAGATCAGATTCTAACAACCTCTCTAGCGAATGTGAGATTTTTACAGGGAATAAGAATCAACTACTTGCATGCCCTTCTTATGACGATTCCAAAATAATGAAGCGTTTTCATATATGTGCTTGGGTCTCAATATCACAACATTATGATCAACAAGGACTTCTTAGAGCCCTCCTAGATTCAATGAAATCATTGGATCAAACAAAATCTGGACAGATGAAGGAAAAACGGCTGAGAAAGTTATCTTTGAAAATTTTAAGGCCAAATTGAAAAAAAAAAATAATTAATTAACATTGAAAATTGCAAACAATATTTGAATTGCAAATATTGTGAATAACCAAAATGACATATAATTTGAATATAGGTGAGCAGTATATTTGTTCTCCTCCGAATGCAAATGAATCTAACTTCTTCAAATTTATATAGAACAAACAAGAAAAATATCCGTTACTAAAATATGATAAACACAAAATCATGTGTGAAAGCAGTTTTATAATATGAAATGAATACCATTACATTCATTCATTGATACCATAATATTCTTCTAGTGATACTATTATACTTATAAACTAATACAACAAGATAAAATATTATGATATCAATGAATGACTATAATTGTATCAATAAATGACGGTAATTGTATTAGTTTCATGCCTTGAACAAATTTCATTGGATAAATCATTCCTTGGCCACATTAACCATAAGAATCATTAGCACACTTCGATTGACAGAATTTCAGAGGAGAAAGAACGGGTCAAAGGACATGGTGCACATAAGAATTTGACTGACTTTTATAAATATCTTCAGCATTTCGAGTTGATGCAGATGTATGAGATTCTGAACATGATCCTCTTGATTTTCAAATTTCTATTTTCGCTGCATACCAATGAAAATTGCAGCACAGAGTCGATCATCCGGATTGAACCAATATTTTTCCAGGCGGCGTTGAAAATCTCCACCAGTTCATCTGATTTTGATTCCACATAAAATATTCGATTAGATTTCAGCTTCAGTAGCTAAATCCCTAATTTTTGCTTCCACTTGGTTGCCTTTGATATAAAGAAAATCGCGTATTCACGGATGGACGCAAAATCAGTTGTGTGGTTTGTTCAAGCGAAAAGGTGAAGAAGAAGAAGATTGGCATAGATAATTCTTCAAAATCAGATACACCCTCCATCTCATTCTCGTTGTGACATTTCTGTTTGACACAAGTTTTAATATAAGAGTTAGTTTAATAATATAAGAGTTAGTTTAATAATATTAAATTGTGTTAGTGTGGAAAAAGTAGTGGCATGGTGTAATATTGTAGTGTTTGAAGGGGATAGATAAAAGTGAAAAAGTTGTTTCATTACCATTTAAGGAAATGATGCAACGAGTGCGAGACGAACATTTTTGGCAAATGTCACAATGAGTATAGGACGGAGGGAGTATCATTTTTCAAATCCTGCGAAGAATATTGTTTTTTATTGAACCATACACTCAAACGGCCAACATAAACTCTATGGAACATTATAGAGTGTGAAAGTTCATACCATATATTCTCTTTTAGCATGCATTTGGAAGAGGACTCAACTGTTTCTGGTTTTCTCATCTTCAATCTGCTACTTTCCTTTTTCTCTGGTGTTATTTTTTTCTTTTCCATCAACAGAAACAGATTATTTATCATTATTCCGTACATCAACCAAAGCCTGTCCTCCAAATATGAATATCATCCTACAATAAGGTACCTTCTACTTTTTAATAGTTTATGGACTTTCTCAGTTGTTTTTCATTCATCTGTCTGGCTTTTGTTTCATCCAATGATTTCATTTTAATCTAGGAGGGCTCTAAGAAGTCCTTGTTCATCATAACATTGTGATATTGAGACCCAAGCACAAATAAGAAAACGCTTCATTATTTTCAAATCGTCACAAGAAGGGTATGCCAAGAGGTTCATCATTTCCATAACTCCGTTGATCCTCTCGAATCTGTTTGGCAGAGTTCACTAGAGATTTGTTTCGTGCATCCACCACAATCACATCCAATGTTGGTATTTCTCCAATGCTATCTGGAATCTCACTTAGATGGAGACAACGAAGAAGCATCAACAACTTGAGTCTTGGGAAATGATCTCTTTTAGTTATCCAATAATGGAGATTTGAGTTCTCAATTAGCAGATACTTGAGCTCAGGAAATTCTCCACCGGCCGTTTCCCATGTAACACCATCACATGCGTGATTCTTTAGTTTAAGCACTTGAAGATTAGGCAAAGAACAATGCTCATATCTTCCCAAGGGAGTTTCCCACCAACTAAGGTCAACCTTGTTAGTGTCCTTGGAAAAGCAGGATATTGCCCTTGCCAATTAAACATCTGATGAATTTTCAACTTTTCTAACTGATGCAGATTAACAAGATTGAGTGGGTCCTGATGCTCTTCATTTCTAAAACAATTAATTCCCAATTTTTTAAGATTTGGAATCATTTTCATGATATTTTCTCCACATAAAAGACTTGGAATAATCGAAAGCGTTTGCAATTTTTGTAAAGGAAGAGTTGATCCTTCTGCTGGGATAAGTAACCTGCAACGTATATCAAGTGAACTCTGCCAGACAGATTCTAGAGGATCAACAGAGTTACGAAAATGATGACCTTCAAGTTCGGCTTAGCTCACTTGACCACTTGATTTCTCATTTTAGTTGGAGTTCCAGGTGCGATTCCCTTTGGGAAGAAATTATGAGGTTATAAGGTGGCTTGGGAAAATCTAGGAGTGGTTGGGACATGAAAGTTAGACATTTGCTTTGATCCTTTTAAATTAATGTTTATATGCTGCACTATATCTTGCTTTCGTTTAATGATTTAAATACATTATACATATCATTCCTGTACTACATGTTTATGATACAGAGCCTACTAAATATATTTAAAGATCAGATTCTAACAAGCTCTCTAGCGAATGTGAGATTTTACAGAGCCTGCTAAATACATTTAAAGATCATGAAATTGACGTATTCACGGATGGATGTAATTTGTTGTGTTTCACCAAGAGAAACGGAATATTTATGATGATTGAGGATGAGATGTGTGGTTTGTTGAAGCGAAACAAGAGATGCATAAGCCATAATAGCTAGGCTTCTCTTTGAAAAAGTGTAGACGGATGAGTGGCTAAAACGATTTTTCACAAAGCAAATGACGAAAAGAAATGACAGAGAGCATCCACCATGGTTGAAGTCTCTCCTCCACGTCATTTTCATTAAACACTCTCACATTCATTCATTAATTCATATGATCATGGTTCCACTATCAATTCATTCCACTTTAAAAGAACACTTATCCACTAAAATAAATATACATACTCCACCCAAACTGTTAAGAGTAAGAAAATGAAAGATATACGTTCTTCTCTCTCCTTTTTAATACCAAGTCACAATGCTTTAATGATAAACTTCATTCATCCAATTATTGACCATTGTTGGTGCTCTCATGGGTAAAATTATGTGACCATGTTCTGACGACGAGGATTACAATCGTATGTAAAATTCACCCAGGGTTCAATTATCTTCTGCTGCTGTAAAAAGTTAGTAAACTCAGACCATTAGATACCGCTAGAGAAAAATGGAGTTTGGTGAGACGCATCCTGAGAAGATAATATATATATTTTTTTACCTCAACAGTTCGTCTAAAATTCTTGTTATTGATATGTATTATTCACTTTTTATTGGATTCTTGTGAATTGCATATCCTCTTTTTCCTATTAACAAAGCTTGTGTTCATATTTACTGTTTACTTGCAAATGGACGATATGTACAGTATTTGATGGATTAAACTAGGTAGATGTAAATGGTAATACTATCTACAAGAAACTATAGGGCTTCTTAGCAACAAACTTGCAAGCATATACAAAATCAACAATGGGAACGGTGAAGTTCATGGATGTAGCTGACGTAAGGAATATATTTCTAGATAACAACAATGGAAACCGAATCATGTTAACCACTAGGCCGTCTCTGAAGGTATCCCTGTTCATGAGATGAGAATCATAGTTGGAATTTGCTTAAACAAAAGGTGTTCACAAATGGTCAAGATTGTCCTCCCCGAGGCTGTAGAGGGCTGCCCCTTGCTGTTGTCTTGGTTGCAGGAATCGATTGTTAAGACTCGAGCCTCGTGGGAGGATATAGCTAAAAATGTGATTTCAATTGTTTATGGGCTGGGGCAGTTAGAGAATATACTATCTTTGAGTTACACACACTTGCCTCATAATCTTAGGCCGTGTTTTCTATACATTGGTGGATTTCCAGAAGATTACAAGATCAAAGCCTCGAGACACATCAAACTATGGGTAGCCACTTCCCCATACTCAAGTGCTTAGTGCTTCACAATTGTCGTTCTTTACGAGCGATTCCAGATGGTTTTGGAGAAATTCCGAGGCTTGAACTGATCGAGGTGGATGACCTGAACCAAACTCTATTAGACTCGGCCAAGCAGATACAAGATTATGGAAATGATACCCTTCAAGTTCGTTGCATCCATGTTTCAACAGAGTAGGTGGAATGCTAGTGTCGCTTGTTCCACATCACAAAATTGGAGTCTCTTTCTGGCATCTGTCCAAGATTCCAGCTTGGACACTTGTCATTTATTCTGCTTCAACCTCGCGGAGGAAAAGATGCTCTGTTGCTACTTCGTTCAGCGAAGAACAACAAATGATCTGTTGCTTTCAATGAAGACAAAGGAAGCGGCCAATTTGGATTTTGATGGTCTCATCTACACGATGCAGAGGCAACCTGGGAAGATTATAGTGAACGCAGTGTCAAATATCCACACCTAATGACTTGAGGGCAAGCTATTTCTTAGGGGTAATGTTATCATCTGCACCATACATCCATTGCTTCGCTGTTGCCATCCTTTATTTTCTCTAAGTTGTAATAGTGAAATCATGTTTCATTTTCAAAGTTGTCCTCCACGATTTTTAGTATTTTGTAATAGGAGAAAACGGGGTCATTTCAGCAACCCCAGCTCACATTTGTGTGTATGCTTGATATTTTCAATCAGAAATACAATCTTTCTTTGTGCATTTCTCCGATCATCTTGCTGATCGTAACAGAAGACGATGCACCCCAAGGGATATCGTAGACGGGGAGATACGATTACAATGATGGTTAATCAAAAGATTTCTACAGTGATTGGAGATGTAGGCGGACTGGGGAGAGGCAAAGGTGGTGAGTAATTGACTAATTTTGTGTAGTAGTTGGTCTGTATTTTTTTAGTGAATAATGTAAAGGAACATATTCCTGGAGTTTTATTTTTAATGGTTTCGGCCCCCTCTCTCTTCACTTGTTTATTAGTTTTTGTTTCATTTTGGCAGGACAGACAGAAAGCAGAATTAGTATGAGCGACTCATTCACAATCTCTCTCTATATTCATCTGCCATCACCAAAGTAAACTCCATTTGATCAAAGAAAGCTCTTAAACAGTTGAGATTAAATCAAAATCAACTCCTACATCCAGCGACCCTTTCTCTCTCTCTCCTCTCTTAATTATCCGAGTAGTATTTTCATATCCCATTATTCCTATCCTGATCAAAGTCAACTCCTTGATCTGATCGAAGCTGTTAACTTACAGCCAATTATGGCTTATGCTGCGCTTGTTTCGCTTCAACAAACTACAGATATTATCCTCCATCATCATAAATGTTCTACTCGTGCTGATGAAAGAGAACAAATTAAATCCATCCGTGAATACCTCATTTTCTTGATATCCGTCTTTGACAATTTCCCGGACAAAGCCAACCGCTTCGAAGGAAAAATCAGGGATTCAGCTAATGAAGCTGAAGATCTTATTGAACATTTCATGCGGAATCAATTTAAGATGCTTTGGAGTATTGGGCTGTCCAGAGTTGAATTTGTACGCCAGCTGGAGAGAGTGAGAGAAAATAGGTTCACTCACCGGAGATCTGATGGACGATCGACTCTGTGATGTACCTGCTGCTATAGCAATTTCATCATCAAGAGTTGCAGCTGCGGACAAAAATGACGGGGTAATTGGTTTACACGATGATCTCATAGCAATAAAGGATCGGCTTTGTGGGGAATCATCCAAGCTTGAAGTCATATCAATCGTAGGTATGGGGGAATCGGTAAGACCACTCTTGCTCGAAATGCTTATGATGATCCATTGATATTGGAGTATTTTGATATTCGTGCGTTTGTCCAAGTTACTCAGGATTATAGTGCAAATGAAATTCTTTCGAACATCCTAGCTTCAATAAAAAATTTGAAGAACAAATGAGAGGAGAGACGAATGAATCTGAAATTGCAGAATATGTGTACAAAGGATTGAAGGGCAGGAGGTATCTGATTGTAATGGATGATATTTGGAGCACAAATGCTTGGGATGGTGTTAGAAATATATTCCCCGATGACAATAATGGTAGCCGAATCATGTTAACCACTAGGCTATCAGATGTAGCCGCTTATGCCAGTTCTGATAGCTCTCTTCATGAGATGAAGTTCATGGATATAAATCAAAGCTGGAATTTGCTTAAGCAAAAGGTGTTCACAAATGGTGATGATTGTCCTCTCGAGTTGAAACACATCGGGAAAGAGATTGCAGGAGCCTGTAGAGGGCTGCCCCTTGCTGTTGTGCTGGTTGCAGGAATCCTATCCACAATTGATAAGACTCGAGCTTCATGGCAGAAAATTGCGAAAAATGTGAATTCAGTTGTTGAGGGGCAGTTAGACGAGATACTGTCTTTGAGTTACACATTCTTGCCTCATCATTTGAGGCCATGTTTTCTATTCATGGCAGGCTTTCCTGAAGATCAAAAGATCCATGTCCCCAGACTCATCAAAATATGGGTAGCTGAAGGCTTTTGAAACATCAAAATAAATACAAAACCATGGAAGAGGAAGCAGAGGAGTGTTTGGAAGCTCTTGTCGAAAGAAGCCTTGTCTTGGTGACAAGTAGGAAGAGTAATGGGAAAATCAAGAGGTGCAGCCTCCATGATCTGGTAAGAGACCTGTGCATAAGGAAAGCTCGGGAAGAGAAGTTTCTTCTAAGGGGTGCGGATATTCTTTCAAATGCGGGAATGGATGTGCGTCGTATTAGTATTGGTCGTTGTTGTGTAGATGAGATTTGGAGTCCATCCATCCATACATTTATATGCGTCGCAGCTCCTTTACGACTTGAGTTTCTAGTAAGCTTTAGACTGCTACGGGTATTGGAGGTCATGCATACCAAAGGCGGGTTGCTCCCTCACCTAAGATTTGAGTTATTTCATTTGCGGTATCTTGCTTTATCATTTATTATAAATCCTGCAGCCATATCAAAACTTGAGAACCTTCAAACCTTGATCGCACCATTTTCTTCAAATTTGCCCCTGAGAATCTGGAGGATGCAACAACTGAGGCATCTTGTGGTCTCAGGTTGTTACAGTTTAATTAACCCTGCTCGATCAACTCTTCCTTTACAAAACTTGCAAACACTTTCGCTTATACCAAGTTCTGTATGTAGGAAAAGGATCATGAAAATGATTCCAAATCTAAAAACACTGGGAATTATTTTTATAGAAATGAAGAGCATCAGGACCTCCACAATCTTGTAAATCTGAATCAGTTAGAAAAGTTGAAAATTTATCGGACGTTTAATTGGCAAGGGCAATACCCTCCTTTTCCAAGGACACTGACAAGGTTGGTCTTAATTGGTGGGAAACTCCCTTGGAAAGATATGAGCTTTGTTGGTTCATTGCCTAATCTTCAAGTGCTTAAACTAAAGAATCACGCATGTGATGGCAATACATGGGAAACGGCGGATGGAGAATTTCCTGAGCTCAAATATCTGCTAATTGAGAACTCAAATCTCCATTATTGGATAACTGAAAGAGATCATTTCCCAAGACTCAAGTTCCTAATGCTTCATCGCTGTCTCCATCTGATAGAGATTCCAGATAGCATTGGAGAAATATCAACATTGGATGTGATTGAGGTGGATGCATGTAACGAATCTCTAGTAAACTCTGTCAGACAGATTCAAGAGGATCAACGGAGTTACGGAAATGATGACCTTCAAGTTCGGCTTAGCTCACCTGGCCGCGGGGTTTCTCAATTTAGTGAGAGTCTTTTGGAAGAAATTATGAAGTTAAGGAAGGTGGCTTGAAGAAATCTAGGAGTGTTTGAGACATGAAAGTTAGACATTTGCTTTGATCCTTTTAAATTAATGTTCATATGCTGCACTATATCTTGCTTTCGTTTAATGATTTAAATATTATACATATCATTCCTGTACTACATGTTTATGATACAGAGCCTGCCTGCTAAATATATTTAAAGATCAGATTCTAACAACCTCTCTAGCGAATGTGAGATTTTTACAAGGAATAAGAATGAACTACTTGGCATGCCCTTCTTATGACGATTCCAAAATAAT
The DNA here is from genome assembly GCA_030762865.1 of Paraleonurus japonicus. NCBI lineage: Eukaryota > Viridiplantae > Streptophyta > Magnoliopsida > Lamiales > Lamiaceae > Paraleonurus > Paraleonurus japonicus. Next base: position 8,215,381 of record CM061053.1, read on the forward strand.
GAAGCGTTTTCATATATGTGCTTGGGTCTCAATATCACAAAATTATGATGAACAAGGACTTCTTAGAGCCCTCCTAGATTCAATGAAATCATTGGATCAAACAAAATCTGGAAATATGATTAATTAACATTGAAAAATGCAAACGATATTTCATTAATTCATTGATATCATATATTCATTTAGTGATACCATTACACTTATAAATTAATACAACAGTATAAAATGTTATGATATCAATGAATGACTATAATTGTATCAATAAATGACTGTAATGGTATTAGTTTCATGCCTTAAACAAAATTCATTGGATAAATCATTCCTTGGCCACATTAACCATAAGAATCATTAGCACACTTCGATTGACAGAATTTCAGAGGAGAAAGAACGAGTCAAAGGACATGGTGCACATAAGAATTCGACTGACTTTTATAAATATCTTCAGCTTTTCGAGTTGATGCAGATGCATGAGATTCTGAACATGATCCTCTTCATTTTCAAATTTCTATTTTCAAGTCACTATCAATACCTTCTGAACCGAACTTGAAGGTCATCATTTCCATAACTCTGTTGATCCTCTTGAATCTGTCTGGCAGAGTTCACTAGAGATTCGTTTCGTGCATCCACCTCAATCACATCCAATGTTGGTATTTCTCCAATGCTACCTGGAATCTCTATCAGATGGAGACAATGATGAAGGGTTAGGAACTTGAGTCTTGGAAAATGATCTCTATCAGTTATCCAATAATGGAGATTTGAGTAATCAATTAGCAGAAATTTGAGCTCAGGAAATTCTCCAGCGGTCGCTTCCCATGTATCGCCATCACAAGCATAATTCTTCAGTTTGAGCGCTTGAAGATTAGGCAACGAGCCAACAACGCTCATATCTTCCCAAGGGAGATGCCCACCAACTAAGGTCAACCTTGTTAGTGTCCTCGGAAAAGCAGGATATTGCCCTTGCCAATTAAACATCTGATGAATTTTCAACTTTTCTAACTGATGTAGATTTACAAGATTGAGGGGTTCCTGATGCTCTTCATTTCTAAAACAATTAATTCCCAATTTTTAAGATTTGGAATAATTTTCATGATATTTTCTCCACACATAAGACTTGGAATAACCGAAAGCGTTTGCAAATTTTGTAAAGGAAGAGTTGATCCTTCTGCTGGGTTAAGTAATCTGTAACGACCAGGGAGTACAAGATGCCTCAGTTGTTGCATCCTCCAGATTTCCAGGGGCAAATCTAAAGAATATGATGTGAATACCACCTTGTTTTCTCCCCTTGCACGAATGATCAAGGTTTGAAGGTTCTCAAGTTTTGATATGGCTGCAGGAATTTCAGTAAATGCTAAAGCAAGGTACCTTAAATGAAACAACTCAAATACCTGGGGAGGGAGCAGCACGTAATTGTCATGTATGACCTCCAATACCCTTAGCAGTCTAAAGCTTACAAGAAAAGCAAGTGATGAAGAATCTTTCAGCTGGAAGGGTAGTGAAGAACTATCAAAGTTATCCAGGGTAAGCGATTCTCTCTGGTTTAGGTTACGCAAGCCTGCAAAGCATAAAATCGTATGGATGGACGGACTCCAAATCTCATCTAGACGACAATGACCAATACTAATACGACGCACATCCATTCCCCCATTTGAAAGAATATCCTCACCCGTTAGAAGAAACTTCTCTTCCCGAGCTTTCCTTATGCACAGGTCTCGTACCAGATCGTGGAGGCTGCACCTCTTGATTTTCCCATTACTCTTCCTACTTGTCACCAATACAAGGCTTCTTTTGACAAGATCCTCCAAATACTCCTCTGCTTCCTCTACCAAGCTTTTACACTCATTTTGACGTTTCAATAAGCCTTCAGCTACCCACAATTTGATGAGCCTTGAGACATAGATATTGTAATCTTCAGGAAAGCCTGCCATGAATAGAAAACATGGCCTCAAATGATGAGGCAAGAATGTGTAACTCAAAGACAGTATCTCGTCTAACTGCCCCCAACAACTGAATTTACATTTTTCGCAATTTTCTGCCATGAAGCTCGAGTCCTATCAATTGAGGACAGGATCCCTGCAACCAGCACAACAGCCAGGGGCAGCCCTCTACATCCTTTTGCAATTGTTTTCCCAATGTCATCCAACTCAGTAGGACAGTCTTGACCGTGTGTGAACACCTTTTTCTTAAGCAAATCCCAGCTTTGATTTTCATCCTTGAACTTCACCTCATGAAGAGGATTACCAGAACTGGCATAAGCGGCTACATCAGATAGCCTAGTGGTCAACATGATTCGACTACCATTATTGTCATCTGGGAATATGTGCCTCACATCATCCCAAGCATTTGTGCTCCAAATATCATCCATTACAATCAGATACCTACTGCCTTTCAAGCTTTTGTACACTTTTTCTGCAATTAAATTTTCATTCGTCTCTCCTAAAACTTGTTCATTAAACGATTTTATTGAAGCTATGAGGCTTGAAAGAAGTTCTCGTGCACTATAATCTTGAGATACTTGGACAAAGGCACGAATATGAAAACACTCCATTATTAACGAATCATCATAAGCACATCGAGCAAGAGTAGTCTTACCAATGCCTCCCATACCTACGATTGGGATGACTTCGAGTTTGGATGATTCCCCACAAAGCCGACCCTTTATTGCTATCAGATCTTCATCTAAACCCATTACCACATCATTTTTACCCGTAAATGCAACACTTGATGATGAAACAGCTACAGCAGCAGCAGGTAAATGACAGAGTCGATCATCGATCATATCTCCAGTGATTGAACCTATTTCCTCTCCTACTCTTCTCAGGCGGCCTTCAAATTCACCTCTCGGTAGCCCTACACTCCAGCCCAGCTGAAATTGACTCCACATGAAGTTTTCAATGAGATCTTCAGCCTCATTAGCTAAATCCCTGATTTTTGCTTCCAATCGGCTGGCTTTGTCGGGGAATTTTCAAGGAAGGGTATCATGAAATTGACGTATTCACGGATGGATGTAATTTGTTGGGTTTCACCAAGAGAAACGGAATATTTATGATGATCGAGGATGAGATGTGTGGTTTGTTGGAGCGAAACAAGAGATGCATAAGCCATAATAGCTAGACTTCTCTTTGAAAAAGTGTAGACGGATGAGTGGCTAAAACGATTTTTCACAAAGCAAATGACGAAAAGAAATGACAGATAGCATCCACCATGGTTGAAATCTCTCCTCCACGTCATTTTCATTAAACACTCTCACATTCATTCATTAATCCATATGATCATGGTCCCACTATCAATTCATTCCACTTTAAAGAATACTTATCCAGTAAAATAAATATACATACTGAGTAAGAAAATGAAAGATACAGCTGAAAAAGTGACTGCATACACCATATTAACAATAGTAAATAAAGAATTGATACTTAAATAGTGTTCTTCAAATTCTCAAGAATCATAGTTCATTGTCTGCTTTCGTTCATGAAGTGATCCTGCAAGAAAATTCGGTCGGAGTGGTTTTCGGCGTTGGCGCTCCGATCTTAAGTCAACACAGTGATTATCAAACAAAACCAATAAATATAAAGAGAGAAAATGTAAATTTTTTTTTTTTTTTTTTTGATGAAAGAGTTGATAGAGTGTGTAAAGATAAAACCTATTGATGAAGAAGATAAGACTATATATATTCTTACTATGAGGGCACACTTGCCATTTTGCTTGGGATGCTAAAATAAAACTTAGACACATCACTATATGATTTTGACATTTGACAAAGATAATACGGTTAGTACGGATTATTCTTGACACAACGGTCGTGGTTGTACTATGTTGTAGAAATTTGTGAATTCTTCTGTTTTCATTCTTTTCTCTTATAGTAGGGTTTGCTTATTCTCTAATTTTAGATCTAATTCTACGATCGGTAACAAATCAAATCTGGTCTTCAGATCTTCTTTTGTCCAAATCTATATCGTCTCAATTGAATTCGTATCATGGGAACACAAATCTAACCGATAAGAAGATATATTTCAATTTAAACTCTTTCAATTTTCTAGAATATATAACAAAATAAGATATTTTTTCCATATCAAGTATTATTATTAAAAATTGAGCAACATAAATATAAAATTAAATGAAAATTAAAGATAAAATGTGTAATAAAATCATATGAGTATAACCCAATTACCACCACCAATATTTTAATTAAAAAAATCGGAACTTAATATTTAAAATATAGAGGCACCACAGAAAATGACAGAAGCCACAAAACATTCTTTTTGGACCAACTAGTACATCATTCTCAGTTATATTATTGAGTTGGGATAATAATGGTCCACAACAATACTGATAGACTTGACCAAATATTTTCATCACATTCTCAAACTTAAAGGTTTAACCTCCAAATATTTTTGTTAAGAACTCGTTTGGTTTCCTTTATTGGATAATACCCGAACTATAATACCTATATTTGTAATATCAGGTTTATTATCAATATTTTGTTTGGTTTCAAAAACTTGAGTTAAATAATTAGTTATTAGCTATCAATATTATGTTTGGTTGCAAGTATTATAACTAGTATTAATTTATTTTAGACTAATTTGTCCTTATAAATAAAAATAATAATAAACACATTTTGATGAAAGTGAAGGGTGTTTTTATATTTTAAAATTTAATAGATGTTGGAGAAATATAAGTATTACAAATACCATATGAAACTTGGAATCTATAATACCATGTATTAGGTATTATTTGAACGGGCCTATTCTTAATAATGTGGAAGTATAATGTATACAACAAACCAAACAAATGATAAAGGTGTATTAGGAATCAATACACCCCTAATAAAGCGAAACCAAACGACCCCCTATAAGAAAAAACCCTCCAAATATTTAACCAAGAACCGTTTCATTCTGTAGATGTTCATCTGCCATTGTAGGTACTAACCTTTTCCAATGATTCAATGAAACAGTTACTTATATCAAATATGGCTTATGATTCTCTTGAACATACCACACATCTCATCCTCGATCATCATATGTATTCCATTTCCCCAAAAAAGCCCCATCTGAAGCAAGAATTACGGATTTTACTATTGAAGCAGATCTTATTGATTATTTTAGTTTATGTTGAATCAATGTCGGATGAATTCGTGGAGATATATACTGTTTTCAACGCCGAGTAAGAGAGGAAATAGATTCAATCGCAGGAGATTTGATGGATGATCGACTCTGTCTTTACCTGGTACAAATTCACAATCAAGAGTTGCAGCTATGGATAAAAATGATGTGGTAATTTGTTTAGATGACGACCTGATAGCAGTAAAGGGTCGGCTTCTGGGGAATCACCCAAACTTGAAGCAATTCCAACCGGAGAGAAACAACAGTTAGGCGAGAAGCCTGTGATGGTGATACATGGGAAACGACGTCGGATGGAGAATTCATGCCTAATGCTTCATTGTTGTTGGTATCAAATAGTGTTGGAGAGGTTACATAACCTGAAGTGATCGATTGCTGTAAGGAATCAGTCGGCCGAACAAATACAGAGGAACAATTGAGTTACGAAACGATGCCCTTTGAGTTTGTCGCATCCGTTAATCATCAGGTGAGAAATTTTACTACAAGTTTAATGATGTTGACAGATTTTGTGGAGAAAAACGGAGGTTTGTCTTTTAGGATCTTTGTTTTCGTCGTTGTTGTTATATTATAATTGAACTTCGATAGTTTCAATATTCATCAACCGTATCCTACTTTCTTCAATTTGCTTCAGATTCCACATGGCTTATGCTGCTCTTGTTTCTCTTGAAAAACCACACATCTCATCCTCAATCATCATAAGTATTCCGATTTTTTTGGTGGAAAAAACAAATTGCATCCATCCGTCAATACGTGAATCTCTTGATACCCTTCCTTCAAAATTTCCCAGAAAAATCTAATCATTTGGAAGGAAAAATCAGGGATTTAGCCTATGAAGCAGAAGATCTTATTGAATATTCTATGTCGAATCAAATTCAGATGAACTGGTGGAAATTTCTGCTATCAAGAGTGAAATTTCAACGCCGGCTAAAAAGAGTAAGAGAGGAAATGGGTTCAATCACTGCAGAAATGATGGATGATCAACGAAATGATTTACCCGCTGCAAATTCATCATCAAGAGTTGCAGCCACGGGAAAAAATGATGTGGTCATCGGTTTAGATGAAGGTCTGACAGCTATAAAGGGTCGGCTTTGTGGGAAATCATCCAAACTTGAAGTCATCCCAATTGTAGGTATGGGAGGAATTGGTAAGACTACTCTTGCTCGAAATGCTTATGAGGATCAATTGATATTGGAGTCTTTTCATATTCGTGCTTTTGTCCAAGTATCCCAAGATTATAGTGCAAATGAAATTCTTTCAAACCTCCTAGCTTCAATAAAATTGTTCGAAGAACAAACGATAGGAGAGACGAATGAATCTGAAATTGCAGAAAATGTGTACAAAAGATTGAAGGGCAGGAGATATCTCATTGTGATGGATGATATTTGGAGCACAAAGGCTTGGGATGATGTTAGGAATATATTCCCAGATGACAACAATGGAAGTAGAATCATTTTGACCTCTAGGCTATCTGATGTAGCCGCTTATGCCAGTTCTGGTAGCCCACTTCATGAAATGAAGTTCATGGATGAAAATCAAAGCTGGGATTTGCTTAAGCAAAAGGTGTTCACTAACAGTCTAGGTTGTCCTCCTGAGTTGGAAGACATTGGGAAAGAGATTGCACGAGGCTGCAAAGGGCTACCCCTTGCTGTAGTTCTGGTTGCTGGAATCCTATCTACAACCGTTAAGACTCGAGCTTCATGGGAGGAAATTGCAGAAAATGTGATTTCAGTTGTTGATGGGCAATTAGACAAGATTCTATCTTTGAGTTACATACTCTTGCCTCATCACTTGAGGCCATGTTTTCTATTCATGGGAGGCTTTCCAGAAGATCACAATATCCATATCTCTAAGCTCATCAGATTATGGGTAGCTGAAGGCTTTTGAAACGTCACAAAGGATTTAAAAGCTTGGAAGAGGAAGCAGAGGAGTATTTGGAGGATCTTGTCAAGAGAAGTCTTGTTTTGATCACAAGTAGGAAGAGTAATGGCAAAATCAAGAGTTGCAGCCTCCACGATCTGGTACGAGAGATGTGCATTAGGAAAGCCCAGGAGGAGAAGTTTCTTCTAACGGATGGATTTGCTCTTCCAGAGATGACAAAAGATGGGCGCCGGATTAGTATTGGTCATTCCCGTCTATATGATATTTGGATTCCAACCATTCGGACGATTTTAAGCTTCCATACCATCCTAGATTGTTCTTCACTAGCCTTTCTGGTAAACTTCAGACTGCTCAGGATTTTGGATGTCATGCATGACAATTCATCGAAGCTTCCTCGCCAAGTATTTGAGCTGTTTCATCTCAGGTACCTTGCTTTAGCATTTGGCGATAAAATTCCTGCAGCCATATCAAAGCTTGTCAATCTTCAAACCTTAATCATTCTTCGAACATCATACTCTGCATTTCCTCCATTTTTGCCACAAGAAATTTGGAAGATGCAACAATTGAGGCATCTTGTGTTCCCCGTCGTTGCAAATTACTTTGTCCATCATACAGACAAACTCTTCCTCTAGAAAACTTGCAAACACTTTCTGGTATTGCAAGTTTTGTATGTAGCGAAAGGATCCTGAAAATGATTCCAAATCTCAAAAGCTGTCGCTCTTTTACTTTATAAATCGGAAGCATCACCACCTCCACAATCTTGAAAATCTGCATCAGCTAGAGAAGTTGAAAATAACGTGGAGTTTTTCTTGGCTTGGGAGATATCCTGCTTTTCCAAGGACTCTAAAAAGTTGACTCTAGTTGGTGGCCAACTCCTTGGAAAGACATGAGCATTGTTGGTTCGTTGCCTAATCTTGAAGTGCTTAAACTGAAGAACTACGCTTGTTATGGCGATACATGGGAAACGAGGGATGGAGAATTCCCTCAGCTCAAGTTTCTGCTAATTGAGGAATCGTATCTCCAGGATTGGATAACTGAAAGCCTTCATTTGCCAAGACTCAAGTGCTTAATGCTTCATGATTGTCCACATCTAAGAGAGATTCCGGATTGCATTGGAGAAATACATACACTGGAAGTGATTGAGGTGGATACTGAAAACGAAACTCTGGTGAATTCTGCTAATCAGATACAGGAAGATCAACAGAGTTATGGAAATGATACCCTTCAAGTTCGTCGCATGCGTTGCTGATCAGGTTATAGTTCTATCTCTGCTGATGAAAGACAACAAATTGCATCCATCCGTGCTTAAGATGATTCGTTAATAATGGAGTACTTTCATACTCGTGCTTTTGTTCAAGTGTCCCAAGATTATAGTGCAAAATAATTTCTTTCAAAACTTTTAGCTTCAATAAAATTGTTCGAAGAACAAATGTTCACAAATATTTTCTAGTCAAGCTATTCAGGAACGACTTGATTTGATTTAGTTCATGCTGACTAAATCATCCACCAATTGTATCATTTAAAGCAATGTTTTCATATAACCAGATCGAAGCGGCTGATTGAATTGCCTTTTTTTTTTTTTTTTTTTTTTTTACTTTTTCATGATTTAATAAAGTTTAAACAATAGCACATTTCTTATTCTTTTTAATAATTATTTTTAATTACTAAATTTATTAAACAAGACTTTCAATAGACAATTCTCAAAATGATAATATCTATTAATTTATGTCTCATACTAGTATTTATTAAATTTTAATATTCTAAAATAATGTTATAATTTTTATAATTTTATCATATTTATTTTAATATAAAATTTATAAATTTATAAATACTTTTAAATTTTTACAAGTACATATACATTTATATTTTAATATAATATAGGAATTTAAAAAAAAAAAAAAAAGGCGACTTCACCGACCAGCCGGTTGGACCGGTGCCCAGTCGGCCTCAGTTTCCAAAGCCCCAAAACAGCCCCCATTGAAGAAGATTTAAAAAAACTCCATTTGATCAGCAATGGAGAAAGAAGGAAGGCAGAAAAGTACGTAGCAAAGGCAATTACAGGAACCAAAGATAGGTCAGATAATGGACATATTTTTGAAGGATTGGAACAAAGTTGATGATCGTGGAGATAACAACAGCCATGGGAAGAGTAACATTAATTCTTGGTTATTTTTATTTTTGTGTTCTATTAGCAATAATTCTTGATTAGTGTATAGTCTCTTCTTATATTCACTGATTTTACATCTCCTTTTGTGTGAATTTGAGGAGCCAAATGTAGGTCCCTCACTCAAACTGCAAATTTTCTCAAATTTCTTTTTATTTTCACAACCATGGGAGCCTTTATTCATAAGCATTATCTACTGAGAAATGAAATTATATGAAAACAGAGCCATGGCTCATGAGAATGATGCTCTTCAATAATTTTAAACTAATTTAGCAGCATATACAGTACAGTACAACTTGTTTTATTAGTATACTAATACATAATTATTGTTGTTAATTTCAGAGTAGGTTGTTTTGGTGGTTGCTCTATCCAGAGTATCTGATTCTTGAAATAAAAGAAATAACTTTATTTTGGAATGAGAATCTGATGATTTTTGGATATGATTTATTTGTTTCGTTTCATTTCATCAGAGCCACTTATTCACTCACTTTTCATCTATTATCACAAAAAGAGTCTAGCTTTTTTTGTATAATGACCGAACCCCAACTCCATTTGATCAAACAAAACACTGAAATCAAATATGGCTTATGCTTCTCTTGTTTCGCTTGAACAAACCTCAGATCTCATCCTCAATTATCATAAATATTCCATTTCTGTTGATGAAAGAGAAATAATTACATCCATCCGTGAATACATGATTTTCTTGATATCCTTCTTTGAAAATCTCCCGAGAAAGCTAACCGCTTGGAAGGGAAGATCAGGGATTTAGCTAATGAAGCTGAAGATCTTATTGAATATTGTATGTGGAAACAATTTCATATGGACTGGAGTGTTGGCCTATCGAGATCTGAATTTGAAGGCCAGCTGAAAAGAGTAAGAGAGGAAGTAGGTTCAATCACTGGAGATCTGATGGATGATCGACTTTGTGATTTACCTGCTGCTATTTCATCGTCAAGACTGTCAGCTACGAGCAAAAATGATGTGGTAGTTGGTTTAGATGATGATCTGATAGCAATAAAGGGTCGGCTTTGTGGGGAATCATCCAAGCTTGAGGTCATCCCAGTCGTAGGTATGGGAGGAATCGGTAAGACTACTCTTGCTCGAAATGCTTACAATGATCCACTGGTAATGGAGTATTTTGATATTCGTATTTGGGTCACTGTATCACATAGTACTGTTGATGAAATTCTTTCACGCCTCATATCAGTGAGATTTTTGAGAATCATGAGTTATCAATGAGAGAAAAAGTGTACAGAAGCTTGAAGGGCAGGAGGTATCTAATTGTAATGGATGACATTTGGAGCACAAAGGCTTGGGGTGATGTGAGGAATGTTCTCCCAGATGACAAGAATGGAAGCCGAATCATGTTAACCACTCGGCTATCAGATGTAGCCGCTTATGCCAGTTCTGGTAGCCCTCTTCATGAGATGAAGTTCATGGATGGAAATCATAGTTGGAGTTTGCTTAAGCAAAAGGTGTTCACAGATGGTCAGGATTGTCCTGCTGAGTTGGAAAACATCGGGAAAGAGATTTCACGAGGCTGTAGGGGGTTGCCCCTTGCTGTTGTGCTGGTTGCAGGAATCCTGCCCACGATTGTCAAGAGTCAAGCTTCATGGCAGAAAATTGCGAAAAATGTAAATTCAGTTGTTGATGAACAATTAGACGAGATACTATCTTTGAGTTACACGTTCTTGCCTCATCATTTGAGGCCGTGTTTTCTATTCATGGCAGGCTTTCCGGAAGATCATTGTATCAATGTGTCGAGGCTCATTAAATTATGGGTAGCCGAAGGCTTTTGAGACGTAAAAATGGATGCAAAAGCTTGGAAGAGGAAGCAGAGGAGTGTTTGGAGGATCTTGTGAAGAGAAGTCTTGTACTGGTGACAAGTCGGAAGAGTAATGGGAAAATCAAGAGGTGTAGCCTCCATGATCTGGTACGAGACCTGTGCATAAGGAAAGCTTGGGAAGAGAAGTTTCTTTTAACGAGTAGGTTTGTTCTTCCAAATGGGAGGAAAGATGAGCGCCGCATTAGTATTGATCATGCTCGTTTAGATAAAATCCGGAGTTCAACCATGCATACAATTTTATGCTTCAGAAATTTCCTGGATTGTTCTTCACTAACCTTCGTAGAAAACTTTAGACTGCTCAGGGTATTGGACGTCATGCATGGAAACTACGTGTTGCTCCCTCCCCAATTCTTTGAGTTGTTTCATTTAAGGTACCTTGCTTTAGCATTTATTGATATTCCTGCAGCCATATCAAAGCTTGAGAATCTTCAAACCTTGATCATTTGGCCAAAGATAGTGTTACGAAATTACACACCATTTTATTCCGATTTGCCACTAGAAATTTGGAGGATGCCGAATTTAAGGCATCTTGTGTTCATCGATTATTACATGTTACCTGATCCTGCAGATGGACAAACTCCTCTACGAAACTTGCAAACACTTTCAGCTATAGCAAGTTTTGTATGTAGTGACAGGATCCTGAAAATGATTCCAAATCTCAAGAAATTGGGAATTATTTACTTTATAAATGAAGAGCATCTGGACCTCCAAAATCTTGTAAATCTGCACCAGCTAGAAAAATTGAAAATAACTGCATCTGGGAGTTTTTCTTGGCAAGAGCAATATCCTGCTTTTCCTTTGGCCCTGAAAAGTTGAGCTTAGTTGGTGGGGGAATCCCTTGGAAAGATATGAGCATTGTTGGTTCGTTGCCTAATCTTCAAGTGCTTAAACTGAAGAACTACGCATGTTTGGGCGATACGTGGGAAACGAGCGAAGGAGAATTTCCTGAGCTCAAATTTCTGCTGATTGATGTATCAAATCTGCAGTATTGGATAACTGAAAGCCATCATTTTCCAAGACTCAAGTTCCTAGCAATTCATCGTTGTCAATATCTAAGGGAGATTCCGGATAGTATTGGAGAAATCCCAACACTTGAATTGATTGAGGTGGATTCCCGGAACGAGTCTCTAGTGAAATCGGCCAAACAGATACAAGAGGATCAACTGAGTTATGGAAATGATGCTCTTCAAGTTCATTGTAAAATAATTCACCACCTTGAAGGGTATGTTAATGATCACATCAAGCGCAGAATATTTAAGTCATTGATGGAAAATCTTCAAAGAAAGGTATGATCATCTTTTCCCTTCTCAGTTTCATTTGGGAATGTTGTGCTTTTCTGCTATATCAGTAATAATGTTAAATTTTGAATCCGAATTTGATTTAAATCCCTAAACGGAATGATATTTTGTTTTTCCAAACACGTTTAATCACACGAGATCCAACTTTTCTACATTTGTATTTTCATGTAACTAACATACAGCGTACGTGTATTATAGCATTATTATCTATGTATATCTAGTTTGTGTAAAAAGTATGCAATAAAAAAACGAACTAGTTGCTTATTCTTGAGTTTTTAAGAACACAAAAATTAAGGTGGGATGATTTATCCTAAATAACTGTTGTTTTAGGATTTGGGGATAAAATTAAGAAAGGCCTATGCAAGGATAATTTAATCTCATTATTATACAAGCACTCACATTCCTTAATTTAATCATATCTTCCAGCTCAGAGCTTCTAGATTAATCATCAATAATAATACCATGGTTGAAATAATGTAGGAGATTAACATAAAGTGTCTATCGCTGAATTTTCCAACAAGCGTCCAAGAGTTGACTATGATTAGTTATTTCTTCTTAATTCAACATTGTGTCCTCTTTTTATATAGAGTATTTTTTTCTTAATAATTGCCTTGACAAATGGTAACTAATTTGTCAGGTAGTATGACATTGTGTGAACCCATTTGACCATGCAACAATTATTAATTATAAGTCAATAATTTGCAAATTTCTTGGCTACCATTGATTGCTTATAAATAGCTCTTAGTAGTCTCTTCTAGTTCAATAAATGAAAGCTCCATTCTTCTTTGCTTTAGCTTGTTTAATAGTGTGCTTTTAAACACTCTTCAAGCTTACACAAAATCAACAATGGAAAATGGAAACATCAAAAGGCCCAGGAGAGGGCAAATTAAAGCCAAAATATTCATCGGAATATTCAAGAAAATAAATTTGTGGTTTGACAGGATTCTGGGAAGAAATTGACGTCATTTGTGGCCAAATATCTATGAAGTTTCATGTTTACGGAATCAGTGGTACACTAACAATGGAGACATTGCTTTTTATACGAATCATTTAGAATTGTTTTGTTAGTTGTCACTCACATGTTATTGTAAGGTTAGTTTGGTCATTTCAGCTCTTCCTTCTACCAATCGAACGGATATAGAATCCAGTACTAATGAAGAGCAAATGCAGCATTAAGCGTGAGACATTATTTGGATTTAATTTATTATCCTTAATCGTTATGATCAATTTAAATTAGTCTTTCGTTCAATTGCATAGTAAATCTTCCCAAGCATTAGACATCTCAGAAATTCTAGATAGGATAATTGTTGTAGTAACTTTGGAATTCGACATAAACTATGCTTCACGGAATTTTCCCATAATTAAATGTCCAAAAATTGACTTAATAAGTCCACATTATGTCTTCTTTTCCATAACACGCTTTGACAAATTGTTACAAAATTGCTAAATTGTCAAGTGGTATGACAATATTTGTGAACCCGTTTGACTTTGTAAAAGTTAATAGTTATAAATTAATTAATTTGCAAATTTCTTGGCTCCCATTGATTGCTTACAAAAAGCTAGCACAGTTTCTTCGTTGTTTTTGCTTGTGTAATAATGTCAAAACATTTTTTTCAAGATTGCACAATTTAAAGAAAAATGAAAAATAGGAATATCAAAATGTTAAATAAAGGTAAAATTTCGAGTAATTCCCATCAAGAGAGGACAAATTAAAGTCAAAATATTTATGGAAGAATTTCATATTAGGATAATTTTTGGTTGAGTCTCAACTTAGGTCTTGAATTTTGAAGTGTCTCAAATTAGGGTCTAATTTTTATTTTTTTCTCAATTTAAGATTCAATTTTTCTCTTTTTGTCTCAATTCAAAACCCGGTCAATTTGTTTTTATTTCAATTTTTTTATAAAATACTCAAAGTATAATAACTTTTTTCTAATCAATTTTATTTGACACTTGCATTAGATTTATTTAAAAAATGAAATTTTAAGTTTTTATTTTTTAATCTAGGTAATAAACTTGAGTATTTATAATAAATCCGTTGGGAACAATATAAAATATTCAAAATATAAATATATATATATATATATATATATATATATATATATTCCCAAATATAGATAAAAAAATTATATATAATAAAAATATTTTTATAAAAAAATTAGCGATGTAGGATTAGAAATGAAAAAAAAAAGAATTTTGGGCTTCAATTGAGATATAAGGAATAAAATTGGATCTTAAATTAAGAAAAAATAAAAATTAAACCCTAATTTGAGATACTTCAAAATTCAAAAACTAAATTAAGACTTAACCTAAAATTTAAATCTTTCATATGAAATTCTTCCAAATATTAATCAGGATATTCAAGAGAGTTGAGGCATGGTGCCACATGTACTGAGAAGAAATTGACGACGTTTTAGGCGAGTCTTTACCCTTCGGGATTGGCTAGTCAATTACATTTTACTGTAAGACTAGTTTAGTCTTTTAGTTCTTCATTTTCCATATTTAGACCATTATATTGTAGACCATTGGTATGAGGATTTTCACTATTATGAGCATTCCTATCTTCTCACTTTATCTTCATTTCAAAGTTTGAATTTAAAATGCTATATCAAAGCCTAATACATTCCTGTCTTCTCATTTTATCTTCATTTCAAAATTTGAATTTAATTTTCCCTGTCAAAAAAAAAAGTTTGAATTTAATTTTAATGAATGTTATATCAAAGCCTAATATCAATACATTAAAGAAATGTCATCATTATTTTTCTTTTCAAGTACACATATCTGTGGGACTTGCTATACGGTTCTCTTCATGTATGTATGTACAGTGTATTTAAAAACAATTGATCGAATTCCTTATGATCAAACAAATGGAACAAGTTGTTGCTATTTGCTAATGGCAAGAGAGGTCTAATGTTAGGTTATTTTCCTTCAAACATATTTTTCTAACCTTTCCAAAAATGTATCAAATGAAATATACTATAATTAGGTGAAATTAGGTTGTAGCAATAAAAATGTGAGTCCTCAAGAGGCCCCCTCACATGTGAGTCCTGGTTGATCGATATAGGATCACTCATGCTATGTCATTTCAACAACTCATCCGGCTTGAGCATGATTACCATGTAAGAATTTCATTTTATCTAAAACTTTAAATTTATAGAAAGAATCAATTTATTTATATCATAATCCTAATAGCCCGACTATACGGAATTCCCTTGTTTAAGGTAATTTTCGCCAACGAAATATTTCAACGTCTACAAAATATAGCCGTTGGAAACCCTAATCCCACTATATAAAATACCGAAATTACTTTTTATTTTTTAACTCAAGAAACGACTCTCTCTCTCTCAATCCCTCACTCTCTCGCTTGAATCTTGAATCTTGAATCGTTTCTTTCTCCTTTTGTTGTTGTTTGCAGGCTTCTTTCTCCTTTGTTGTTGTTGTTGTTTTTTTTTTTTTTTTTTGCGCCAACGATGGAGACTCAATCAGGATTCCCGCTTCAAAAGCAGTTTTTGCAGAAGAGAATTCCGCGGGAAAACGTAAGATAATTATGTGACTGCATATGTTCACTTGTGTTGTTTATTTTTTCAAGAAACCGTGTTTCCACTAATGCATAAATTATAATGGTATAATGTCAAAGAAAAAAAGGAGCGTTGTTTTTGTATTAGATTGTGATACTAATATTTGAATTTTCTGTAGTTCTCCATTTCCAGTGTTGTAATATAGTTTTTTATGTACTTGTTGATTTCTTCTATTATGCATTTCAATCAATTTTTTTGTTAGGATGTTATGATATATCGATATATCTCAATTCTGTTTGAGAGTTTTCGATTCTCTTAAGATTATAAAGTTATTTGAATTTGGTTTCTATATCTCAGTTATAAGTTCATTATGATCTGATGTATATGCATAATATGTCTCTAGTTAGTGAACATAGATTTTCTTTGTTGCCTTGATGATTCCTCCTTTTCTATGCATTTCAATGGTTAGCCATTTTTCAGAGATTTGATCATAGATTTGTACTTGTTGACTTGGTGATTCTTCTATTGTGCTGCCTATCAATAATATGTTTGACACAGCAATCGATTTTAAATTTGCATTTTATATGCTTAAAGGTTGGCTCTTCTCCGTCTATGGAGGCGTACAGGAAGCTGCTTGCGGAAACCTCCAACGTGATCAGGACCTGGATTCTGGCCAATAATAAGCCAGTGGAGAAGGACATTCCAACATGTCACCACATTCCCCAGGTTGGTGTTGTTTCGTTTTGAAGGTTTTTAGGAGAGAAACGTAAACACTGTGTTGAGTTTCATAGTCATTTATATGGAATGTTGTTTGAATTATTGAGACGATTTGATATCTACGTGACAGACTTCGGAGAGGACATTAGACGACGACCCTGACCTTCTAGACGACTACTGTTTGAATTTACTTGATTGGGGCAGCAGGAACGTTCTTTCCATTGCGGTCGGGAACACCGTATATTTGTGGGATGCTTCGGATGGGAGTTCATCGGAGCTTGTTACTATAGACCAAGAGATGGGTCCCGTGACCAGTGTCAAATTTGCTCCTGATGGGAAGCATATTGCTATTGGTCTGAACAACTCTGAAGTCCAGCTATGGGACTCCACAGCTAATAGATTGGTTAGTTTCTTTATATTAAAATTTATAACATCAAATTCTTCACCCCCATTTTGAACTATTATTATGATTTGAAGCTTAATGTGGTCATATCCTGGCAATTGTTTGTTTCTCCATGCAGCTAAGAACATTGAGAGGTGGCCACATATCCCGAGTTGGCGCCTTGGACTGGAACAATCACATATTGAGTACAGGAGGAATGGATGGTCAGATCATTAACAATGATGTGAGAGTGAAGTCACACATAGTAGGAGCTTATCGTGGCCATCAACAAGAAGTTTGCAGGCTTAAATGGTCGGCCTTGGGCCTTCACTTGGCTAGTGGTGGAAATGATAATCTTCTCCATATATGGGACCGATCTATGATTTCGTCCAATTCTCCGACCCAGTGGCTTCACAGGCTTGAGGACCATACCTCTGCTGTTAAAGCACTGACTTGGTGCCCTGTACCGTACAACTTATTAGCCTCGGGTGGAGGTAGAGGTGATCATTGCATTAAGTTCTGGAACGGTATAACCGGTGCTTGCTTGCAATCAGTGGATACAGGCTCACAGGTCTGCGATCTTCTATGGAACAACAAGCGCGGACTGGTTAGCTCTCATGGTTTTACTCAGGATCAACTCTCTCTCTGGAAATTTCCTAAATTGGTGAAAGCCACTATCTATGCTCCTCCTCGAGTTCTTTATATGGCTCTGGTACTGATAATATATCACATGAAAACTCAATTCTTGCATCTGTGTCGGACATTTTTCTTGATACGTTTATTCTTCTCATCTACAGAGTCCAGATGGATGCACAGTTGCATCTTCAGCAGGGGATAAAACGATAAGGTTTTTGAATGTCTTTGGGAGCCCTGAAGTAGCTGAGCCTGTGCGGAAGACAGCTGCAGAGCCGTTCGCTCACTTCAATCGTATTCGATAAGCCTGAGCTGAAGACAGAAGCTGCAGAAACCTTTCTTCTTTACTGCAAAGTTTTTCTTTCTGTTAATGTGAAGTTTTGCGAGTTTAAATTTGATTTTCAGGGGCTGTTTTTGAAGTGTAAATTTTGTATAATTATGAAGCCTTCACAAATAGTGACAAATTTCGGTTATGTTGTATCAGAAGACCCAATAGAATTTGAAGTATGGAATGATACACTTTTCTTACCAATTTTTAAAATCAATTTATATTTATCTGTACCTTAGTTTCGCTTATGCAGTTTCTTATACTCACCACGAGGCAGGTTCTAAATCCTTATGTTGGCACTTTCAGGTATCACTTTATGATGATGATATCTGTAACCGGATTTATTGGAGTTGCATGTGGCTGATTTTTCTTTGATAGCCAATATCCTCTGCTAACCCATGATGCAATGAATTTGAGGTGCTTGACATTGTTCTCATGTGAATATGGCTAAATGTACTACTGATCTGATTCCATCTTTCAGCATAAGGTATTTGAGGTGCTTTTAGGCAATGGTATTTGAGTGCTAAGGTCAATTGAGTTGTACATGTTGACCTAATCAGAATGCATGGATTGTGATAAAATTTTATGTAAAAGTTATTTCATTAAAACGTAAAAGTTGGATAGTTTTAGTCGTTGGATAATAAAGTGATGGTTTTGATATGGAATCCTATAAATATAAGTTATCCGAGTAAGTCTTGTGTGAGACCGTCTCACGGATCTCATTTCGTGAGATTCACTTTTTAATAAATTGTTATCACCTTTTAATAAATTATTATCACTTATAATGTGAAGTGTGTCACTTTACAATTTTTTATCACTTTTACACTAATTTGTATCACTTTTTAAAAAGTAATAACAATTTATTAAAAAGTAACACCGTCTCACGAAATGAAATGCGTGAGACGGTCTCACATAAGTTTTTATCAAGTTATTTATATCATGCTACAATGCACAAGTAACTACTGATAAGTTGGTCACCTTAAAAACATATTGTTGATTCCTATGATTTATGCAGTATCTTATCCAACGGATCCATTTTATCCCTTAAAAACATATTGTTGATTCCTATGATTTATGCAGTATCTTATCCAACGGATCCATTTTATCCTATAAAACAAACGAGCTCTTAGTACATAAAGTGATAATAACAAACTAGTTCCACAATAAAACTTAATTAGTTCATTAAAAATATTTTTTTGTATTGTTACATAGTTATGGGTTTGATATAATAAAACTCGATAGTTGTCTCTTATGAAGCTCAAGTGCTCAACAGCGACAGCACCATACATTATATGCATTACTCTCTATATTCCAATATAAATTATTCATTTTTTTATTAAGGTAAAATAATATAATATAAACATTATATAAATAATGTGTGGATAGATTAGAAAAAAAATAAGAAATTTAAATAAAAGCAAGGATAAATGAATGACACATGTGTAAATAATATTCCCTCCATCCCACATTAATTTTCACTTTTCTTTTGGTTTGTTCCATATTAGTTTTCACATTACTAAAAAGAAATCTCTTCCTAAACTACACCCTCACAATATTTACATATTTACACAAATGTCATTATTTTACACTTAATCCAATCACTTCAATATTCCACTCAAAAAAAAAAAAAAAATCTACTCAATATTACTTCACATATTAACATAATATTTATGAAATTATTCCTCAAAATTTCACTCATCACATATTTTCTTAAAATGTGTACACATATTAGTATGATATTAAACTAATGGGGATAGAGAAAATAAAAAATATGGGAATATAAATTTAGTGAGTAGTTGTCAAAAATAGAATGAATAACTTATAGTAGGTTGACAACTTTTTCTTCAGGACTTTCTAAACAATTGTTTGCTCTTCTAATCTAGGTGCTTTGACACGACCATAGTCTTTTGAAGGCTTTCAATTTGATTTCATCTTGAGATAAAATAGACCTTTTTCACATAGAAAAATTTGTCAGTGATTGATCCACCTCTAGCAGTCTTCTCTATCTCGATCCAAAAAACATCTGTAACAATAAATCGTAATAAAAATTAGTTTGCAATCTCTTAAGTGCTCGTTTGGTTTGCATGATTAGGACATGACAAATAAGTTAACATGGGGTGACAAGTCTTGAAATGAACTCAATCTTGTTTGTCGGATAATTAATGAGGGAAACCAAACGAGCAATAAGGAGATGACTCCACCTCAACTTGATCTCAGTTCCAACCTTCGACATCTCCCAAACTCTCATTTCACTCACCCTAGCAAGGGAACTCAAGGGTGGATGTATGCAATGGCTGGGCTGTAGCCCCCTATTTTAAATTAAAAAAATTACATTATAATATAAAGAAAAAAAAATATTAGCCCCTAAAAAATTCAAACCTGTTGCCTTCATGAAGAAGAGTGATGGCTTTACTATCAAATCAAATTAAATTTTGTTATAAATATATGTATTTAACTGTTAATATTTATTATAATTTTAATTATATTATAAATCCTAAATTAGATCTCAAATTCAAACAATATCTTGTACTAATAGATTTGTTGTTTATATGTTTTGGCAAATGTATTAGGTGGTTTTGGATGTATTTTGATGGAAAATAATCATTTAAGCATGAAATGGTTGAAAAAGCTTGTTGTTGAGTTTAACGTTTTTATAAATATTGGACCTTTAACAATTTATACCAAAAATAGTTCAAAGTCTAATTTGTACCTAAAACACTAGTTGAGGGTTCAATCTATATTATATATATAAACTAGTTAAGGTACAATATGTACAAAAAAAAAAATCAGAGTCTAATTTATACTTCATACATTAATTGAGGGTTAAAATTATATCTTATCCCTTAATTTAATTTAATATTTACTCGTGTAATATAGAAGATTGAATAATATTTGAAAGTCTGTTAAATAGTGGAGAAAGTGATTTGAGGAGACGAGACAAGAAATTAACGAAGAAAATGCCCCTATGCCATTATATTACTTAATTACCCCTATATACATTCTACATGCAATTTCTCTGCAACACTACTATATATATGTATACAGTATACCAACTTAACACCTCTCTCAGAAATGGGGGATCGCAGCAGCAGCACGTACAACCTAAGCACTCCTCAGCCACTGAAAACGCAGAATCCTCCGTCAAAATTATCCTCTCTCCTCAACTTGTACCGTAAATTCTGCACTTCTCAAGCTTTAGGCGGTCACCAAAATCCACTCAGGCGGGAGAGAGCCTGCTGTCGGGTAAGATTTATCGTGATCAAAACCGATGACGGCGTATACCGCCTCAAGTCCCTCGACTCCGGTTTCACACTCGACTCTCCGCCAACTTACGCTTTCTGGCTCCATTCGTCCTTTTATAACGTAAACCTTCATCATCTGTGATGATTTTGTTTCCGTTTCATCGTTAGGGTTTTTTGATCTAGAATTAAGCAGGATTATTTCTGCAGGCTTTTCTGCATTTTTCTGTGGTAACAAAATACGCTAGGGCGGTTAGACGAGTGCAGATGTTAAAGCGAGAAGAACGGATGTTAGAGCGAGAAGTTGATATCCTCCGGTCTGAAAAATCCAAGTTCGAGACTCAGGTCTGTGTTCCAAGTCACTAACCTAAATGTGTCTTAAAATTCGTCCTCAATTGTTTTCGTCTCAAGCTCATCTTATATGTTTATAATAATTTGATAAACTTTTGCAATTTCCATGTGGTTGACTATTTATGAGTTCACCATTCGCATTTGCTGTACCAAAGAGGGACAGGATCGATAGCCTGAAATCCGAGCTGAAAGTAACAATTTAATGTAAAGCTAGCTTGCGCAACCTTGTAATCAACCTAAATTTTTCTAATTAAATACTATCAATTCTGGAAAATATCCACGTGTCACAAATGTATATTCCCTAGCTGTGGCAGTATTTCTTAAACTCAGATCTAGCTTAGTGGAGTTTTTGTAATATAATGTTGCCGGGCAACTAATTAGTAATCTCTGAATGTGTTTGTGCTGCTGAAACAAGCATTCTTCATTATATATTAATCCCCCTACGGGGAATGATTTTCTTATTTAGTCACGTACTGTTCTACATCCATCGATCTTCTGGCTTCTGATTTACTTTATGTGCAGCTGGGGAAAATATTTTTGCTACTGTCGACCCAGAAGCTCTGCGGGTGGTAAACGCCGAAAGAGCTGACATCGAATCAACACAAAGTATAGAGACTCTGATTGATGAACTACTGATTACACAAGAAAAGTTTGAAACACTTATGAATGAGTTAGGTAAGTAAGGTGACGTGTGCTTTTGAAACTTATTTTTCTACGCTTTTGGTGCCCTCAACACTAACAGTAAGAAGTTGGTCTAGATGCTTTTGAAACTTCTTTCTGCTATATACATGAGAGGCTTCTTTCCTGATGTGATTCTGAATGATGAATTAACAAACAATGTAAGATCTTAGTGAGTTTTAAAATAGAATGGATTTGGAAATAAGATTCAATAGATATGAAATCCATTGTTTGGATTTACTGTTGATTTATTAAAGGACTTTCAAAGCCATTTGTTCCCTCTGCTGAATTCAATTCAGAGAGTAACAAAATTACAGAGTTGAGCACCAAGTAAAGCCAAATTATAACAAACATTTATTGACATACATTCGGCCAATAGTTTGTGATAAAAGTTTCCTTTTGTGACTGTATTCTGTACAAAAATTCAAAGCAATCAGATGCATCATCACCTAACCTAATGATGTTTGTTAATCGTTATACAATCTGCTCATGAATTCTAATCTGCACTTGAAACGATTCTGTTATTTCTGATAGTGTTTGGTTTGGAATATTATGTTTGATAGCTGATGCTGGCACTCACGTGGATGTCAACACTGCTGTGAAAATTAAGCAGCTAAAAGATCAAATTGCAAAACTTGGAAATCATGAGGAAACGTATGTGAGCATACTATTTGTATTATTCTATAACTTTTAGTTTGAGCTTGAAACTTAAACCATTGGTGAAAAACAGATACAAAGCAGTTTTCGCGGAAAAATTATCTGTCTTCAGAAGGGTGTGCTATGAACTCTTTGGTTACAAGGTATCTCAAGCCGAAATTTATCTGTTCGTTCTAAGCACTGAAAATACCAATGGACTAGGGAATGACCTTTTCCCACATTACATTGATGCCATTAATTAGTCTTTTTGGTAATATTATGCTTGCATATGTTATGAACTCTGTCTGGATAGTGTGTTTGCTGATATCCAATGATCTTGTCATCTTCTCAATGAGCTTCAGATTGCAATACATGACCATGTGCGCTCAGATGGGATCCCTGTCACGAGATTTATTCTCCATTCTGTGTATGCCACGAGGGAAGATGAGAAACTTCAATTTGAATACGACTCTGGGAACTTTTATATTGTGGTAAGCTGGCAAATATTACAATCTTTTCAATGCCAATTGTAAACATATTAATGACATTCTTCCCTAGGCTAGATACATATTAATATGCTATTCAACATGGAACTAACATGTGTTTTTCTCCTTATTTTCTTTTTTCATTAATGACAGGAAAACGATTACACTTCACAACCCGAGATATCTCAAGAGGTGTGAGATTTAAGAGTCTTGTTGCTTTCTTTGTTTCTGATTTATATATTGCGCTGATAGTTAGTAATAATGGCCTAATAATTAAGGGGTATTTGCTCTATTTAGAATAAAAACCTAAAGTGACTCAACAAGTATCTGCGCTAGTCATTTATTATTGCAAACTGAACACAATTTGGATGATTTTATCTACTAATAAGACAAGCTTTAGATCCCTGAGTTGTTATTCTAAGCTGATATCATCGCATATTATGAGTGTGAATTTGATAATTTGTGTTTCTGCAATTCCACGTATCTATATTAGTCTATCTTATACGCAACGTAGGCTCAAGAAATTTCTGCAGATGTTTTATTATCAGATATAATAGAAATTACAAAAACTTGGAATGATAAGAGAAGCAACTCTCTGTTATGGGAAGGATACCTGAGAGAATAGACCTCTAAATCGAGGCAATTTGTTTCTTTGATCCTCCAAGCCCACCTTAACACAAAAAGAACACGTCTGAGACCTGTAAAATTCATGCATAGGTTGCATGGCTGTTGTGTGTGTGTATATATATAGGGTCTATAGTTAACAGTTGTTTCCCCCAGCCCCAGTTAGCACTCACTACAGTCATCAACTGAAGTATTGGCATATTTTGGTCGTCATCTCTTAATCCTATTATTGATTTTATCAAAATATAAGTGAACATTTGATGTCAGTAGAACATTCTGAGAAAGATGCATACTCATCCTAGTTAAAAGAAGAGCAGGGAGATTTTGATATCTTAATTAGTAGTATAACTCGCACTCTAAAGTCCCTATGATGTAAACCGTGTCAGTCTCGTTTTATCGAATCTCAAATGGATTTGTGCTACAGGTTAACACATATATCAGGAGAATGAATTCAATTCCTGCCTTCACGGCAAATCTGATAGCGGAATCTTTCGTGAGGAGTACTCAAATATGAAGTGTGCAAGTATTATAGGAAACATATGTTCATGTTTTGCCATTTACCCAAGCCTAGCTACTATTCTCTGTGCAAGTATTATAGTAATGTAATAGCTATCTCCATATCAAAATTGTCATTTCCTCTAGTTTTCATTCACTCGTCAGTTTCTGTTACAAATAAATGCATGCTTATATGAAACACAGTACTGTGTACTCAATATATACTCATTTGGAAAATATATGTACACATTTTGTGGGGTGTTTACATGTGACACAGTTTTTCTATTTTTTGTTAGATAACATTTTAATTTGTGAGTTAATATTTTGATATGCATGCTATAATCTTTTTATCAAATTGGTACTGGTATGTAATATTGTTTTCAATTGCAGCTTATGCTATAATTCAGATTTGGTTACCACCTATGCTTTATTTTAAAAAGAATTCCTGTAACATGTGACTATAACACGCCTATTTCCAAAAGTATATTTGTCCATTCATCATGTTTAAAACAAAAAAACAAACCTTTAATTTTTACCGTACATAATTTCTTCCGAAGTCGATATGGGGATCATTTTTGCTGCTTTCTTATCCTAACTGCTTTCGATCTTCTTCAATTTGGGGATGACGTCACAAAATTTGGGGACGATGTTGCCGGCCTTCCAAGGGAACGTTCATTTCAACAATATCATATGTACAAATTTAACTGATAATCATAACAGCATGCCAGTTATCAAAGCATTTCAACTAATTAATTAACAGTATCATGCACATCCAATTCAAAAGTACTCATTCGAGATGGGTTTTCCATACAGAGCTTTGCTCGCCTTTAAATGGGGCCCCGCTAGTAGACGGTGGGATTGGTCACGGATTAGTCGGTCGCTTGGCGGATACCGAGTTATAAAAAAAAAGAACTCATTTGAAATCCCATTTTTGTAATCAGACAATGGAGCCGTGTATCATGCATCTCTCGATAAATATGCCTGAATATACCCTTGAAAATAAACGTGCCAGCTCCAAAAAAACCAATCAAAAAGATACAGGCATTAAGTGATCAATTTTGAAAAGTATAGATTGTAATAAAAAATATCAATGCGATAAAAGAAATATAATAGAAAAAGGTACAAATAAAATATAAATTATGATTTAAATATATTAAATTATGGGTCACTTACTTCTAGGTACAATCTTAAGAATTAAATTACAACTAGATACAACACTAAGGAAATGACTATGCTGAAATTGATGTGACTATTTGATTATACTTTTTTTACGACATGGCAGCTTCTCATCAAGAGTTAAGGAATTTAATATATGTGATTTTGTTTTGACTTTTTCAAACTATATTTTGTTTTGACATAGCAGCTGCACTTTGTAATATTTGTAATTTCTTTACCTGTGCAAATTGCCGAATTTTTCATTGTGAATTTAGGGGCCGCTTGGTTGGGGGTATTAGAATTAGGTAATGGGAATAACTAGTGATTCATTCTCATTGATGAATTTTGGAAAGAAAGTTGAGCACGAAAAAATTTGAACAAAAAAAAAAGTTGAGCGGAGCAAAAATTGAATGATTGTTAAATGATTGATTATAAGAGGAGATTATGTAATTAAAATAAATTAGTGATTATTTTATTTTTAAATCAATTCAAAATTGTAAATATTACCAAGATCATCAATAGGAATGATTAATGAGTCATTCCCATTACCTACTTCTAATACCCCCAATCAAACGGGCCCTTAATATTTGTAATTTCTTTACCTGTGCAACTATATTACTCATTCTCATCATTTTGTTATTATTTTTTCTGCATATAATATTTTCTTATTTTTCCATAAAAATTATATACCATATTAATTATTATTTGGCCAAAAAAATTGTACCTCATATACCATACCATATTAATTATATACCTCATATACCATACTATATGAGGTTACATATGAGGAAAATTCAAAAAGACGAAAAAAAAATTTACGCAAAAATTATCACACAACAATAAAAAATGTAATTCCAGAATTATGCCCAAAAACAAAATTCTGCACATGTGCAGAAAAAAACCAAAACACTGCACATGTGCAGAAAAAAACCAAAACTCTGCACATGTGCAGATAATCTGCACATTATCAGTGTTGTATCACAACAATATCCATTAAAAAAACACAAAACCAGAAAAACCAAACAATATAAAAGGGAGTATATAAAAGTACATCGAACTTACAGTAACAAAATATCAAAATCAACAAGTGCAATCCAACTAACAATAACAAAAACACTAACCAAAAATGAATTCCCAAAAATCAAACTCAAAAAAATTCAAAAATTACAGTAGCAAAATCAAGAAAGGAAGGAAAAACACCATAAACAAGAAAAATCAAAAAAGGAAAGAAAACACCAAAAAATCAAAAATCAGAATGGACAAAATGGGTGCTTTAAGAAAATGGACAAAATGAGCAGGCATGTGGATTATTCCTAATTAATTCTCGAATTTCGAGCTTCTAGGTTGACCGCCATGCTTTCGAGCAGCGCTTCACATGAAAAGATCAGATCCACCATTATTAAAAGCCAAACATGTTGGCCACAAATTGTGAAAAATCATAATTATTACAACTACACCCAGTAACAAAAACACCAAAAATAAGAAAAATCATAAATATTCAAGACTTACACTAAAAATACTAGTAAGTCTTCGTCGCCGCCTTCGTCTCTTCGTGGCTGCCTTCGTCGCCGCCGTCGCTTGGTCGCGCCGTCGCCGCCTTCGTCTATTCGTCGCCGCCGTCGCCGCCGTCGCCTGTGTTCAGTGGTCGCCGTCGCTGGGTGTGCAGTGGTGGTGGTCGCGTTGGCGCCGCCGTCGTCGCTGAGAGAGAGAAGTGACGAAGAGAGGGAAGTGACACTGCCGCGGTCGTCGTTGGCAGTGGGTGAAGCAGATCCACCGTCGCCGGAGCAGATCTATGGCTTCGGTGGTGGTGGGCCGTTGCTGTCTGCTCTCTCCGTCGCCGGAGCAGATCTAGCATCCACCGTCCGCTGTTGTCTGCTCTCTCCGAGACTCGGTGGGCCGTTGGGAACGGCGGTGCGATGAGAGAGAAAGAGAAAACGAGGGAGAGAGAGGGGGCAGAATAAGAGAAGAATATGCGTGTGACTGTGTGAGAGAATGAAGAGGAGTTAGAGAAATTAGGGTTTAATAATTAATTGTGCTACAATGAGATGTCAACTGGATACATTATTTTTTTAATTAAAAAGTCAAATGAGGGGTATTATGGGTATGCATTGTAGTGGGTAGTAATTTTTCAAAAAGATAGTATCTGGTAGTAATTTTGTCTTAGATATTGTATCTAGTAGTAATTTGCCCTTAAATTATAAGGAGAGAGAATTGATTGAATTTGAAATGTAATACTCCTTTCGTGCCAAAAAGTTTTGCACACTTTCTTTTTTGGTCGGTCCCAACAAGTTCTACACACTTGAAAAAAAAACATCACATAATATTAATATCTTCACAATGAGTGTGTCTCATTTGAACCAAGTTTCACGGTGAAACTTGAATCACATTGAAAAATCGAGATCAATTTATCTTTGATTATTACGAATAATACTCTTTAGTAATATAGGTAATACCCTTGATTATCATGACCGATCTTTTAGTAATATATATAATACCCTTCATTTATCACTACCGATACTCTTTAGTAATACAAGACATACTCTTGATTATTACGACCGATACCTTTTAGTTAATATATATAATATTCTTCGATTATTACAGTGATGCTCTTTAAAATGGATCAAGTTTTACCATGAACTCTTGTTCATAGTAGACTTTGTCCTTCACAATATAATTTAAATTCAAAAATGTCACTCTTATTCTCTCTACTTTATTTTGTCTTCTACTTTATCTCATTAAATCACTCAAAATATTCTTACATTTTATTCTCTCTCTTACCCTTTATTCTAATAAAAGTCAATAAAAATTATTTTTTTCTTAGTTTTCGTGTCCAGAAAAATCTATAGAACTTCATGGAACGGGAGAGTAGTAGGTTAATAATCGTCGTCCGACTCCTCGGATAAAGAGGATCGTGTTATGATGGTAGTTTTATAAACCGCTATTCAAAATCTCAAATTATAATCGATTTTAAATTTCAAAACTCTAAAACAAAGATCACCCTCGCTACCGATCGCGACCTTTTTATACATATAACTAGCGCAGATCCCGTGTGTTACGCGTGTTATGAAATATATAAAAAATTAATTTTTTTACACTAAAAAAATTGATTTTTAAACTACAATGTAATAGGATATCAAATTTAATAAATTTTGTGAGTTTTTTTCGAAAAAATAAATCTTGTGAGTTGGAAAAAGAATATTAATTGCAATAAATTGAAATTGCACAATTTTAGAAAATTGGTAGCATTACAAGAAATTCAAAATTTCCATTTATATTTTGAATGTAATATGAACTTGACATATAAATCGACAAACATATATAACATATATATAGACACATAAGTAAAATCACTAGAAGGCGACACGTGAGCGAAATCAACCAAAAACAACACGTATGCAAAAGCAACCAGAATACGACACCTCAATAATTTTAAACTCTCTTTTACTATAATAGGGGATAGGGGATTCGAACAATGTCAACTAGGATTGTACCATGAAACGATGTCGATCGACTGATATTAATTTAAAAATTTCAGTTTTTCAGATTGACAGGCCAAAATTGCCCAATATATCGGACTGCAATTGCCTTGTTAAAATTGAAATTATATCTACAATTAGTTTTAAAATTATTACAGTTTAGCTTAAAGTTGTGATTTTTGAGGCATTTTACCGCTCATTTGAAATTTTCCACGTAAAATTTTAATATATTTAATAAAAGAGTAAAAAAATTGTAAATTTTAAGCGCATCAAACACATGTTTCCAAAAAAATTGCACCAATACAAAGAAAAACACACTATAAGATATCTTACTATAAGAATAATTATTTGTTAATGTAGGAATAAATATGTGTTATTAGTTTTTATAAAAATAATTTTTAATAGCAACTATAAAGACAATATGTATTCAAAAGAAACAAATATATGTTTCTTAATTTGTTCTTCATCCCTATAAATTTAGGTTTTTTTGTCACGTTTTGTACCGATTTGTTCATATAGTATCACATTATTCTCCGTATAGTAATATATTTGTATTCATATGTAATATATTTTTATATTTTTTATGTGTTACGATAAAAATAAATATTTGTTTGTAAGAATAAATGTGTATTAGTTTTCCTTATAGTAATACATACCCCATTTGTTTTCGTCTGGGATGTATCATTTGCAAAAATATTGGTCTCATATTAAACCCATCATTTTCTTCGTAACAATAAAATAATTTTAATTTTTTATTTATCTCCTCGAATACCTTAATATTACACCGCATATCATTATTTTTTCTAAACTAACCCAATTTTTTTTTATCGGGAAAAAAGGTATTTTATTAAAAATACCAGGGTATAAGGCATACCCGAATGAGAACAAATTACATACGAAACCTAACACTCTACAAAAAATCAAATTAATAATTTAGGATCTAAGAACCAGGTTTGAAGGGAAGCATTACAATCAATAAAGTTTTTAAGAAGACACCAATGATTAGGGTAAAATTGCATATGATTTTAGGGCTTTATTATCTTAATTTGATGGTGATTTATGGCTTAATTCATAATTAATTGGTTCAATTGCATTTAATTGTTGGATTTGGTGTTTTAAGTTGAAATTGCAGGTTTTAGGCCAACTTTGAGTGCAAATTGAGGACATTTGTTTTATTCAAATCAAAAGGATCATTATATAGTTAGAAAGAGGGCCGAAAGACGGTCGCAACGCAAAAAGAATCAGGTCAATCGGAGCTCGTATGCAAAGATATGGTCGAACGAAGTTGGGACGGCGGAAAAACACAACAGTCGCATACACCCACCAGATTGGTGAGTGCACGCACCCAGCACACCCACAAAATTGAGAAGTACACCCCCGTCGTCTTCAACAAATCTGTTACAGATCGCAGCCACCCACCGACTCACCCATCGCCAAATCAACCCAATTCAACCACCGTCTCCACAAATCCGATCACCACCGCCTCACCACCTCGCCGCAATCACCAATCATCAACCACCCATTGCCCATCCGTCACAGTCACCAAACACCCTCACCACCGCGCCGCCAATCACCTGAACACAACCACCATTCTGGAGTCGCACGCGTCCACCTCCGTCACTAACCCTCTTCGTCCAACGACCGTCGCCCTTGTTCGCCGATGCAAGCTTCGTCGTCAATCTTTCAAATTCCAGCGCAGAAAAGCCCCAAATCTCTCGGTGCCATTCATCACCCAACTCGACCCGAGGAAGGCCAACTCGACCCGAGTTGAGGATGGCGAAATATTTCAGAATGTTTGATGTTGAAACCAACTCGGCTCTCAATTCTTAATATTTTGAGGCCCAATTGCAATATTTTAAAACTTGATCTCAGCCCCATTATAAATATCCCATCTCGATTTTTAAAAGGGATCCACACATATTCACGCACAGTTAGCATTCAACACACACTTTTCACCTTTCTACACACACATTCACACATAGTATAGGTTTCTTGAATTCTTTTACAATTTCTTGCAAATTAGGGTTAGACTTTGGATTAATTCAAGTTTTATCAACATTCAAGGTGACATTCAATCTTTTTCTTTTAATTTTAGTGGATCAATTCTTAATTATTATGCTTTCTTCTCTCTCAATTCTTTCAATTTTCATGGGTTTTGTTGAATTCATGATGATTGACTAAATTCTTTTTGTGTTTGGGTGTGATGATCCTTGGGTGAATTAATTTTGATGATCATGCGATTGGGTGTTTCATTTATTGAGGTGATTAATTATTCTATTGTGATTTGCATGATTTAATTGCTAGATTAGGTTTTGATCCTTTGTTAATTGATTTAATTTGCTCAAAGAGATTTGGTTTATTAAATTGATGCTTAGGTGTTAGACTTGGTTTGGTGATTGAATTCAATATTGGATTAACGCAAGGAGACTTGATTAATTTTCATTAGAACCTACATTAGAATACGTTAATTGCTTGAATCTATTTCTTGTGATTAAGTGAGGAGACTTAGGGTGTCGTCTCTAAACTATCTTACGTGCTTATTTGATGTATTAAACCTAGGCTTATCCAAAGACGGTTGATATGTGATTTTATGCTAGATAGCTCCTATTATCCCTCGTTAATTGAAACCCCGATCATGTGTGATTCGTAATTAGGGATTCCTTGGTGATTTGCACCCGAACACATTTTTCTCATATTTATTATCTCTTGATTATTTTTAGTTATTAATTTTATATTAAATTGTGCAAACCCGAACTCGACTCTATAATACCATGACAACTCTTAGCTTTAGGGATCCTTGCTCGACTTAGTTCCTTTGGGTTCGATAACTTGATTGAGTCTTAAAAATACTTACTCGAAAAAACTTCAATCAACCAACTCCACACCCTATTTTTGATCTCTTCAACCATCATACCGGACTCCATTCTCTTCCATTAAAGATATAGTCATTCCTAGCCCTCCACAAAACCCAAACAAGACATTCCCAAATACCTACCGCAAGCTTTTTACCTTTAGCTCCTTTAAGATACCAGCATGAGCTGGAAAAATGAGCTTTGATATCCTGTGGTTGAGCAAGAGAAACTCCCGACCACACATAACATGCCGACCAAACTTCAATGGCCTTAGGGCAAGAAACAAACAGATGTTGCGCTGTCTCCTCATGAAAATTGCAGCGGTAGCATCTCCTATTGTCCTCCGATAATTGAACATTTCTCCTTGTCAAATTAGCCTTCGTGGGTAAGGGATCACATAGCAGCCTCCATGCCATTGTTGAGACTTTAAGTGGGACGAACTTGCACCAAATGAGCCGAGACACAACCCGAGGTAAGGCCGTCGTTGTTGATTCCTCCCTTTCCATGATTTCGAATAAGCCGAGCTTGTTGAGTATCTCCCGCCTCGACGCCCTTTTCAGCCAGCCTTTCTCGGGTATTGCGAGAGGGTTGAAACTCGTTAATCACAAAGAAAGAACGGTGTAATAAAGTTATCATCTCGTTGTAATAAAGCTCTCCTCCAAATGCAATTCCAAGACCACGTATCCCCTTCCCATGACCCCACCTCCCTAACCAAACTGTTTTTATCCCAAGCACAAACTATAGACTCTAGGAACAGCCTACTAAGGGGATCAACACCAGCCCAAGAGTCCTTCCAAAAGTAAGTGTCCCCCATCCCCTAAGGTTTTTCTAAATTATTGGAAAACCATTTACCCCCTTCACCCGAAGTTAAATTGACTACGCCCCTCCACCACCGTGACAAAATCCTACCTCTCCTGAAAAAAACCAGCCCTCCCCACTAACAGTGACTTTACCATGAATAGACCTAATAACTCTACACCACAAACTCTCCTTTTCTAGCAAAAACGCCAAAGTCATTTCCCAAGAAGAGCTCTATTAAAACCCCCAAGTCCCTAATCCCCAAACCCCCTTTTAATTTTGGCAAACAAAGATTCTGCCATTTGATCCACGCAATTTTCCGAACATTCTCCCTCCCCCAAATGAAATTTCGAAATAAAGCAAGTAAAATCTCTCGGGGTTTTAGTAGGAGCCTTAAAGAAGGTCGGGTGATAAACCGTAACGCAGACAACACCGCATTCAAGAGAGTTTACCCTCCCACCGATGGAGAGTTTTTTGTGTTCCAAAGCTTTGATTTTGGACTTCACTTTCTGAACTAATTGGTCCCATTCAGCCGCATTATTGGAGTTGCCACCAACTTTAATACCTGGATACGTGAACGGGAATGAACCCACCGTGCATTCCAACATACCGCCATCTGCTCCACTCGGCTTCTCTCAAGTTTAATCCCATAATACTATATTTACCATAGTTCACCTTAAGGCCCGAGATGAGTTCAAAATTTTTGAGGATTGATCTCATGGCCCTCGCATTTGACAAACCGGTAGTAATAAAGATGGTGTCATCCGCCTATTGAAGATGAGAAACTTTGATCTTCTCACTCCCCAATTCGGCAGCTTCAAGTAGCTTCTCATCGACCGCTTTATTCACTAACAAACTCAATCCTTCAGCAATTAACAAATAAATAAACGGGACAAAGGATCCCTTGTCGCGATCCTCTTTCAAGCTTAAATTCTCCCGACGGGCTGCCGTTAACCAAAACATTTGTCGTTGCCAAGAAACGCACTCAAGAATCCATTTCCTCCATTTAGCACAAAAGTTGAAGTGTTTCATCATTTTTTCTAGAAAGCCCCAGTCTACCGAATCATAAGCTTTGGCAAAGTCGATTTTGAAAAACACTCTCTCGATCTTCTTTGCCTTTGCTTCCTCCAAAGCCTCATTTAGTACAACAATTCCATCATGAATCAAACGACCCCCAACAAAAGCACACTGTGAGTCAGAGATCAACCCTTCCATGACTTTACTCAATCTTCCAACTAGTACCTTCGCCAAGATCTTGTAGATGCTACCAATCGAGAAATATGCCTAAAGTCATTTAACAATCTTGCATCTTCCTTTTTGGAATGAGGACAATAAACGAAGGATTGATGCATTTCACCAATTTTCCATTGTTGTGAAACTCCTCCATAAATCTCATGATATCATCTTTAACAGTATTCCAACATTCTTTGAAAAAGTGCATATTAAATCCATCCGGACTGGGCTTTTGAGCTTTCACACTCCATAAGGCTTTTCGGACTTCATCTTCAGAGAAAGGCTCACATAGCATGATATTATCCTCTTATGACAACTTACTTCTAACCAAATTTTGACACAAGTCAGGCCTCCGCACATTCGCTTCTTGAAATGGGATTGGAAAAATTCATTAATACCCTTCTTCACAACGTCTACCTCTTCAACCCACCCTTCCTCGATTGTATACCAATAATTTCGTTATTTTTCCGCCTCCGATTCACAGCCTTGTGAAAGAACTTTGTGTTTGCATCTCCCTCTTTGGCCCAATTTAATCTCGCCTTTTGAGCAACTAAACTATTTTTCCACCGTAGGTGTTTGAAAAGATCTGCCGTAGCCAATCGTCTTGACATAACCTCATTTTCCTCGAGCCCAAAAACGTTATCCATAATATCCAATTCATGGATAGTATCTTTCAGTGTTCTCTATATTCACCTCAATATCCCCAAACACATATTTGTTCCAGTTCTTCAATTTATCTTTTAGGATCTTCAATCTTTCTTTCAAAACAAAGCCACCCCACCCAAGATAATCTCTGCACTTTTCCAGAATCATCCACAAAGTTTTTAAAGTTTGGATGAGAGGTCCATCCATTGACGAATCGAAACGGTTTAGGTCCCCAATCCATAACCTTAGTCTCCATCGATATCGGGCAATGATCGAGACAGGAACCTCGGAAGCCCCTTACGTGTAGAATTCGGCCACTTTTCTAGCCAAGCATTCACGACCAAAAATCTATCCAATCTACTTTTGCACCTACCATTCGGTCTATACCACGTAAACCGACGACCATGGAGTGGTAAATCAAACAAACTCGCATCGCAATGAAGTCTTCAAAGGCCCTCGGCTCTCTTCTATTCCCTTGCGAATTCTCCCTCTCCTTTCATGCTCGAATCTCACCGAGTTGAAATCACCAAGAACACAAAGGCAACAATCTTCATTTTGCCGAGCTAACAGAGCAATTCTTTCCCATAAGGCTTTTCTTTCCTCCAACAAACAGAGGCGTAAACTTTTATAATACAACAACCGATATCATTTGCACTCCATCTACCATTCACCACAACACTCCATCCATATGCCACCAACTAGAACATAAAAACTTGTTTGGATCCCATAAGGTTATTATCCCCCGCCCTTCCCCGAGACTCCTTGCCGCCCATCCACACCGTGAGCTACCCCAGATTAACTTGCATACATTCTCATTGACCACATCAAGCTTAGACTCTTGAATACATACTAAATCAACCTTATTTTTCCTCACCAAATCCTCGTAATTCCTTCCTCTTCACCCTACTCCCAACCCCCTAATATTAAAAGATAATATATTCATAGGGAAACATCATCAATTAACTCCTTATCAACATACTTCGCATCACTAACACGGGCTTCCAGCTTCTTGAGACTCTCAACCATTGCCGCATCATTTCCGGCCAACCCGATGCGTTTTCCGAATTCCCACGTATTTCTGGTTTCTATCTCGAGTTGCCGGACCAAACTCTAATAATCGGCTCTTGTTCTTATTCCCGAGGTCGTTGTTGAAAGCTCGAATGTCTTCATCCGAGACCATATCACTCGCGAATTCAGCCCATGTCATTTGCTCCGTCACCCCTCTCGGCCTTTCATGCTCACCTTTTCCTCTGTGTACACCTTTATTTTTGGAGAATTTCTTTTTCATCATTTCCCACTTTACGGAGAGGACATATAGATTTTGGAATTTGGGACAAGGTGTCTTCTCCGCCATTTGTATTCTTGCTGCCCTCTCTGGTTCCGATTTCGATTACAATTAAGGAATCCCCAATTTCAATCTTTTTATGAATCGCGGAACAACCCTCCTCCAAATGGGGCTCCGATATGAGTTTCTCATTACCCGCAAAACTTTCTTCAGCATTGGAAAGAGTTGGGTCTAGATCACCACCATATTTATTTTGGCCCAATTGATTATTAGGCCCATCCCTATATTCCTCCTCAAGAATATTATCAATGTTTGTACATCCATGATGGCTCTTCTCTATCGGCCCAATCAGCTCATCAGGGCCCATTCTTTTTATTTAAATGACCCACTTTAATATCCAACAATGCTGCTAATTCTGTGTTTGAATTAATAAATAAGTCCTCTTCCCTATATTATTTAAGTCCTGGGGCGTGAAGTGGGCCCAAAGATCCGACCCACTCACTTTGTCGGTTGGGTTATTCTTTCCACTAACCTCTTGAGTAAATGCCGCCGAATGAATGTTCCTCTCGGTACTTACCAAATCATCATTAACATCCTTAGAAATTGGAGATGCCATAATACCTTGAGTGGGGCCCATATTCGGTTTTGCGAGTACAATCTTGTCCCGGCATCCGAAATGACACTTGGTTCGATACTCGGTGGCCCAAGCTTTCCATCTTTGTCGTCCAGTTCTTTAATCGTCGCCATTAGGATCTTTGGAGTTTTCGTCGCCGAGTCCCAACGGGAGTTTGACTCCTCACCGTCGGAATTTCTTTGATCATTCGTATCTTTGGCAAGAGCACAGTGTCTCTTCCATGACCCTAAATGTAAAAGTGGCTCCATCAATTCGACTTTTAAGGTTTTATTAATCAAGCAGACACTTGGCGTAGACACGTGAATGCGCGCAACTTCCCGAGATCAACTTTTTTCCGTATTCAAATCACACGAGACAAATCTTCCAACTGGGAACAAACGTACGCAATAAACCCTACGGACCATGCGTGTATAGGTATTCCATACCACCTCGTCCAAATTCGTCTGCTTTGAGTTGACGTCTATCTCCTTCCAAGGACGAATCCATTCAAACCAATGAAGAGCTCCACTCATCAAAGTCAAACAAAACGCGTCTTCTGCTTTTCTTTCGCTCGCACTCTGGATTAAAACCAAGTCGCTACCCAACCGCCTTAGAGACAAAATCCCACTACTCTCTTCCAGAACTCAACTCCATGCTCGTCCCAGAGAATTCCCGATTTAAGGCACTGTGTAGCAATCTTCGAGCCATTTTCTATCCTCCGCCTTAGTTTTGTAGCTCAAAATTTCTGAAACACCTTAGGTTCGGGATTTCTTGTTGTAAATTGCTATACTTCAGTTCATCATCTTTCTTAATTCTGTGATTACCTCCGCAAATGACTGTCATCTTTCCGTATCCCGCATCCTTCAGAAACAAGCGTGGTCCCTTCCTTGTACTTCTTAGAGGTGCTCTACTAAACTTTGGAATAAAGGCTCTCATTTTGTAGCTTCCAAACCAGACGTTATTAAGTTTTTCAAGAACCAGGCAAGCATCAAGCTCCTTCGGGAACCTAACGAATCCAAATAAGTCTCCCGCTCTATCTCTCTTCATGGGACAAAAGATATCCTTAACAACACCAATCCGGTGAATTGTTTTTGAGATCCACCACCGTGCATGAGTGGGAAAGTTTTTGAAGAAGAACGTACAAGTATCCTCTCCCTCCGGAGTTCGGAAAACTCCTTTTGAAATATTGTCTTCCCCACGAAAACCTTCCTATCACCCGACCTAAGGGTTCTAGGGTTTAACCTAAAGGGTGGCTTGTATGACCTCACCGGAATACTCTCGGGAAGACGGCGTGGCCGCCGGGACAATCTACCCCTGTTGACAACTCTCCACTCACACTCTCTCTCTAACTCCATGTTGTCAATATTAAAGTTAATCATTTTTAAAAAATACGATACATCATAAACAAAATAATAGTATCATTTTGGAATAAGTGTTCATGTGAACTCGAGTTCGCGAAACCTATTCAAACTCAATACGATTGATTTACCATTCGAACTTAAACTAACCCTTCGTCCCATAAAGAAAAGTTTAATTTCTATTTTCATTCGCTCCACAAAGATAGATCAGTTCTTATATTTAATGTATCATTTATCTTTCATTTACATGTTTACTCATATTTAGTGCATCTTATTACTATTATTTTTTTACAAATCAATATCTAGTTATTTACATAAGGACAACATAGAAAAACTAAATAAAAAATGTAATGTCTTAATCTTAACTAAGGATTAAAAAGTCGACGACAACGATCGAAATATCGCCGAGCATTTCGGATTTACGGGGAGTTCGACACGGATACGCACGGAAAATATATTTTTACATAATGTCAGTAAAAATATCGGTAAATGTCGGTAAATATCGGTATCGATATCGGTTGACTCGATTAAGATTTACAAGATGTCGAAAATATCGGTCGAAATATAAAAATATCGGTACTTTTTTTTTGAATTTTTTCAAAATGGGAATCAACTAATACTCAAGATGACATTTTTTCTTTTACATTCGAGCCTCATAGATCATCATTTTGGTATTAGTTACCTTGTATTAACTAAGTATGAACAATTATTGTATCGCTTCTAGACTACTTATGTATTGATATGTTTGTCACAAACAATTCAATTTGTTGTGATTGTATGATTAATTTATGTATTAAAGTTAGTAGGAACATTCTCTAAAATTTCATGTTAAATTTCCATCATTTTATTAAAATTTTCATCAATTTTCTAATTTTTACCAATACGAGATATTCGACATCGACATTTTCACCGATATTTTCGTAAATTTAAGGTACCGATATTTCTACCGATACCGATATTTTCAACCTTAATCTTACCCATTATAACTTATATTTCTTATATCTGTCTAAAATATTATAGGTTTATTTTTGTGGGAAAAAAAAATTAAGCAACTCTCTTATTAAAGTTGAAAAGATTATACCTTCATTAAAAAAAAAAACAACTTATATTATTACACAATTCTTAGGGGCGCTTGTTTGTAAATTCTTCAATCGGAATAGGAGCGAAATATATTTTCCCTCCATACCCCTAGAATATTGGAGAAAGAATTATTTTCATAGTTGTTACATCACAAGTATTGTGCTCTAATTTAGGGAAAAATGAGACAAAAGAAGATTGTACCTTCATTAAAAAAATAACTTATAGTATTACACAATTTTTAGGGGCCGCTTGTTTGTAAATTCTTCAATCGGAATAGGAATGAAATATATTTTCCCTCCATATCCCTAGAATATTGGAGGAAGAATATTTTCATAGTTGTTACATCACAAGTATTGTGCTCTAATTTATGGAAAAAATGAGATAAAACAAGATTGCGGTGGTGGTGGAGAGAAATGATTGATTGGAGTGTATTCTTTGCATGTTTTTGGGCCTATTTTAGTGCAAAAGTGATTAAAAATGTTAGTTTTGTGCTTAAATGTATAGAG
This sequence comes from Paraleonurus japonicus, assembly GCA_030762865.1. Classification (NCBI taxonomy): domain Eukaryota; kingdom Viridiplantae; phylum Streptophyta; class Magnoliopsida; order Lamiales; family Lamiaceae; genus Paraleonurus; species Paraleonurus japonicus. The sequence goes on from CM061053.1 coordinate 8,254,765, forward strand.
TATCACTATTTTATCTAAAAAGTATCACTTGAGGTATTTCGTCCATTTTACAGGTAAATCGGTGGAATTTGGCCAAACCGAGAGTCTTGGCATTCTTATGATGAAGAGACGAACGAGATGGACGAAAATGGGGGTTGGAGGCGGAGCCACGCTCGTAATAAAATCCCCGGTCTCGAGCACAAGTCGAGGAGAAGATCCTCGAGTTGAGGGATTGGTGAAATTGAGTGTTCGAAAATTACGAAGCCTCGACTCGAGGGCGGCGGCAAAATGAGATCCCTCGAGTCGAGGTGAGCCTCGACTCGAGGAGCGAGATTTTTACGATCGTCTATTTAAAGCGGTAGAAACAGAGGCGTGAGGGGGAGTAGATGAGAATTAGGGCTGCAACTTAGATTAGGGTTTTCAATTATTCTTTCCACACATTCACACATAGATTAGGTGTTCTTAAATTTCAATTTTCAATTTCTTTCAAATTAGGGTTAGATTTTAATTGATTCAAGTATTCTCAACATTCAAGGTGATATCTATACCTTTTCTTTTAATTTTAGTGGATTATTTTCTTATATAATCATGTTCTCTTCTCCCTCAATTCTTTCAATTTTCATGGGTTTGTTACAATTCATGATGATTGGCTAAATTCCTTTTGTGTTTGGGTGTGATGATCATTGGATGAATTAATTTTGATGATCATGTGATTGGGTGTTTCATTTGTTGAGGTGATTAATTATTCTATTGTGATTTGCATGATTTAATTGCTAGATTAGGTTTTGATCCTTTGTTAATTGATTTAATTTGCTCAAAGAGATTTGATTTATTAAATTGATGCTTAGGTGTTAGGCTTGGTTTGGTGATTGAATTCAATATTGGATTAACGCAAGGAGACTAGGTTAATTTTCATTAGAACCTACATTAGGATACGTTAATTGTTTGATTCTATTTCTTGTGATTACGTGAGGAGTGATTGCAGCTTTTTCGAGTAAGTATATTTAAGACACAACCAAGTTATCGAACCCAAAGGAACTAAGTCGAGCAAGGATCCTAAAGCTAAGAGTTGTCATGGTATTATAGAGTCGAACATGGGTTTGTAAAATTAAATCTAAATTAAACAACTAAGAATAATCAAGAGATAGCAAATATGAGAAAAATATGCTCGGGTGCAAATCACCAAGGAATCCTTAATTATGAATCACAAATGATCGGGGTTTCAATTAACGAGGGATATTAGGAGCTATCTAGCAAAAGATCACATATCAACCGTCTTGGATAAGCCTAGGTTTAATACATCAATTAAGCACGTAAGATAGTTTAGAGACGACACCTAAGTCTCCTCACTTAATCACAAGAAATAGAATCGAGCAATTAACGTATTCTAATGTTGGTTCTAATGAAAATTAACCAAGTCTCCTTGCGTTAATCCAATATTGAATTCATCCACCAAACCAAGCCTAACACCTAAGCATCAATTTAATAAATCAAATCTCTTTGAGCAAATTAAATCAATAAACAAAGGATCAAAACCTAATCTAGCAATTAAATCATGCAAATCACAATAGAATAATTAATCACCTCAATAAATGAAACACTCAATCACATGATCATCAAAATTAATTCACCCAAGGATCATCACACCCAAACACAAGAGGAATTTAGTCAATCATCATGAATTGAAACAAATCCATGAAAATTGAAAGAATTGAGGGAGAAGAAAACATAATAATTAAGAAATAATCCACTAAAATTAAGAGAAAAATGATATGTATCACCTTGAATGTGTTGAGTACTTGATTGAATTAAAATCTAACCCTAATTTGCAAGAAATTCAAATGAAATTTAAAAACACCTATACTATGTGTGAATGTGTGTGTGGAAAGGTGAAAAGTATGAAGAGTAGTATCAAGAGAGTGTTTTTACAATCTGAAATGAGGAATATATATATGGGCACTAGGTTTAGGAATTAATTTTTGCAATTAAGCCCTAAAAATAACTCAAATTAGGCTTTGAAAAGTCAAAATTCCATCAAACTAACATTGACTCGGTCATAGGGAATGACTCGGCGGAGTCGGGATTACACTGCCCGAGTGGGTTTTCTTCTGTAAGTTTCTGTAAGTTTTCTCACTCGGCCTTCTTGTTTTCACTCGGTCGAGTGAATTGATCTTTGCCCGAGTCTAATTTGGATTGAAAACGTGCTACTCGACTGTTGAAATTGATTCCTTGATCGAGTGAGATTGTTGTCCACGGTCGAGTGAATTGCAGTGGGTTTGGCTTGGCGGCACGGGATTTTCAGAGATTGATGACTCACGGCGATGGCGGTGGCTGCGGCCTGCTGTTGTGTCGCGATTGTTATTCGCGTCGGCACTGGTGGCTTGTGGCGCTGGTTTGCGTCGGTGATGGTGCTCAGCGTCGATTTGGGCAGCAACAGATTTATGGCGGCAATGATTGGAAAATGTAGTCGGCGGTTTAGGCGGCTACGGTGGTGGGTTATCGGTGGATTGTGGTTGAATCTGTGCGATTTAGGGTTTATTGTGGTGGATTGTAGTTTTAGATGAATGGAGATGTGCAGCAATGGCGGATTTGTTGCTGAGAACGAAGGTGGGTGCACTTCTTAATTTCGTGGGTGTAGAGGGTGGGTGCACCCACCAATCTGGTGGGTGCATGCGCCTGTTTTGCCTACCACAACTTCGTTCGATCATATTTTCTTCATACGAGCTCCGTTTGACCCGATTCTTTGAGCGTTGCGAAGGTCTCTCGGTCCTCTTTCCACCCATGCAATTTCTCCATTAATATGAATACATCAAATATCCTCAATTTGCACTCAAAATTGGCATCAACCTACAAATTAAATACTCAAAGCACCAAATCAAATAATTAAATGCAATTAGTCAATTAATTGTGAATTAACATAAAAATAATATCAAATTGAGACAATTAAGCACCCAATAATCATGTAATTTTCACACTAATCAACTTAGGGTGTCGTCTCTAAACTATCTTACGTGTTTATTTGATATATTAAACCTAGGCTTATCCAAAGACGGTTGATATGTGATTTTATGCTAGATAGCTCCTATTATCCCTCATTAATTGAAACCCCGATCATGTGTGATTCGTAATTAAGGATTCCTTGGTGATTTGCACCCGAACACATTTTCTCGTATTTGATATCTCTACGGTAATTTGCTAGTTGATTATTCTTAGTTGTTTAATTTAGATTTAATTTTGCATACTCGAGCTCGACTCTATAATACCATGCCAACTCTTAGCTTTAGGGATCCTTGCTCGACTTAGTTCCTTTGAGTTCGATAACTTGGTTGTGTCTTAAATATACTTACTCAAAAAAGCCGCAATCAAAATGGCGCCGTTGCGGAAACTAATTAGAGTGCTAATAGGGACTTAGAGTTTGTTGAGTGGTGTTAGTAGTGTCATTTTTTGTTTTATTTTTATTTTTGTTTTGGTTTGTTGTTTTTGGGAATTTGATACTTGCTCTTTTTGTAGGTGTACACTCATTTGTTCTTAAAGGGGTTAAATTTCTTAATTGAAATTGAACCTCGATCTTAGCCTACTAAGATGCAAGGAAGAGCTTAATTGCAAAGATGGATGGATATAACCAATACTCGTAGAATTCATACTATTACCAAAATAGTATGGTTTATCCTCCATACTATGAAGGATATGGCTACAATAATGGGAGAAGCCATGAGTATGAATATCAAATTCCACAAGCTTCCTCTCATTATGAAAGGGAAATCCATGAGGTGAGGGCTACCTTGAAGGAGATGCTTAGGATATTGATGAAGAGAATTGAGGAAGAGAATTGAGGAAGATGACTCAAGATTTGAAGAAACGATCCCTGTGATGAGAGCATCTATGAGGCAAAGGAAATAGTTGATGTCTTGATACATGAGAATAGGAGATCACCCAAGTTCAATTAAGCTGTTCTAATAAGTCATCTCACATCTTTCCTATTCAAAGTCAAGCACATAACCATCATGGAGAACCATCAAGAAGAAGGGGGTCCAAGCAAGAAGGATGAAATGGACGATTTCTGGTCAAAAGCGATGAAGAGGAATGTCAATTGATTGACATGAGCAACATTGAAGAAGAAAATCTAGAAGCATTGAATGAGCAATCAAGAACGAAATGAGCATTTCTAAACCTCTTAAATCTTCAATTTGTACTTTAATTGAAATTGATGCTTCTAATGATTTTATTTTACCTCTTGTGAACTTTGACTATAGGAAGGAATTGATAAAGTGCTTGGGCATCCTTGGAAAAAAGGAATGGAAAAGGAGGATGTTGAGAGAGCAAAGGGGACAACCATTGACAATGTCCATATATATATGTGGTTGTCCTACCAATCATGAGCGCCTCCATGATCTTGAAGCTCAAAGGAGAAAATATTGTGGCAAGGAGGACCAATATCCGTGGCCATTTCGATAGGGAAGTATGAACTCATTGAGTTCCGTCCGGCAATGGACGTTAAAAATAGCGCTAGATGGGAGACAATCCATCATTTACTTGCTTTATTTTATTTTTATTTTTTAGTTTTTATTGCTTTCAATAAGTGTGTTGTGTGTTGCGTTTTAGGTGGTCGAGGTGTACAAGTGAGGTTTGATGAGGTTTACAAGCTTGAAGGAGAGAGGGTACTTAAAGACCATTAGGTACAACACCTTCTCCAGACTTGGACGTGTCTAAGTTTGGGGGAGGTGTGCCTCTTTCGTGTTTTTCATTTCTTAGTAGTAGGTAATTGTGTGCAACTCAACTAGCTAACTATCTTACCAAACTTTTAATTGCTTGGCAATGAAAAAGTTTGGGGGTGTGTTAGTTTAGCAATTTTCGTTGCACCAATTTGCCTCTCATTAGCATGAGAAAATTTTTGTGAGGTTGGAGCTTATTAGTGGATTAATTGCATATCTTTGAGTTTATCATTTTCGATGTGTATTTTGTGATGGAAAATTGAGTAAGGTGACCTTGATTGTGGACTTGTTATGTGCTTAATTGGTGATCTTGTGATTGGAATTGGATGATAAGTTGAGTTAAAGGGTGATTTAGTCATTGTAATATGTGTTTATGTATAAACTTGGCTTAGGGGAGCATTTTGTCTACCTTGATAACCTTGTGAGATTTGAGCCTTGACTTGCATAATTTGAGTCTTGTTTCCTTGATGTGTGTATCAATCATGCTTGTGTGCTCTAGAACTTGCCACTTTTCTTAATTAGAAGCTACTTAGGTGTGAAGTTTTGGAATGTGATACAAGGTCATCTTTGAATTGAATTAGTCACTTGGCCAAATTTATCCTACCAAATGATATTATTCCGTAGTTAGCCACTTTGAGCTTATTTAGACTTATTTCTTTGGCAAACCTACGAATTTAGCTTTTTATCTTTTATGAGCCTAATTGTCCCAAATAATTAGTGGAGCGTAATGCTTTTAAAGAGGTTAATTTGTGCTTTGAAAGAAGAGTGGTGGGAAAAATTTGAGTTGTGAAAAGAAAAGAAATGAGAAAAATCTCTTGTGCATTTTGTGGTTGAAAGAATGAAAGGAAAAAAGGGTTCTATGACTATTGAGTGAGAAGAAGGAATTGAAAAGAAAATGAGTACATTATGTGAGTTGAGTATTGTGGGTGCAACCCGTACAATTGCACTTTCTCTTGAGAGTAAGAGATGTTCCTAGGCGTCTTGACCTCTCGCTCCCACTAGTTTACGAGTCACTTATCCAAATCTTTCACCCTCACCAAAGAGCCTACATTACAACTGAATATCAAGACCTTGTTGATTCCTTGATTGATCACTTTTGTGTGGTAGAAAATGTAGACTTGTGGCAAGCCTATGGTAGTGCCCTTGTTTGATTTGATTGATTGATTGATTGAGTGTATACATGCCTTATACACTTTCGAGTGATGAGAGTGAAACACATATCTTGTGAGCATTGGTAGACAATTTGTTCAATTTTGCTATTGTTGAAGCACAACGCATGTGATGGTGATTAGTTACTCTTTGGATTGATGATTCATTTGAGGAAGATTGCTTGATTGCATGATTGTGTTGATAAGTCCATGTATTGAGTGAGCTAATGCAATTTTTCCCTTGATCTTTAATTTCGTTGCTCAGACGAGCAACACCTTAAGTTTGGGGGTATTTGATTGGAGTGTATTGCTGCATGTTTTTGGGGCCTATTTTAGTGCAAAAAGTGATTAAAAATGTTAGTTTTGTGCTTAAATGTATAGAGTATCACTATTTTGTCTAAAAAGTATCACTTGAGGTATTTCGTCCATTTTACAGGTAAATCGATGGAATTTGGCCAAACCGAGAGTACCGGCATTCTTATGATGAAGAGACGAACGAGATGGACGAAAACGGGGTCGGAGGCGGAGCCTCGCTCGTAATAAAATCCTGGTCTCGAGCACAAGTCGAGGAGAAGATCCTCGAGTCGAGGGATTGACCGGAAATTGAGAGTTCGAAAATTACGAAGCCTCGACTCGAGGGCTGAACCTCGAGTCGAGGACGGCGGCAAAATGAGATCCTCGAGTCGAGGGCTGAGCCTCGACTCGAGGAGCGAGATTTTTCAGATCGTCTATTTAAGGCAGCAGTAAGCAGGCGTGAGGGGGAGTAGATGAGAATTAGGGCTGCAACTTAGATTAGGGTTTTCAATTATTCTTTCCACACATTCACACATAGATTAGGTGTTCTTAAATTTCAATTTTCAATTTCTTGCAAATTAGGGTTAGATTTTAATTGATTCAAGTATTCTCAACATTCAAGGTGATACCTATACCTTTTCTTTTAATTTTAGTGGATTATTTTCTTACATAATCATGTTCTCTTCTCCCTCAATTCTTTCAATTTTCATGGGTTTGTTACAATTCATGATGATTGGCTAAATTCCTTTTGTGTTTGTGTTTGATGATCCTTGGATGAATTAATTTTGATGATCATGTGATTGGGTGTTTCATTTATTGAGGTGATTAATTATTCTATTGTGATTTGCATGATTTAATTGCTAGATTATGTTTTGATCCTTTGTTAATTGATTTAATTTGCTCAAAGAGATTTGGTTTATTAAATTGATGCTTAGGTGTTAGGCTTGGTTTGGTGATTGAATTCAATATTGGATTAACGCAAGGAAACTTGGTTAATTTTCATTAGAACCTACATTAGGATACGTTAATTGCTTGATTCTATTTCTTGTGATTAAGTGAGGCGACTTAGGGTGTCGTCTCTAAACTATCTTACGTGTTTATTTGATATATTAAACCTAAGCTTATCCAAGACGGTTGATATGTGATTTTATGCTAGATAGCTCCTATTATCCTTCATTAATTGAAACCCCGATCATGTGTGATTCGTAATTAAGGATTCCTTGGTGATTTGCACCCGAACACATTTTTCTTGTATTTGATATCTCTCGGTAATTTGCTAGTTGATTATTCTTAGTTGTTTAATTTAGATTTAATTTTGCATACTCGAGCTCGACTCTATAATACCATGCCAACTCTTAGCTTTAGGGATCCTTGCTCGACTTAGTTCCTTTGGGTTCGATAATTTGGTTGTATCTTAAATATACTTACTCGAAAAAGCTGCAATCAATGATTGAGGAGAACCATTATAGGATGAGAAAATGTTAATCAAAATTGGGTAATTTATTTAGGAGAGAAAGTTATGATGTTGATCTTTTTTTTTTTGTTCTCATTAACCGCATAGTTGTCCTATACTCATTCTCATATCTTTATTATATAAAAAAACTAAAGGAGCTCCGCGTATTATGCGGTATTTTCGTTAAATAAACTTTACAATATAATATATTATATATAATATTTTCAAATAATATATATATACATATATATATATATATATTAAAATAATGTATATGTATAAAAAAATTGTAATTATAATATTAAATTTAAATAATGGTAATATTAATTGTATGACAATTCATGCTAGGGATTAGAATTATTATAATTATGTGAAAGAATTTACGATAAGATTTATTTCAAATTTATTTTACAATTAATAAAAAAAAAGATGATTAATAGAATTTTTTTATATAATTGATGCATAAATATTACTCCAAATAATATATATATATATATATATATATCGTATATTTACAATAAATATCATATATGATTATATTAAGTTTTTTTTTTTTTTTTATAAAAGTTGATACAACCACAATTTTTCTTACATACATTTATAGGCTTAAGTTAAATATAATTTTATGTTTAAAAATTATCATATGATAATAATTTTTAAAGATAAAATAGATATTTAAAATATTTAAAGATTTATATATTAACTTATTTATTAAAAAGTATACATATTGTGCAAGAAGTCTAAGGTTCAAACTTCCTTAGAAATATATTTTTAATTAATTTCTATATTAAAATGTCACATAGGTGTCATATATTAATTATAAATCAATAGGAAAATGACACATAGATTATTAACATATATATGCATTTAATAAGAATGTGACACCTCATTCAAATTAACCTCATGACGACACCTAAGCAAAAACAAACTCCTAATTAGTAATATAGGGATGTAAAAGGGAGAGTATAATTTTAAATATTATATTTTTTTATGTTGTTTAACTTTTAAGTAAATAAATAGCGAATCAATACACGATAATTTACATGTGTCATACAAAATTAACTTTAACTCAAAGTAATTTACATATACTCGATAAATTAAAATTGAATACAATTAAAAATATATCAATCATAATTTTTAAAATAATTGGTCGTCCATCATATCTTTATAAATATATACCGATCATTAATTTTAAAATATGAATCTTCAAAAAAAAAAAAACATCAAATAAAAATAAAAAAACAAACAAAGAAATTAAAATCAACTCCTCATATAAAATATGCATCTAGTCTAGTAAAAAAATACCGATCAAAATCTTCAAAATATGAATCTGCAAAAAGATCATAATTTTCAAAATATGAAGATTGGACAATTTATGATACAGCATTTAATTTGGACGACATATTTTGTATTTCAATATTCACATACTATAAGGGTAAATTAATAGATCACATCAGTTTTTGACAAAGCCTATTGTAAACAAGGGTTAAAATTTGATCATTTATTAAAGGGTATCGATTGTAATAAGCGAACGGTATTACCTACATTACTAAAAGGTTTCATCGTGATAATCGAAAAGTATGTTCTATATTGTTAAAAAGTATCGATCGTGATAATCTGGAGATTATTACATATATTATTAAAGAGTATCGGTCATGATATGAGAAGAGTATTACCTATATTACTAAAAGGTATTAATCGGGATAACTGAAAAGTAAATTGATCTATTTTTTCAATTTGTATTAAGTTTCACCGTGAAACTTGGTTCACAAGAGACACACTCTCATTTTTTTTTATTATTTGTTGAGTTTGAATTAGATTTGGTCACATAACTTTGACAAAATATATTTAATCCCAAAATTAAATTTTTAGCTAATTTAGTCCCAATTTTTCGACATGTTTTAAATTACGTCCCATTTTTGCCGGAAAATGCAAAACGACGTCGTTTTATGTTACGTGCACGACATGTGTGAATGATTTCCAACAAGCTTGTGCATACGTGTCATCCACATGTTAAAAGTTTTGTTTAAATGACATGTGTCATCCACATGTATAAAGCTTTTAAAAAATTAAAAGAAATAAATAAATTATATAATAGGTGGATGCCACGTATACACGATCGCCGAAAATCGTTCACACGTGTCGTGCACGTGACATAAAACAATGTCGTTTAGCTCACGTCGGAAAAATTGGGACTAAATTAGCTAAAAAATTAATTTTGGAACTAAATGTATTCTCGAGAAAGTTATGGGATCAAATCTAATTCAAACTCATTATTTGTATCACACACTAATTACTTGGTTAATATTACGAAACTTAATATTATGGTTTTAAAATTTCTGGATTTTATCAATCTGATTATGAAAAAACTAATCAATTTTAATCTACGAAACATGAATATGCAAAAAAAAAAAAAAAAAAAAAAGAAAGAAAGAAAGAAAATTAAAGCATATGAATTTGCAAAAACATTGATTTTCAAAAAAAAATGAAACATAAAGCAACGAAAATACCGATCATAATTTTTAAAATATGAATCTCGCAAACACAATCAAAAAAGAAGAAAAAGGAGATTAGCACATTAGATCATATGAAATAGATTAAATCATAAATAAATAAATAAAGATTAGAACGATACAACATATGAATTAATACACATCCGCAAAAAAGAATCAATAAAAGAGGTTAGAAAGATGAATAAGAAAATCGAGAAGGAGAAATAAAAAAAAAAAAAAAGGAAACCAGGATTTGTGTTGAGAAATAAATGAGAGGTATCAAATATTTATAGACTAATATGTAAATTGATGGATGATTGAGATTAAAATTTATAAATCCATGGTTGAGATTAATATTTAAAATTTAAATGAATGGGAAGAGAGAAATTTTGAAATAGAAGTATGTGATTTTGCTACATAAGCTTTTTTAAATTTAACTTTATAAGATTATATATAGATATATATATGAAGTTGTATAATATAGAAGTACGTAAGAGAATAATTATTTGACTCCTAATTGCATAATGTATTTAATTTAATATTTACACGTGTAATATGATATTGCATTGTTGTTCCATAACTGTTTGTATATTGTTTAATTTGTTCGTTTTACAATTACTTGCACACTTATAAATGAAAACACATTTTTATTGTTAACACTCTCGCAATTCACATTTATTTACACTAATGTCATTAATTTTTAAAACTCAATAACTAATCTCTTCTTTTATCTAAACAAATTGATTAATAAACAAATTTATATGGAGGGGAATTGAACATTAAATAACATTTGAAAGTCTGTTAATTGTCAAATAGTAGAGAGAGTGATTTTAAAAAACAAGAGGCGTGTAAATTAAGTGTAAAGACGGCAGGGACTTAATAAATGGCGTGAGAAGACACAAGTACAAGAAAAGAAAGTAAGAAATAAAATGCCCCTATTACCAGTAGCTAGCTAGCTATATAAGTAGGAGTATTATACATGCAATTCCACTGCGCTCTGCTCTGCAACACTAACCACCTCTGCACAGAAATGGCGGATGGCATCACTCTGAAAAAGCAGAATCCTCCGTCAAAGTTGTCCTCTCTCGTCAACTTGTACCGTAAATTCTGCACTTCTCAAGCTTTAGGAGGTCACCAAAATCCACTCAGGCGGGAGAGAAGAAGCTTTAGCCTGATCGCCACTGATAATGGCGGTTACACACTTAACTCTCCGCCAACTTACGCTTTCTGGCTCCATTCGTCCTTTAATGACGTAAACCTGTGATGATTTTGTTTCCGTTTTCATAGTTTATCTATAACTAAGTAGAAATTAAAAATTAATTATTAATTGAAGCGTATGAATAACACATACTGATGTAATATATATTACAAAACTTGTCCTGGACCTTTAGAATTTTGTCTGCAGGATCAGTGTTAATTTATTGATCTCTCGTGTTGACAGGAGCCTGAAGCTAGACGAGTACGGATGGTAGGGCTTTCTATACGGATGTTAGAGGCCGGTGTACATATGTTAGAACGAGAAGGTGATCGCCTCCGTGATGATATATACCGGATGGAGTTAAAGGTTAATATAACTGTCTTAAAATGCTATATATTTTGGTCCGTCCTCAATTATAAAATAACTGCATTTGCTGTACCAGATCTCACCTCACAATTATATGTTCCTAGATGTAATAGAATATAGCTGTGGATTTTTAGTAATATAATGTGGGCAACTAATTAGACGTAATCTCTGAATGTGTTTGTGTTGCTGAAACAAGCATTCATTATATATATATATATATTTAGTCACTGCTCTACATCCATCGATCTGCTGTCTTTTGATTTACTTTATTTGCAGGTGGGGCAAGGTTTTCTCTCTTCTGCCATCACAAAAGTTGTGCGGATGAAATACAACCTAACAGCTGACGATGAGACAAGACAAATTATAGGGGATCTGCAAAATGAACTACTGATGAGACATGAACAGGTGCAGGCTGTTGAACAACTTATGAAAGATTTATGTAAGTAAGATGACTTGTGCTCTGGAAAATTCTTTTAAAGATGCTTTTGAAACTTCTTTTTCTACAATGAAATCGGTTCTTGAGAGGCTTCTTTTGCTGATGTGAAACTCGATCAACATATTCACAGAGTTGAGCATCAATTATTGAAGAAATACATTTGGCCTGTACAAAAATTCAAAGCAATCAGATGCATCATCACCTAACCTAATGATGTTTGTTATACAATCTGCACTTGAAACGATTCTGTTATTTCTAATTTGGAATATTAATTCTATATTAATGCTGGATAGCTGATGCTGGGCCCGGCACTCATGTTGACGTGGCCATTGCTATGCTGATTATGAAGCTAGAAGATCAAATAGTAGAACTTGAAAATCGTGAGGAGACGTAAGTGGGAATACTATTTGTATTAATTAATTATTATTCTATAACTTTCGGTTTCACTTAAACCATGGATGAAAAACAGATACAGGGCAGTTTTCGAGGAAACAATATCTTATATCAGAAGGGCGTACTTTGAACTCTTTGGTTACGAGGTATCTTAAACCGAAATTAATTTTTCATCTTTTAGTTCCAAGCAAGCACCAATGGACTAGGCCGGGAATGATTGATGCCATTAATTAGTCGTTTTGGTAATATCATGCTTGCACCAATCTGATGATCTTTTCAATGTGCTTCAGATTGCAATGCAAGACCATGTTAGCTCAGATGGGATCCCTGTCTCTAGATTTGTTCTCCATTCTGTTTATTCCAAGTGGGAAGATGATATCCTTCAATTTGAATACGACTTTGGGAAATTGCATATTCTGGTAATATTACCATCTGCTAAATGCCTGCATATAACACGGAACTAAAATGTGTTTATTTTTCTTTTGTTTTCATTAATGGCAGGAAAATGATTACACTTCACAACCCGAGATATCTCAAGAGGTGTGAGATTTAAGAGTCTTGTTGCTTTCTTTGTTTCTGATTTATATATTGCGCTGATATTTTAGTAATATTTGCCTATATGAAGCGTATCTGTGTATCTCATTTTAGTTTGATCTATTTGTGCTTCCACAATCCAAGTTAAAAGCAGAGTAGGGAGATTTTGATATCGTAATTAGTAGTAGTATTTCTGTAAAACATTTTACAATCTCAAATGGATTTTTGCTACAGGTTGAATACTTTATCCGGGAGATGAATGCAATTCCTGCCTTCACCGCATGTATCACAAATGAAATTGTTCTCGCCTACTACTCACACATCATAGGAAAACACATGTTCATGTTTTGCCATTTACCCAAGCCTAGCTACTATCTCCATATCAAAATTGTCATTTCCTCTAGTTTTCATTCACTCGTCAGTTTCTGTTACAAATAAATGCATGCTTATATGAAACACAGTACTGTGTACTCAATATATACTCATTTGGAAAATATGTGTACACATTTTGTGAGGTGTTTACATGTGACACAGTCTTTCTTTCTTTCTCGGATACTATATCTGTTTGGTAATAACCATCGACGGAGCCAGGTAGGGTCCAAAGGCCACTTGCCCCCTATAAATGAATACGTATTACATCATATTCATTTTATGCTCACAAATTGTGCGATGTATGGGTAATATACTATTTAAACTAACACTTTCATCTTTCCTCTACATGTATATAACACAATAATCTATCAAAAATAAAAATATTATTTTCTCAACAACATTACATTCAAAAATAAAATCCCTCACATTTTGTCATTTTTTCATTCAAATCCTTAAATTGCAATAAGTTTTTCAGTTTCAAGTACGTTTTCAATATAGATTTAAAAGTTAAAGATTTTAACTACGTCTGGGCCGTACTAAGCCACAAGTAATGTCAATAATTGTAATATATTCATATATTTATAGCTAATTAATCCTCGATAGAGTAATTTAGAGAGAGAAAATGAATACGATCCGAGGATTGTACTTATTTTCTCCCTCTTCGGTTCTCTTCATGTATGTACCGTGTACTTAAAACAATTGATCGAATTCCTTATGATCAAACAAATGGAACAAGTTCCTGCTATTTGCTAATGGTAAGAGAGAGGTCTAATATTAGGTTATTTTCCTTCAAACATATTTTTCTAACCTTTCCAAAAATGTATCAAATGAAATGAACTATAATTAGGTGAAACTAGGTTATAGCAATAAAATCAGGATATTTCTTATCTTAATTCTTACCCTTAGGCAACCAGCGGCGGACCCACATGAGGGCAAGGGATACTGATGGGTTGTGTTTTTGATCCAAGAGTTTTATGGTTCAAATATGAACAAAAGAAGTTTTGCTTTCCCTTTGTATAAGGGTGTTTTTCTTTTCATTTCCAAATTTGGTAATTAATTAACCATTATGATGTATAGTTTATTGGTGTCCACCATTTACCTATGTTTTAAACTCAAGTACTAACCATATTACAAGGCCCAATTATATACATCTTCAATTAATTTTATTGAATTTAAAATTGTATCTTTTAAATAAGTCTCCTCGGGAATCGTGGGCTCAAAAATGTGTACAATAGGGCAAGACGAGTTACGATCAAAATGGCGGCCCAACGAGTTAATAAGAGGTTGTTTGGTTTAAGGGAATAGGTGGGATGAATATTTTAATCTCGAGTAGCAAGTTGTTTGCTTTGTGAGATTTTGGCCCGAGACTCTATCCCGGCCGGAAAGAAAACCTCGCACTTATCAATGCCATTGTTGGATGGATTTTTCCGGTGCTTTTGGCAGGATTTGCTTATCCCTCTTTCATAATGTCTTTAATGTCCCTCAAATTTAACACAAAATGACTTAATTATCCTCAATACTAAATTTAATCCTCATAATAAGAAAGGGTATTATTGACAATTACAATATTTATCGCGTGTATCCTACAATACAAACACAATAAATCATTTATCAAGAAAAATGTAGTCCTGCGGTCAAATATATGTATTTTCTCAAACAAAATAATTCAAATAGTATAATCGCACTAAATCTTATCACAACTAATACATCCCCTCTTGTGAAGCAAACCCAAATCATGAACAGAACGTTGGCTAAACTTTACTTTGCATTGTTGGTTATTGCTAGAGTATCGCCAGAATACGTTCTCTAGATTTGCGGTTCTCATCGTCTCCACATCACACAAGTCACACAAAATAATTATCAATATATTCTTACTCACGGTTAAATTAACAAGTCACACAAAATAAATATCAATATGTTCTTACTCATTGTTAAATTAATTGGAGTGAGTCCGGTGCGATCCCACAAATTGAACGCACTCAATATGTGAAGTAGACTAGGTGCAACCCTAATGAGGTTACATCTTAGAAGTCTAAAATCAATTAGTGATAGGAGGAGTAGCTCACTAGATTTATAAACTAATATAACATCTTTCAATAATTCGATGTGATATAAATCACATGTGTAATTTACTAATCAAAAAAAAAAAAAAATCAAATGTGTAATTTACTATTTTCTCAATGTACCACCCTCACATGTGAGTCCTCGTTATCAATCATGCTTTGTCATTTCGTCAATCCATCTGGATTGAGCATGAATACCATATAAGAATTTCATTTCATCCGAAAATTCGAATTTATAAAAAAATCAATCTATTTATATCATCATCCTAATAGTCGGATTATACGAAATTCCCTTGTTTAAGGTAATTTTCGCCAACGAAATATTTCAACGTATACAAAATATAGCCGTTGGAAACCCTAATCCCACAATATAAAATATACCGAAATTACTTTTTTTTTTATTTCACTCAAGAAACGACTCTCTCTCTCTCTCTCAATCCCTCGCTCTCACGCTTGAATCTTGAATCTTGAATCATTTCTTTCTCCTTTTGTTGTTGTTTGCAGGCTTCTTTCTCCTTTGTTGTTGTTTTTTTTTTTTTTTGCGCCAACGATGGTGACTCAATCAGGATTCCCGCTTCAAAAGCAGTTTTTGCAGAAGAGAAATCCGCGGGAAAACGTAAGATAATTTTGTGACTGCATATGTTCAATTGTGTTGTTTATTTATTTTTTCAAGAAACCGTGTTTCCACTAATGCATAAATTATAATGGTATAATGTCACAGAAAAAAGGGGTGTTGTTTTTGTATTAGATTGTGATACTACTGTTTGAATTTTCTTTTGGGGAATATGTGAATTTTGTGTTGCTAAACTATTTAGATTCAGATCTCCAAATATGCTATGAGTTCACAAATTTTCCGGTTTATTAAATTAGTTATGTGTGGTGGTGTCTGTAGTTCTCGTTAATATAGTTTTTATGTACTTGTTGATTTCTTCTACTATGCATTTCAATCAATTTTTTTTTTTTTTTGTTAGGATGTTATGATATATCGATATATCTCAATTCTGTTTAAGAGTTTTCGATTCTCTTAAGAATATAATGTTTTTTGAATTTGGTTTCTATATCTCAGTTATAAGTTCATTATGATCTGATGTATATGCATAATATGTCTCTAGTTAGTGAACATAGATTTTTCTTTGTTGCCTTGATGATTCCTCCTTTTCTATGCATTTCAATGGTTTATGATATTATGTCTCTAGTTAGCCATTTTTCAGAGATTTGATTATAGATTTGTACTTGTTGACTTGGTGATTCTTCTATTGTGCTGCCTATCAATAATATGTTTGACCATTGGTTGTCTACAGTTCATGCCTAATATATCAACAATCGATTTTAAATATGCACATTACATGCTTATAGGTTGGCTCTTCTCCGTCTATGGAGACGTACAGGAAGCTTCTTGCGGAAACCTCCAACATGATTAGGACCTGGATTCTGGCCAATAATAATCCAGTGGAGAAGGACATTCCAACATGTCACCACATTCCCCAGGTTGATGTTGTTTCGTTTTGAAGGTTTTTAGGAGAGAAACGTAAACACTGTGTTGAGTTTCATAGTCATTTATATGGAATGTTGTTTGAATTATTGAGACGATTTGATATCTACGTGACAGACTTCGGAGAGGACATTAAACGATGCCCCTGACCTTCTAGACGACTACTGTTTGAATTTACTTGATTGGGGCAGCAGGAACGTTCTTTCCATTGCGGTTGGGAACACCGTATATTTGTGGGATGCTTCGGATGGGAGTTCATCGGAGCTTGTTACTATAGACCAAGAGATGGGTCCCGTGACCAGTGTCAAATTTGCTCCTGATGGGAAGCATATTGCTATTGGTCTGAACAACTCTGAAGTCCAGCTATGGGACTCCACAGCTAATAGATTGGTTAGTTTCTTTATATTAAAATTTATAACATCAAATTCTCCACACCCATTTTGAACTATTATTATGATTTGAAGCTTAATGTGGTCATATCCTGGCAATTGTTTGTTTCTCCATGCAGCTAAGAACATTGAGAGGTGGCCACATATCCCGAGTTGGCGCCTTGGACTGGAACAATCACATATTGAGTACAGGAGGAATGGATGGTCAGATCATTAACAATGATGTGAGAGTGAGGTCACACATAGTAGGAGTTTATCGTGGCCATCAACAAGAAGTTTGCAGGCTTAAATGGTCAGCCTTGGGCCTTCACTTGGCTAGTGGTGGAAATGATAATCTTCTCCATATATGGGACCGATCCATGATTTCGTCCAATTCTCCGACCCAGTGGCTTCACAGGCTTGAGGACCACACCTCTGCTGTTAAAGCACTGGCGTGGTGCCCTTTACAGTACAACTTATTAGCCTCGGGTGGAGGTAGAGGTGATCAGTGCATTAAGTTCTGGAACGGTGTAACCGGTGTTTGCTTGCAATCAGTGGATACAGGCTCACAGGTCTGCGATCTTCTATGGAACAAAAACAAGCGCGAACTGGTTGGCTCTCATGGTTTTACTCAGGATCAACTCTCTCTCTGGAAATTTCCTAAATTGGTGAAAGCCACTATCTATGCGCCTCCTCGAGTTCTTTATATGGCTCTGGTACTGATCATATCACATGAAAACTCGAGTCTTGCATCTGTGTTGGACATTTTTCATGATACGTTTGTTCTTCTCATCTACAGAGTCCAGATGGATGCACGGTTGCATCTTCAGCAGGGGATAAAACGATAAGGTTTTCGAATGTTTTTGGGACGCCTGAAGTAGCTGAGAAGACAGCTGCAGAGCCGTTCGCTCACTTCAATCGTATTCGATAAGCCTCATGAGTCGAAGACAGCAGCTGCAGAAACCTTTCTTCTTTCATGTAAAGTTTTTCTTTCTGTTTATATGAAGTTTTGCGAGTTTAAATTTGATTTTCAGGGGCTGTTTTTGAAGTGTAAATTTTGTATAATGATGAAGCCTTCACAAATAGTGACAAATTTCGGTTATGTTGTATACTGCTTTTCTTTTCCAATTTTTAAAATAAATTTATATTTATCTGTAATTTATTATAATTATTCTGAAATAATTCTGCTCTTGATGATGAAAGAAATTGTCAAATTGTAATTTTCATGGATATCATTGATTTCTATGAACTATCAAGCAAGGGTTGGATTTTATGGCTGCATGTACCTTAGTTTCGCTTATACACTTTCCTATACTCATGTAGTGGCTGGCGAATCTACAATTTCATATTTGAGGATATAAAAAATAGTTAATAAAAATGTTATTTAATATTTAGAAGCCATATAACTCGAAGCCAAGTTATAAAAAGTGTATATATGACATTCAAATTAAATTACAATTACTAATTTTTTTAAACAAAAAAAAAAATAGCAGTCCTAAGTATTTTAGATATTTTAGACGGGGAGATTAAAATACAGCACATTATTGAACACATTCAATCCACTCGTTTCACTATATGGGATCTTTTACTCCAAAAATAAAGAAAATACCAGAAAAAAAATAAGATCATTTACAAACGGGGAAAAATTTATGAGGTTCCGATTCAAACAGCCAGTACCACTGTCGCTGCTCCGGCCGCTGCAAGCGTCGGCACCGTCGTTTCGTTCAGTGTCACAACAGTAATTTTACACATCCTTGCACGCTATTACTTTCTGCTATATGGTGTAATTTTAACAAAAAATTGAACACGATTGTTTGTTACTTGCAGTTCATCATTTGGGATTGCATTTGATATAGATGGTGTGATACTTCGTGGTGCAACTCCGATTGGGAATTCACGGGTAGCATTGAGAAGATTGTATGATGATTCTGGTACTCATTAATTCTAACGAGAATTTGTAAAATTGATTGGTTCCTTTCTGAGTAAGATTATGGGTTCGGAAATCTGAGAAAATCTGTTGGTTTATGTATGTGTTCTTGAATGATGCTTTTGATTTTAAATTCATGCTAGTATACAAGTACGCCCGTAGATTCTAGACAAATTCTTGTATGCACCCATTGCACAACTGATGTCTCTTTTTAAAAGGTTTTACTTGTTACTTAGCAGTATTATTTAATTTCACTAAACAGTATTAGCTGTTTCGATTGAGCAATAGTAGCTTTTATTGAACAATATTAGTTAGTATTAGTTGTTTTCACTAAACATTATTAGTTGTTTATATTGAACAGTATTAGTTGTGCACCAGTTGCACGCACAAAAGTGTTACGCTAGATTCTAGATGACATTGCTATATACATTTTGGTTGGGAGTATATATTCAATCTGAAGGGCTTCTTGTTTGTATTGTTTGAGCATTTGCTTGACATGCTATACTGATTTCCCTTTTGCTTGCAGGTGCTTTGAGGATTCCTTATTTATTTCTGACAAATGGTAGGTATTTGATGTTTTCGGTGAGTGCTTTTATTTGGAGCTTAGGTGTTCACTGTTCACTTGGCTTATGTAGGAGGAAGATTGGGATTCTTTTTAGTATGGTTGTTAGTTATAGTAGCCTACAGATAGAAAACTGCATTGCATATTGATCGCGTTCAGGATTATTCAGCACACCCTTTTTGTGATGTTCATGCTTTATGATTGAACTTTCAATTGCCAATTTTTGAATTTGTGAGAAAATATTGTCATGTATACAAGACCTCTGCTCTTAGGCACAGCAGGGGAAGTAAAAACGTGGAGGAATTAATATGATTATCGTTTGGTCCTAGGTGGTGGTATCCCAGAGTCCAGAAGAGCCCTTGACTTGAGTCATCTTCTTGGAGTGAAGATTTTACCTTCTCAGGTACACTTTATTACTTCCACGAGGGGTTCAAGTATCTCTTCTCGTTAATAAGTTATGTATCTGTGCTTTGGATGTAGGTATTGCACGGTCACTCGCCCTTCAAGACTTTGCTGAAAAGGTATATTCGTCTTGTTATAAACTTTCTTCACACCCTGCTGTAATTTTGCGTCAACTTTCCAGTTCAATCATATCTGCACGTGTCTAGATCTATTTTCTGGCAAGTTGGCTTAGGAATTCATCTTCATAGCAGTATAACTATAAATTAAGAAACGCAGTTTTGATGTCATCTGTTTAATGATCAGTGATTAAATTTTTGTTATCCATTTCTGTCAAAAAGACTATAAATTGAAATTTGAGTCAAATATGGCAACAGTATAAGATACTACAGTTCCCATACGAGTTTACCGCTTTTCTTACCTCATGTTTATTGGCAACGGATATACTATTCTCATTATGAGTCATGAATTCAATTTTCTAGTAGCCTTATTTTTGTAGATATGAAAATGAATTCATTGTCGCTACTGGAAAAGGTGAACCTGCTGTTGTGATGTCTGAATATGGCTTTAAGTAAGTTCTGACTTTTTGATAATCTCCTTCCCCCAGTTGAAACTGAATCTTCCATATGCGCGTTAATCTTCCTTCAGGAAGGTTCTCTCCCCTAGAAGAGTTTGCATCACACTTCAATAACATTGATCCTGTAGCACAATACAAGAGGTGGACACCGATAAATGAACCAAAACAATCAGAAGTTTCTGAGAACATATTCTGTAACGATTACTCGCCAAAAGTTAAAGCTGCATTTGTTGTAAGTGATCCAGTTGACTGGGGGAGGGATATTCAGGTAATTTTCGTTTAACTTATACGAGTGCTGCCACCCTGCCTATCTGCCGTAACTCAAGGTTCATGTTGAGACAATGGACGAAATTTAGGTTCTGTGCGATATTTTGACATCTGGAGGTATTCCTGGAGAGAAGAATGAGCATCAACCACCTCTATATTTCGCTGCTGATGATCTACAGTACCAGGTATGATGACAATAGTTCTTATTATGGCAAAGATCTTGGATCATAACGTCTCATGCTCATAGTCATAAAGAGTGTCTTATCAACAAAAAAAAGTCATAAAGAGTGTCTTAACATAGTTCTATTACAGGCTGCATTTCCTTCAGAACGCCTTGGCATGGGTGCATTCAGAATAGCTCTTGAGAGTGTCTTCAACAGGTATCTTCTTAAATTTTACTCTACTGTGCCCCTTTACTCTGTAGTCTGCATTTATCTACTAAATAAGTATGGAATTTTGCGGTCTCTCTTTTCAGAATTCATGACAAACCTTTAGAATATACGTCTTTTGGGAAGCCAAATCCATTTGTCTTCAGAAATGCCGAAACTATGTTAGGACATCTTCTGCAAACTTCTGCTCCTGGTAATTTCAGAATAGAAAATGCAGATTCTTGGTCACAATCTTTCAGAACCCTTTATATGATTGGCGACAATCCTTTGGTAGACATCAAAGGAGCACAACAGGTATCTTTCTCTCTCTCAATATGACTCTTTGTTTAAACATATCAAATACCACGTTGATGTGAACGTACTGCTCAATGTTTCTAAGACAACGTTATTTGTGATCCACAGGCAGGTTATCCGTGGTTTTCAATTTTGACACGGACAGGTGTTTTCCGACAAAGGGAGAATCACTCTCAGTATCCAGCTGATTTAGTAAGCCTAATAATGCTTTCTTTTCCTCTTAACAGCCAACTAACATCTCGATTTCCAACCCCCTCAATTTATAAGCTTTCATGTTCCACCTACTACTCAATCAACGAACTAGACATTGAGTTTATAATGTCTATCGATTATGTAGGTCGTTGATTCTGTGGAAGAGGCAGTGGAGTTCATACTGAATCGAGAGGATGCTTCGTAGCAAATACGAGAGCGTCTAAAATTGATTGAGTAACTGCAATAGGGATACAGAACTGGGTAAAATCTCTTGGTTTTCCAGCCAACCCTACATAGGCCACTTTTCTGGTCCATGTAATGTCTGTAATTCTTTGATTCCTTCACATTTATTCTCAACAGCAGAGCTTCGGATTAGATTAATAAGAATCCATAAGTTGCAATCGAAGCTTTGCTGTTCAAGGATTGAGTATCCAACATCCACTTGATTTTTTCCATTTTTTCATAGAGTTGGGCTTCTGTGAGGTGAGTGCATGTATGTACGGAGGACATTTTGACATGTTTAAAAGAATGGGTCAGAAGTTTAATGGATCACTTGGTCTCATATGCGATAACTCCACCCATGCACTCGGATCCGCCGCTGTCTTATTCATAAGCGCACTCGCTAATCTAGGTCTCTACAAGTCACCTCCTGAAGAACCCCTGATTCGACAGCCAATTCCAACAATTATATCCTCATACTCGGTGGCTCTGCCCTTTCTCTCGTCCCCATCCCTGTTCAGGTCGTCACTGCCGCTATCAAGAACAGAGTTCTCATTCTCCGGTATCGCAATTTCACCACAAACACGGAGAAAATTCGGAGCAGTTCGAGGGAGGTATGCACTTTTGTCTAGAGTGTCGGTAAAATAATGAGATTGGGGAGCTATGCAGTTGTAGCCATTTGTTCCACAGGGAGTGTTTGGATACTTGGAATTCATAATTTCCAGTTTATTGTGTTTCTTTTTAAGGCATAATGAAACTAGAAAACTACAAGGGATCAATCAATATTTGCTCTTAGTATTTTTATTATGACATTTGAGATGGCTTTTATGCTTTTAAACATATCCCTGTTACATTATAGGAAATAAAGTGGAGAATATGTCTTTCATATGATATCATGCTATGTATAAATATGTAAGGAAGTTGACAAGCTGTCTCTAGGAATAAATGCCAAACTCAACAAAGATGTCATAAAATTAAAAATTACAGACATATGCTATTAAAAAAAAAAAAAGAACTTCATTAATTAAAAAAATTTAAAAAAAAAAACTTCATCAATGTTTTATTATATGATGTATATTTTTTTTTAAAAAATATATATCATCTTGTATTACTTTAGATTTAGTGTTTTTTTTTCTTTTTAAATTAGATAACTATTAATTTTTTTGGATTAAAGTCATACAATGCAAATAAATTTTAAAATCATATACAATAATAAAAATTAAAATTACAGATGTGCATCATTAATTAAAAATATTAATGACAAATTTTATTTTTACAAATTAATGAAGATATTTTTTATATTTATCATGTTAAATGATTTTAATTTAGACATTTGATTTTATAGGGCCTTGAATTGAGACAATAAAATTTAAATCAAATTTTAAATTGATAAAAAATAAAAATTAAATCTTGTGTTATGTCATTCATAAAATTAGTAGTTATATTGAGACTCAATCTAAAAATTAGGTCTTGATTTAAAAAATTTCCTTTTTCTTACACTTTCCGAATAAAACCCTTTTGTGCCCAGAAATATAACAACGAAAGATGATTTAGACGGCAAATTTATCAGGAATAAAAAACCCAGCAATTTCTAATAAAAGAAATACTAAAAAATTGTACTGATTTCGTATTGCAGAGATGGTATTATTGATTAAAAAATAAAAGACTTGGTTGAAACTAAAAAGACAGGTGCACAATGCACTACTATGTCTGATCAATTCATATTCGTAAACTTATTTCAAAATTTTATAGAGACAAAGTATGTGGTACGTTAAATTGTATCTTTTAGTTTAATAATAATATTATTTAATAAAAATATAATTAATACGATTTAAAAATGTAATTGAATTTTACTGTAATATTGTATACTTATTCTTTTAAAAAATAAAATATAAAGTTTTTCTCACAAGTAATTAAAATTATTATTCTCGTTTGGTTATGGAAATGAGAATAAATTTATGGGATGGGGGTTATTTTTTCAAAATTAGTTAAAAAAAAAAAAAAAAAAGAAGTTGGTTTATTGGACTAGTTACTGCAATTACCAAAATACCCCTATTACCACCTTACTGCAGATAAGGAACTCTAATCCATTGATCTGTTCTTCTCCACACTCTCAAATCCTCTCAATAATGGAGGCCACTCTCTTCACCCTCCCCTCCTCCCGCCTTCCTCCGCCCTCCTCCGCCACTTTCACCGCCCTCTCCCTCAAATCCCACTTCAGAAACCCTCCGCACCACCACCCTCCACCTCTCCAAATCCCCAATTCTCCCCAATATCCAAGCCGCCATAAGCCGCACCAAGAAAGAAGAGACAGTAGACAAAGTTAAACAAGAACTCGAAAACTGCTTCCTCGTCGCCGGCATTGGCTACAAGGGTTTAACCGTCCAACAATTTCAAGAACTCAGAACCCAACTCCCTGAAACCTCCAGACTCTTAGTCGCCAAGAATACCCTCGTCCTCAAAGCCATTGAAGGCACAAAATGGGAAGCTCTGAAACCGTGTATGAAGGGCATGAACGCCTGGCTTTTTGTCCACAGTGAGGAAATTCCGGCCGCTCTCAAGCCGTACAGGACTTTTCAGAAGGAGAAAAAGCTCGAACAGAATGACTTCACAGGCGCTGTTTTCGAAGGCAAATTTTATGGGCCGGAGGAGTTTAAGGCGTTGGAGAATTTACCGACAAGGGCAGAGATTTATTCCACTCTTTTGGGATCTTTGAAGGGCCCTGCCTCCGCTGTTATCGGAACGATTCAGGCTCCGGCGAGGGACTTGATTATGTTGCTGCAGGCTCATTGCAAGAAGCTGGAAGAGGAAGGCGGTGGCCAATAGTGGTGTTAATTAAGTTTCCAGACGATGGTATGTAATGTTTCTTGTTAATTTGATCGATTGTTTAAAGGGAAATTGTAGCATAGATATTTTGTATGATTCATGATGCAATTGCTGATAGATGCTGAAAGAGTTATATATAATTTATGAATGGCATAATGTAATTTTCTTGAACTGAAACTCAGGTCATCTTTTCTGTTGTTGTCTTGTAACTTATGCTGCCTGATCAGATTGGATATGTCTGATTTGCTTCAATTCAATCAGTTATACAAATTTTCGTAAGAAGCATCCTCCTATTTATGAACTCCATAGTATTAACAACTTGCACATTCGACAGACATTACTAACATGCACGATGGCTAGTTTTGTACGAGCTTTCTGAGCATCGTCTGTTGGCCATTTAGAGGAAAGAATAGCATAGAATTATGAGGCTTACTAAATCAGCTGGATACTGCTTGTGCCTATGTGGTTCTCCCTTTGTCATAAATCACTTGTCCTTTTCAAAATTGAAAACTACAGGTACCCTGCTGGTTGATCACGAATAAAGTTGTCTAGCTATTAAGTTTGTATAAGTTGGATCGCGATGAAAGATGCTGACGTGTTTTATGTTATATGGTTTATGCTTGGTGTGGTGTAATCTCCTTGAACCGACACTCAACTCGTCTTTCCTCTTGTTTTGATCATGAATTAGAATTGTCATATATCTTATGCCCCTGAAAAGATTGGGCATGTCTGAATTCTGATTTTGAGCTTAGAAAACTTTGATTCATTAATGCTGACTGTTGTCTGGTTTTCTTAGTTTCAAGTTGTTCTTTTGCTTCGTTACTGTTATTTGGGACATATACAATCTATTGCCATTTAAGATTCATGAAAGACATGTCAAGTAAAGCGCATGCATGTTCATCTGGTTTCTGAGAAAATTTTGTTACTGTATTCTCCATATGATGGCTACATTTTCCCGCCTATAGATTTCTATTGGTGATTAGCAGGCGTTCGTTTTGTAACCTGATGACAAGCTATCACGCCTTGGTTATCTGCTACACGGAATCGTATCCAGATAGAGGACGATCACCAGGATTTGAGAGCTTAATGCCTCGTATTTTAGCATTCACTCTTGACATTTTTTTGTGCTGGAATCTCTTAGTTATACCACTTGATTTCTTGATTATATTGTTGTATTATATACCTCTTAAATTCCTAATATAATGTTGTATTATCCTTGCTTTTACTCGCACAGTTCACATTGATCTGGATTATGCAAGAACTAGACGACGACTTGAACGAAATGGATCTTCTACATTTCATCTATGTAAATTGGGGGAGAGATAGATACATCATAAAATAATGAGTGGAAATACAAAATAGTAGAAACTATGCATTGTCTATCTTTTATTCGAAATTATATAAAAAAATAGAGAGAATTTGTATCCGATTTAAACATGAGTTTTGTTCAAGACGTCACTTTGAACATATTTTTTCATTTGGTAAGATTTGAGGTTTGACCTGAGCTCAATTAGATGCAAAATTAATGGACTATGTTTAAAATTTTTAATGTATTCAAATGATAAAATTGAGTTAAATTTGATTTTATACAGCCAACTGCTACATAAAATAAGTTAGTGCAACTCATTTCTAAAAACAAAAAGTCAAATTAATGAATATATATAAATGACTACGAAATATTTAAGTAAATTTTAACTAAAACGAAAAAGAAGAAGCAGGGCAGAATTACCCAGCTAGGTGAGCAAAATTTAACCTGCAACTTCTCTGTGTGCCGTTAGAAATATCTCTGTGCAGTGCCTACCAAAGTCGCATTAAATACTTTTAAGGAATTGTCACATCTGGCAGTGCGACTTACCTTAAAGGCTCATCTAATTGGATAGGAAATTACAGGACGTTAATCAACGATGTAAATCGAAAAAAAGGTATCTTTAACATATAACACGTATAGTCATACCAAATTACCAAGCCATCAGCCATTACAACTCCCTGTTCGAAATCAAAAATCAAAACCCAAAACTCGAAAAATAACGACGGCCCTTCAATTTTGAGCTAAGAAGAAGGGCCTGAAAGGTTGGGGAAAACTTTAGGGAAAAATGGACGATTATACGAGACAAATGATGGATTTGAAAACCCTGGTCACACGTACACTCGAGAAGAAAGGCGTTCTTGCCAAGATCCGTGTGAGCATTACTGCTTTCTTTTCCATTTCCTTTTCTTTTTCCAGTTTTGCCTCTCTTTCTTTCCCTTGTTTTGTGTGTGGGGATTTGAGGGATTTAAATTGTTTGGGAGATGGGGGTGGGAAAAAAGATTCGGCGATCGGATAATTTTGAGCTACTTATCAAGCCAATTTAGTATTTTAGAAAGTGGGTCTCTGGTATTTGTCAAAATGAAGTTAGGATTTTTTTAAAAAATAATAAAAAATTGGCCGTAGTTGATGGTAGTGTATATTATGTTATCTTACATTTTGCTTGATTTCTTGCTTATATCATCAGATTCAGATTTGTGTCCTAAAAAATGAGAAAAAGGAGTGCAATGTTGTTTGCATGACACGGTTAAACGGCATTCTTGGACTATTTAATGAGGTTTTAGCAATTGGCTGAATGATTCTTAACTATGCGACTGACTCTTCTTAACTTTGGTTTTATATCTAATCCACATATAGGTTTTGGTTGTTAAATGATAGAATTATGATATTATTGTGTGTGTAATCCATAGTTAGCTTTGCCAATGAGTTGTTTAGTTTCTTATATTCAAGTAGATGGAGTTCCTTAAGCCATTTATAGTTATTTTTGAAGGATTTGGTTGAACAGTCAACTCATCAAATTTCAAATAATGTATGATAATACTGTCCTTGTACACATATTGCAGACCTAATTATGAAAGAAATCTGATTCTCTTGCTGGTTTTATGCTAAACTGAAAGATCTACTTTTCTCGGTTTATTAGGCTGAACTGAGAGCTAGTGTATTTGAAGCCATAGAAGAGGAAGATAGAGTGATTGAGAAAGATCAAGGATTGCCTCCTGCACTTTTGGGTAGCTGCAATGATAGTGCAAAGCAGCTCCATAACTCTCCTTCCGGTATTTTTAGTTTCAACAACATTTTTATTCCATGCTTACCTACTAATGTATACTATATGGCATGCATCTGTCTGTAACGTATATGTGAATGTATAGTATTAATAGTGATTCTAATCTGTATTCTCAACTCAAGAAGATTATGTGTCCTATTGGATATAAGTTTTGTCAGGATTGTCGATACTTCAGTACATGCATTTTGATTTTGGAACTTCATACTGTTCTATATTCTGCATGATTTTGTTTTGTGCACTAATATTCTTTTATTTAATCTTGTGATTGCAGGAAGACTTCTAACTGCATTAATATGTGAATATATGGATTGGGCTCAATTAAACTACACACTGAAAGTTTACTTACCAGAGTGTAATTTGGTACTCTCCACATGTTGTCACTTGCTCTATTTTCAGATTTTTGTACATTTTAGTTAACTTCCTTTCTGTTTCAGCCAAAGGATTCCTGGAAATCAGAATTAAAAGAATTTAGCATCAAGAATGGATATGACATTAGTCGGAATGGAGACAGTGGACCTCTGCTTTTGGATGTTCTTGAGGGGTTCTTGAAGTATGAGGTCTGATAAAGTACAATTCATTACACTGCAATTCGTTCCATAGTTTTTATATGGGAAAACCCGAAATTTCGTTAATGTCCGTACCTGCTAGCTGAAAATGTTATGGGGATTTAATTTTTGTAATCCTTTGATAATGTTTTCAGTATGCAACAATTGACATTGATGGGACTTGGTTTTTTTAAGAGAAATTCGAAGTTAGAATTTTGTGGTTTCTTGATATTTCCATCTGCCCGAAGCTCAAATATCTTATGGATCCGCCAGATCTCAACTCATTGCATATAATCTCATAATTTCTCATTTCTGACAAATGTTAGCTTTCCCTCAAAACTTGATGTGTGTTGTTGCAGAATTTATCTCAAGGGAGGGTAGCAATAGGAGATTGACAAATCCAGATGCCGAATCTTTATCAAACATGGAAGCTCGAAACATGAGAAGACCTTCCCGTCATCTGTTGCTGGGGGTTTACCTCCATTAGGAAGGTTTGTTATCTATAATAATTTCCTTTCATTTTCCTCTTTCCTTACTTGATCAAAGATTTTGTACATGATTTCTTGTTCTTGTGATGCTCATTGCAGGCCTCTTCCTGCTTCACAATCATCTGGTAAGTAGTATGAGTATGTATTATGAAGTTCATCACCAGTTGAAGATGTTGTACTTATTGATTGTCTAACTTTTAGATCGTCGAGCCGGATCATCTACTTCTGGCTATAGGAAAGACGAATACAGTTGGAGATATGACAATGATGAGCTTCCAGATGATGTAGGCCGAGCTTCAGCTGCTTTAGAGAATCTGCAGTTGGACAGAAAAGCTCGTAATTTAACTACGTCTTGGAGGTTTGTTTCTGACCCTTGACTTTATCATGTTTACCTCATGCTAGGATCCTGGATTTATGAAAAAGCCTCTGTTTCCTATCATGGAAACCCCCACCCCACCCCCCAATAAAAAGAACCATATAAAAAATAGGCATAATGCATCAGCATATCCCTAAACTATCAATTTTTGCTTCGATAGGTCCCTAAACTATTTTTGGTTTAAAAAGCCCTTCGAGTATTGAAATTTTATTTCACGAGCTCCTTCAAGATGAGAATTGACAAAAATTCGACTCATCTTAATGGTCCTGTTGCAATCATTTTAATCTTAGGAGCCGCTTGATTGGGGGTATTAGAATTAGGTAATGGGAATGACTAGTTATTCATTCCCATTGATGAATTTTAGAAAGAAAGTTGAACACGAAAAAATTTGAGCGAGAAAAAAGTTGAGGCGGAGGAAAAATGAATTATTGTTAAATGATTGGTTATAAGAGGGAGATTATGTAATCCAAATAAATTAGTGATTATTTTATTTTTATATCAATTCCAAATTGTAAATATTACCAAGCATCATCAATGGGAATGATTAATGAGTCATTCTCATTATCTACTCCTAATACCTCCAACCAAGCGGGCCCTTAATTCTTTGGGTTACGGAAAATGGCTTGCGAAAAATACTTAAGTTAATAATTAAAATTAAATATAGATGACATGTATATTATTAAAAAGGATCATTAAGTCAATTTTCGTCTTGAGGGAGCTCTTGAAATAAAAATTTAATTCTTAAAGGGCTTTATAAAATAAAAGATACTTTAGGGACCTATTGAAACAAAAGTTAGATAGTTTAGGAACCTTTTGATGCATTATTGCCTAAAAAAATGTACAATGCACAACTCTAGCTCTTACCTACAATTTTTTAAGGGTTCAACTGCAATTAACACTAATCTTTTGTCATCGAAAAATTTCTGTTGTGTCAAATTGTGCCTCTAAAATGGGATGAACGGAGTTAAAAAAATGGGATAAACGGAGTTTAAAAAAATGGTTTTCTTAGAAAGTTATGATTTTGATTGACCTATACATCGTGGGATGGATCTTCACCTTGGTTCGTAAATTTGGTTGCAGGCATGCTGGTGATGGAATGCCCGATGAATCCAGCTGAGTAAACCAGATATAGGCGTCGATCTTTTAACGTAGTCTGAGTGATTCTTGTTTATCCAACAATGTGTGATTTTATGTAAGAATACATGTGCTTTTTTGTATTTTCAAACTTTCCATCTTCATATTAAATTTCACCCCTAATCTGATTGTTCCTTTTCACATTTGCTTTCTGATGTTGAGTGTTAGTTTGAAAAGTATTTCCAGTAGGGTATGAAGGTTGTTTTTACAACATTAGTGATTATTGTTTGAGACTAATGTAAGGCCTATTGTTTCTCTCTATTTTATGTAGTTTGTTAATCTTTAAATGTTACTTATAGAGAGAATAATTTCAAGCAGCCATTTGTTTTCAATTTTGCTGATTCTCCCAAGAAAAGTGGATATCATACATGAATATATATAGTTATAAAACAATGACAAAAGTTATATGTATCAAGTGCACTATATAATTTAAGTGTATTTTTAATTAGTATCAGTTTTACTGAATAGTAACAATTGTTGTAGTGGATATTTATAGTTGTTCAACCATTACGGTTCAGTGAAAATAATGGGTATAATTTAAAAATATAATTAAATTACACACTTAATGCACAAAACATTTACTCTAAAAACAATTAGGTGTGGATTAGGTTTACTTCAGTATTTATAAACAATAAATTTTATAGCATTAACGAATGAATGTGTAATGATTTTATTGGAGGTGGGTATGAAACTTCAAATGTCAAATTGCCACAAATTATGGCATTTTACATGCTTTACAAGTGTCATATAGTCCTTTCACCATAAAAGAAAAAACGTGTCGTATAAAAACATGTCTGATATGATATTGTCTAAATTTATTTGGGCTTTAAAAAATGTTTAGAATAAGGTTTGAATTGATATTGAACTATTTATTCTTTAATGAAGTTTTGAAATCTTATTCAGATTTTATCATTTAAACTACGGCCAAATTATTTCATTATAGTTATCTAGTTATAACAAATATAATCTGGTGTAAGCAATTAGATAACACATGATGTCTCTGTAGCGTGTGCATTTTATTACAATACAAAGTGTTTTTTTTTTTTTTTTTATACAAGGAATCCAAAGTGAATTTGAGAGTCACTTAATTTTCCATAGGCTAAATAAAGTCAAATCAAAATCAAATTGTGTAATTTTTTTAATAAATTTCTTTTATAACAAATTTTATTGTGCAAATAAAAATGATACTCCTTATATTTCAAAATAATTGACTAATTTTATTCATTCACACAAGCCAATATTCTCATTTATTAAGGTATCAAAAATATTTATAATCTTATTTAATACACTTAAGTTTATATGTACCAAAAAAAAAAAGACTTAAGTTTACATGTAATTAAATTTACATTGATTTGTGTAGAGTGACACTTTAAAAGGGACAAGTGTTTGAATTAAATGGAACACTTATTATTATTTTTTTAAGAAAAATGGAACACTTATTTAGAAATAGAATGAGTATTAGTTATTTTTATTTGTATAGTATTACTATCAAATTAATATTATTTAATTAAATAAATAATACTCCCTCCGTCTCAAGAAGTTATGCACACAATTTTCATTTTTCGTATGTCCCAACAAGCTTATGCATACTTCTAAAATGAAAATATCACACAATATTAATATCCTCACAATATCATTTAAATTACAAAAATATCACTTTTATTTCACTTCTCTATTTTATCTCATTAAATTACCAAAATACCCCACTCCCTTATATTTTATTCTCATAAAAGCTTAATAAAATTAATTTTTCTTAAGATTAGGGGCAATGAATAATATACATGCGTCAATAATCCAAGTGAAAATACGAAAGGAAATCCAATGAATCGAACTGTTGGAAACACGTGCGTGTTTCAATTTGTCGTCCTCGTGGCTCAATTTTCAATCGCTTCCTTCGTCAACCTTCTTAGTACCTCCATTCGCACCCCTCATTCTCTCTCTAAATCGCTGCAGAATTTCCAAAAACATTATTCCTCTCTCGCCGATCCTTCAATGGCGGTTTTCAGCCGCCTTGTATTGCGAAGAGTCGCAGCGGTTCGAAATTTGTGCGCGCAATCAACCGACGTTGACCGACAACGAGTCGCTTCAGCTCTTTCTTCAGCTCTTCCCGTTGAGAATTCAAAAGGGAAGGGCAGAAATGTCCAGTGGGTTTTCCTGGGCTGCCCGGGCGTCGGCAAGGGCACCTACGCTGCCCGCCTTTCCAAACTCCTCGGCGTTCCTCACATCGCCACCGGCGATCTAGTGCGCCATGAGCTATCCACCCATGGCCCTCTGTCTTCTCAGGTCTATTTCTTTACGCTATTGCTTAAATTCCTTCAAAAAATAAAGTGATGGAATTGTGAAATTGTGATTGTATCATGTAGAAGCTAAAGTAGGTTGATTACATTATCTCTTGTCATTTGCACGTTATGCGAGTGTGTGTGTATGTGTGTGTGAATGATAGATATATAGATACTGCAACAAGTAAAATCCACCAGCTATACCTCTTGTATCATTCTTGTATTTGAGCCTATGTAATAGGTTTAATTCGTTGATTTATTAAGTGGGTTTTAGTGGTGATATATGTTAGATGAGCTATCTTGAACATGTTCTTAGCTTTGCCCGTTGCTCTGGCGTTGCTCATTATAGAAAAACTAGTTTTGCAAATGTTTTATACTTGATTGCATGAAATGGATGTTCCGTCTTTGTTATGTCTGTATATATGAAAATTTTAAGTGTCTTTCTATATTTTTGGTTCAGTATGACACTCAGGTATGTATTTCATCTTATGTGGGAGAGCAATGGAGTTTCTTAATTAGCTAAGGAAGTTCTCCATTTACTGAATAATCCGAGGTTAAAATTTTGTTCTGAGAATCATTGTCTATGTAATAACTCATAACTTGAACGGAGCCGGAGTTACATTATTTTCTTCTCCCATTCTATTATACAGGTTACTGCTTTACTTTGTTATCTCTATATTATAGTTCTCCATCCTTCTGCAGCTTGCAGAGATTGTAAACCAAGGAAAATTAATCTCAGATGAGATTGTCATAAATCTTCTTTCCAAGCGTCTTGAAGAAGCTCAGGCTAAGGGTGAGACGGGATTTATTCTTGATGGTTTTCCTCGGACTGTAAGACAGGCGGTAAGCAATAGTTTCTAGAAATAACACCTTGGAGTATATGTATTCCAATTAGTTGGCTGGTTTCTATTGTTTAAAATTTGCAACATATGTCAGGGCTTGAAAGTAGCTATAGTTTTGTAACTGAATCAGCTTTACGCTCAAATTTATTATATTCTAGAGAGTATTTGGTTGCTTAAAGTGTTGCCATTGCTTGGAAATTTCCTTTATAGATAGCAGATTCCCGGTGATCCCTGCATTTGTTGTTCATTTGTTTTACCGATATCCCTAACAATAACCAAATAGCTAAACCTTGCTTTTTTTTTTTTTTACCACCCCTGGTTTGCCTGGAAAAGAGGAATAATCTCATAGTCATTATGCGTTCCTTTGAGGCAGGAAATTTTGGAGGGAGTAACAGATATTGACTTAGTAATCAATCTGAAACTTCGAGAAGAAGCGTTGATTGCAAAATGCCTTGGAAGAAGAACTTGCAGTGAGTGTGGAGGGAACTATAATGTTGCCTCTATTGACATCAAAGGAGAAGAAGATAACTCAAGAATGTACATGCCTCCCCTTCTTCCTCCACAGTGTGAATCTAAACTAATTACACGTTCTGATGACACTGAAGAAGTTGTTAAAGAACGTCTGCGTGTCTACAATGAATTGGTAAGAGTTTTTGTTAAAAGGTTCTACTTTCTCAAGTCCTTGATTTGGTTCCTTTTCTTTGGTCTTATTTTTGGGCATTGATTCCATTTTATTTTGTCTTCACTGAAAATCGTATGCAGATGTGACAAAATCCGATAAGTTTTATGAGATTGTCACCCACTATCAAGCATACGATGAGACATGCACAGGAAGGGAGTTTTCATTTTATGAATCTGCAGCATTTGAAACATGAAACACTTACTCCCAACAAGTTTTACACATTCATCATTAATTACCTTTATGAAATAAATATAATATATGGTATGTGAATAAGATAATATGGATAAGAGATCTAGTTGCAAGGCTCTCCTCTAGGTTTATAATTTATATATATGAATGTACATATATCTATGAAAATGACAGGCAGAACCCTATATGCGCTAGTGTGCTGTTATCAGCTTAGCTGGATGAATTATAGATGAAATATTTAAATGTTGTTAGATGTATTTAATCTATAAATATGTAATATATGCACCCGTTCTCAGTGCATTTGGTAGAATTGGGAGTTCCAGACGAGCTTTTTACACAAGAACTGGCGACTGTTCTTGTCCAGAACTCCCAGTTTAAACTTGATCATAATAAGACAATCTATTGCCACGTTTTGAATTTCATGTAAAGTAATATCTGATCTCAAAATTTCAGAGTATACCCGTTGAAGAATTCTATCGCCTGCGTGGAAAACTGTTGGAGTTTGAACTTCCTGGGGGATCCCAGA
This sequence comes from Paraleonurus japonicus, assembly GCA_030762865.1. NCBI lineage: Eukaryota > Viridiplantae > Streptophyta > Magnoliopsida > Lamiales > Lamiaceae > Paraleonurus > Paraleonurus japonicus. The sequence goes on from CM061053.1 coordinate 8,289,867, forward strand.
ATCATGGTCAAAGTTGCTTCGTGTTTTAAATCTCGATGATCATGAAGACAAAAGAACAGCTGCTGCTTGATTTTCTCTATGCAGTGGCAGTTTCTCTAGGTAAGCAAGTTATTCTTTGCATGTAAACTCCACGTGCGTATGAAGTATGAGTGGGGACTTATTTAGATGCATAATAATAGTTGCAGAAGTAGGCACTTGAATGTATTTAATTCTTTCAAGGACATTGTAGATTTAGATAAAATGGTCTTATAACTTAATAAGTCTATAGTGGGTGTATGCTTTGATGCTATAACTCTGTAATGTTTAACAGTTTTGCATTTGTTGATCTATGAGAGAGCTGCCAATTTGTGTTCTGAACATACTGCTACAACTTGTGTACGATCTGACATATATTAATTGTATTATATATACCAAGTCGAGGCTGGTTAAAGATGTTAATGATCTTCAAATGATGTGTTTGTTGATCAATTTCAAAATTGCTCAAATTTGCACTGAATTGGATTAGTTCACAGCTAAATTGCAAAATTAGTCCGATATTTGTTGTACTTCATACTTGTTCTTAGGCAATAGATTACAAACAAAAGTCACGAAAACTGGAGGGTGGATCATGTGGTTGTTTGCAATTGATTGTGCATTTGATATACAAAAGTTACAACAAAAAAGCGTACAAACGACACTTAACACTTAACGAGAATCAGAAGAACCCAGAAATACATTCACATCGCCAGATGAGGTTTACCAGTAACTCAAGAAAACACGATCAAGAATAATGATGTCGTTTCAACTCCATAAAGAGCCATCCGTGTTCTGGAGCCCAAACAAAGATCCAGAACAAATTAACACAAAACCGACCCCAATGTTCTCCCTAATAAACTCGACTCTTGAAGTTTGATTCCCTCGTAATTTTTGCCATTTTCATCTGGTTTAGCTTACATAGAACTGCATAATCAATCACTTCATGTTTTGCTTCCGGGATAGAAATATTCAACACTACTATCCTTGATCCTGAAATGGAAATTATGAATCCTGTTCCTCGACTTGCTAGAGCCATCCTGAAGTCCTTTATTTGTAACAGTTAACTACCAAAACAAAAACAATCACCAACATTACATTCATATAAGATAAGCAACGACGAATAATTCAGCCATTCACGAACTGGTTATTCATAGGCGGAAAGATAAGTAGATATAGATCAGATTTGATATATTATTGTCTATAGTGGCAACAGAAGATAATACATTATGTTTGTCCACAATATACCTGCCCATGGACGCCGTTTGCTAAACCAGTGGCTAACGGTTCAACCTTTATCACTACATCCGCTAAGTACTCCAATTGTAGAAGCAGATTAGGTTTATCCGTAGATGAATACACATCTCCATGGCTAAGAGTAATAAGCGAGCTACCCTGTATAAGACCCACATGGTAAAATTTCACAAAATCGGCAGCATAAATTGGTAGGAAACAGAGAAATGCATATAGCAACTCACAAATTGGGATGTTAAACTGTAGCAGTAATGCAGAAAATTGAGGACAAGGTCGGATGAGCCCTTGGCATCTACTTCCATAAGAGAGACATCATCTATGACTACAGTAATATACCGTTTGGCGTCGTGTGAGAGACAAACTTCTACTGCTTTCTGAACCTCTCCGTACAATGAAATAAGTATATCCTCGATAGTTTTCTCGCGATCTCTATCTAATCATATTATAACATTCAATTAATTATCATCAAATGGAATACCAGAATCTGATATCACACACATATTTCTAGAACAAGGCATTGACATTGAACAAATGCATATCTTTCTTTCATTTTCTAGCTCCACATTAGATATTAGCAGCATAAAACACATGTTAAAACAATGAAACTACGATGAAGCAATCTTTCGCATGAGATGCTTACCCAGATGTTGTAATTTAAGCATGTCAAAGAACAGCAATCTCTCATTATCCCGTTGAACACTCAGATTGCAACCCTGTCAATATAAACAACTTCCTTTCATCAGAACTTTTGAATACCAAAAAGAAAATTAATACTTACTTGTGAAATTCAGCAAACGTGGTCATTATCTGATTGTAACAAAGAAACCAAATTTATATGTCACAAAATTTGATACACAAGAAGAAGAGAAAGCTACCATTTTGCGGAGAACTCGATCGTAGTGAGAGAAAGGATAGGCGAAGGAAAGAAAAACGACGACGTCGGAGGAGTTAGGAGGGAGAGCTCGCTTCAGTAAGTGGTGCAGCACGAATGCGCCGGTGGTCTCCACGCTGTCCTCAACCAGAATCATCCTTCCGCCGCCGCGGCCCTTGCCGTCGATGGCCTCCTCTAAAAGATTAGGCGGTAGGACATTCGCCATAACTAGTAGAACTGAATGCTGGTTGAATTTTCTAGGTCTTTTTGCTAATTGATTTCACAGTATAATTGGGGTTTTAGCAGGGCAGATTGAAAAATTAGGGCTTTTGCAGTCAGCGCACCGTTTGGTTCGGGGGTGTTTGCAGAAAAGAAAAAGGTGACCTCCTTTTGTGGAAGAAATTATTACATTTAATTATTGGGGATAAATTGAAAATATGTTTAGTGATTGAAAATAATCAACTTTTAATATGTTTAGTGTTTGAAAATAATATATTAAAAGTTAATGTTTGAGTGTTTATATATTTGATTGAAGGCAATATTTTCATAGATTAAAAAAAAAGTTGGGAGCAGTAATTTGTGACGCTAGTTACTAGACCTAAGTTAGTTGGAAAACATAAATTTTATCAATTTTTTGTCGTTGTCTTCGTCATTTTCTAGCTATTTAAAGGCCGAATTATATATCAAATTGTATGTATCTTCAATCCCGACAGCTTAATACTTTTAATTGTTTGTTTCGTATATAAATTCGCAAATTTAAATTTGAATGATTCATTCAAATCAATTTTTCAACTAATTTTCTAATGAATCGAAGGTCGAATTATATATCAATTTTTCGTCTCTAAGAGTCATTTTAATATATGGTCCGTCCTCCTATTTTTCAAAAAAGCTGGAAATTGATTGGGAAGGTATCTTGTATTGTGGGTGCTCAAACTCGTCCTCGAACCGAGATTGTTTCTCAAGCTCGTCCTCCAACCGAGGTTGTTTTCGACCGTTCTCAAGCGGAATTAGAAAAACAAGTCATATATCGATGACGAGCTTGAAGAGACGAATAATTTAATATATGACTTGACCTTCGATTCGCCACAATATGTCCGAATTTTGGTCATCGAAAATTGACATGAATTGATAGTTCAAATTTAAATTTGTAAAATTGTAATATACGGTGAGAGCAATCAAAGGTTACTAAATTGACAAGGTTGAAGAAATTAATAATTTTATATATTACTAGTCCTTTAAAACCACCTGGGCACTTGGCCCAATGTGAGTTGGGATCACTTAGCCACGCTTCATAATTGGAAAACGAGCACCGTGGAAATACATGCCGCCACCAAAGAAAGATGATGGAGAGTTGCCCAAAATGGGCACTAAATACTTTCGAGAGATCTCCTCCAAATCACCGGTATGGCTACCGAAATCGTGAGCATCGCATGTAGGTTCCGTGATCCAAGTGGTAGTATCGTGCCCTTTAGCTATTGTTCTTGAGAAATGACCGTGTTTAGGCACAGTAATTGGTAGTTATAAGGTATCGGTGTCGCTACTAACTATTCCGGCGAAGGGAAGCAAAACGAGCCTCGCTTCTAATATCAACCACACAGCAAGAAGTCGATTACGTATCGAAGACGGCTAGGCTATAAGTAGAAGTAGGCCTTTTGCTATTGCGATCGGATCGCCGCCTTTGTTTGGAAGCGGGATTGCGGTTAGTCACGGCCAGTCATCCCAAGCCTTCATGATTTTGACAAGCTCATTTCCGCCTTAGCCTGGTCTTGAAACTTTGTCGAATCTGCGGTTGGTTCGGGTTGTCTATTAGCCGGGTTATTTTACTAAGCTTGGTGCGTCGTGACCTCTAGGTTTAAAGAGGAGAGGACTCTGGGACGAGATCGGTCCGGGGAATGTTGGGAGAAGGTGGCCGAAAGAGCCCGACCTTGATTTGAGGTCTTCGACCCGCTCGTCAGCAGGCGCGGGATCCCCATCGCCGATGGGGGTTTACCTATTGCGCCTCGGAAGAGGCGTTCGTGGTCCTCTTCCGACGGCCCCGCTTGCTCCAAACGAAAGAGAAAAGACTAAGGTTACGAAGGTGTTGAGTTGTAAGACTCGTGTTACGAAGGTGTTGAGTTGTAAGACTCGGGATGGTGTGATAGAAAAGAAAGAAGATTTGGTTAATAAAAGTATTAATAATACAGAGATAGAGAGTAGTCAACAAGAAGAAGAAAGCGACAAGACAGATGATCAAACCCGATACCTAATAAAAGATAAGAAGGTAGGATTGACTTAGAACTATCCGCGTTGATCACATGGCATGCACTAGAAGTCCCACGACTTCTAAACGTTCATAATTGCATAAAAAGAAAAGAGAAGAACCCTTCCGCGCTGCTCTACCACTTGCCCAAAAAGGCGGCAATGGGGTGAAATTTACATTTTTTTGTCAATCTCGTACATAAAATATTGAAAAATTGGTAGCTGAGGGGGCATAAACTGCTACCCCTAACATAATGTTCAATTTTCACACCATCAAATTTTGCAATTTTCTCATTTTGGAACTATAATAATTTATAAAATATGCAAAAATTAAAATTGAGCTAATTTAACAAAATGCAGTAACACAAATTTAATTACTTTATATGTCTCATAAAGATAATTCACTTTCAATTTTTACTCAGATCAAATTATTATTTATTGAATCAATAAACACAAATTGATAATCTAATATTGTTTAAAATTGCATTTGAATTTCACTCATAAACCACCTACTCAAAAATAAATATTAATCTGCATTAATTACAATTGTGTCACCATGGGAGAGATTAAGTCGGACAACTGATTAATTAATACTAAAATCTAATGTACTTTATAGAGAATTTTTAGACGTAAACAAATTGCAGGGTTATTAAATTATTTTGATTTCAGATGTGTCCATTCTAACTAAGTAGCAGCATAAATGTATTGTTACCTCAAATTAAGCTAAAAGCCAAAAGCTAGTTAGTGAAAACCTGCTGCAAACCTCATTTTGGTTCAACCCTAATATTGAGAGGGCTTGATATTATTGTTAATTGTTTTTATATGACTTTTAATAGTATTAAATTTCTAATAGTTGATTTTACCACAACTTACTAGTAATATTCATTGAAATCAAGTTCTATTTCCACAATAGAGGTGGTAAAAGTAAGGTACACCAAAAAATTTCATTATATAACATTGTATATGTATACCGTATTTGAAATTTTTTGTATATCGAATCTTTTATATTGTTTCATATTAAATTTCGATATATCAAACCTTATATATGATATTGATTACTATGATAACAAAATTTTTAGATGTACTACCGTTTTCTACATATTGTATATCGAAAAGTTGATATTTAAATCATTTTGGTCCTATAAATACAATATACCAAATCTTTTATATTTTCTTCTCAATGAGTCGCTTTCACTAATTTCCCAGTTACTATTACATCTAATTTTTTTCACTAATTTCCTAGTTACTGTTCCATCTAATTTTTGGGCATTTCTCACCATCCTCTTAGCCTACAGACATAGGCAGAATTTTAGAAAATAATATAAATTTAAAGAAAATACCAGCTGTCATTACCAATAATGTTTTACTCTTTTCCATTTAAATAAATAAATGTTCAATACATTGAACTTAAATTAGCAAAATAACCATTTAAAGACGTCCTCAATGACAAAAAAATAATAATAATAAGAAAAGAGAGCTGTCAAAACACGGTATTCTTTATTTAAATTTGATGTTGAGATTAATACTTCTTTGAATTTTAAAAATAGACGTATAGATCACAAACTTTGCATTCAACACAGCTGTGGTGCGTGTCAAAATTAATGTTCTTGAGTGTTATTTAATTCTGGCAAAAAGTTATGTGACACAATTTTATGGTAAAACAGTTTATAAACTAGTATAAATTAACACTCATTCATTCAAAAATATTAAAGTGTTATTTTTAAATTATATTCTATTTTATTGTGGTATCATCTCATATAAGTTATATTTTTAATATTTCATATTTGAACATCTCACTTTGAGTGTAGTGGAGAAAATAGTATTTATGGTAAAATATGATGAAAATTGTAAAATGATGAAAACATTAGTTGTCTTTGTTTATTTAATTTGTTTGGGGAAAGTATTTGCAATTGCTTTTGTCATTTTGATAATGTGTGCACATGTGAATATCAATTTATGTATTCACTGTTTATATAGTATGTCAACTAATTATTAAGAACCTTACTATTATTTAATTAATTAGTTTATTTTATCAATTAATTAGTAAAGATTCCACTGTTATTTAATTATTTAACATATACCAGTAATTGATGTCCATATGTGAATATATAATCAATTTTGTTGCTTTTGTTTCGAAAAGGAGAGAAATTAGAGATATTGCCATTTTATTTTATATAAATTAAATAGGTAAGCGTTTGAGATAAAAAGTAATCTTTCAAAAAAAAAAAAGGCATTCTCCTATGAAATTACAACCACCATCAAAAGTACATCTAGCTTATGTTTAAACATTATAAGCAATCACTCTTGTATCTATTTTTTATAATCTAATTAAACGTGGATAAATATTATTTTAAGCAATGACAAAAACTAATATGACAGTAAATCTTTTGTTTCTTTGTCTTTTCAAGTTAAGATCTAAATCAAAACACAACTCTTCTATGAAATTTATGGTACTAATATTATTATATTCATTTAATATTTTTATTTTTTTATAAATTAATACTACACACAATTTATATACAAATATATCAAATTATATGTAGTATTAATTTATAAATTTAAAAATATTATTGAATGAATATTATAATATTATTAAATAAAAATTTCATACGGTAAATAAATTTAGTTGGAAAATACTCTAAATCAAAAGAAAATACTCACAAGACTCGCCTTTTGATTTTGTTATTGATTCATTCTTTTATTTTATTTATTTATTATTATTTTTTTAAAAGTTTTTTTCTTTTTTTTATATTCAATTATGAATCTACATAGCTAGTAAGCTAGGTACTAGCCAACTTTTACTGGAATCAAATAATGGTATGCTGCCCAGAGCAAAAGTCTTGCATTACCATCAACCAAAACATCACACAAAATGGATTGATTTAAGATATGCAACCGAGCTTCTATTTGAACGGAATTGATCGCATGTACAACATGGACACAAACTTATATATCCACCACAAATGATGTGATGTCACATAAGTAATTAATTAAATAATTATGGGGCCCATGATTATGCCGATCACATCATTTGTGGTGTGTATATAAGTTTATCCCAAAGGTGGGCATGTGATCAAATCCGAGTAATTTAAATCTTGAACACGAAGAAACGTGTTCAATTTCATTCAAGTGTAGCATTAAAAATCAGTTATAATTAAATTGATTTTAAATTCATATCAAATGCAAATAATAATAGACAATGAATGTGTCATAATAAATTTTGGATTCATCACAACCTTAGGAAATATTTGGATGATTTATTGCACGAAGATTTCAAAAATATATTGTCTTGAACTTAAGGCATTATACACGCTTCTTATAAATTAAAAGTTTTTTTAATATTCTTTTATAATCTTTTTATATTTTGAATAATTAAAATTATTGTCAAAGTCTCATATGCACCTCTCATTATATTTGATTAAAGTTAGTGTCATGTTTCAATCAAAATTAGTATTACGTTTAATCTCACATTTTCGGTCAAAAGAAGTGTCACTTAAAGAAATTTTATCTCATCTAAAAGTTAAAATTTGTAGAGAGGTGTGAATTTAATTAATTTATATTAATTCTCTAACACTTCCTCATCTATGGGGTGAATTCTCAATTTTTCTCTTTGTGGAAGACGCCTAATGAGTGAACAAATTAATATGAGTGGATTTGCTTTGTGAGAATCGAATTCAAGATGGACGTGACCCAATAATTCTAATATCGTGAAAAATTTCATGTAAATTGTAGATAGATGTGAATTTAATTCATTTATATTAATTTTTAAATATGTTTGAGTTAAAATTCATTAATTATTGATGCTGGATAAATTGAGAAATAATAATAAAAAAAAGATGAGGATCTTATAGGATATAATGAAAATAAAGTTAGTAGATTGAAAAATAAAAAAGAGACAAGGATCTTATATGATAATATTCTTAAAACGGTGGCCTATAATTTTTTTTTTTTTTTTTTTTTGAGAGCGGCCTATAAAATTTTAAAATTTGACTTTTAATTAAGTCATCGAACAAACAAATTTGAGAATTTTCTGCGATGGGTCGGGTCGGGAGAATTGGATTGAAATCAGAACAAGTGACAAAAACCTAGATTCACTAACCAAATCCAAAATAATACTACTAGTAATAAAAAATAAAAAAGTAACGGCGATTTATTTTATACATACCCATGAAATATGGCTTTTTTTGCTTTTACAAATCTTTTAAAATTGGGAGAAATTTAAACTAATGTAAAATACAAGTCCAGTTATATAAAATATAAATATTTGTCATATAATAAGCTAATAAATGATGACACGGTTTTGACCAAAATATATTATATCGAATAACCTCGATTATGTCGTCATTGCAGGCAAAATAGCAGGCCTAAAAAGTATCTCATATAGATTTTAGCTTTTTTTTTTTTCTTAAGTGAATTATCTTGAAAAAGAAAAAATGAATTTCATTAAATTGTAAAGCAATCAACTTTGATTGACAAAGGAAATCTGATGGATATTTCCAACAAATTTAAAAAATAATGAAATACTCTTCATACTTTCTTTTCATTCATTTCATAATATAAAATTGGAAAATTCTACATAAACTTCACTTTTACAATATTCACGAATTTATATAAAATGTCATCAATTTTGAATTCATACCTAAACACAATTCAATTAATTTATTTATTATATACATAAAATTTTATAAAATTATAGTTCAAAATATTAATTATAATTCTTTATTTTTATTTTGTATGTCTTCTATTATACTATAAAATTGATGTATTTTATTATAAATAATTTATACTGAAATTAAATTTCATAAATAATTTTTTTAAAAAAACATCATTTCCGCTTTTTTAAAGGCATGGTTGACTAGTCGAACACCGTTTCCCCTTAAATTTGGATTCATGTTCATTTTGCCCACTTATCCAGGAGCGAGAAGACAATCCTACCCTCGGTTGCGATGGGCAAGATAAGAAATGTGAGGGTATATCCGTCATTGCATATTCTTCTTTTATACCACCCAGGTCCGATATACTTTGTACTGAAAAAATGTCAGAGCATAATAAGTTGGATATTTTAGTGGTATCTCATTGTTTTAGGGGATTTATTTACAACTCTGCCCCCAATAAATTATGTTATTACAATTCAGTAGTTAAAAATTATGACTCTAATAAATGAATCAAATCGAGTCAAATATACTGTTATCATGAAAATTTATCAAGTTTTTAATGTTACGTTTGAATTTACTATAACATTAACCGAGTTAAAATTTTGCACGAATTTAATTTAGAAGAATTCAAAATATTTGATATTTTTACAGTTATTTTATTAATATTTTACCTTTATCATTACAAAATAAAAAAACAATCCTACAATCTAAACATATATTTATTTCAAATATATCAATTTCAACAAGATACAATTCAATTTAATCTGTCTCGTTCATTGAATCAAAATCCCCTAATTATATATTGAATTATTGTTTGATGGAGACGAGATTACGAGAATCAATGAATACTCGATTTGAAAATATTAATTTATTTCTTTATTATGTGTGATTATTTTATTTTTATAGTATTATTTAGTTACCTTTGTTTTACAATGTTTCTTTTTGGTATGTCTCAAATCAGATTTTATTTTCTTATTTTAGTTATTAAATATTTTCTTTTGGACCAAAATAACTACTCTATTTAATCATCTCTTACAACAAAATTTATTTAATTCATTTAATTTAATACAAGAGTATAATAGAAAAAGATGACAAAAGTTAGAAATCAACTATATTAAAGGTGTGATAAAGGTGTGATTTGAAACTCTATTCACTTTAAAAAATGATATTAATTGATTTTTGTAATAAAATTAAAAGCGAAGACTGTTTGAAAAGGTGATTATTTGCAAGAAAAAAAAAAATCACTTTTACTAATAGTGTAAGTAATTATATGTGATTGTAATTATTATTTTTCTCTTCTCCAAATGAGAATTGTCTTTAAAAAATTTGAAAGTAATTAAAACTTGATTTGCCAAATTTATTTTAAGTGCTTAAAAAATTATTGCAAACACCGTAGAAGTGATTTTTCACAAAATAAAAGTGATTATCCCCATTGAATTGAGTTTGCAAACACCCACTAAATATATTTTCTAATATGTGTTAAAAAATGAGATTATTCTAATGGGATGGAGAGAGTAATAAACAAGGATACATTTTAAAGTTTATATGTAAAAATTCAAAATTTGGGCACAATAAATAATATTTTATTAATTTGTAAAAATAAAAATGGACCATCATTTTAAAATGGAGGAAATATAGTAAAACCTCTATAAATTAATAAATTCTCTAAAATAATAATTTTCTCCGATCATGAGTTGGGTCGATTAAAAAAATTTATCAATTTCGATAAGATAATATTTTTAAAACTCCTATATAAATTAGTGATATGATAAATATCATAAATAATACTTTCTTCAACTTACAAAAATAATTAGGACAATTTAGTATAATAAGAATTTATTATTAATTGTTTTTTATTAAACTTCATATCTATTTGAATCTCATATTTAACTTTTCGTATCCCATCCAATAGGTACGGTGTTGTGTTATCAAATTGGACCAAACAATTATGAAGTGTTCTAGATACTATATGTATTTTTTTCTTGTAAATGGTTGCAAAAGTTTTGTATTATCTTTGGCGTCATCCTTCACATTATTCTTGGGCAAATATTTGTGTGCACATTGTGCACACTAAGAAATAGTGTGCACAATGTTTTTATCTAATATTATAATGTAATTAAATTAATACTATACAATGTTGCTAACTAAACTAATACTATACAATGTCCGAAATAATACTACACCTGTAACCAAACTAATACTATACAATACCTAAAATAATATTATACTGTAACCAAACTAATATTATACGATACATGAAATAATACTACAATGTAACCAAATTTTGTGCACACAATTTTTATTGTGCACAATATGCACACAAATCCGCTCTTATTCTTGAGGATACTTGCTACACATTATTATATTATGTATGATGAATATATTTGTTATACTAGTAGTTAATGAATATAATACATATATTAATTAAATGCATTCACTTTTATAAAAATAAAATTTCATCGCATTAAAAGAAATACTCTTTAAATTAATATCTTTTAAAATAATAAATTTTTCAATCCCAATAATATTAATTTATAGAGATTTTACTGTACAATAGCATTTATTTATTTATCCCATAATTGGCATGGTATAAATTTGGTGTAATAAATATTCAACAATCCACATGTATATTTAATTTTGTAAGTGTACCAAATAGCAATTGAGAAGAGTTTATGGGTTGTTGAAAATAAATCAATAAATTAGGACCAACAATGAAAAAAATGACCCGAGGCCGAAAAGGTGGAAACCAGAACTAAATTGAACCCCTTGTATGGCTGTATCTGAATTTTACTTCACTCTCTCTCTCTCTCTCTCTCTAGGACCCCCACCTCCTTTCTTCTTCTTCCTTTCACCTTCTTCCTCATTCTATAGATTACAGCTCCTTCTTACTACTGAAAACTGAAAGAGGATTGCACACCTTGAAATTTGAGAATACAGAAATGGGATGGTTTCTTTGCTCTGGAAAATCAAAGAAGAAGGCAAAGAAAGCTCATGATAAGAAGTCTGATGATCAGATCGCATCTATAGGTAATTGTTGAAATAGATGAGTGAATGAAAAATTTATGGAATTATGGAATTTTGTGCATTTGGGGTCTCAGAATTCTAAAGCCTTGAGCTTCTTTTCAAGAATTTTTTTAAAAGATTGAACTTTATTTGTGATGTTACTTATCCGCATTTTATGTGAGGATAATTTGTTTTGATGATTTGGGCTTGTGTCATATTCTTGATCCAAGTTATTTTGGTGAGATGTTTTGTGGAAATTGTAGTTTATCTAGTATTCTTGATGTTATTGTAGTGGGGTTTTATCTAAATTGTTGTTCTTTGCATAGAATCGAGATTATTTTAAGTGTAGTTGTTGCAATGAATTAGGTTAATAGTTATGTTCTGTGGAGAGATACATTTTTAAAGATTATGCCTTCAGTTCACATTTTTCTTCCAGATGATAATGTTTAATTTTATATACAATTTGTTTAATGAGTGTGGCTTGTTATGCTGCATTTTATTGCAGTTGATGGCAAAATAGGAAGCTTTGAAGTCTTTGCAATGGTTGATGAAATTACATAACTCCTCTTGTCAAACACATGATATTGTCTTACGATGCGTTTTGTTTGGTTTCGGTCTCATTAATCCACATTGCCCTTCTTAAGCTTTTAAAAGTGCTGAGGGCCCTGGTTACTGTAAATGATAGTGAAGTTTAATTATGTTGTGATAATTTATGTTAGATTTAGTTGCCATTCACTGTTGGTGTTATCATGAACTTTTGACTTCCTGCAATTTTGAATAACTTCCAAAAATACGCATTGTTTGTATTATGCAAAGAGCTGTTTTGCATTATAGATTCAATTGTGGCTAGGAAATCACTGTTTTGGTTGCTTTTCTGTTTTTATACTGTATTGACATTTTTTTTATGGCAGAAAAACTGAAAGTAAGTTCATCATTTGATATAAAGAAAGAAGCTTCTAAAGATGGAGGATCTGGTCATATTGCTGCACACACGTTTACGTTTTTGAGTTGGCTACAGCTACCAAACATTTTAGAGCAGATTGTCTTTTAGGTGAAGGTGGATTTGGAAGAGTGTATAAAGGACGGTTAGAGAGCACTAATCAGGTTTTTTTTTTTTTTTCTCGCATCACTATCGAAAAAGAAATATTATTGCATTCTTTTTCCTTCAGAAATTGAATTAACTGCACATTCTGAGTTCATTCAGTTGCACTTTTATGTTTGAATCTGTATAAGTGATTATAGTTGGATCATTTGAATTGTGTAGATTGTGGCGATAAAACAACTCGATCGCAATGGCTTGCAAGGCAACAGGGAATTTCTTGTTGAAGTGTTGATGCTTAGTCTACTTCATCATCCAAATTTAGTAAACTTGATTGGCTATTGTGCTGATGGAGATCAACGACTTTTGGTGTACGAATTCATGCCTTTAGGATCGTTGGAAGACCATCTACTAGGTATAGTTCTTATGATTTGTTTTCACTTGTACACTTTGCCTGAAAACTAGTGCTTTGGTGATCATTGTATCGTTTTACTAATTTATGAAGCTAATGCTTGTACTCTCCAGACCTTCCACCAGACAAGAAGCGTCTCGATTGGAACACGAGAATGAAAATAGCTGCTGGGGCGGCAAAGGGCTTGGAGTATTTACATGATAAAGCAAATCCACCTGTTATTTATCGTGATTTAAAGTGTTCAAATATTTTACTAGATGAAAATTATCATCCTAAGCTTTCTGATTTTGGTTTGGCCAAATTGGGGCCCGTTGGTGATAAGACTCACGTTTCTACTAGAGTGATGGGAACCTACGGATACTGCGCTCCGGAATATGCCATGACTGGTCAGCTCACATTAAAATCCGATGTTTATAGCTTCGGAGTTGTCCTCTTGGAAATCATTACAGGCAGAAAGGCTATCGATAATTCAAGAGCTGCTGGGGAACACAATCTTGTTGCATGGGTAAGAATTGAAAGATTATTTACTGGGAGTTACTTCCTCCATTCCAATTTAACTATCGTTATTTTATGTTTTACATAGATTAAGAAAGTCATTTAATACTCATAATTCTTTGTATAAAATGATCAATAACCCCCTTTTGAGTGTTTCATAGATTTTTGTTTCTCAATAAATAAGACATAAAACAAAAATTAAGAAAAGATCAGAGTTGGAAAAAAATATTGAATCTCTCTTAGAAAAACAATAGTGACGGAAATTATGGAACATTTTTTTTTCTAAAAAAGCGACAGTTAAATTGGAATAGAGGGAGTATCTTATATTCCAGCCTTTGTTCGTTTTGGTTCATGTAGTAACATATTTTTGCTCAGCTTCAAATCAAATGAGACGAAGAGATGGATTGAATATGTGAGTATTTTGCAGGCTCGGCCCTTGTTTAAAGATCGTAGGAAATTTTCACAAATGGCCGATCCAATGCTCCAAGGTCAGTATCCGGCCAGGGGCTTGTATCAAGCTCTAGCCGTTGCAGCAATGTGTGTACAGGAGCAACCCAACATGAGGCCTCTAATGGCTGATGTGGTAACGGCTCTAACTTATCTTGCATCACAGAACTATAACCCCGAGTCACAAAGGCCAAACTCAGGCTCGTCTACTCCAAGAATGCGAAGGGAACAACGATAGTATGTATAAATAAACCAATGTAAGTGCTACTTGAGAGATGAGAATCGACTTTACGAGAGGATGATGAATTTGGTGCGTCGTGAGGTGGTCTGTGGCTGCATCGAGTCGTAAGATTTTGTATGGATTACACCGAAAAACCCACACCGTGTTGATTTTGTGAAGATTTTTGTTTTCTTGTGTAGGTATCTCTTAATTCTTTGCCTTCAATTTTTGCCTTTCTTTTCTTCTTTCTTCTTTCTTCTATTCTCACCAACTATTATTATCCCATTTCCCACTCCCAGTGTGTACTTTTAAGATTTCAGGACTTGGACATGAGGGATCTTGTATCTAAATGTTAATACAAATCACTATAAAGTCTTCAATTTTCTGACTGTCTTCTCCTGTTTAAGGATTAATGTGTAATAGCGTTTAGACTACAACTCTAATCAACGGATAGTTAAAATTTATCCGACGAGCATCAATCTATATGTCCATCTCTTATGTTGTGATCATAACATGAGTGGTTATATAAGTTAGTATCCACGGGTGAGCATATGATCATTTCTGTCCAGAAATATTATCATATATAAGTTAATGTTCACGGATGAGTATATGATCATTTCTGTCCTGAAATATTATCGTATTTTGAAAGATTCCTAGGAATTTTATTTTATTTAAAAAAATCCCTGATGCGTCAATGTTTATTCTATAAGGTCCCTAAAATGTTGAAATCTGATTTCACAAGGCCCTTTTACTCTTTAGTGAAAGTTCTTTTTATTAACCTGATGCTTTTATTAAAATTAAATTCACTAACAAATTAATAGAAGACCACATTTCAATACTTCAGCAGTTTTTAAAATAAAAATATATTTGAAGGACTCTTTGGAATAAATTTAAATACTAGAGGATATTTGAAAATAAATGTGAATACTTTAAGGACCAGCTCAGCAACACTGAGTGTTGTTTAACTTGATGACAAGTTTTGTCAGGAATTCGTACATTATTTCCACAGCTTGGACGGCAGAGGAAACAGACAAAGATCAAAGCACAAGTTGGTTGCAACATTGACAAAATTGACATTCAACAGTTGTACATAAACGTTTAGAAAGTTTCTGTCCAACAGCAACCGTACATTCATAATGAAGATGCAAAACAAAGCAACAAATTTGATCAAAACTTTGAAACCCAGATTCCTTGTAAAAAAATAAAAAATCACTCACCAAGCTATTATAGTCATTAAACGAACAGGAGTAATTATCGCTTCCCTGTGATGAATTATACTAAACAAAACTCTATATAGTTCCAGAAGTAACTAAAAATGGAAGGTGTTTTCTACATTTACATTGCATTTCTTATACCTTCTCCTCCACATTATGGCCATTTGTCTCATCCTTCTCTCCGTTCAGCGATTTCCCATCATTTGTCGTCTCCTCAACGCCTGTAGTCTTCCCCTGTTCATAAATTTCTCTTTTAGCACAATTATTAGAGGCAATAGCAGATGACTGACTAGCCTGAAATGCTATTTATAACAACACTATCAATAATGAGCAAAGATCAACTTAGCAATTGCTTTTAATTGAGATTTTATGTTACTTTGTCATAAGCCAATTCGAATGGACGTATGGTGCACGTGCAGAATGGTAAATGAGCAACCATTATCCAGGACATTATTTGTGGCTAAATATTAACTTTCTAATTTTATTTTTAGTTTTGAGAGTTAACAGGGTTAGGTTTTGAGGTTAAAAGACATACTTTAGTTAAGAAAATATAATGTAAGCAAACTTATTAACTACAGAGAGTAAGAACGAGGCAAGGGCAACCAGTTTATCACACAAATAATCCTAAAACCACAAAGCATGTATTATTGTGAGCATGGAAGAGAAGTGCATGACTCACCTTATTTCTATCACGCCATCCTAATCCAAATGGTCTAGAAAGCAAACTAATCTTTCTAGTAGGTATGTCAGGTGAGGAATCTTGATTACTCTGTTGCGTAGATCTGCAAAGCAAAAAATATAAGAGGATGCTTCATATTTGAAGAAAATTAATTAATTATTTTTTTCCAAATTCCCCCTCTACAACTGTGATATGTGAAAAAACAAATAACAAAGGATGGTACTTGTAAGGCTAAACATAAAGGTATGTTTTGATTTGGGATTAGAAAATCAAATTTGGTATTTCGAAAACTAAATACCGTTGTACTTTGGGATTTTAGAATCCAGTTGTCAAAAACACAATACATTCACCCGTACAAATACTTATAAAGCCTACAAATACCAATTTTTCTCAACCACACTCCCTCCAATGACTCATTAATGTACATATGAATTTTTATTCCACTCTTCTAATTATTTTTCACACTTTTTTCTCACTTTCACAAATTCCAATAAAACACACTAATAATTAGACGATCATCCAATCAATTCAATTACAATATAAAAGAACATAATAATACAACATCACACTAATAATCAATTTTAGATAAAGTTAGACTTTACCCTACTTAAATCTCAAAACAAACACACACCATTACGATGTATCAGGAATTTGAAAATCACTAGATCTTGAAATCCAGATTTCAAAATTCACTAAATCCCAAATCAAACATACCCTAGGAGTTGTTTTTGTATTTACTACTTAATCAATTCAATAATATGTAGAAGAATAGCAGGATTACCGAGGAGAAGGAAGCGGTTTGTTCTGTCCTGACTGGTACTGCAAGGTTGCCTCCAGCATGGACTCTGCCATGACCGCTCTCTTCTCCATTTCAGCCACAGCAGCAGATGCTTCTTCGTATTTTTCCTGCAACACAAACTCAATCAAATCCTTGATTTAAGAGTAAATACAATGGAGGACATATTAAAGCATCAAAATGCTCCATAAGCATACATTCTGAAATAATGATGTGGGGGTTCTTTTTGTAAGTATTACAATCACACTAAACAACAGCTGATAAAAGGCTAGGAGGGCATGGAGAATGAGAAAGAGAGAGAAACCTGAAGCACTTGAGCAGCATATCTCTGCGCAGCAGCATCTTGCTCAGCAAATATACGAGCATCCTCCGTCACCTTTTGTTCTTGTTCTACCCTCATTAAAATCTGAATGTAAAACAAAAAGACAAAATTGACATGTAATTTATTCAAGGAGAAAAGAGAAGAAAAAAGCAAGAAAGAATTTAAGCTAAGAGGTATTGCTGTCAAATCATATAACAATATTCTTACTTGAAGCATGGCATTCTCTTGTTCCTGCTTATCAGCAAGGGCTTGTCGAATCTCAGCGATCTCTTCCTCTAACTGCTCAACCTAAAGTCACAAACAGATGCCCTGCCATCAGGTTCAATAGTTACAAAATTTTATAACAGGAACAATATAGCAGTAGTATAACATTTCAAGTATGGATGAAGAGACAAGATATATCTTTCAAAAGAAAAACTGAAACAGCTAGGAAGAAATCATGAATAACTAGCATTGTGTTATTTCAGACAACATGCATCCCTCTGAAGTAATAAAGATCAAACAGCTAAGCACATCAAGCTTCCTACATACTCTTGCACTCAATTGCCGCCGATTATCCTGTTTAACCATCTCCATTAGTGCTGTTTCGAGCTCTTCTGCTCTGCAAGAAAGTAAGTATAAACCATCAGCTATATTTTTACCATATAAGGCCCCACAAATATACCTATCAAATTTCAGTAACATGAGAAGCGACAATTCATTTAAAACAAAATATAGATACTATAAGAAATTTGAAAACCAAAACTCTACTGCTATAAGAAATATAGGTTACAGAACCTTTTATCAGTTTCTAGTCCTAAAGAGACTTTGGCAATTAGAACACATCGTATGTCTTGATTCATGACAATTTTTTCAACGAACATTTTAACAGATAATACGATTAAAAGGCATGTGTTTAAACGATAAGGGAAAATAGAGTTCTGGGTTCAAATCAAGCAGGCTTACATAAGTTGGAAAAGATTTCTAGTTGAAAACTAAATTATTTTGATCCAGTTATCCACTTTGGTGCTAGGTTTCATGAGCCAACAACATAGCCATATTTATATTTTACAGAGGTTACAAGAGGCAAGATTAGGAGGTTGTAGTAATGCATTCTTAGAAAGAAAGCTGGGATAAAAACAAGGTCATCTACCTGAGCTCAGCAGATCTTTTGTCATCAAGCATCTTGCACATCTCAACCTTAAGCCACACCACCTGAGTACAATCAATGGCTTACAAAGGTCAATACTAATAAGATATTACTCCTATTCATATAAAAGGGATAAAAAAAAAAAAGATAAGGCAACCCAATTCCAGGCACAGGCATTTCTATGTGTGGGGGTGTGGGGGTTAGCTTTCTATATTATTGTAAGAATAAATTGTCATATAATGTAAGAGCTGTCCATCAGGTAGAATGGTCAACAATCAGGCCAGTAATAATATAGCAAAATTTTCTAAATTTTAAAAGATACCAAGTACTCGTTGACAGTGAATCATGAGACACATTTCAATATTAGGAGTTGCATACTAAGAAATACCACTGAAACAGTCCCAAATAGTATATATCAGCTACTTTGGTTTAGTTGATGTACGTGCTTAAGATACTGCTATTTAGTTTTCATCATCTCAGTATTTTCAAAAAAGAGTTCCCAGTAGAAGAAAGAGTAAATGGCATTTCTTAATGCAATTATTATAGGGATTAGAGATTCCAATTAGTTCTATGCTCACTCTTTGTTGATAATATTGTATATAAGTACAGGCAGCCGTTAAGTTTGGTAATTAAGGATGATCATTAGAAAATGATCAGTGCATGAGCATAGCCAGATGAATTAACCCTAGCATACTCTTCAAATACAATTGTCCTAAGTGAGAAACAAAGACTTATCGAAACATTGGATACAGAGGATAACAATCTGTATATATTTTTGAATGTAGATAAAAACATATAAAACATATAACAAGTACCTGCTCCTCAAGATCTTTACCAGAATCTATCTCCACTTCACCATTCAAACTAGTACATAAATCATTCGCATTAATTAACGAAGAGTCCAAATGTGAGACATCACCATTCATCTGCATGTCCTTTTGTTCTAGATTATGGCTTCCTGTAATCAGAGAATCTGGATTCTTTTTGAAACTATACAACTTAGAAGCTAGACCCTTGGAATCCTTCGAAACTCTAACTCCCTTTGCTCTTTCTTCCAATGCAGCCTTCACAGATGGTCGATGTTTATTTCTTAATTCTTGTAATCGTGTTTCCTGTACATTTTGGTAACCCATACAAGCTGTGAAGACAAGTTGACTGCTGTCAAAGGTGGAACCAGCTAGTGATTGAAGCAGTGTGATTGCATCTCCAGCATCCTTGGTTGTAACCAATGCAGGTCCTGCACAAAAACTGAGCAAAGATAAGCTTCATTCTGTAAAAAGTCAATAATTTTTTACGCAAGCACAAAGCATTCGAGCTCAGAAACTGTGGAACTTTCGAATATGATAGTATCGAATGAATCATATTAATAATATCCCAAACCAGTACCATATAACTCCATTATTGCAAGGGCAGTCCGGAATAGCATTACACGGTTCCCTTGAAAGAGAAGCACGTCCCAGACTCTAAGAACTGAAGGCAGATTAAACTCATCAGGTTGTGCGTGTGCGTGTGCGAGCGCAACGTGTGTGTGTGTGTGTGAGAGAGAGAGAGAGAGAGCTGACCACTTTCCCATGGAAGCATATTCATAAATATTGTGAGGAACCATGGCGCACTCACCCATGCCACCTGCACCCCCAGGTAATCCAGATGGCTTACTGTTACATAAACAAAGTTAATGAGGGTAGAAATAATGATTGATGGAGACTCTCCGTGGGACTGGTGTAAATGAAATAAAATCAATTAAAAGGGACGAACCCAATCTGGGAAATCTTTCACGCACCAACTCCTCGAAAACAAGTTGATCAACCTGACAAGAGACATACAAACACAAGAACACTTAATTATATTATGCCATTTGATCATGCTTCCTCAATTTCAGAAAACTAGAATAAATTAGTAGACCTTGGCCCTTATTAGATTGAAGAACAACTAGAAAACAATATCCAAGGAATACCTGAGATTCTAGCATTTCTTCTGAATAATAGCCATCAAAATAATCGTCTAGAATACCCATCAAAGTCCTGAAAGTCAAGCACTATGTTAGACACAGTCAAGATTTATAACTCCCCAGGATGAAGGATGCATTAAAAAGTACACAATTCCATGCGTCTATGAGCAGAAAAATACCAATTTTTCTAAAACAGAATATAGTATTATACCTACTTAGAAAGTATTTCGACAATATGGATCTACCATGCCACAGAAAAATAAATTGAACAAGATTTCAACCCACCAAAATGCATTTTCCTCTGGCATCAGAAGCAATAACAAGCCCGCAAAGAAATTCATGGCCTGCATGGATCCACGGAGAAAAACATAAAATATAACAAATTCAGCAGTGGCAAAGGACAACAAATGATTGAAGGAAGATAATAGCATGATGTTGGAAATTGAGGCACTTATCAACAAATCCTCTCTAAATTAACAAACCAAATAGAAAAGAGATTTAGAAAAGATGAGCAAAACTGCCTAGATTCTATCCAAAGTATAAATCACTTTTAATGCAATTAAAAGTCGCACAATCCCAAGACAGCAATCAATACTAAATGGTTCGTTAACTCATTTTCATAATGATGTACAAATATTACCTGACAATATCCAACAGAGGGATTATGGCGAGCATAAGCTGTAAGTAAACGTCTTAAAGCATTTCTACCATCCTCATCCAGAGCAGGATGACCAGGAAATGTTCGAGGTAAATCCTGTGTTGGAGAAGTGATAAAAGTTGGATTTGCAATAGCAGTTATAGATAGCTACATAATGGTATGTCACAAAGTGATTCATAGGAAAGAATGAATGACCTTCTCAATTTGGGCTTTATATTTCTCAGGTATACCTACAGACTCCAATTCTGTATTTTTACTGTCTACATTAGTCTCTGGAGCAAGCAATTCGTAGTAGTACTTCTCCACTCGGCGTGCTCTTACACCAACAAAAGCTTGCCAGAGCTGTAACATAAAGTTTAAAGAATAAA
This sequence comes from Paraleonurus japonicus, assembly GCA_030762865.1. NCBI lineage: Eukaryota > Viridiplantae > Streptophyta > Magnoliopsida > Lamiales > Lamiaceae > Paraleonurus > Paraleonurus japonicus. The sequence goes on from CM061053.1 coordinate 8,311,627, forward strand.
TCAAATGTGCAAGGGGAATATAGTCAAGCGATATTCTGCTTATGCATACCTCTCCCCTTAGAGCCATAGGAACCCCTCCTTGGACTAGTAATTCCAGTTCTTCCTTCCAAGGAGGAAAAGTTTCTGAATGACCTAAATCCAAAGAAGGAACACCATCTGTTGAAAGGGTGTCTTGAATAGAGTCTGATTCAGATCTTTCCAAATCATAAAACTCTTCCTCGGAGTCATCTTCAGATGCTCCTTTCCCAGGTCTGGTCTCTTCAATGGAAGGAAGTTGCTTTCTGACACTGGAATCTGGCACATTTTTAATTAAATTGACCTTTTTCACGCGAGAACTCATAATATCCTCTATGGCATGAAGAGATGGTCTGATCTGTGCCCATATTTGGATTTGATGAACTTTAGTTTTGGTTGCAGTTGATGCCTCTTTATTCTCTTCACTCAAACTGTTAGGCTTTTCGACATTTGACTTTATGGCATCATTGTTGTCAGAAAACTGGTTTCCAGCAAATAGAGAAGAGTCACATTGGCGTTCAAGAAAGTCCTGCCACCTGTCTGACCTCTCCTCCTCTTCTTCCTAAAAGCATATCAGATTAAATGAGAACTAGCATTGACCACTTTATGACAGTTTTCAATTCCAAAATTACAGAATTCTTGAGTTGAAGAATGAGTTGTAAGGATGTGAAAACCTTGTATATATTTGCATATTCCCGATATCTTTGTAAGTGTTGAGGTCTCACTGCGAACCCATAAGCATCTCTGTTTATGCAAGTTCCAAAATCAATTAGAAACTCGAGTAGTAATTTTTTTAAAGATATACCGAAAGTCTCAATCCCTTCCTGTATGTTCCCTAAGTTCTCATGACAATATAGGAAAATCAAACTGAGCCAAATCCAGAATACTTACAGAAAAACATTAATCCAGATATAGCTGCTTTCATATGACAACCAAATATTTTAAGTGAATCTCACCAATCAAAATATTCCTTCTTCGTTTTGAATTTCATAGTAATGATATCATGTGTAAATTACTCAACTCTCTTTAGACCACAATATCTGATAGTTTTACTCACAATTATTCAACAAAATTAGCCTCCAGAACCTATTATCAACAGTGAAACCTACCAATATTAATTTGACATTTCATATTTACCACCTCACACATTCGTCTTGACTACCGGGATTCAGTTATCATGGCTTTTTCGATTTAATTTGCTACAAATCGAACCAGCATTACTTCAAACCTTTGTCATTTATCCATAACTCAAAAGTTCTCTAATGTACTTCAAGAGAAATGCATGATTTCATTAACCGTCGGTGGAATCAAACTAGAATTCGAGATCATAAACGAAAATCCAAAACACACAGCTCTTCCTTTCAAAAACCAATAGAGCGGTTACCGATAGAGTAACAGATCAAAAGCAAACCAATGCAAGAACCCAAGAAAAAAGCTACTTCAATCCAGTTAAAGAAACGAAGATGAAAACAACTTGAGAAATAAAAGCAAGGTAGCACCAAGTAGATTGTTATACCTCTTGTGATCAAAAGAAATCGCCGGAGCAGGGTTCACTGCAACTGCCACTGCCCCTTTGGCCGCCATTGTCGGAGAACACCGAACTCAAAAGATCTCTTCGTTCCACTTCAATTTTTCTAGGTCTTAGATTTTCTATGACCCCGATTGATCCGCTCTATCTCCCCCAGAAATTTCTGCGACAGATGAATCAGAAAATGGGTCCTCTTTTTCTCAGCTTCAGAGGCTTTCAGTCATCAAGTAGCAGCTTCCACACTGGTATGTGGGGTTGTTAGGTGGTAGGGTGGGGGAGGGAGGATTAGCATTATCAATCACTCACATGGAAAGCGCGAGTTTACCGTCGCGGAGAAATCTAACACGTGAGGGGGCGATTTCTTAGCACGGAATTCCAGAGGAAATTCTGCAAGCAGAGATGAGTAATTTGCAGGCAAGAAGAGATTCAGAGATAGAGTTGACAAAATTTTGAGGCTCTAGCACACAACCAAAGTTTGAATTTTTCCTTTCGTTTTTTTTTTTTTCCTCTTTTACAAGATTTTTAGCTATGGAAAAAGGCAAAGAATTATAAATAACGTCTGTATTTACATACTATATATTAATGTTTGTACTATACAATTAATTTTCAAATAATAGCTTTAAATAAGTGAGTAACACTATTATTTAATGAGATGGGTAAAAAAATTATTCAATAAAACGAATAAATTTTTTTAAAAAGAAAATGGCATTAATTAAGCCTCAAAATCTGCATTAAAAACCTTCATACAAGTCGGAAAAGGGGCTCATTTTATAAATTATAACAAAGCTAAACTATGAGTCACACTATTATCAATTCTACACACCCAACTAACATGATAATCTTCAAATCGAACCATTAAAACACCAAGATATCTCCCACCACAGTTCCAACAGCAACAAATTAAAGATTTATGAAGTGGTATAAGCTCAGTGATTAGAGTTTCATTACATATTTCCAAAAGGTCACATGAGTTTAAGCAACCTTAACCGATTACAAAAAAATATAAAATCAAAGAATCGGTCTCGAAATGTGCCATACGAATAGTCGAATACCCATTGGAAATGAATCATGATTCATGAATCATGAATAATTCTTATTACTTAATTCTCTTCGTCATCGGTGTTTCCGCTTTAAAAATAATCATCGTCCATGGTAATAATATTTATGAGGCGAATTGAGTCACTTTTTCATAAATTGTTATCAATTTTCAATTTGTTATCACTCTTATACTAATTTGTATCACTTTTTTAAAAAATGATAATAATTTATTAAAAAGTTATTCGATCCTATGCATGAGACCGTATTATACTTGCCTAATATTTATTTTGTTATTCTCTTTAATCGGTATATACATTATTGTTATTGTGATTAGCTTCGAAAGTTAGTTGGCCGATAATTTCCCGACAATATTATACATTATATATTATAAATTCTGAAGGGAAATGAGAGAGACGATTTTCTATAGAAAATGAATTGCATTGAAAAAAAAAAAAGTTAAGCAATAGCTAATTATAATATTCCATTTATTATCTCTGTTGTGACATGCAAGTAGTAGAAAAGAAAAGTGACACTTAGCAGAATGGATGGCTAGTGGAGTGCGTTGTAAATGTTGTTTAAGAATTTAATTAAATCATAATCTGTGAAGCATAAATTGAAATTAAATTAGTTTTACAATTACAATAAAGGTAGTTTTTTTTTTTTTTTTTATACTCATTCAAAAAAATAAATTTTGAGATCCATGGTGGGGGCCATTAGTAGATCAAACATCATTCAAGTCCCACCCTACCAACGACGTGTTTGGGCGATTATTTTAGTTCGACATTAGATTTTCAGATTTTTATGTTTGTTGTAGATTTAAATATTATATATAAATATTCATTATCTTTCTATTATTACATCACCTATTTTTTCAGATATTCATGTGTTATGGGAATAATCATATGTTCATGTGGGTATAAAACTTATATGATCACCGTACCTTATAAATAATTAATTAAATGTTAATGAATTAACTTTATGTGTGTGACATTACATAATAGGTGAGGAACACATAATTTGATATCCACCAAGTAAACATATAATTATTTTCGTCATGCGACATCTACATAAAATCATAGCGTCCAAAGTCTCCACGAATAAGCTAAAATTTGCTCAAGTCTGCTTGAATTGATTACTTGTTTTATATATATATATATATATATATATATATATATATATATATATATTTGAAACAACAATTAAAAAAATATTAAGAACAAACATGACAAAAGTCGATAAGATTATCCAAAATTAGAGGTTCGGACTAACATTGAGGATTCTCATAACGACAAGAAACTAAGCATACGCCAAACAATTAGCCAACAAAATTAATTTTATAACTATCATTCCTTCTCAAAAATGTCTTCCCTTCCTCTATAAAAAGGTTGTTTGCAAACCCAATGGAAGGGGTGAGAATCATTTTTCTCTAAGGCCTAGGTTATACACACATATTTTTTTGCTAGTACACACCAATAATTATTTGATATCTTAGTAAAATGTGAAAATACAATATTGCACATTTTCAGTTTAAATAAATTTAATACATTCAAACTCAATTTATATACCCACCAACTATTGTTGAATCACCACCGAGTCACCACCAAGTTGACATAGAATTTTTCACAACAAACCAAAAATTCGAATAAAAACAAAATTTAAATATATGTTCGATTTTCTTTTTTGAAAATATGCAAATATTTTAAAGTTAGATTTGTTCGAAAAATATTTTCAAATTTTTTTGTTCAACACCGAAAAAGTGGGGTTGGTGCGAGAAAGAGAGAAGAGAGAGGAGAAAGGTAAGTGGGAGAGAGGAGGAGGAAAAAGAGATTTGGAGAAAAAAAGAAGGAAAAATAAATTTTTTTAAGAGAGGTTATAAATGGTTTTTGAGATGATATGGAAAACAATAAATGCGTTGATCTTTCGGAAAGAAGCGGTCGAGGTGAGTAAATTAATAGGAGAGTTGAAAATTAGAGTGTGAAATTGGATTATTGTAAAAGATAGGAAGAGAAATAGTCTTGATTTCGCGGTTTGGAATGCAAATTCTATTAGAGTCACCAGACGAGTTATAGATAGACTGTTTTAGATGTAAAAACTTTGGACTTGGGCTTTTGTATTTGGAATACTTTTGACGGTTGGGTATGACTTATTCCCCTCTGAAGTATGAATGAATTTTTACTTATAAAAAAATAATAAATGGTATTTTAGGATAAGTGTACTTATCTTATGATGTGTATTCTTACCATATATGTGTACTAGCAAAAAAAAAAAAAAATTGCATATAACTTGGGCCTTTTTTAAGCATGTCTTCCACACCTTTTACCTTTTAAAGATGCTTCTCACTATTTTTGTGTTTTTGAGTTATAAACTTGATTGGTTACTGCTATTGTAGATGCTCTAAGTCACTTGCTCAAGAATGTTCATATGCATAGATTATATCGTCTAACTAGACAGATTGATAAAACATAAGATTAATTTTAATTGTATTATGATAATACACAAATTTAATATTCTTATATTTGGTGAAATATGAAAATTGACGTACTTTATGACTCGAGATATTTGCACAATGAAATCCAACCCCCAAATATTAAAGGCCCAATGCATTATTTTCCCTCTGGGCCTCTATGCTTTCAATTATTTTTATTGTTGTCTCATGTACTTTAAATTTTATTCTTTTGTGCTTTTATTATCTTAGTTTCCTCCCTTACTAACAAAGAAAATACATGGAAGAAAAATTAAGCAAAAAAAAGGTGGGGGTTTGACTTTAAATTTAAAATGAAGGGTATAAATATAAAAAAAAATTGAAAGTACTAAATAATAAATTATTTCAATATTAAACATACAAATATCACTTAATTTAATTTTTGAAACGGACCTAACAAAAATTCATAAATCTCATTAGCACCCGGTGCACTATCTATTCACACACTTATTTTGATTTAATTGTATTACCCTTCACGTTTTAGTTATATTAGTCTCCATGTTTCATTTTGTATTCTCGGTCGAATTCAACCTATGCATTTGATCACATGTTTACAAAATCGGATTGAACCGGAACGGACCACAAGTCCAATTACCCAAAAAAAAATTATTTTTAAGATTGAACCGAAAAATAAGACATAACCAAAAATCACAGAACCGAAAAAAAAATTGGTAAAACCGTTTGAACAGCTTTTTCTTTTTTAATTTTTTTATCATCTAGTAAAGTTTAAACAATAACAAATTCTGCATCTACTTTTAAATAATATTTTAATTATTATATTTATTAAATAAATGTCCTAATTTCCAAAATTGAAAAATGTTCATTTATATCTCTCTCATTCTAGTATTTTTAGTACTACCTCTTGTCTCTCATTTACTTTTACACCCTTAAAATGAAATAACCTCCATAATTTATACCCTCACAAAATCATTTAAATTTTAAAAATATCACTCTTGTTTTACTCTTTTTTATTCTACTTTATTCTCCCTCTTACACTTATCTTATTCAACCACCCAAAATACCCTTACATTTTATTCGCTCTCTTACACTAATTTGAATTTTCTTAAAAGAGTGTCACTTCACATGTGAAAGTAATTCAAAGCAGGATAGAGTATTTATTTAGTATTACGAAATAATATTATGTTGTTTGTACTCTATTGTGTTTTATTTAATATGAAACATGTACATATCCAATTTAAATGTCACATGTCGAATATAAAAAAAGGTAGGAATCTACTATTCAACCGATCCAACCGATAGGATCGACAATTGGTGCCTAATCCGATTTGATTATTGTCCGATTATAAAAACAACCGATTTCGGTTATATTAATCTATATATTTTATTTTTGGGTCATTTACAATAAGGTAGAAAGAGGTAAGCGCTTATTACAATTAGGTGTAAAAATTTGCTTGAAGACAATTTTTTTTTTAAGCACAAAAATTTACACATTTACACTGGCTGTTTGTAATTTTCTTTAATTTTTATACCTATTTGTAATTTTCTCTTTTATTTTTATATCCAATTACACAGTGCAATTAATGTATACGAAAATGAATATAAAATTTATTGGGTATTATTATTGTAAGTCGGCGGATGACATAATTGTTTTGTACAAAGATTTTTGTCTAATAATAGAGTACAATATAGTCACCACCAAATAGCAATGATTATGTGAGTGGAAAGAAAGATGCGTGATTAATCATTGTTCCACATCACATTATAAGCCCAAAATTGGACACGTGTAACATCGATTGTTAGTTCTTTCATTTTCGCACTCGAAAGGTATCGGCATGAGCATAGCATAATCCCCTCTCCAATACTGCTAACGTAAGCCTTTCCCGCTATCTTGAGCCCCCGAGGCAATTTAACCCCCTCATACCTAACCATGCCTGGCGCCCTAAATTTCACCAATTCCCTTCACCCCCACCCACCCTACCTATTCTCCAATAACTCCGCCACCGCCGTCCGATCGACGGAAATCATCCGGGTAAACCAAGCTGCCCGCTGGTGGCGTACGCCTCCTGCTCCTATAATTTTGGGTGGCTTGAAATCGCACCGATTTTTCTTCGATTCTACAAACACAGGACTAGGGAGAGAGTTATTTCCTAATTCCAAAACTAATATCGGTACTAAAATGTGTGCAATTGTTAATGGCAAGGTCGAAAACCTATCCGACGTGTCGCCGCCGGAAAAACATATCGAACAGCCACCGGCGAAACTGCTCACCTTGCCTACAATGTTGACAATTGGCCGCGTCGCCGCAGTGCCGGTTATTATTGGCAGTATGTATTGAATAATTGTACCTCCTGGGGTCCTTTTTATTTGTTTGTTTTGAGTTCTTTCGTATGATTGATTGGACATCTATAAGAAAACAATGCTGCTTTAGTTTAACAGAATGATTAAGCACAGTGCTGTGATTGGCTAATTTTGGATATTTTGCTTCAATTAGTTGTACCGTGATACTACTATATTTGTGCTTGAAGATTTATGTATTCTGTTGTGCCAAATGATTAATGTTTCTGATATGACACTGCCATTGCATGATCGACATGACACTGCCATTGCATGATCGACAATTTAGCAAATTGGGTATTGTCAAGTAATTTTTGTTCTCCTATGAAAGGGTCAATGCTTTATTAGTACCTGATGATAGCAAATTTAAAGCTTACAGTTTTCCTATATTTGACTTGAGTATATCTGTTTTATAGTGCCATTTTTAAGATTATGGAAGTAATGTAATTGGCATTATATTTTCTCTGTATTAGCCTTTTATGCTGAGAGCTGGTGGGGACCTGCTGCTACAACTTGTATTTTCATTGCGGCAGCCTTTACAGATTGGCTTGATGGATACCTTGCTCGGAAGGTGCAGTTTTTCAAGATTCAAACACATCCAGTTATGCTTTTCTTTGTTTCCTTGTCTATCTCTTCCTGTTAATTTTGAATTTTTTTGGGTCAACAGATGAATTTGGGAACTCCATTTGGTGCCTTTTTGGATCCAGTGGCTGATAAGGTAACATTTGCATCTGGGAGCACTTGGCACTTGGTCAAAGAATAATTTTGCTGGAAAAATATTGTGCAAATAAAAATATGTACAAACAATCTTTTATGTTACATATAAGTAGAGAAAAGAGTGTCTAGGATACACTTTGTTATTGCTAGTCTCTTCTATTTGATAAGGAGTACCGAGTACTTTTATCTATCTGTAGACCATAATTTTGCTTTTCTTTCAAAGGAACTGATGCTTATCTTATTTGTTAAGATACAATTTTTTTACTGCATGTTTGTCTTACATTTTGTTATTTCCTTCAAAAAACAAATGCAGCTTATGGTAGCTGCCACCCTGATCTTGCTGTGTACCAAACCTTTTGAAGCTGTTATGCTTGGGCGAGCACCATGGTTACTGACTGTGCCCGCTATTACCATAATTGGTAGAGAGGTAAGAGCTTTTGTGCTCTCTTCCTACAGAAATAATTAATATAATCTTTATCCATATCCACACTCCATTTGGATATAACTACTAGCCACCAATTGAATAAAACATATGCCTTGTATTAATGCCAAAGCTGACCTGACAGTCCTATATGTTACTGGTATAAATGTCACATGGAGGATGGATGTATAAACAAAAATGAGAATTTATTTGAGTGTCATCAACTCAGTGGGATCACTCATCCTTATATGTGGTCCCAAAAGTGATTTCTTCACAACATATGTCGAAATCATGTGCCTATCTTTAATATAGTGATTCAGATGGATTTTCAATACGTACGTGCAAATACACATGTATGAATACTTTCATTTGATTTAGCACATGCATTTAGGTTTTTGACTAGAAATTACCCATCTATGTAGATCACTATGTCTGCGGTTAGGGAATGGGCTGCTGCTCAGGACAAAAAGCTTCTAGAGGTTTGTTTCAGCAACACATGACTTAAGATTACAATTACAATTGCTGCCGGGTTCTGGTTTAGTAACTCACTCTTTTTCTCCTTAAAAAAACTCATCACGCTCACAGGCGGTTGCAGTCAATAATTTGGGGAAGTGGAAAACTGCCACACAGATGATTGCATTAACCATCCTCTTAGCTACCAGAGATGGCAGGTTTTGTATTCTTGCAGCATTGCTCAATTGAATTTATCGGAAACTTATATAGCATTGCGGTTCATTTGTGTTCTAAAACACATAATTATGTATCCTCTCTGTTTCTCTCTCTCTGCAGTCTTGTTGGAGCTGGATCTCTTGCTTATTTTGGGGTAGTCTTGCTGTATACTTCAGCTTGGCTTGCCTTGTGGTCCTTGTTCGTCTACATGAGAAAGATATGGAAAGTGCTGCTAAGGTAGTAACTTTGCGTATCATTTTTATCTCGGTTCCTATCAAATTATAAACGGGAGCGGAGGACAACGTTGCTATATGGATGAGGAAGTGCTCTGTTCGAGATTCTTTAGCATCAAGTAATCCGATAAGATATTGGACAAAATAATGTCGTCGCTCTTTCATCACTGACCAACAGTAGCTGCACTTTCCACGTCCTGGATAAGTGCACATTATTCATCATTGGTTGCTCTATTAAGCCAGCCTTTTGTGATTGATCAAGCTAGGCCAGCTAGAAATATATATTTACAAGTGTGAAACAAAAGTGTATCGTGTTATCCTATTCTTTGATGACTATGAGTAATACACATATCAATGTTTGCAGTTTGATGTCATGATGCGCTCGTATTTATATAACTAATTCGTGTTTAGCATGTGGTTTATGCTTTAGTTGAATTCATGCATATTTTTTGGTTAGGTCTCTTGTGCACCATGCGTAGCGTGCAATTCAATTACATTTTAAATAGTATCAGTTATTTTTATTTAAAAACATCATTGTTTTCACTTGCAATTTTTAGTGTAACTAACACACATTTCATTGAAAACAACTAATATTGTTAAAAAAATATATTTGTGTTTCAAGGTGCATCTAATGCATGTATATTTTTGCCTGTTTTCTTAATGTGATAAAATTTGGGATTTTTTAAATTAGCTTTGTTAAAGAAATGCAATATACATTCTTATAATATGGTGGCGTTTTCAAATTTAAATTTTGATGCTAGATTTTTCTTTTTTTAAAAGTTATATTTTACCCCATTTAAAGTGAAACTCTTCTCGACATTATTTGAGGAATCGCTACATACTGGTATTGGTATGGTTTTGCAAGGAGGTGGCAAATTTGTTGCAGCTCGCTGATTTTCTTGTATCTATTATTGTTGATGCTATCAAGTCAACCTCGGTTTACAATTCGGTATTTGGAGATCATATGGAACCTTGTAGGAACATTATCTTCTCTTGTTCTATTTTTTCTATGGTACACAGAATTGCAAGAGTCTCGATTATATGATAACTCGACCCTTCCGAGTGTGTGGTTGAGCTTCCGAATACTACTTGCATTGGTAATAATGAGAACTACGTTTTTGACTTAAAAGAAAAAGTAATCTTACATTGTCGAAAATTGTAGTATGAAAATAGTTCCTAAATCATGTAATTTGACAGGTGTCACTTTACATTCCCCTTTTCCTTCACAAAATAATTGAGTCGGGTGAAGTAATGAATGAAAATGAATTAAATCAAATCAAGCACATAATTAAAGTTTGTTTGAACTTGAATTAACGTTTATCACGATGAATGAGTACAACTCTACACACGTTTTCTTTTATCTTGCTCAACTCGAGTTTACTTTGAATTTTATCACATAAAGAGCATATTCGATCTTATTCGAAACTAATATTTAAACAATAGTAGTATAAAATATTTTAATTATATTTTTGGCATAACGACATCTCATTTAGCTTATCTTTTCCATGGGATGACCTCCTAAAATATTGGTCCAGTCAATTCTCATATTATGAAATTACAAACACTCATATCTCTCATTTATTATATGACCTATAAACTTATAATTTAAAATGAAACATGATCCAAATATTTAAGTGAAGCTCCTTCTCGTTATTCATGTACGAGAACGTCTCACACAAGATTGCTAAGACGTTTATTATAAATTTAGGTTAAACATTTTAATGAATTCAAATACTAAACGAAACCAAGGCTATGCAGAAACAAAATTAAACATCAATATCTTATAATTATTGCATCAATCAATAATTTTCTCTGTTTGTCATTGTACGTTTCATATGCCACAGATGCACAAAGTTGTAACGAAGATCGTTCCCTCGGGCATCTTTCTGGCATAATCATTAACAATATCAAATGTCCGTTAGACGACAAAGGGCAACTCTGTGCATCTCTGCTTATGTCTTTCCGATTGAAAAATTCGCGAAAAAGAAAATGTTTCGTGATGAGGTCGTCTATGTCTTGGCTTTTCCGGGAGTAACCCCACCTCTTACTGAAAGAATCGGCCCTTGGAACGAGCTGCGACTTATCAGATGTGAGTCGAGAAAGAGTACTATCACGGTGATATCATCGTGAAAGTGTCTCCTCACTCCTCGATCAATCTTTTGCAGGTCCGAATATCTCATTTCTCTCTTCTTTGCAGCTTCCTGCAACGCCGCTTTAACTAATTTTCTGGCAACACCCTGAAAAAGAAGGGAAGATAAGCATCTGGGATCGACTATAGGATCATATTTCAAAATGGCGTTCGGTTAAAACACACATTCTTGTATGACTATCACTTTTTAGTGAAACAAATGATACGAACAAAGTGATGGGGCGTTTGGTTTCAAATTCTTCAATGAGAATGGTAATGAGAAACATTGGGCAGTGAATTACAATAAGAATTATAGTTATGTTGTTAGTATATTGCTCTAATGTTGGAATAAGTCAAGACAAAAAATAATTCTTGGTTGATAAATAGTAGAATGATTGAGGATAAATGATCATCAGGGGTGCCAGTTAAAGAAAATAAGGAGTACAATTTATTTTGAGTCTCATTACTTTATACAGTAATACGAAGTATGATGAAGGTAAACTGGTCGTCCTTAATTCACATTAGCCACCACAATTATCCCATATTCATTTCCATTACCATTCTCATTGAAGAATTAAGAACCAAGCATCCCCTAATATTAACAAACTAATACTTTTAGTGAAGCACTGATACATTTAAAAATGCACACGAGTAGCACAAGTTTTTGTCTTCTGGTATATATTTAAATAAAACTTATCTTCTTCAATGATTCATTCCAAGTCTTACTTAATTGACATGTAATTATGTAAATAGAAATCTTACATTGTGTGGAGAGTTGTGAACAATGTTGACGGCCTCTTGATTGGTAAGGTGTTCCCACAACCCGTCTGAGGCGAATATAAGAAATTGATCCTCGGGATAAAGTTTCTGAACATGTATTGATGGCTCAGCCAACAAGATTGGTTTCTCAAACGGTTCTGGAAGTCGGAATTTTGGCAACAAAGGAAGTTTATTAAACTCGGGTTTCTTCAAGTACGCATCACCAATTGCTCTAGAAACCTGAGATGAAAATCAAATGAATATTAGCCATGTTTTGTAGTCACAGCTAAAAGAGCTTCTCTTCATAGTCTTCATTGTTTTCTCATTTTGAAAATGAAAAAAGAGTCACATTTAAAAACAAGAAACTAGAAACCTGAATAAGACCCTTGACTCGCCAAACTTTGTGCTTCAAAACAACAATCTGAGGATCCTCGGGATGCATTGAGCGCAATTCCTCACGAACGGATTCCAAGCTTGCATTATGTTCATATGATAACTGAATAGCTTTGACCTGTTTATCAGACTTCTCTAATCTGGCTAATACCACTCTTGAATCACCCGCGTTTGCAATATATATCTGTCCACCGCATATAACACCCACCAAACAACAAGAACCCACCGAAGCAATTTGTGGTCTGATTTCCCATTGCCTTTTAACCATAGAAAGAAACTCTTCCTCTGTCGCCAAATATGCATTTTTTATAACATCAGCTGACATTTCCTGATTGTCTGATGTAAATTCTGCATCACGAATAGCTGTCAAGTAAGTAAACATGAGTATTAGAAAATAGCAAGCTTAAATATTCCAAAAATGGACTTTTTAACCAGCTTAAACCTTATATCATATCATTTTTAAGCTTAAACGAGAAAACTAACACCGAGGACGTGGGTTTTAGCTAGACTAATCTGTGATCCGTGAACTCCATTGATCCTACCCAACAAAACCTTAAATGGATCATATTTCACACAAGTGTTACTCTTTTAGCATACACTGTATTGTAAGTTCGGTTTCTACATACATGGACAGACAGAAGAATGTTAACATCTTGAATTCTGCCCCAACTACCAGGTAACATTTTTTTCAGAAAGAAACTTCCAACAAAACATCTCAAGAATATTTTACGTTGCACAGCCCCTTGTCATAAAAATTTGTTTTCTTTAAAGATTAATGGCAGATATTCATTTGTATAATTGTTCTATTTTTCATGAAGATCAACCTAATGAACTAAAATCAGAATGATCCTACTATATCCAATTATAAAACAATGTAACTCTAACAAGAAGTCTGTATTGAAAACCAAATGAATCATTAAGAAAACAAAATATACTAATGAACTAAAATCAGAATGATCCTACTATATCCAATTATAAAACAATGTAACTCTAACAAGAAGTCTGTATCGAAAACCAAATGAATCATTAAGAAAACAAAATATACGGTATAATATAGTAACAAAATGGAACATACTCTTAATATTTTCAAAAAGGTGATTGTTTATAAACCGGGAAGCTTCAGGGCCTGCATGCCCGTCATAAACTCCAACAAATGTTCCTCGAGGGCCCGTTTCCATCGTACTTATTGGCCCTGATTCAATCTGGCTTTGATCTTCCAATACTTGATTTGCTTGAACTACCGCCATTGAAAATTCTCCAAGATTATGAGTTCCTAAATCTTTGTACCATAGTAAACCATCTTCCCGACCACTAAGATCACCTCCCTTATTGCTGCAATTTTGGCTTCGATTCTCAAATGAGGGCCTCCAGCAAGGGGTTACAAATTTTCTCCATGTAGTAGTCACCATTGTCTTCACATACAATTTATCTTTACAACAACAAAAAAATTATTTTTTCACCAAATCATACCCGCAATAATATCAATATTCTCACAGCTCCAACGGCTGTTTTTATCCTCTTCCAACCCTAAATATTAAACCCAAATCACAATTTCCAAAATTCAATACAGTCATCAATTATCCAACCAATAAAGGAGATATTATACATAAACAACATATACAACATCAATCGAAACAAAAACGATAACATTATACATAAATAAACATGTATCAAAGCAATGAAAAGGAAAAAGACCATTAAATAAAACCATAGAATCAAATCCTTTAAATTATAAGGAATTGTTAATTGGATAACAACGTCGAATTACAACTAAAAAAATTACATAAATTGTTTTTTTCTCTATAGTGTAACAGGGGATAGATTAAGAGATATAAACCAAAAAATCGAAAGAAAGAACGACGTTTGATGCAAATAAAATACATACAATAAATTATTTTCAATGGTTGATTGATGCAATTTTCCGATATCCTTTTCTTTTGTGGCCGATTTCTGAATTGGGTTTTTGGGAATTTTGATTTGTGAATTTATACGCAGTTTATAAGGCAATTTTTTTATTGACGGTGGGGTTAGGGGATTCTGACTTTAACCAAGAACAAACCTTTCTTTTAGGCAAGTTTTTCTCATCTCTTCCTTTCCTTCAATTTACTAAAAAAATAAATAAATTACAATAAAGAAATATTATTTTCTTGATTAGCACTCATCTTTACCCTTTCTAACAGCTTATAATTCTTGTAAAATTATCTTATCAATAAGAAAACAAAATTTTAAATCAAAATAATTCATGATAAATTTATTATTATGAAATTGTTTTAAAATTTTTAAAATATTAAAAATTTCATTAGAGTATTAAAAATTAGGATTAATGATATCATATTATTGTTTAGAAGTAATAATAACAATTAATTATTTACTATTAAAATTATTATATTTAATATAAAAATATAGCATAATAATATTTAAATTTAAAGTATCAAATATTTGATCAAGAGTATCAAACTTAAAATGACATGTGCAATGTAGCTAAAATGCATTTTGGATATTTATTGATTTTCTTTGTTTGATGTCAATTTTTTATCTTATTAATAGTTTGTCTTGTAATTTTAATTTAAATATAATGATGAAAATATGTAAATAAATATATAAAAAATATAATTGTAACCTATACAATTTCATTAAACATGCTTAATAATGTGAATACAATAAACGTTGAATTAACAGGATATGCAATTGCATATACATTATATTTGTGAATACATGTAGTTTATAAATTAGAATAAGAAAATGTAAATACATGCACATATAAAATAATACAATTGCCCTTTAGGATAAAAAAGTTTTTTTCATTTAACATTCATCGATTCTAATTTTAATCTATTAACTTTTGCAACTTTAAACATAGTCTCTTAAGTTTATTAGATTCAATTTTTTTGTCCTTTTGCTAGATAAATTAAGGTTACAAATTCAATTTTTTTCATCCTTAATTTTTTTTTTTGCACTATTTTTCATCCTTAATTTAATTGACTAAAAGGGCAAAAATTGAATTTGATAAACTTAATAGACGAAATCCCTCAATATATAAGTTAGTGGACTAAATTCAAAATTCAGTGCAAGTTAAGCGTGCAAATTTAAAAAATGTCCTAAAAAATAAAAGTCATGTCTTAATTGATCGAATTAATCGAAATAAATAAAATTTTAGGCATATAATCTAAAATAATTTTTTTATTCTAATACCATAATAATATCACGAATTATGTGTGCATCTTAAATAATTTAATATTGATTTCATTTATTGTTTTTAAATTAGTTTAATAGTTTTTAAAATATACTGATTATCAAAATAATTCTTTATGCCTAAAATTGAAGTTCATAAAGTGGATAACACATTTATTATAATTTTTTTATATACAAATGAATAGATTGTGTCGATAATATTGCATATGAATAATATGGAGATTTGTAAATCAACAAATTACATTTTTTTAATCGAATACATCAAGCATCATTCGTGCTGTATAATTCACAATTAGGGTTTGTTTTCCATCACTACAAATTAATTACTATTAAAATCACTTTTCTCAAAAGTATATATCTCTCATAACTTTTGAAAAAAATTTAATTTAGGTTTAAAAACACACCCTTAATATATTATAAAATTTCGTGTGACCAAGAAGAGCTGCTTGAAAGATTATGAGGAGGAAGAGTGCTGAAAATGAATTTTTCACATATTAATTTTAATTTGATCTAACGATCTGAAACTTATTTGATTTTTAAAATATTAATTAGTCTGAATTAATTTCAACAAATGGTATTAGAATAAATAATTTACTATTCGAGTGTGTATGATGAGAAAGAGGAGTTAATATTTAATTTTGTCCCAAAATTTTAAACATTTCAAAGAAAGGGGCACTCTTGTGTGAGACCGTCTCATGCATGAGACGGACATGAGACGGAGTCACTTTTTAATAAATTATTATCACTTTTTCATAATTTGTTATCACTTTTTCATAAATTGTTATCACTTTTCATAAATTGTTGTCACTTTTTAATTTGTTATCACTTTTATACTAATTTGTATCACTTTTCAAAAAAGTGATAACAATTTATTAAAAAGTGATTCGGTCTCATGCATGAGACGGTCTCATACAAGTTTTTGCCTTCAGGCAAAAGGTTCCAAAAATTTAGAAATTCCAATTTCATCCCATAAGTTTGTAATTGTTTGAATTTGGTCCTTTTTTTTTTGCATGATTTTACTCTTTTTGTCTCATAATTTTGAACATTTTTGTAAAAGGTCCTAAGAAAATGTGTATCAACACGACGTCGTTTATGAAATTTCAGTGACTTTTGGACTGAAACCAAACCATTTATGGAATTATGGGACAAAATTAAAAATTATAAATTTTTGGGACTTTTTGCGGAGAAGTCCGAAGTTATGGGACCAAATTGAATTTGAACTACGAGAAAGAGCATTGGTAAGTAAATAATTGATGCGATGATTCACTCATATCATAAAAAAATATTATTATTACGAAATTATTTTATTTAGCACAAATCTCTCGATCTTCATATGTGTATAAATACATGTTGATCACCAAGCATATACCTTCTCCTGCTGCCCTGGTGGGTAGGAGTTGGAATAGTAGATACCATCGGGTTTAGCTGCATAAAAACATACAGGACCAATACAGGAACCATGCCAAGGTGCTTTAAAAAGATCGAAAGTTGCGGCCTTGTTGTTCCATTGAAAATTGCACGAGAAATGTGTCGAAACGGATTCACGCAAAAGCTCCAATTATAATCCGAATTAATCGGAGATTTCGACTTCCAAGATCATCGTCTGTTCGATCGACAATGCACGGTTAGAGGGGGTTGTTAGAACCCAAATAGTTGGCAATATGAACTGTGAATTTTCGAGTAAGGACGCATGTGGTTGCTTTTGTTTCAAGAAAATGGATGAACAAATTAAGAGTGATAATAATAAGGTATATTTCATCATCTTGCTTAACTTATCAAATAATTTTTGGTGTAGTGTGAAATGTTAAACATGGTCTTTCACTTATATAGATGTATACGGATATGTGTAAAATAAATTCATATTTCTTAAAATTAAATTTGGCAAAGAAAAAGTGTCAAATAGATGTATAAGGATTATACGCAAAATAAATTTGTATTTCTTTTTTTTTTTTTTTTTTGAAAAGATAAATTTGTATTTCTTAAAGTTGAGCATAATTGTCTCCTGTGATAAATAAAAAGTCTCAAATAAATATACAAGATGATATGTGTGATTTTTTTATTTAAATAGAATATTATCTCACCAGGTCATTTGACGAATAATTTTTTCAGACCGATAAATGAATCAGGATGTGTGCAATTTTTTTCTAAATAGAATATTATCTCATCAAATCACGTGGTAAATTAAGTAAAACCTACTCTCAAACAATTTTCAATTTGATAATATGTCAATTTATAATTAATTTAGATAAGGATGTGTCACATTCTCATGAAATTTATATGTGGTACTTTATTGTATTGATGTTCTATTTTTTTATTGATTTATATTTAATATGTGATATTCATGTAAAATTTTAATATGTAGTTTAATTTTTTTAACCGATAACTTAAGCTTGAACCTTGCACCTTTCAAACATAGAAATTAATATATTTATTATATTGTTGAATTAATTAACTAAATTTTAAAATTCTAAGCCGGTATACGATTGCCTTTAGTTTTAACGATTTTATTTTGGAATAATTTGCATACCACTTTTTTTTTTAATTACGAGAGGCCTACTATGTACAGCAGAATTAGTGAATGGTTATTATTGTTGATATATATTTTTATGATTATAGGCTCGTTCCATTAAAAAACATGAATACAACATCTTAGAAAGGAGAAAAAAAAGCTCAAAGTACGTTACTTTTACCAAACCATATATAGTTGAGAAAATTTAAAGTATCAAATATTTAATTAACAGTATTAAAAATTTCATTAAAAGTATTAAGAATTACAATCAGTTATATTATATTATTATTCAGGAATATCAACAATAATTAATTTTTTTACTATATACATTTTTGATAACTCGGTATCCGCCCAAGGACCGACTAATTTGGGGGACCAATCTCACCGTCTACTATATAAATTATTCATATTTAATATAAAAATACAGTATTAAGTATAATATTTAAGTTAAAAAAACATTTAAAATATCACGTATGATCAAAAGTATAAAATATTTAACCAAACGTATAAAAAATTGAATAGCAATTCATATGTTTATTATAACCTACCCATATAGCAGCATGCACATTAATGATAACAGCAAAAATTAAACACCAAGAAGACATTTTTCCAGACATTTTTCTCCAAGATCATGTAGTGCTTTTATTAGCTAATTTTGAACAAATTAAGACGAAGGATAATTGGTCCACCTAGAAAATTTAGGTGCACCCATATTCTTTTTGAAGTTGATGAGTTATAGTATTATTATTGATAAGTATAATTATTGTTCAATTAAAAGCTAAATTGATATCCATATTAAATCGAAGTTGATGAGTTATAGTATTATTATTGATAAGTATAATTATTGTTCAATTAAAAGCTAAATTGATATCCATATTAAATCGAGCGCCTAAATAAAGATCAACTTGATCTTCCTACTAGATGTGACTCCCATATAGGTAAACCATTGACTTCAAC
Organism: Paraleonurus japonicus; assembly: GCA_030762865.1. Classification (NCBI taxonomy): domain Eukaryota; kingdom Viridiplantae; phylum Streptophyta; class Magnoliopsida; order Lamiales; family Lamiaceae; genus Paraleonurus; species Paraleonurus japonicus. The sequence continues at coordinate 8,330,963 of CM061053.1, forward strand.
TAATTGGATATTAGAGGATGAGTAAATGTTATTAAAAATACGATTATTTTTTAAAAGTACGAACGAACTAAGTAGAATATATAATTATTTACTGTTTACAATAAAATTATATCATGACTTGAAGAGTACTTATAAGAGTGTAAATTAAAATACTTCTAATTTCAAGTCATAACGGATCATTAATTTTAGAAAAGTTGGTATTTGACTAATTAGAATGGATGCTCTATATTTAAAAAGGTTAAATTAATAAAGAATAAAATATATTCATGCTCTCAACTATTACTCCAGTTTCAAGTAAATTCTTAATATATTTTTTTGGTTAAAAATCCTTTAACTTTTTAAATTTAAACATATATGCCTTTTAAGTATTTTATTTATACAAATAAACTATTTTTCTTCTTAAAATTAAATAAAAATGCACTTCAACTAATCTAAAAATAAAAATATATATTTTTATTTGTATACCACCAAATATGACATTGATTTTTATTTTTATTTTATATCTTAATTTAGTTTTTTTATAAATTAATAGTTGTGTTTTTTTTTTTTTTTGAAAAAAATATTCTTCTAATAGAAAAATATGAAATTTGTATTTTTTTATAAATTAATTAATTTTTTTTTGAAGTGTAACTTTAAAGATTTTAGAAAAATATGTTGAGAAAAACTCAACTTAGTTTTTTTTGGGGATTATAAGTTGTGAGAAGCTTATTTTTATAAGTTGTTAATCATTTTATTTTATAAAATACTTTGAGTGAGCTACTTATAAATTTCTAAACAATTTATAAACTATTTTGAAGAACTTATGAACACATTATTCCCATTATTAATATTTTATTATGAAAACATAATGTCAAATTGTTAGGCTTGAAAATTGATGAGGTGACTAAAAAAGTCTAATTATAATTACGCATATATACATACATAGTTACTCATAAATATTTGTGTAATAGTCGAACTTTTTATCCATACGATATTATATATGTTTATATTGAACTCTATATCCAAATTAATTTTACGTACACACTAATGAAATGTAACCTAATATATAGAGCTATCGATCATTCATTCTTAAACACAGTCAGCGCCTTTTGGTTAAATTATGTTGAATATTCTATAAGTTATTTTAAGAATTTATACGATGTCGTAATTTTTAAATACCTTGTAAGTTATGTATTTGACTAACAAAATTTATAAGTCATTTGAAAATTTGAAAAAAAACATATAATTTTAATATTAATATAAAAATAATTATATTTTATTTTTGTATGTTAATTCGAGGTGGTAGAGTAGGTGGAGATGGGGCTGGTGGGATAGGGTGTGTAGAGGGAAAACGGTAGAGGGTGGGTGGGGGTGGTGGAGAGGGGTGAAGTTGAGTGTGGAATTGAAGGTGAGTGAAATTTGTTTTCGAAGTGTAGTTTAAAAAATTTTAGAATCCAACTTATTTTATTTGGAGTTTATAATGTGTAAGAAGTTTATATATTATTTGAGAGAGCTTATAAACTTCCAAACAACTTATAAAGAGCTTATAAACTCACCCAAAAGGGTTCTTAGTTTACTTCTAGTCCTTTGGTAGGTGCTTTTTGAATGATTCATAAATTACTTACTCACACTAATAAGATTATACTCTATCCTATTAAAAAAATTATTTTTACTGTATTTCTAACTAATATTTGTCTTTCTCAACAAATAAAATTGGAAAAATTACATTAAAATGCCAACAAACATCTAAATTGCTCAATAAATTTTTGCAAATTTTTGTGATAATTTTTAAGCATAACCAATTTTTAAAAGTAACACATTCATACAGATTTGTGTATGTTTTCAGTTGATTATAAATTATATGTTTTCTTTAAAAAGTTTTAATGTTTTTTTGGACATAAAAAAGTTATTTAATACTAGTATATTTTAATTCTTCAAAGTTTTAATATTTACTCGGGCTTTTACGAAGAATTATTATTCTATAAATTGGGCTATAGCGTGTACAGAAAGAATTGGGCTTCAAGATTCATCAACGTAAATGTAGACAAACAATATGGGCCAAGCCCAAAATACATTGACTATAACTATTTGCTTGTATTGAAGTCAAGGGTAAATCTCTAACACAATTTTAAAATTTTTACTTATCAAACTCGAGATTTATTTTCAAAAAAAAATCGAGATTTAAATTTTATAAAATATAAAAGTATGTTCATCCTTATTTGAAATTTATGTCAATTCGAATTTTCATAGAACAATCTCAAGTTGAATATTGTTTTTATTTTGAGTCATAGAAACAACCTTCAATTTACATGCATTAATTCTGTATAAATCGAAATAGAAACATGACAAATGTGAACATACGTCATGATAAAGTTCATATCCAAATTAATATATATGAAATTGGAAAGAGAAGACCTGAGGTTAAGATTTCAAAATATATGTGACATTCTTTCACAAAATTATTAGTATAATCAATATAAATAAATGTACATATATATATATATATTTAAACATAATTATATGTATATACATGATAATATATTTATTTATTCACGTGATATTTAACTCATGTCCTGAAAAGCCCTTATTTATTTTGACTCCTTGATTGGTGTCCCACCTGAGATTCATGTGAATCTAATATACATGTATGAACGCAATATTAATTTCCCATCCATCTTTTTCTTTCACACGTAACAGTAAAAACGTGTTTAATAGTTTTCGTACCATTTTTGCAGGTATATACGTATAAATAATTAGGTACAGACAAGTAGGGCTAGATGCAAAGTATTTGCAGATTTAATTTGGTCACATGCAAAGCTTCAAAAGTGACATAAATGTTGGTCTGCAGAATAGAATTGCAATTTGCATCACTAGTACCAATCAATCAAATATAGGGGTTTGCATTTGCCATATGATATTCAAGTAGTACGTTTTTTATTCTACCAACTCCAACAATACCCTAAAGCCTAAATTAGAGATAAAAATGAATTATATACCCCAGGGTTATAAACGAATGAAAAATGGCATGATGATTGGGGTGGAAAAACTCCGATGTCGTGGATTCGAATTCTTGACGATGATTCTTTATTGAAACATTGCAAAGTGTTGTTGAATTCGTGATCTGTTGATCCTCTCCATTGCAAGGTCACTCATGCACATCCCTCAATTTACAACTTGTCGATCAAGGGACCTCTAATACAGCGGTACATGTTGGAGGGATTTGTGCGTTCAAGTATTTTCTCTTAAAAAAGATAGAAAGTGAAGATTGCTACATTGATTCTAACACTATTAGAATAGTATGTAGGTATGAGATTTATGAGTATGCTCATCTCTAGGTCTCAGTTACAAATTTTTAAATGCTATTAATTTATGTGTTGGACCAATTTATACAAAATTTCGCTATCAACAATACTCCTTTTTTATTGGTAACAATATTCTTTCTGAATGGTGAAATTGATTTCCCATATTAATTGATAATTGAGTCGAAGATTGAATCATAAAAAAATTATTCAAACAGCAAACATGTGCAAAATGAAGATGATAAATTTTCTGCATATTTGTTAATTTTTATATTACTGCAATCTGTTAATATATTTTTATTACTATAAATTTCTCCGTTATTGAATATATTAATATATATATTTTTTCTTATCTTACTCCGTAATTTGCGCATTCACCCAAAATCCAATTTTGGTGATGCAATAAAGCGGAACAATATATATATATATATATATATATATATATATATATATTCTGTTGATTCGAATTAATACTTTGGAATAAATACCTTCTCAATCTCCAATCTCCGTTGATTCTTAAGGATACCGACAATGAGAAAATAAAAGAGAAAATCATTCACTCTTACAATGTATTCGAGACTTCTATTTATAATATTAATAATCTAGGGTTTTCAAAGTGCAAACCCTAAAAGCCCAACCCGATAATAAGTATTAAAATATAAACTATTCATACTGATATAAAAATTAATATAATATTTATCTTCATAAAGAGGTTGTCATACTTGTAGCATTGGGTGAAATATGAGTTCTCATCTGCTTGTGTTACAATTTTTGAAGATATTCGTGCTTTATTTTTGGCTTTTTAATATATTAATTTTAATATTTATGTTTGGAACATCTTAGTATTTTAATTTTTAGTATTTGTGCAATTCTGTCGAAATGAAGACGATACATAAATTTCTCAATTTTTAAATAAATTTTGCATATGTATGTATGGAGATGTCGAGAATCGAGCAATTAGGGTATTTTTCAGGGTGGCCGTTAACATCAAATAACAAACACTCTAATAAATAATAATGATGGTTTGTCATAATAAAAGCTAGCCCATGATGTTGGAAGAAGATCAATTTGTTTCCTCTCAGTTAAACTTTACTATATTTTTTTGTATTATTTAATTTTCAGAAGAAACTTTACGGGAAAATTGTAGTTTTGATCCCATGAGAATTTTTCAACGATAATGTTAGTCCCACGTTGTTTTTTTGTCCCTCTTTTTGCAAAAATAGTCCCAACCATTATTTTTTCGAATCAAAACTACAATTTTATCTCATTCTTTCTAACCAAAACTGCAATTTATCATTCTCTTGGGACCAAAACTGCACTTTTCTTGGGATTAAAAATGTCCAAAAAACTACGGGACCAAAAGTGTCAAAAGAAGGATCATTTTGCAAACCACTCATTCTTTTTAGCACCAAAAATATAATTTATCAAAATTTTATATGATGATTTATTGATATATATGCATGTGGGTTATTATTACGTATACACGTACAAGATCATCATAAATATATTCTTATTAATCTAACCTCATCAATAATATTTATAGTGGGTCACAATGAGCCTTTTGAGTGGTCATGGGCCTCGCAATTGATGATGTGATATTTATAAAATTTATGTTATTGTGTCTCCAATTCCATTAATTAATCTGACTCAAAAACTATACTCCGTTCCAAATTAGTTTTCATAATAATTTGGACACGCATTTAAAAAAAAGAGTGTAATTAGTGGAGTATTGAAGGATAATTTTGTAAACTTTTATTATTAAAGTAAGAAAAGTGATTGGATTGAGTGTAAAATAATGACATTTGTGTAAATATGTGAATATTGTGAGGATGGAGTTTAGGAAGGGTTTCCTTTTTTGAAATGTGAAAAATAATGTGGGGCAAACAAAAACGAAAGTGTGACTGATGTGGAGCAGTGTGAGTATACGAGTTCGGCGGGCATAGATTTCATATCTAGGAGTTTTTTTATTTATTAATTTTAGGTTCGAAGTCTATAAAATGCAATTCATTTTTAATTAAAATGAGTCAATTTATATATAGTTTATTAGTTCTAGTTTCAATTGGAGCTCCATTCTTGAATGGTGAGATTGATCTCCCAAATTAGTCGCTCCTTAAATTGAAAAATTGACTTGAGAAACTAGTGAGTATGATCTATTTGTTCAAAATTTATTTGGAAATAAAAATTCGGGCAAGGTTATATTCACTGAGTAGGTTCATTTTAAATTTGTGCACTCGTCGCATTTTAGTTAAAGTTAGTATTACATTTCAATCAAAGCTCAATCACATTTCAGTTAATTTTGAAAGAATTTGACCTCATCTAAAAGTTTCAACGTGTAAAGAGGTATAAAAGTAATCTATTTATATTAATTCCCTCAACACTCCGTCTTACTCGTAGGCTAAATTTTCTATTTTACCCTTTTGGGGAGGAGACCTATCCGAATAAATAATTTAATATGGGTGAAGCTTCTTTCAACGGGGTTTGAACCCGTAATGTGGATATGAGTCTAAAATTTTGATACAATTACATAATTTAATCTCGTATAAAAGTTCAAATTTATAAAAAGATGTGCAATTAATTCATTTATATTAATTACTCTCAGCCTTATATTTCAAATTATTTTGTACAATTTTCAATTATAGTGAAATTTTTCTCTTACCAATCAATTTTTTTTTCCATTAAAAACTTTTCACATAAAGTATGTATATATATGTGTGTGTAATTGGGTAACAATTAAAGAGCATAAAGAAATGGAATTCAATTTTTGTGAATGAATCTAGAGAAGAATTAATTGAATAAGCTTGGCTAGAACTATAGAAGTTGAATGAAAAACCAAGAGGCATAGCCTCTTGGCCACCTCACTCTCACTTAAGTTGGAGACACGAGTTCGATTCTCTTCGGGAGCAATTGGAGTGGGAGATATAAGGAGACTTGGAGAATTTAGATTTGTAAGGAGACTTGGCGAACTAACTTCTAACTATTAACAACTAACATTTACCGATAAAAAAAAAAAAACTATAGAAGTTGAATGAAATATGCAATTAAATTGGTTACTGAAAATGAAATAGAAAAAACATGTTAGAAATTAATATACGTGATGCCGATGGGGCATGCAATAAGTATGGGCGGCATAAAAAGTGGCGGGGCGGTGCTGTGGTTCATATATTCTCATAATTATAAAAGTTGCTATATTTGAAAATTAATTCTCATCACTATAATTTATAAAGGAGTTGTTATTTAATATATCAAAAGAGGTGAATGTTATTTTGTTCTATTTTTGTTAACTGTTTTACAACAAAATCATTTCACATAAATTTTTGTTATTATAAAATTTCTTTTATAGATATTCTGGAGTTTTCAAATTATATTGATACTTAATTAATTGTGTGGACTGTTTGTAACTCTCGTCTTCTAGTGCCTATTTTAAGATTTTAAATAAAACTAATGTCTTGTAACTTTTGTTAACTAATGTCAATATTAGAATTGTAAGTGAAATGGATTATCACCTTTTTTTTTTTTTTAAGTCCGTTTCAATAAAGGTTTTCTATTTTTTCAATAATATATTAAATATATTTTTACACATTTTCATCACATCTTTTTATTTTTTTGTATTATTTTATTTATACCATATTATACTTTTTAATTTATGTGCCAAAAATAAATGAGAAATTTTTAGTGGAACGTAGGAGTAATAATAGTCTCACGGTGAGACGTTCTCATCTAAAATTTATTCGATATTTATACACTTGCTTTTCTTCCTAATTATTAACCTCATAAAATTGATCGGCCTTTGGAGATTTTATCAAATATAAATGAGTATATCTCTTGTGTAGAAGCTGTCAAACAGGTTGACAAGGTGAGGTGAGCCAAAATCTGTAAAAGCCACCTTTTGTCGGTGGCAAGACGGGCGGGACAAAAATATGGCGGATCGCAAAACTCCCAACCTAATTCACTTATTGGCGAACCGTGGGTTCGGGCAAGCCAACCAACTTTTTATATTTTTTTATAAATTTAAAAATAATAATTTAAAAGTTTTAATACATTAAATTTATCACAATCAAATATAATCAAACAATTTATCTAGGTGATTACCATTTTAAATAAATAAAATAATATATATCCGACAAATAAAGTTCATCATTCATTACTTGCAAAAATAACTTCTTACAAATTGAAGTTTATAATTCATTAATCATAATAACTCAAAAAATATAATCTCCTACAAATTAAATTAATCATTTATAAACATAAATTTTATAAAATATCCTTATAAATCATATTTTTATTGTTAATATATATTGTATAAAAAAATATTTAGAAATCTAAAAAAATAGGAAGGTCGGCCCGCCAAAACCCGCCTCCAAACGGGCTAAAAAATTCAACTCAATCCTCTGGCTAGCTTTGATGGGCTCAACCCACTTTGACGACTCTATTCTTGTGCACCATTCAATTCAATTGTAATTTTAAACAATATCACCAATTTTAATTGAAAAGTGCAGCTTTTTTCACTGAAAATTATAAGTGAAAATAATTTTACTTTTCAGTAAAATTAATTAATAATATTTAAAATTACATATAAGTTGCATTGTGCACTTATTTATAATATAAAACTTTGTCAATATAATATTTGCTCAACCTTAGTATTATGTTAATTGAATAAAGAGCTGTTATCAAATAATTTTGAATCGAGAATTAAATACTCCCCGATCACTAGATGGTTTAACCCATCGACCACTGAGTTCCTCACTTTAGTGGGAGACTTGATTCAATTCCTCTTGAAAACGAATATTTATCGATAAAAAAATACTCCCCGTTCAAAAAATTTATTCTCATTACATTTTTAATAATAATTCTATCTGAAACTATTTTTTTCATTATTCTTTAAACATCAAATATATATTATATATTTTTACTTTATACATAAACTACTATTAATATTTATTAAAATCTGTGCTGAAAAAGGAGAATAAATTTTTAGAACGAGAAATACTAATTTGTTTCTTTTTAAATGTAGTTAGGTGGGAAATTGTCCCGTTGTTGTGGACCTTATATATTATTATGCTTCTCATTAGCACTTTTTCTCGTGAATCTAATAAAATGCCCCTACTTTATTAGACACTGATACAAGTTTAAATTTAAAATATTAAAAAGGGGCAACTTTTTCATTTTTAATTTTTTTGATAAAAGATAAAAATAAGCAAGTTGGTATTAATTTTATTTAAATAGATTAAAATCGGATCAAACCATTATTTAATACAAATTAACCAACGAAATGGAATATAATGATCGTTATAATATATCAAACAGGCAGAAGGGGATTCATAATAAACACTAATTTCAAAAGTTTGCAATAAATTAATCAACTGTATGGATGATTATTACCTCACACCAAATACTTCACATGATTAACTGATATTCTCTCATGAAGGAGTAGACTAGATATCTACTGTGCCGCACATGCTACAAAAAGTGAATATGTTTTTATTTTATTATTCGAGAATTAAGTTAGTAATTATTTTGTAAATATAATTTTGAAAAAGAAAAGTGTGATGTTAAGAATAAAAAATAAAAATAGTGAAAATGACGTAAGAAGAAAGGAAAAAAGATTTTATAAAAATAATTTTGCACAAAAAGTATTTTAATTAAGATTTCTGTATTAATTTTTTAATAAGCATTTTCTATAACTCGATAACTAAAGGGTCAATTAATGGGGGACCAATCTTACCGATCAAAAAAAAAAAAAATAGGGGACCAATCTCACTGAGTCACTGTACACTTAAATTTATTTTTTCCGCAATGATTTGTTCATGACAGATTAAATCTATTTTTTTCCCTTAAAAATTGTATATTAAAATAATTCTTTGGCTTAATTTCATCTGAACACTTATACACATTTTTTCTTTTAAAAAATATTGCGAAAATATTTAAATCCTATAAGATATAATTATAAAGAAAATAGATAATTTGAGAAAAAATATTACAAGGGACTAAATAATTAATTAGTAAAATAAAATAATTTTAAATTGCATTATATTGTACACAAATATAATAAAAATGAATTAATAATATTTTATTTTTATTAACAACTATAATTATCCTATATTTATTTTTATTATTATTTTCATTGAAACATTATGAACCAAATGCTCCATAATTTTTACGGAATTGTTGATATGTGGGGTCCCAATCGAGTCAACAATTCTATATTTCTGTGTGACAAAGTCGAAAATTGATGAGTAAGCTGCATACTAGTACAGTTTTTTTTTTTTTTTTTTTAACAATATTAAAGAAGAAAAGAATATATAATAAACAAAAATAGTTTTTGGTTGGGACAAAAAGGTGGGTTTGTGAGAGTGGATAGTCACGCCTTATTTGTCCTCTGCTCAGAAATTCATGTGCTCAAAGAATGAGTTTTGATTGCATATTTTAACAATGACCTCCAATTCAATGAAACCCACTTCTTTACTTGTCAGTTGTCACCTTACATATTATCGGTATTATATTTCATTTTGTATTCCATAATTTAAATAAATATCATATATTACATTAAGAATAATCCAACGAATTGAATTGGTCACCTTATTCTCCTTATTTTATTTGTCCTTGATCATTTTTTAACCGTGCATATTGAATATATATATACATATATATATATATATTTAAACTTGGGGCTTTAAAATGATTAAAGATAAAAAAATATATGAGACAGATTTCACAGTTGAACGATTCACAAATTAACGGTCATTCCTTTTAAATATTAAAATATTATTTTTAAATTATATTTTATTTTACCGTGAGACCTCCCACCCAAAACCTATTTTATAATAATTATTATATATGATAGTAGTAATAGTTATTAAAGTGCATATTATGTGAACATTCATATCAAATATTTAACCAATGTACAGAATGTTCCTAATCCGTTGCATAGGAAACAAAACAAAAAAAAAAATACATAATGGAGTAGACAATAGTGCTCAAATCTTGTTAATGTCAACATTGTTTATCTAATACTTTGCGTATTTATTGAGATTGCACTTGAGTAGCGCTTCAACTGAGTTGATCTCTGCCTAATTAAAATATTACAACTCTCTCAATTCAATAATAACTTATATATTTTTAATTCAAATATTTAAAAATAACTTGTATATCCAAAAAATATAAAGCTCATTATAAACTTCACCCCACATTATTCATAATTTTACAATTAATATCATTACTTTTGGGTTTACATATACACCCAATCCAACTCAATTCTCACTTTATACATATATAGAGATTTACAAAATTATCCATCAAAACTCAACTCATTACTGAATTTTCTTGTTTTGCAAGCAAGGTAATTTAGGTCGGAGGGGATGAGAGTATAATATAATTATTAACTTGTTTATGTTAAGGTGAATGTTGACGCATCCTTCTTCGTTGATGCTGGACAGACAGGCATTGGCATGGTCTTGAGGAATGATAGAGGGGACTTTCTTAGTGGTAGATTCACTTGTTTTTTCTGGCTGTGTTGAGGTTCGTGTTGGGGAGATTATGGGCTTTTATGAGGCCCTTTCATGGGAAAAGAGCTTGAATTCGGATTATGCTCGAGTTTAAGACGATGCGGAGATAGTTGTCGAGGTTATTCGACGTAATTCCAACCATTATTTTCTATGAGACCGCCTCGCATACAAGAGTCTCTCTTTTATTATATTCGTGAAATGCCATCTCATTTAAAAATGCACATTCAACTCAAATATATCAATTAGGTGCCGTTTGGTAGACATGCTTGCAATAAGATAAGGACCTAATTTAGGCTAAATTAGGTCCTTATCATATTACTAAACATGCCTACCAAACGAGCACTAGAAATATTTTTAAATTAGAGGAAAATATTGTATGAGATTGTATCGCACAAGAGTCTCTCTTTATTATATGTGCATTCCATAATTTCTTTTATGGGAATAATTATTGACTTTAAAATTAAATGAATTTTTGTACTTTACTTTTGTAAAAACGAATTTAATTGAGATAATATGTAGCAGTTACTTACAAAATAATTATTGAATTTAAATGCAAACAAAAAGAATAATATGGAGAAACCACTATAGAATTGGATGAAACCTAATCTTTATTAAGAATTGAATTCGAAATCTCAAGCATCACCATCTTAATCCTCATTGATCATGAATAGAACCATGTATGACAAAAATGATGAGACTTGCTCATCTAAAAAAACTTGACCTAATTGACAAAATTTGCAATTATTTCAACCTGCAAGAAAGAAAAGATAACAACACGTGTCGTTTATGTACAAGACGGCCATATACATGAAAATATGATATCATGTTTTTTTTTAAATTTTATTTTGCAAATTTTATTGACTGATAAAGTAGTGCATCCGATTTCATCGTCAACAATCAATATTGATATTGATGAACCACACAATATGTTTTGCATTATAATTTAATTAAATGAAACCATATTGTATTTAATATAAGCTAAAATAAATTATATATATGTGGAAACTATTAAAGGAGAATATAATTTTGGTGTATGGAAAATTGGATATGATAGTGCCATCTCCCCCTCTTGCATTTAAGAGATGAAAGGCAGGACTTTTTATTTGGACTACTATTTGGAAAAAATGATTGGTTTTTAAGTGGCATTTTTATAATCATTGTTTTCTATACCAAATTAATAAAAAAGGGAAATTAGGGTATCTTAATGATCATTTTCCTATATCATTAGTTTTTCTCGAAATGATCATATGTCCAATTTATATGTCCATCGTTTATGTTGTGATGCTACATAAATAGAAAAATCTACCATTATTTAATTAATTATTTATGTGACACATAATATAAAGAGTGAATATAAATTAGTATTCATATTATTTCCGTATTATACCTAATTTATGTAGAGGTAAGCGCAACAAACCGACGCACAAAGCTTCCTTAATATGATTATTTTGCAGGATATGGCATGTGAGCAATTGTATATTCGACCAGAAGAACAATATTTATTGGAATCTAACAATATATTTTTATTATATATATATATTATTGGGAACATTCTGGTGAATTGTGATGGGAGAGAAAGCTACTCCATGTCCAGATCTTACAAAAATAAAATTGAAAAGTGTCTATGGAGTTGGGCCCACAAAGCCCAACCGCCAATTCATCGCAAGCCTTGCATAATAACATCGTGAATCAAGTTCAATTCAAATAAGTTGGCAACTGGTTCACGTCCTTCCACGTGTCTCTTATCTTATAAATTTATATTTATGTATATACGTATATAAAATCTCATAATATTCTTTTTAGAGTTTTAACTGATGCTTGTTACATTTATAGTATGCTGTAATGATAGTATTGTTATATATGTATATAATACAACAAAATTTGTAGGAATATTTAAGGGTAATTTTACCCATTAATAATTTTTTTGCCCATTTAAGTAACCATTTTTTGGATTTAAGTATTTCCATATATGATATATCCACTATATAATTATAAACTGCATGTTGAATTTGAAATGGTTCTTAAACATAAAGTTAATTTTTGTATTCTGTCGTGGATCACAAAATTATTAGGGCTTCACCCAGGAACGGATTTAAGGGGTTTTAGTATTTTTTTTTATTATATGTGTAGAACTTTTTAATTTAGATTTTTATTTTATTTAGATCATCTCTTTTGAATTGAAAATATACATAATATAAAAAATTGGAACCTTTAAAATAAATTTTAGACCGTCTCTGACTTCACCTCTTATTTCAAGCTTCATTTTTGGATCAAACCTTTATAAATTTTTGCACTTGTTTGTTTAGTTGGTGAAGTTTTTCTATTTGATATATATTTTTTAATTTAACACCATTTATTCAAATCTCAACTCATTCAACTCTGAATCATCGAAGACATGCAGATGTACCTTTTGCTTTCTTGGCAGGTACCTTGTTAAAGGCAGTGCAGTAAGCTCAAAGAAATGTAAGATTTTTGAAAAATAAAAAGCAGAAAATACAGATTTTTGGACTTCAATAATAAATGATATTCATGGGAGATCAATAAATTTGATATTTGGGGCCCCACCTTTTAACAAGTCATTATCCATGATGCCCCATGTATTTGGAATTGGACACAAAGGGTAAAAGCTAAAATTCAAAAAAATTAGGGTTATACCTAAAATATGTGATATCTACATTGAATACAAGGTTTGAAATTAAAGAGATCCCTACATCAGACTTCTAATAACCAATCTAACACAAATAATATTAATTTATATTGTATAAATAGTTTACTTAAAACTTACTAATTCATACTCCTCGGTCCTTCCCTAAATTTTTATGTTTTTTCAAATTAATAGATTAAAAGATATAAATATAAAAAGTATATATAGTGAGTAGTTGATATGTAACAAAATACACAAATATCCCCAACTATAATAAATTCCAAAATTTTGAAAGAATTACTTATGAGCATGGGATACAACTTTCTATTTGGAAAAATGAAAAATTTTGCTTAAAACGTCCAAAATGAACAAATGAAAAATTTAGAGAAGGACAAGAGAAGTATTATATTTAAATATCGGATTTTTGTCAATATTATGGCTCATTGCTTAGCAAAGTCTGCTAGATTTTTATCTAGCCCTCATTATTGGGTCGAGTGTCCAAATTGTGTATAATGTCGACCTTCCCGATATTACTTGTTCTTGTTAAATTTTTTAAAAAAATAAAAATAAAAATTGGCGTAGTACATATTTGATGAGAGATTTTTTTATGAGAGATTAATAAATACTAAATGTTGCATGTACTAAAAGTGCGCAAGTGTAGTTGCAATTATGGATTGTGGTAATTAATTAATTTTATATAAATTTTTGTGTCATGATTATTGATTAACTATGTTGGTTGCAAAGCAATTATAATATTTATAATTACAATTTGTGGTAAATCTCAACTCCAAAATAGGGTCAAATTACTTTTTTTTAAAAAGGATCAAATTAAACTCACTTACAAGATAAAATAATTATAATTTAAAAAGAGTAAATTTCTTATGTATCAAAAGCACCGTATAATTCAAACGCATTTTTAACAAGCTTTCGATTGTTTTAATCGAAAAATACAATTGTTTTAATTGAAAAAAAAACTAATTTGTTCAATAAAAACAATTGATCTTTATCATTCAAAAAACACTACGAGTGGATCACCCCTCTTCCTAGATTGTAGAGTTTTTTTCTCTTTAATATCTGAACCATCTTTCTCTTCTCTACATTTTATGTTTTCAAAAATTTATTAATTTTGTAAAAGTCTAACAATTAATTTAATTCTTTCATGCAAGTTGTAAAGTTTGAAAAACCAGCACAAGTATCATCTGATCCCCAAATTAAATTATTGACTTGTTGAACTTTAGTAATGAATGTAATAATGTGTCAAGGCTGGTCCAATTTCTATATCCACCCATAAATTGAATTCTTAACATTGAACCTACCTTAGCTTTACTAATGTTAGTAGTTTCTTTTAATAACAATGTTAACATTTCCTAATTCTATCTAAGTCATCCAAAATATATATCGTTAATTTACTTTTAGTAAATATATATTTTTTTAAAGTTATTATCCAACTTCATTAATTTTATAATGTACTCCGATCCCTCCGTCCCGCCTAAGTGTCCCAACACTTTTGGGCACAAATATTAAGAAATGTTATATAATAATAATAATATAGTATATGCGATATGATAGATAGAGAGATCAAAGGTAGTATAATAATAATATAAGTGATGTGATGGAGAGAGATGAAAAAATATATTTAAATATATTAAATGAGTGACATATTGTGTAAATATGTATGTAGTATAAAAATAATTATAAAAGTAGAACATGAATAAAAAAAGAATGAGACACTTAGGTGGGACAAAGGAATATTTATTTTTGATTGTTTTTGAAATACAAAGTACGAAACATTAAAATAAATTCTCAGTAACGTATAATCAATGCTTCATTTAGGAAAGTAATGTTTTTTTTTTTTTGCTAATTAATCAAACATTCCACTAATATATATCACCCATAATATCATTAAAATAGTTTCAAAATCTTCAAACTTTAACATATCTTTTAAATATAATAAATTATTATGTAAATAGTTAAAATATGAAACAAGGTCTTATATTAGTCGTGCGCCGTGCAATTCAATACATTTTTAATAATATTAAATATTTTTTTATTAATAATTACATCTATTTGCATTGAACAGCTTGTAATTGTTCTGCTCAATACAAACAATTGTACACGTTCAAGAAAAATAAGTGATACTATTAAAAAAAAATATTTGAATTGCACAATTCACTTGAAATATCGAAAACTCACTCATAGTATTCTCTATATCAATACTTGTAGCAATTATTTTGGACTTCTTATAGAAATTCTTTTAAGCAAATTAATTTGTTTTTTTTTTTTTTTTTGTGTGAGTGTGTGGTTCATTAGAAGAATTTAGGAAAATTGACTTCACCAAACTAGCCGTTAAGTAGAAAACGGTGGGGGCAGAATCTCGTGGGTCGGTGAAAACGAAACCCACCCTACTGGGCCCAGGGCGGCCCAATTGCCACCGAAATTTAATTAAAATCTTAATCATTTTCCATAATTATTATTATTATTAAACTGATTATCTCTAAATCCCTCACGTCTCTTCTACCATAAATACCCCCACTTCCTCTATCCCCTCTCTCACTCTCTCACTACAGATTCCTACACCCTATCAAGACACACTCTCTCTCTCTCTACACATTTTGTTCATGACGAAGGAAATGTCGGAGCACGGATCTTACGGCGCCAAGGACTACCACGATCCGCCGCCTGCGCCGCTGTTCGACGGCGAGGAGCTGATGAAATGGTCCTTCTACAGAGCTCTCATAGCTGAGTTCATTGCAACTCTTCTGTTCCTCTACATCACCGTCTTGACTGTGATTGGTTACAAGAGCCAATCAGCCACCGACGAATGTGGTGGCGTCGGGATTCTAGGCATTGCATGGGCTTTTGGTGGAATGATTTTCGTTCTGGTCTACTGCACCGCCGGAATTTCTGGTTAGTTTTCGTAATTTTGTTTCCAAAGCGGGGAAAAACTATTTTCCGGCCATCCGGTTCAGTTTCTGTTGGAGTGGGGGTAACAGAATAAGAAACCGTATCTTTCGTCAGAGAAATTTCGTGATCTTCTGTAAAGTTCTTTTATCCGAACTTTGCAGAGATAATGCAACGGAAAATGGATAAATTAAATATCACGTCAAATTTAAATTAAAATAAAATTATTTTCCAATTTATTATATTAATTAATTAATTTAATTTTCTAAACTATGCGCACGCGTGTGGTGTAGGTGGACACATAAACCCAGCAGTGACGTTCGGGCTTTTCCTGGCCCGTAAAGTGTCTCTGGTTCGGGCCGTGATGTACATGGTGGCGCAATGCTTGGGAGCCATATGTGGAGTCGGGTTCGTGAAAGCCTTCCAAAGCTCGTTGTACAAGAGGCACGGCGGCGGCGCCAACACGCTGGCCGACGGCTACAGCACCGGCGTCGGGTTGTCGGCGGAGATCATCGGCACCTTCGTCCTCGTCTACACCGTCTTCTCCGCCACCGACCCTAAGCGGAGCGCCAGAGACTCTCACATCCCTGTAAGGACTTGCTTCACTACTACTTCAATTGCATTTCTGATATTCCAAATTAATTGCATACCCTCAATATTACTTTCACGTTGCATATTAGCTTTATGTTTAAATGTAGGATTAATTGAAAAAATAAATTACAGACAAATTATGCTATAAATCAGTTTTACCATTAAATTTATATATATTTTATATGCATATTTTAATATTATAATTGTTTCGTGATTAATGCTGAATAAAATAACACATCATTTTGAGTTCATGATAAAACTGATTTAGAAGAGCCTTTTATATTTCACAACTTGAGTACATTACTTTTTTTTTTTTAATTTTTTATAATTCTTTTCCAAGAATATTTTTCATAGCGTATGAAATTATAAAATATTAAATTTTTTTTGGATATGTAATCGGAAAATAGTGTCGTGCAGGAAAAAGATCTGCATGGAATTATAATAAAATAAAACTCGTGATTAAATGGCAAGAATATGAAGTAGTTATGAATTTACTAAAATTAGTATTGAATAAATATATTATATATTCATTTATTAATGAATCGATGAAATAGAAGGGAATCTGTGGGGCACCTAACATTATTGATTGTTCAGTTTTAAAAATTGAATAAGTGAATAGTGATATCCGAGTCATCAACATGAGCAGTGCAAGAACATGTGGTTGATATAACTTTAAGTAATCCATGCCAAAAAGAAGATTTGGAATTTACTACTCTCATTCATTAACCTTAAGAAGGGGGAAAGGACCCCTCCCCACAACCACACAAAAAGAAGATTTGGATTTTACTACCATTCATGACTTCGGTTTCGAATTACGGTGTTATAATTATTATTACTTTTTTTAATTTAAACCACTTTTTTAGCTACACGATTTTCGACTTGTACAATCTTATCTAAAAGTACCTTACAACCTCGATTAGAATTCTATTAAAAATATACATTTTGTTATGTGTTGTGAATATGAAAGCCATGTTGTTCTTTCCCAAGAATGGTTGGAACTTGCTCTTGTTTAAGCAACGATATAAGTTTTGAAGGGGGACATATATATAATATATATATGTTGTCTTTTTGACACCAAGTTTAAGTGTAGGCCTTATATTTCTGAATTTAATTGAAGTAATGTTGCTCTTGGTTATTAGGTTTTGGCACCTCTGCCAATCGGATTTGCAGTTTTCATGGTTCATTTGGCGACGATTCCGATCACCGGAACCGGAATTAACCCTGCTAGGAGCCTTGGAGCTGCAGTTATCTACAACAAGAGCAAGGCTTGGGATGATCAAGTATATATATTTAATTTCTACATTCCAAAGTATACTTATTTCAATAATTATTTTAGAGTATTTGTAAATTCATTGTTTATTTGTGCAGTGGATCTTCTGGGTGGGACCCTTCATTGGTGCAGCAATTGCAGCATTCTACCACCAGTTTATTTTGAGGGCAGGAGCAGCTAAAGCCCTTGGCTCATTCAGGAGCAGTTCCCACAATTGATTATTCCTATGAATGATGAATTCTCCAAAATGAGAAAAAAAAAAAAAGAAAGACCTTTTTCTTAGTTTTCTTTTTTAAGCTTTTCAAGCAAGAAAATGCATGGAACAAGAAAAGATTATCATTTTCATGTCAATTATAAATAATCCATTTTCTTAACGTTGTATGTTGTATGTTGTATGCTATTTAAGTTTTATATGAGATTTCTTTGTTCCCTTTTCATGAATTTAATTATTATCCATTTTTCTTAATTTATTTGTTGTAATGGCATAATTTAATTTTTTTGCTTACTTAATTAATACTCGCTGTATGAATTTACATGTTAAATTAAAATAATGAAACATAACATGAATAAATTAGAGAATAAAAATACTATAACCGATTGTAATCTATATTTACATCACACGGAGACATTTGTTTCATATTTGATATTTCACTCTATGTTCTATAATGGGACACGTGGATGACGAAAAAATAATCGATTGAGATGATACACACCACGTTGACATGTGTTAATAATCTAGTAGGTTGCAAATGAAATACAAAATGAAATAAAAAAATGGAATAAAGGAATGAAAAAAATGTATTTTTCATATCACATATTCCCTATTAACCGAATACAAAGTGTAATTTTCGTCAAATAAATTAACGTGTAATTAGATTTTCCAGGGCGTTAATACAATAATTTATTTATGTGTTAATGGGCAGAGAATTTTGTTAATGAGATATGAGTATAACAAGCATAATGATAGGTATAGGAGAAAACGTCATGTGAATGGTGACAAAACCATGTACTGTACGTATTAGTTGTACAAGATCCAAGACTACTGGTAACATATACAACAAATCAACCCTCAGGGGTGGGAGTGGGGTTTAGAAAGGATTTTTATTGGTATCAATAGATATGTTAATTATCGATTTGGGGGCAGAAGATAAAATTTATAATTCGAGATCTGAAAGATTGGATAATTATCAATTCGGGAATGGATTGATAAAATCACTTAATATAAACATCTTTCGATCCCGAATCGATAAATTTTATTTTTCAAGCCCGAATCGACAATTAATATATCTTTCGAGACTTGAATTTTCTTAATGATCACCTCTTTTATACACTTTTATTGCTTTTATATTTTAGGCATTTTGCATGTTAAATCCGGTATGTTTTTTAATGTTTTAAATAATAAATAAAGTGGTTGTTAAATTCGAAATATTTTTTCTTAAAAAAGGGTTGATAATTTTTAGGTTAGAAATTAAAATAATAACTGATTATAATATTTACCCGAGAAATATTAAAAAGTTTGACAATTACGTGGAGTACATCCAGTTTAACTAATTATAAATACAATTTTACGTGAACCTACATTTGATATATAAATCATGTATTTTTAAATTCAATTAGTCTTAGATCCATAAGTCATAATATGATAAATGAAAATTAGCCTTTTGAAATTATTTCATATTATTTTTGTCAGAATTTTAATGTATTGTACTTTTGATAGTATGTATTATACTTTGATTATCATATATAAGCCATCCGCAACACCTTCTAAGCCAAACGACGTGTAATTAAATCTAGAGTAATCACATTTATATTAGCATTCATGTTTCAATTTAAGCTAATATTATATTTCATTATCGTCCCAATTATACAGTACAATTGATGCTTAGAAATGATTAAAATAAAAAAATGTGATTAAAATTAGAGATTACGGTAACATTACTAAAAATCAAAAGTAAAAAAGCAAGGTTGGGGCATTTGATATTTAACTTAACTCAATACGGAAATTGTGGTTAATTTACCAAAAAAACCAATGTAGTTCAACCTACAAAAATTATATATCAAAACCTAATATAGGTCCATATTACTCAATAATATAAAAAATGTGGAAAAGATAAGCATCCGAGATCAACAGAGAAGACAGGTTGGAAGATGAATTATTAAGAGCAATAATACAAAGAAAGAAGATACTAAGAAGCACTACAAGTAGCACTACAAGCAATAATACCAATAGGAATTATAGAAGACACTCGACAAGAATTTGATGGAAGAACAACAAAGTAGTAGCAGACGTTTTGGCAAGAAAAACAACCTAAATCTGCTTTTTGGCTTATTATTATTATTATTATTATTATTATTTTTTAATTAAAATAGAAGCAGACTTTTGAAGCTACATACGAGTCTAGATCACTATAAGTTTTTCCCAACAAACACTCCTTTAGTTAATGCCTTTAATATTATAGATTACTTTTTCTTTTTATCAATTTTCCTCACATTTAAGTACTAAAGTAATGAGGTAAAGTCTTATCAATTTTCTTTTAAAAGAATCTAAATTAAAGTCGAGCCTCACATTTAAGTACTAAAGTAATGGAGTAAAGTCTTACCAATGTTCTTTTAAAAGAATCTAAATTTAGCTCAACTAAATCCCAGAACCAATTTTACAATGTCAATTTCATTGTTGGTAAAGATAGTGAGAATCACTTGAGTTAAAAAATATTAATTTAATTAAATATTATTTAATAAAAATAATTAATATTATTTAAAATACATTTAAATTTTACGATAAAATAAATTCACCTTATTTATTCTAGAATAGGTCTACCTTCCTAATTTGCACTCTGTAATTCAATTTTTCACTCTTTGGTGTTGAATCCAACGAGGTTTTTGAACCCTGATCCTCCATTTATTCAAACGGACGTGCTTTATAATTACGGTTAATCACTTAATTGCACCAAACCCCTTCTAGCGCGAAATTTTATCGTGGTTTGAAGATAATACAAAACACTTCTGTGATTTATTAAATAAAGCAAATTCTTCTTCTTCTTCTTCTTCTTTTTTCTTTCAAAAATGAGTTAACTATAATAATTTCTTTCTTTTTACTTTTATTCCATTTAATAATATGATCACAAAAATTTAGTATTTGAAAAAACAAAATACGAGAAATAAAGAAAATAGATAACATTGTCAATTTATTTTTAAGAAAGATAGAGAATTTGCTTCATTTAGAGTCCATTTTGCTTGACACTTTAAAATAGCTTATATGCTCTCTCAAATTATTAATAAAAATAAAATGTTTAACTTGTGAACTCTTAAAATAAATTTCTTATAACTTATAAACTTAATAAAAAAGTTTTTCCAACTTATTTTTCTAAATTCTTTTAAACTATATTTAAAAAATAAAATTTCATCCACCCTACCCACAATCACCCACCCCCACACCCCTTACCAGCCCCCCACCCCCACAAGGAGGTTTCATGCAATTAAAATGTCTTAAACTACACTAATAATCGAGTCGAATTCAAACTCAAAAATAAGATCGTGCAAGTCCAAATCTATCACTTCTTTCGAGTGTTTTAAAACCGAACCCTAACCTAACAATATTTCAACTCAAGTTGTCTCCACTACATAAAGCTTTTAACCAGCCTTAATTAGACTTCAAAAACATAGAGGATTGAGGATAGGCGCATAGGTTCTAATTTTCACTCTTCTTGATGAAGACAGCCATTGACAAATCACAAAAACATGCACTTACTCGGGTTAGGACAGCCCCTACCTATCATAATATTTGCTGCAAATAAAGTGGATCGTAGCTTTCAATCTGAGTTTGAAATCACAACTTTACCATCCTCTAATCACATGTGATGGAGACTTCTCCTGAACAAGAATATGCTTCATACTTATATGAACTGATAAGTCATTATTCAGTTGAAGAAACTAACTTCTAAAAATCAACTCCAATAACAGACGTAATATATGGACGCAACTCGACTAGAAGAAAAGCATGCTAAGCAAACAACCTTCAAGAATCAAGTCTGCTTAGCAAACCGAGGTTTGGTCAGTTATGATTTAGGGATGACAATTTGATCCGTCCTGCAATTGACCCATCCTATTAGGGAATTAATATATATATATATATATATATATATATATATATATATATATATATATATATATATATATATATATATATATATATTATCGGAAAAATGATGTTTCAACCCATAACCTTTAGGTCATAGGTAGTGGAGCTCTAACCACTTGAGCTATAAATGAGTTAATTCTACACCTATACAAGTTCGGACTTTTAAATGAGACGAAATTCATTCACACCCAGTGACCCATAATGGGGGTCTCCGCCCTGCTCCGGTCAAGGACTCTGACGGGTCTGGGTGGTGTCTTCAAGTACCCGCCCCATTGCCACACTAATATTACAAATCTAGAACTTTTTTCAAAATAATCAGAATGTAATGAACCTAGATAGGCCGGCAAATAATGAGCGATGTTACAACTTACAAGTTCATCAACTTGCAAAGATATAAAGAAAAGGAGAAAAGAAGAGTCGTATCATTTAATGCTTTTATAAAATCCATGTACAAAAATTCCAAACTAACTGGGACGCTAGCTGGGAGTGGTCCTCTACTGGTTGAGGGCGTGGGGGTAGGTTACAAAGATGGAAGAGGTACAACATAGAAAGGAAAGGAATCTAACCAGAATAATGGTATCATTCAACTTCAAGTTTCATCCGATGAAAAGTTTCCTAAGAGGTCCATCCTTACGATCTTTGGAAGTTGATTCAGTTAATGCTAGGATTCTCCGGATTCCAGTAGTGGCCGCCCCTCTACCTAGAGCAGCAGCCCTTGCCACAATCTCTTCCTTCAACGGGATGATCCCAGCAGGTGTTGATGTTATCGCAGGTGCAGCTAGAGTGCTAGGTGCAGCTGGGGCTACCGTGTTGATAGATGATTGTTGATACGTCCCTGCTCTACGCTTGTTATAATCTTCCAGTATGTTTTGCTGGTCAGTCCTTTTGAGGCCCTAATATCAGATTAAATGAAACGATTTTAAAGCAGGCGACAAATTTTGGAAACAAAATTAAGAATCCCAAAATAAAACCATACATTCAACAAATAGGAAAACAATTTTGATGTTAATGATGGGAACAACCTTTAGATCCAGAAGTCGTTGGAACTCTGAGGGAGTGCCCTCAGGTAGCAGAGCACAGTATGTATCAGCAACAGAGTCGATAGGGGACAATATCACCTGTGGAACATTTGCACAACATTTAACCAGGATATAGTGAGGAGAAATTGGATTTCATTTTAGGCCTATCTTGGTTATTGTATTTTGGTGTTTTTGGGTTCACTTTGGGGCCCATCTTGTATTTTTCATTTTCTTTTTTAATAATATCACTTCATTTAGTAATACCTCGTGAAGTCGCAATGCCCAGTGATGAAATCATACCTTAAGTAGTGCTTCAGCTTTGCTAATTTCACGGCTTACAAATTTTGAGTAGCCAGCAGCAGCAGATACCTGCCCAGAGAAGCAAACCGATCAGTAACATGGACTTTTGATCATAAAATGGTGACAAAGGATACAATAAGGTAAACATTAAATTAAGAGTGGAGGATCTAGCCAAACAGACTAAAAATAGAATTAGGTGATATCTTTTTTAACTATAGTACTGATGAATTCAAACCTAAATTAATTCTAACAGATTTATAAAATAGTGAAGACACAAAGCATTCTATTTATTTGAAATGTTGTAAAATGAAGCCATGGATATCTAAAGTACCAAGATGATTTTACAGCAATATACAGAAATTATTAGTTGCAGCAATTTATTGGAGTTGATATTATACCTGCTTTCCAAGTGAAGGAATTTCCAGAAGGATTGTTTTTACAGCTTGAGTATCCAACAGCATCTGCAGATATCAAAATACACGCACATGGTTAACAACTAAATTTATTTGACCATTAAGTATTCATTTACACAAGGACAAAATCTTTGAAATAGTTATTACTCAAATATCAATTGCATGCTGACTGATAAAATCCACACTATTAAGTGAACACATGCAAAAAAAAATGTGTACGGAAAAAGAAAGTTAAAAGTAATAAGTACTTGTTGTGCTCCCGTTTCTGAGATCTGCTTGCATTTGAATATATTGAGATAAAAACGTGGGCCAAGAGATGATGCAAGCTGCAAAGATCGAAGAAAGTATTAGCTTCAAATCACGGGATAATATTAAAGATATTAAGAGAGATTTATTATGGATCAGGTTCAGACAGTTTTCATATTGATTTTTCGAGTAAACATTTACACCAATGGAGGTTCTTCAACCATGTAGCATACGGTGGAGAAAAATATTTTACTACTGGACTACTCGTAACTTTATACAGACACAAAATGGTAAAATATATCCCTAACCCTCCCTCGCAAGGAATTTGCAAGTCTGATCAATCAAGCTGGAGTGTTGAGTCACTTGAGTACCATGGGAGCAAAGAAAAGACCAAGAAAAATTACAAAGATATTATCATAAAGTAAACTACCAATACTATTATTTACTGAGAGCTAACATTACACATCATGCTCACCACTCTTGTGAATCCAGAGGTATACACACAGTAAATAAATAGTGAACACCTTCAAGTATTAACATCTGAATAAAGAGTAAGAAATAAGCAGATGAAGTCATTCATATTTATTTACCTTATCCAGAAAGAATTGGAAATATATAGGAGAAAGCAGCTTCCCAAGTACAGGAATGCTTGCACTCAGAATTGTATTTATCCCATTCACATACCTGCAAGAATACCCAATAGGTTAACTCATCGAAAGGCCCATCAGAACCTGCAATCACATATTTATAAAGGCCTCTTACTCAGATTGGTCACCAACACTTTCAAGTGTGCCCCAAGGAACACGTGTCATTGCAGCCATCTCAGCATCAAACTTGGTTTCTATACCATTCACAAGAGTTATCAGTGCTTTCGTTATAACTGCAGAGAACTCATCCTACATAAAACGGCAATATTATGAGATAGGGATGAGGATGGGATGGAGTAAGTGTAACAATATGAAATTTTATATACCTGTACTTCAGACATGTCAATACTATCTGCATATTGAGGGTCAACTATTTTGGACACACTTTCGGCCAATTCACCCGACTGAAAACATTTAAAAAGAAAAAAAAATAGGGAAAAGAGAATCAGGATGAAGAGAAATAAAGCTAAGAAATAACTTGAACAAAGTTGAACCTCACTCAGCGAATACAATGCTCTTGATCAATCATAGAGTATCACTTAAAATTGCAGATGCCTAATAAGATCTTTAAGAAGGTCAGTCACAATATTTCACTCACTTAATATTGGATAGACTAATATAATCTAATCTAGTGGATCTCAATTAATGATTTGCTGCAAATTCTAATTCGATAGCAGAGGTCCCAGTTAGTAAGTAGAATCTGCTGCTAGAGCTATAACTTATGATTTGGATTTTGGACAGCGCGGTTAGAGTATCAAAGTACTTCTGTCAACACTACCAAAATTTTTATTCCCCAGAGTTTTGTGGAGACATATTCTGTGATTCATTTAGCTCGACTAACTGATGCAAACAATCACATGATTGAAGGTGCATCGAATAACATGGACATCATGACAAGAAATAAAAGGTTTTGGTCAAAGCAAGCCTAAATTCACTATTCACAGACCTAACACTATAACAGTGGACTGTGTTGTATCACCGAATCTTATTTTTCTAACCTTATCATTCTGTATCTTCTGCATTCTAAACATAATGAACATTGCAGATAAATGAAGCAATTCAGACACCAACCGTCTTGTGACAATATTCAGCTGTGTTGACTATATAGCAGATCAGGCGTTCATCCTTGTCAGACGTCTGCAAAAAGACAGTCGATCAAATAAACTGCACATGCATAAGTATGGCTAACATATACTATAAACAAACTATGTAGTCATTAACCTTGATTTGACCATCCATTCCTGTGGCAGCTGCTACGATTCCTGTGCCACCCTTCGGCAATCTTGCAAAAATCTTTGTTGCATATGCTTTAAGAATTCTTTGGAATACCTATGCCCAGACGAATAAAGTCTCAAGAATATATACTGGAGCTATACAATTGAATGCCTATACACACACCTATTATTATAATAGATGCAGAATAAAATGCCTAGATGTATGAATCAAACTTTAACCTCTCGATTTAAATTCATAGATCCTCCAATCCTTAGAACAATTATAAGAAGGTAGAAGGTTCATTATGATTCCATTTCAGTGATGCTAAGGAACGTCACAATAGAGGCACTTCTTCTGTATTAAAACCATAAGAGAATTAAGATGTCAAAATTACACCTAGTAATCTCGATCTTTTGTCTTATGCTTAGAACTTACGAACATCAAGACAAATCATATGCTTTGACATGCTGACCAAATTTTGAAGAACTATAGATACATAGTGCCCAAAGATAGGAACTTAAGACTGAAAACTTAACCGGACAGTTTGTAAAAGGGAAATAAATCCAGCCACTGACATGCATGCATTGATGGAAATCAATAACACACCTTGAATAAATTAAACAATGTCTGTTTTCTTGTCAAAGCACTGCATCTCTTTAAGCTCCTCCTTATAATCAAAAAGACCTTCATAAAACAGCGCAAGGATTAGTATTCAGTAATCTCAATGGGATGCAAGAATAAGTTGACATGAAATACAAACCTAGTGACATACAATACTGGTCTAATATTTACTTCACAAGAAGGGACTCAACAGTGCTCATGGTGAATATAAATTGTATAAGAAACCAATAGAATCTTTTAGGTTTTAGCTCTACAGACTAAATTCTTCTAGGGGTTATGAATTATGGAAATAGCTGTAATATTGCATTTCATTTTCACCGTTGCCCTGTGGAGTTAAAATGACAAAGTTAGAGCTGGGTGCCAAACTTATGGGTTTTGGTTTCAGGAGCGTCATAAATTTCCTTCATTATACTTAACTAGATTTCCCTTTCTTATTCGGATGAGGGGCATATGACAATAAATAATGCGGACCACATGGATAAAGCTGATATTCCAGTCAAATGAAATAGCATGTGATGTGATTGTATATGGGGAAGGAAGAACTGTTTTATCAAATTTAAGTACATGACCAACAATCAGACTTGCTTACAAGCTGCAGCACAAGTAATTCAACAAATCACATGTTGACTTCTTCCCGTAAGTTATATAAAAAGGTCAAAGGACAAGAAGCATTCTGAAAAGGATTGACAGAGACATTATTCTTATCTTATGATGTCAATCTTTATTTAGCAATTCAATCTAGGTCAAGTTTTATATGGAAGTAACAGAAAGAATGTTCAACATAGAAGAGTAAAAATCTTAAACTTTCTCAGTAGTAGAAGGTGATAGTCACATGCCCCCATTTCATAACTACGTATATTAAAAATTTAAGAGGTCAACTTGAACTTCATCTCCCAGGTATAGAACTTGGCCCGCATATTGGTGACAAAAGACGGAAAACGAAACACATCTTTTAACCAGTATCTTTCTATGATTATCCCAAGTGAAGAGAGATTGCACATCTAACAATGTAAAAATATTTTCATGACATGTTTCTTTTGATTACCTGCATACTGCTAGATAAAATATTAGTTTGACTTCCGTCTTCAATATTCCATGTTTCTTCCTGTACAATAAGATAAATGCATGTTAATCAAGGAGAAAAAAACATAACAGGCCTAAGAGTTTAAACACTTCTCAATGAGCTAAACCTGGACAAGTTTCTCCAAATGCTCCATAAGAGACTTCTCTTCCAGTTCAACATATACCGCCAAGTAAGGTTCAAAACATGATGAGATGATCCCTCTAAAATTGAACTGCCAGGTGAATCAATATCAGTCAAGAGAGCACACAATGAGTATATTTTTCAGTCAAGAGAGCACACAATGAGTACATTTTTCATATTTGCATAAATATGGAAAAAAACTGAATGTGAGAAGAAGCAGATGATGGAGTCATATATTGAACTGCAGCAAGTAGGTAAATATAAATTTGAGCATGAATTGCACAACAAAATCTGAACCATCACAAACCAGAAACGAAGTTTTGTGTTTGCCTAATCAATAATCTAAAGCAACATAAAGGAATTAGGGAAAGGGGTGTTTCTGGTTGAAAATCCCATCATTTTTGAGCTTGTAGTAACTCATAGGAAATTCAGATAAGAAACATTACCCCAGCACCAGGCACAGACAAATCCTTGAGGCCATCTTGATCCTGGAGAGGAAAATAACTATTTAGGCAGGATTAACATGATGCCTGATATCTGTGACTAGTATATTATATTAACTACGCAAAGAAAATAAATTCATGCATGCCTCATTCTCACTTCCACCATGTGAAGCAAGCTTTTTCTCATATTTCTTTCTGAATGTCTGAAACAGTCTGATTATTTTTCCCATATCTTCCCCAGTTTCACTTCCTGATTCTTTGCTGCGACTTCCACCACCAAATTTCTCTGCTAATTCTTCCTCAAATTCCAGAGTCCTTTGTAATGCCTACAAGCAGCGACCAATTAAAGCATCAATCATGCAAAATGCTAAAAGAGACATGTGAAAATCCAATTTATGTCTGAAATGTACAATTTAATGGATGATGCTCCATACGTAGTGAATGCAACACACAGCATTGCAAGGGGTGAAAAGGTTCACTCTCAAACTTCTACAAGGTGATCAATACTTCCATGAAAAGATAATGGTTATGCTTTAAATGTATTAAATTAATCTCCATGTCAAAAATAATGAGTGTGTAATTGAAGGACTATGTTTTCACTCATATTAACAATGGATGGGGAAAAAATAGGCGACAGTAACATGGCTAAAACTATTCCTGAACAATCAGGAAAGGACATAAACACAGTTACATGCAGAAGAAAAGCATGATAGACCAAGCTGAATATAGAAGACATAGAACATGCATGCATTTGATGATAGACTTTAAAGTGTACATCTCTGATAAGTTATAAAAGGACATCACCACTGTGCAAAAAGATTTAAATGAGCACTCCTACACCAGGTGGCAAAGATTAGTCAACTTTAAAATCACTTCAAGAAACAAGGTATTAAGAGGAACTTACTAGCAATAATGTCCCAACATCCGGCTTTTCTTTAAGATTGTTGAGGATGTCCACGAGTTGCGTCCTGTTTACATAATACGACTTCATCATGGTATAGAACTCACCAAGAAATTTTCAGAAACTCTAGTTCGAAATGCATAAAGTGGTTGCATTCTGTTGTTATCTCCTCAAAGAGCAAACACAAAACCAAATGTCAAAGCTCCGTCACAAAGGCTTATTGAACAAACATATTGGCATACATTTTGGTCAAAAATATGAAAAGAACCCCTCAGCCCCTAGTGTTTGTAGTAGAACCATAGTCAATAAAAGTCAGGAAAAGTGTTCCCACATGATAATGAGGTCAAAACCAAACATATGTTTTACTTCTATGGCAATCCAAATTCGTAAACATAGTAAAGGATAAATAATTTCTCCAAGTTTTTAGCCAGATGTCATCAAATTGGTCCAACTGGGTTGTGAACCAAATGAGAATAATCTGGCCATGAGGTATGGCCTGTAAACTCCAATGAGGTAAATTACCAACCTTGTCAACTTGCAGAACTGGATGCAAAGCAGATACGGAACATGCCATGAAGACGGGAAAATTTTCCAGATCTCCTCATTGGTTCTTAGACGACGCTTGATCCAAGCATATCTCCTTTCTGTTTTATCCAGCTTCGCCAATTCTGTCAAATATTACCCAAAGTTTTAATATCAATTTCAGAAAAGATTGAATATCAATAAAAAAATATAAATGAAAATACTAGACAAACCTGCTCCCTCAAAAATTTGCTGGTATGAAGTAAGTTCTCTGCTGCAGAAGTTCTTTACTAACTCTTCCCTGACTGATGGCTCCAAAGCATCAACGACCAGACAAGCATCAGATAGATGCTGCAGTAAATTAGTTTCCTCAGTCTCTTTCCCTGTACCTAAGCTGTAGAAGAATCGTTGGGAGTAAGTCTTAACAAATTAGTGGAGAACAGAACCAAAGGAAGAGAAACAGTGAAAGCAAGTACAGGGACAAATCACGTTTCACATCACATATGATGAAACTCAACCTGACAACCTGATTTAAAGCATCTATAACCACTAAAACAAGATCATCTTAAACCTAATCAAATCTTGTATACATTGTAGACATTAAACCACTTGCTGCAGTTGATCTTTATTTAATGTACATTTCCAACTGACAACAACCTACCCAAATATTACTAATGAAAAGAGCAGTGAGAAAAAGGAGTATTAAACCTAACAACAATACGTTCACCGGCAACTAGACAGGGCCTACAGGGCTGATCCTAATACTGGTCTGAGGCTGAGTTTAAAATTGGCCAATAACAGAGTGATGTCATTGTATTTACTTATTTAGTGGCTCTCCGTAGCAGTTCTCTATATCTAATTTTTATCAAGTACAAGGTATACAAACTCTTTTACATCGAGGAAGGCATGTGCCTACTGTGTGTTCATAAGAATGAGAAAACTGCTTTACCATATGTTAATTAGTTCTTATTGTAAGTTTTAAAATTCTAAATTAAAAAAAAAAAAATCATTCACATATACACACACATAAATATATATAAACATTTTTTTTTGCGCCAACTGAAGTTTAGTTTGTTTTTGGCCAAAGTCGGTTGACCATACAGCCATGAAGAAGGAACTACTTTGAGTTTATATTGAGATGTGAAGGTACAAATAGCATTTTGCTCAGATAGATCTTTAAATTTCAGAAGTAACATACCTAGAGAAATCTGAGAATACATGAGACTTCAGAATTTGTTTGATACTTTTAAACTTCTCCCGAAGCTCTGTGATCTTCTGAAAATCTCTATAAGCTTCAAAATGGCTGCATAGCTGGTTGACAGCCTGAAATATATCCAGAAACCATGAAATTACGGGAAGTATAATATGGAAAATTTAGTCTATCCGCAAGGCATCAGCAATTCCAACATATACCTAAAAGGAAAGCTAACATACAACAGAGAATATTAGAAATGTAGACATATTAAGTTACATGATGAAAAATATTTTAAAGCAAAAGATTAAGGGTTCAACTCCAGAGTGATACTTAAATACAAATCATATGTATGTTTCAATCAAAAGCACAGAGAAAGACTGCAAAGCATGTGCACACCATGTAATACCTCAAGCTGTGCTGCTGCCTCCTTGTATTGCCTTTTGGAAGCCATAGCTTGAAGTTGTTCCACAGCAGATACTGTCAAACAAACAGAAGGTTTTTGAAATAACATCAAATTTCAAAAGAAAAATACAGGCATATAATATCTGATATATTCTTCATAATATAAAGCCAGGGATTTCATGATTCTCATGACAAAATGAAAAAGTAATGCTGAATCTGCTAGACCAATGCAAAATATTTAAAAAAAAATAGCTTGAGATTCAAAGAACAAATTGTGCCCTCGAATTACGAGTACACAGTCAGCTTCTTCCATGAATCATTTGAGAGCCATGGTTACTTTAGTCTTTAGCATATCTTATTTAAAATTATTCCTCAGGCATGAACAAGCCAATATATTGGTTTTTTTTTGGCTTTCAGAATATCATATATAACAGAAGAGGTCCATAAAAATATTGGAAATAACTATATAAATGGAAACAAGAGGACAGAAACAAAAAGTTTCCACAGTAATCATCTCCTAGAAGCACATTTATACCATGATTATAAATTCTACAACCATCTTCTTTTCCCAGCATTCACATGTATTATGTTTTTCCCTTCTTCTAAACTGGAGAAATAGTTTTGCTAAAACAAGTATATATGCCTTGGCAAGACATAATTTCCCCTTCCATGTTAACCAGGAGATTTCCTAACCAACATCACCCCCATCAAATACTTTAACTCGAAACTAGCAGTCAAATTAATCTCATCTTTGTCAGTTTTTGACAGTTGGCTTTCATGAGCAGGAAACAGAAAGAAAAACAAAAGGTTCTTCCCAAATATATTGATTGTGTGGATCATATATCAACTGCTCAGAGTGAAAACATTATAAGGGTTCTAAAACTTTCTCAAGAGAATCAAGACTAAAAAGCTCACCTAACATAGTAAGGCGATGAAGGGCAGTAATTGTAGTGGTTATATGCTTCTTTGCAAAATCTAATTTCTTGATGTCACGGCATATTTCCTGAACCATTGTTTCACTTTGCTTTGCTTTAGTTTTTATTTCTTGCATTTTGTAAATGAGTTCCTGGTCCAAATGGTAAAATCAAGTTATCCAAAGAGCAACAGTACAAAAACTTCCATGACAAATGATAAAGAAACCACATGAAGTGTGAAGGAAGTTGCTAAGGGATATTTTGGAAGGTAACTAACTAAAACAATAAGTATAAGCAAACCTGAACTGCACGAGTAGCTGCTGCAAGATCCTCCCGGGCTTTGCTCCCTGAATTACTCTATGAAGTGGTGTAGCCATGAAATAAGTATCCCAAAGAGGAAATATTGTTGGGAAACAAAAAAATTAATTAAATCTATGAAAAAGAGGTCAAAAACAGTAACTAGCTACAGTGATTAGCCTTTGCTAAAAACAAATATACGAGTATCTTGGCCTCAAAGTTAAATATTGATCAGTCTTCCACTGGGTAAATGAAGTAAAACATCTACATTAGATTCCAATAACAGAAGATGCATTATTCTCAAAATGCAGTCAGAGGAAACTGCCTGGATTTTTCAGTATGGGACTATCAAAACAACACAATTATGAGCAAGAGTTGGTCAACAACCACTACAAATAATAACAAGTAATCAGGACTGTAGGCCAGACTGCCAGAGTGACTTATAGCCAATGTGACAACTAATCATGTAAGATACTACGTAAGTGACCCGGACATATTCACAGGCTTGCTGGACTGAGTTCAAATTCAACTCCTATGACAAGGCCTTGTTGCATTCCTGCCACTCAAATTCAACTCCTATGACAAGGCCTTGTTGCATTCCCGCCACTAAATCTTATTAAGGAGATACTAACATATGATCTCTTATGTCCGTCCCTTCATCATACGTCAACTGAACCATACTGAATCTAAATACTCCAGCCAAGACAGCTCTATCAATGTTACTCCAATTAGAAACCTCAATGACATTATGACAAGTAACCAACATGTAAAATCTCATGAATTAATCAGCAATCAAATAAAGCAAAACATCAGAAAAGATCAAAATTGATACTTCAAATTAGAACCAATGAATAGAGATAGTGAGATACCAACCTGCTGACGAACAGCTGTCAAAATCTCAGCATCCACTCTACGAATTTCACTATGTATTTTTGCATAAGTGGCTCAACTCCAGATAGAGATGCCTCTGCATATGAACCAGCTTCCACATCGTCAACATATAAATCTTTGTGAAATATTAAATAGTACAACATCTGAAGGTTCAGGACACCACAGCACAATAAACTCAAACCAATCTGACCTATATCTATTCTCCTGATTGGGTTTCTTAACATTGTCTCCATATATTAATGGTTTTATAACTTGCATCGATAAATAACACAAGAAAAAAATTGCAAAATAAACACTTGGAATTTTTTTCCTATATATTATATTCCAATTCCCACAGCCAAAAAACAATGAAAACTCAATAATTCAGAGCAAATATCTCCAACTACGTAGGGAAAACAATTGAATATGCAAAGTAACTAAATATGTGTGTGTGTGTGTGTGCGTGCGCGTATACACACATCAACTCTCAGCATTCTAAGCATCATTGTGTATGTAGGTGTTTGTATAAAATTTTTACCGGTGGGAAACATCTGGTTGATGTAATCCAAAGCACTCTGCTTATCAGCTGTCGCCATTATTCGCGATCAAAAAGCTGAAAAACGATCATATTTCAACAAATTAGCAAATTAATCACTAAACAGTCCATACTTAGCCATTGGATCTGGATCATTAGCTCAAAACGCAACTTTACTGAATAAAAAAATGACAATAAAATAACATCAAATTAAAGCTTATATTACCTGCCGATTCACCAGTCTCCTTCGCGTCTGATAATCACACTGCCACGATCAACAATTCTGAACTGGAGACGATAATTGAATAGAGGAGCGATCTTTAATTCTCTATCAGTTGGTTGGAAATAGCCATGGGAAAAAACTGGGGCGGTTCGTTCGAACCGGTTTGTTCAAGGGACAAGGGAGGTCAATCTTCGTCGGTCGTCACTTCGGTTAATTTTGTGTTTATTGTAATTTAATTTTTATATGGAATTATTATTTTTAGGCAAAGTCTACTATGAACAAAGTGGTATAGTGAAACTTGATCATTTATTAAAAGTTAACAATTATAATAATTGAACGGTATTATCTATATTATTAAAAGGTTTGATCGTGATAATCAAGAGTATGTCCTATATTGTTAAAGAAAGTATCGATCGTGATAATGAGAGAGTATTACCTATATTACTAAAGAGTATCGATTATGATACTAAAAGGTATTAGTCGGGATAATCTGAATTGTAAATTAATATAAATCAGGGTTTCACCGTGAATCAAGATTCACAAAAACACAATCTTATTTTTATACTTATACTAGATTACTATCCCGCGTTTACGCGGGTTGTTCTCAAATTAAATTGATAGCATAATATATTACTCCCTCCGTCCCAGTCAAAGTGTCCTGGTTGACTTTTTGACCGATTTTGTGTGCGAATTATTTCATAGTAATATGTGCATATTACTATGAAATAATTCGCACACAAAAATCATCAAAAAGTCAATCTATGACACTTTGACTACGGAGGTAGTATATAATATATATAAACTAATTTATTTATTGTGTAAAATAATATATTTATATTATAAAATAAACATATTCAACTAATATATGTATAAAAGTATGTAATAATTTTTCGTATATTTTAAAATTTTATTTTTCAATATATCAAATTTATAAAATATTTAAATAGAATTTTATTTTTCAATACATCAAATTGTAATATAATATTTATACTCCTATATATTATTTAAAATTGTAATATAAATAGAATTAATCATTATACTCAATATTATGATTTAAGAATTAATCATTATACTCACATTAATTTAAAAATTATATAATATCAAATTTTTATAAAGAGAAATACTTTGAGATAGTATACTTACTTTAAGAGATTTATTAAATTAGTCAAATTTTTCAATATTAATCATTCCATAAATTTTTCTTAATTTAAAAAATTTATTACTTATTGATACATCATCACATTACTTAATATTATGATGTCATATAATACAATCTATTTTAATGCATAGATATAAATGTAAGATGACAACTAAGAAATTAAAACTCCCTAAGATATAGGGGATTGTCCGATTAACTTTTTTTTCTCTGTTTTTTTAGAACATTTACATTTGTCAATATAATATTTTTATCGCCATATCATCATTTCTATCCAAAAATATGCATTAGACAAATTTGTTTAGAATAATCCACAAATAAGAAAAAAATGAATCGATAATGAATGGAAACTAAAATGCAAGCAACTAGATGTGGAAAATTACGAACCAAATTTAAATTTATCAATATTTAATTATAAAATAAATCTCTTGTCTAATAGTAGGTTCTTTTATAAAAAAATCTAAAAAAAAAAATTCATACGAGCACAATTCAATCAAGAGGCCGGATCCACTAAAAATCTTATTAGAATAAAACTTTTTTCTTTTAAGTCAAAGTAAAACTCTTCTTAAAACACCTTAATCAATGAAAAAGAAAAATCCCTTAAAAATTTAATGAACTCAGGAATACTCCAAAAATTTGTCTTTAAGAAGAATGAAAAGTGGATAATCCCACCAAATAAATTGATCAAAATCCTGAAATTTAGAAATTGAATTAGTAACAGTGTTTCCTATCTATAAACATGATTTACTATAAAATAAAATAATTTTTTTGTAAATTAATTTTACCATATAATTCAAAATAATATTAATTGATTTTATTATACTATATTACTATTAAATTAATACATTTTAGAAAATTAACTAACACTAAAAAAATTACTCATAAAATAAAAATTAAATTTTACTGTAAAATTTGTTCATTTATCTTATTTCAATATTATAAAATAATGATCTCTTTTAGGAATCGATCAATTATTGAAAAATTATGAATTCTTCGAGTAAAGGTATTTAAATATTCAATTTGATTATTAATAAAATGATATGTAGATATTCCATTTTGCCATATAAATATATGTACGACTTGTATGTACTAGTAAATTATTTTAAAATACATTTAAATTGTTCGTTAGACTTATTTATGTATATATAATCGTTTTGAAAAGTCAATATGGTTTTGAAATGTAATTGTTTTTCGACAAAATATGTTTTTGAAATGTTGAACACATCACTAGATAACTTTCTTTGTATATGGTCTGGATCATTTGTTTCTTTTCGTTTAAAAAAAAAAAAATCATGTTCTGATGTTATATTTGATTTTACCAATACAAGTCAAGCACAAAGTATTAATATCTCACTTAACCTGATAAATTATACTCCATCGTCATATTTTTTATTGCTATAAATTTTACAATAGATGTCATTGTTTTTATTAAAATTCGCCTAAAATAAAAATCAGATGTATTGTAAAAAAACTTTCATCTCGCGTTGTATTTCACGTTACGTAACCATTGCATCATTATCATGGGCACTGATAAAATAAAGCAAGAGACAAGAAGATATATTCTACAAAAGCTATACCCAAGATGAAGCCATTACTTTGACATCAATCAAAGTGCATTGCATCAAAATAAGCAACGAGAGACTCTACAATCTTGATTATGATTCTCACTACACCTGGCTAAGAGTCTAAGACTATATTACATTCCTGAAGCTTCTGGAATCTATTTAAGCCCGAGCTTCAATCTTCTACTGTAATTCAATCATGATGATACTTCATTCAGGTTCGGGTTCGGGTTCGGTCTCGGGCTCAGGCTCAGGCTCAGGCTCAGGCTCAGGTTCAGGTTCAGGTTCCGCCTCAGGTTCAGGTTCAGGTTCCGCCTCAGGTTCAGGTTCTGCCTCAGGCTCAGGTTCGGGTTCCGCCTCAGGTTCAGGTTCAGGTTCTGCCTCAGGCTCAGGTTCGGGTTCCGCCTCAGGCTCAGGTTCAGGTTGGGGCTCAGGTTCTGGATTTTCTGTGCACAAAAGAAAGACGAAACTATGTCAGAGAGACCCTTTATTCTTGTTTACAAACATGGTATTTTGCCAATGAATCATACCTGATAGATTCTCTGGCATTGATGCTGAACTTTGAGGTTCCGACGTGCTACACACGGATGGCACGTTGGGGGCACTCTTAACGTCCTGCAGGGTTTTATAGCTCATCAGATAACTTTAAGGGCGTTTTTGCAAGCTCTATCAACAGCTTCCAGAATCACTTTTTTCCAAAAGCTGTGCGGAGTAGCTTTTGGAAAAAGTTATTTTGTCCAACTTCTTAGAGTTTGCAAACGCTACCTAAATTGAATTGGTACAAGAGTATGATATGACGTAGATATAGAAGTGTTACATTTGGCAAAAGAGGATCCTTATTCGTAGAAATGAAGCTTTGCGTGGGAGACGGAGCTGCGCTTCCACCGACTAGAAATTGGGTCATCTTTTCTTCACCGAGTTCTCTCAATTTATAAAGCTCAGGTACAACAACTTTGCCAAGATCCGGCCTATCTTTTCGCCTTAATTCCGAACATTGGACAGCTAGTTTAGCGAAGGTTAAGGTTTCTTCTAGAGGCCAATCAGGGACAGCAGGATCCAACATCTCAGACAACGTCCCGTTTTCAATTGCATTGCTGATGTAATGAGTCAGCCCCATTGGAGGCCTAGCTGTTATTATTTGTAGCAGCATGATTCCCAACGAATAGACATCAGATTTCACTCCGAGCATTCCTGTTTGCTGATACTGGGATCAATGTAGCAGAACGCTCCAGCTGTTGATGTCATTCGATATTGTGTAACATCATCAGCAACAGAAGGAGGGACGAGCCTCGCTAATCCAACATCACCAATTTTGCTTACGTAGTTTTGGTCTAATAAAATATTTCCTGGTTTGAGGTCACGGTGGACTAATGGCTCGGGTTTCGTCTGGTGAAGAAAATGTAGCCCTGTGGCAATCTCTGATGCTATTCTGAACCGGAGTTGCCAGGATAGGGCATTCGTGTTTCCTCTCCTGAAGAGATTGTCGTCTAGGCTTCCCCTAGCCATGTATTCATACACTAGACAACCATATTCGGGGCAAGCTCCAAGTAGTAGGACCATATTGGGATGTCTCAAACAACTCAGCACTTCAATCTGCATAATAAGGGAAACTCATTCTTGCGAAAAAGTTCTAGACAATGAAGGTATGGCAAAATGAGATACAGGGACTCGTTAATGCATATGCAACCATTTTGGCATATAAAATGACTAAAAACATGTTTATAAAACAACTTTATCTTTTAATATGCCCCAATGATATTCCTTTCCCTTGTACTGATTAAGTAGGTAGGATAAGGCTGTGTGAAACTCTTTTAAGTAGTTTTTTTCCTTTATATCTTACTTCTTGCTGAAATTGTGATCTTCCTTGAGCAGCATCTGGACGCAGGACCTTAACTGCAACGGGTGTATGATCAAGGAAACATTTATAAACAGGGCCATAGCCGCCCTCTCCAATTTTGCGAGATTCAGAAAAATACTCTGTTGCTTCTTCAATTTCCTCAATACTGTATCTTCTGTATCTTAATGGTGTTACAATCATTCCTTTATCATTCTCATCCGTCTCCTGAATGACTTTCTTTTCAGCATTGATTCGTTTTGGGATTCAAGTTCAGCTATCCGATGAGCTGCTTGAGCATTCTCCAGAGCTGATTTGTACTTAGCTTTCTCTTGTTCAGCAGTTTGTCTTGCTGCTTCCTCTGCCAACCGAGCCTCTTCTAGTCGTCGTTCTTCTTCCATTCTCCACTGATGAAGCTCCACAGCCTACAGTTAATACAATACCAACAGTTAAAAAGAAAGAAAGAAAAAAGAAATGTATTTGATCCTACCTTTTGTTTTGCTGTTAGAGCTTCCTTACAAGCTGTGCTATACATGTCCATAGTTTTCTGCAACTCAAGCTTTAGCCTTCTCATTTCAGCTTCCACATCATCCTGTATTTTCAGCCTTTCAATTCTCATGAACTATTTTTTTTTTTTTTTCAAATTATGAATAACCTTTTATCATCAAGAAAATGTTCTTACATTTTCAACCGAAGACGTTGAAAAATCAGTGAAAGAACTCAATTCACTGAATCTGGCCCCTGAGCGCATTGATCCAAAACTACTCTCCGAGCTAGTCGATACTCGTGAGGTTCGACATGAATCTAGGCCGCCATCATAGAGACCAGCCATTGGATCTATACTTCTACTATCAGTGCTAGGCCTATCTGAGCTTATATATGATATATCAGTCTCACACTCTGAAAGATCCATAAACATGTTTGGATTATACCCTCTTCCCGCAAACGGTGACCTGTATCACATAATGCTAAAGACTGTTACTATCTTGAATAATTTAAGATTGGGCCAAGGGTTGAAGCTGAGAGACGAGCAAGGGAGACGTGCCTGAATACATCATTGTCCTCGCCAAGAGCCCTATGGGGCGGTGTTCTTTCAGCAGCTGCTAGACATAATCCATGTTCATCATGTAATTGATCAAGAGAATATAAAAATATACATTAAATGAGCGACCTACCTCTCATACTTGGCATGTGTCTTGGAGTGGCACGTGCATCAGGGGACATTACTACAGTATTACTATTAGCCTGCTCCACCATGCTCTGTAATTGGGGCATAAGAGGCGAAGTGAATGGTGCCATGCGGGAAGCATTTCGAACAGATGAAATCTTTGTTTTCGAGATGACATAAACAGTGCAAAAGTCGGGTGATCCCTTTGATACACTGGTTGGAACATCTACTGTCTTCAATCTTCTGCACTACGTACAAACAGTTATTCTATTAATGCACTCCTAAAGTTGTATGATCATACGAAATTTTACCATAAAATAAATGATGCAGGATCTACTAATCTAGTTTTCACAAGGAGACAAAAGTGAAATTGCAACTTCACTTGAAACTACAGTATATATGGATTTTTGACAATTTGGTGCAATATGAAGAAGGGATATAACCATCTGTTTCGAAAAACGGAAGCTTCACATGCTTGAGACAAATTTTCGTATACTCGAGACAGTGGATTTCTCAAGCATATAATCAATAGAATTCAGCAGAAGTATGAGTAGAAAAGCTGTGGGATCTTCACCTGATGAAGCCATGACGAGATGATCCAAGGACCAAGTTCTCAATTGCAGCATGAGCAGCATATTCTGTTATGGCTTTCGCGATGTCTGTGTCCTCCAACACTACATCAAAACATAGTATCTGCAGAAAAATCCAGGAAAGAGCACAGCATAAGATTCTTATGATCATCGAGCGAAAAGAAGAACATGATTTCATCAGCTTACATCTTTACGAGCACAAAAGCAATGGAAGGTGACGAATAGATCTTCAGTCGGCTTCCCAAGAGCGTGTTTGTTGCCACCAGCTCCGTTTAGGCCAGTTAACGCGTAATTGTTGATACCTGCATTCAAATAATTTAAAGCATACATTACTTTGCAAAGCCTTCACCTGGGCATTTCGTCAAACACAAAACACTCAACCCTGTTCACTTCAAAATGATTGCAAGGAAAAACCCCAAAGACAAAGGACGTACATGAATCCGCGGAGGACCTCTGGATAACGTGAATGAGGATCACAACTTGGCCTTTGGTGATGAGATTTTCAATAGCCCATTTGATAGCATTTTGGCTGGATTTATCCTTGTCTATGGCAACCGCAACAAGGCCGTTGCGGCCGCCCCTTCTCCCTGGGCTGCTACTCCCCTTTGAATTTGGAAGCCACATTCTTTTTCCACTTTCATGAACGCTTCTTCTCAAGCTTACTTCTGGGATTTTCTGGAAACGGAAAATTGTGGTTCCTTTTCTTGATTTAGCCTGTTAATTTTTGATGCAGAGAAATTTTGTTTGTTTGAAAAACAATTAGAGAGCATGGAGGAAAGATTAACAAAAGGCATGCCTGAAATCTCTCCTGTTCTTGTGACCTGCAAAGAAATAGGATTAATGGTCTAAATATAGTCAAAATAAAGCCTAAATATATTTTTATTTCTTAGTGATGTGTATCTTGTCACCATTATAAACATTTCACTCTTATAGATCGACCCAAATTTGTAATAATTCCCTATTTGACAATTAATTTGGCAGAAAATTTTAATGGTTTTTTCAATTTTAACTCGCTTAGCGTTATTATATTTATATATGATTATAGTAATAGTAATATCATAGGACTCATCCAATTTTAATTAGGCAAATAGGTTGGACACATATTTTAAGAAATATTAGTTATTTATATATAAAATAGATTAGTAGAATAAAAAGTAAGGGTATTGTTGTAAAATCATTAATACGAGAGAGAAAATAGTGTATGACTCAAATGACAAATACTATAAATAAATGTATGTTGTGAGGTTAAAAATAAATTTAAAAAATTATTTTTGAATGACATATTAAAATTAGATGAACCAAAGAGATATATTGACTAATTAAAATTGGACGGAGGGAGTACTAGTATTTTGCCCGTGTTTATTGGGTTTTAACCCATATATTTTTAATTTTAAAATAAAAGGAATAAAGAGTAACTCATAAGATCTAAAAATTGACTACAATTAACGAATATATGTTATTAAACTCACTAGTTACAAAAATTTGAGGAAATGGAGAAGAATATTAGGAAGATAAATCAAAAGAAATATCTATAATTTACATAAAAAGATAATGAACACGAGAATCTATAAACAAAAGTAGGGAGAGAAATTGTAAGGTAAAATTAACTGAAAAATGAAGAATGGTTTTTTATGTTGTTGTTGGACATGAAATTAATTAAAAAATAAATTATCATGTAATTAGATGACAAATAAATGGAGTAATAAGAGTCAAAACTACCATTATATAGCAAAAATAAAATAAAGGGCTAAGATATTTAAGGATAAAGTATATTAGAGTCAAACCTATCATTTATATATTGAACAAAAAATGAACGGTCGAAATAATAATCAAGTTCGGATCTATAGCAGGATAAAAGGGTGGAAAAATCATATTTAGTAATTCGATGGTGTATTATATATTATATATTTATAGATAGATAGAGTTACTATATATCTATCTAAATATTATTGAAAAAATATATATCTTTCGTATTATAAATGTATATATCATATAGTTACGAATTTGATCATATGTCTACATTGGACACTAATTTATATGTTCACCGCTTATGTGGCGTGTCAATCACCTATCATGTGGCTACATATACAGTGGGAGCCCACTATTATTTAATTAATTATTTATGTGACATTACATGATTGGTCTTTGGACATATAAATTGATGTTCACTGTGAACTTAAGATCAAATCGCATATAGTTAATATAATAATTACTAAAGTTGTTTGACAATATTTATCATAAAATATATTATAGTAAAGCTACATCCAATATATTTTTATAATAAAAAGTTTGTCAATATTTATCCTATACAGTATATGTTTGACATTATATTTCCCAAAGTGTGAATACAGTTCATGCATACATTCCGTTCAGCCATAAAAATGATTGATATTATAATTGATAAAAACATAAGTCCAAATTTTGAGTCGTGTGATTGCACGAGTGAAGTCCACGATATTAATTAGTTTCCATTAGTCCGACTTCGTCTTCCACTCCATTCCGAGCCCTAAAAATTTCACAAAGATTTGCTGCGAAAAGATGCATCTATGGCCATCGATGAGACTGAGGGACTCCTTCAAGAAAAATTACTTGAATAAATTGGAGTGGAATCTTCACCGGATGAACATCGAGCAGCAGCAGCAGCAGCAGCCAAATCCATCTATTAGCAATCAGCAGAAGCTATTGGAAACTGAGAAAAATGATTCGGAAAATTCTTGGTGTGGGGGAATTGATCTCTTATGCAGAGAAATTCTCAT
The DNA here is from genome assembly GCA_030762865.1 of Paraleonurus japonicus. Classification (NCBI taxonomy): domain Eukaryota; kingdom Viridiplantae; phylum Streptophyta; class Magnoliopsida; order Lamiales; family Lamiaceae; genus Paraleonurus; species Paraleonurus japonicus. The sequence goes on from CM061053.1 coordinate 8,374,320, forward strand.
GATTCTCTCTTGCTGTTACTGTTGTTTCTGTTGCGGAGGTAACCCTCTTCAATCATTCTCTCTATGTTTGGAATTTAAATTTTTGGATTCCCTGGTAGTTTGATGATTTCATTTGGGTTTTGCCATTTTTGCTGTGTTATTGGGTCCATACTCTAGATTTCTTTTTAATTGTTGTAATTTTTGGATTAAAATTGTGAAAGAGAGGGCATGGAAGTTTGGTTGAATTGAACAAAATAGTTGGCTCATTTTTCAACTTTGATTTGCTAAGTGGTGCTGAGGATAAATTTTGTTCAGCTTTTCGAAAGATTATGCATTATTTTGCAATTAAATTAGAACATGAAATGTTGGCATATGTTCAATAATTTTGTTTTTCATAATGAAGAAAAGGAGGGAGTGTGCGGCATATCAGTTATGAAGCATCAAAATATCAATTTGGAAATCTAATAGGCCTGTAATAATATCTTGCTAAGTTCTTTGTCCAATCATTGTGCTTGAGATTTGGGGGCTTTTCCTTTGAGTTTTGAATCTAATAAAGAAAAATGATAAATTGGTCATCTTACAGGATAGGTATACTGACAAGTTTGATTTGCTTTATAGCAATAGTGACATTGCTGTCCATATTAAGATTACAATTTGCATCTAGCTTGTGGTGAAATTTGAAATCTACTTAACACATTGAGGCTGAATTCTGTGTATTGAACTTACAGGAGAAATGACATTACTAAGTCATGGAAACAAGGGCATAGTCTTTGTTTATGACACTAGAGTCTAGAGCAACTTAACAATAGTAGGCTTAAAACTCGAAGCTAATGGAAATATAAAATGAATAAGAGAAAGCTCTGCATTTTGAAGATCTTTGTGCAGTCAAAGTGTTAGGACTTAAGATTAATTGATCGGTGCCAACTACTAAGGCTAGTCTTCCGAAGAATCGAATGTAATGGTTGCATTTCACATGGAGTTGATTAACTGAAAAGTTAATTGTATTGGATATGATTTCTGTTACTTAAATGGTTCAAGCCATGAGCCCATGAAATACACATACGGTTTTTATCTTGACCATTTCATAGGCGTATCGCGCCAAGCTGAGGCTGTAAGAAAATTTGTCAGTAGAACTTAAAAAACAATAAGATTGCTATTATCAGAATTTTGTCAGTACCACATTCAACTTCATTACTCTTGTTAATTCAGATAGTTTCAGTAAAAATTACTATGGAATTCTTATGAAGGTGAATTGCTCGTTTTAACTGTGTAACTTCAATTAACTCTGTTTCATGACATAAAGTTGTAGATACAAACTAGATTAGGATTATGGACATCATGGATGCCATGCTCTGAAAATTAATGTTTTCATTTCTGAATTTTTGTTCAATATGTTTACCTGATTGTGATTCGTGCAATTGCTTTCTTCTCCTTCAGCATGTGTTATCGATGAAGAATGATGAGAATGATGAGACACATTGAGCATGTATAGAGGAGATGGGAAAGGAATCAACGAGATAAAATCTCGTTCTCTTGCGGGTTAACCTGTGAGATTCTCAACGTATAGTCATGCTCTCTTTGGCAACTATAGGGCATTGTTGATCCTTGTAATGCCTACTACTCAATTCAGCTTGTTTAAGTTGGAAGAAAAATTAATTAAATACAAAAGCTTGTTAATAGCTGAATAAAATATGGAGGTACTCCTAGTTGTGAATAGGACCTTGCTATAGCTATCCAAATCAAATATGAGATGTGATAACATGTTTTTGTGATACTCAAATTTGAGTATTACGAAAACATGTCATAGTATGACGTCTAATATATGATACATGAGACGTTCTCGAGCAAAATTTGTAAAAAAATTGTTTGCATAATGATTGCATGTTCAGATGAGTACTATTTAAAATAAAATGGACATACCGTTAATCTTTTCTAATTAATCGAATCCAACAAATAATAAAATCCTGTTTAAAATATTAACTGCAATACGTAGATTGGTAAATAGACTTTATCCTTTTAATTAGCAATTATAAAATTAAAGCGGGGGTTTTGAGTTCTGTGATGGAAATTAAAATACAACTAAAGAAAAATTGATTAGAATTCAAAGACCTATTTTATAAGTCATGTGGTTGTAAATCGAGGATATGTATGAATTCAACTCGCAATATTTCAACAAAGAAATTGTCATCATACGAATTCAAGTTAGTCCGTCAGAATATTTTCACCCCAATTATTTTGTCACGTATCATTGGTCTAGGGGCAAAATAGGTTTAAAATTGAATGACAAAAGAAGTCGATTTTGTAAAAGATATTTTGCATAGACGAGTAGAGCGGATCATCCAATCCAACAGAAACAATAAATACCAACTAATAACTCCAACGCCATTTTCACCTTCCTAGCTACCTTGGCTACCCCACCCACCCTACCCGACTGAGCTGAAGTACTGAAATGTGAACTCTCTCCACGCATCCTTCATCCACAATGTCCAAGTACAAGCACCCCATCGCAGAAGCCAACGAGTCCAGCCCATTCGGCTCACTGACTCCGGCCGAATTCTACGCTCGCCACTCAGTTTCCCACGGCTCCGAGTACATCACTAGCAAGCAAAACCTCAAGCTCTTCACCCAGTGGTGGACGCCGCAGCCACCCACCCCGCTCAAAGGAATCGTCTGCGTCGTGCACGGCTTCACCGGCGAGTCCAGCTGGTTCGTCCAGCTCACCGCCGTACACGTGGCCAAACACGGATTCGCGGTGTGCGCCATCGACCACATGGGCCACGGGTTCTCCGAGGGCCTCGTCGCGCATTTGCCGGACATCGGCGTCGTTGTGGATGAGTGTATTTCGTTTTTCAACGGCTTTCGCGCGAGATACGCGGCGGATTTACCAGCGTTTCTGTACTCGGAGTCGCTGGGTGGGGCGGTTGCGTTGCTTATCACGCTCCGCCGTGAGGGGATCGTGCCGGTGAGGAGGTTCGACGGCGTCGTTTTGAACGGGGCGATGTGTGGGATTAGCGACAAGTTTAAGCCGCCGTGGCCGTTGGAGCATTTCCTTTCTATTGCGGCGTTTCTCATACCTACTTGGTGCGTGGTTCCTACGCGCGGTTCGTTGCCTACCGTCTCCTTTAAGGTACTTTTTTTTTTGACAGAAGGTAGTAATTCTTGCTTTCGTTTTTAATTCCAATTTCGATATTCAAATTTTATTGATTAGTGAAAGTTTGATGAAATGAAATTATGACCTGATAAAATACATTCATAATTGGAATGAAATGAAATTGCGATTGAATGAAATGAATTTATGTAATGAAATGACAATGCTTTATGGGATGAAATGGAGGTTTCCATTAACAAAATATACTAATCTCGATTCCAGTTAATAAGGAGGAACTTTTGTATGAGACATAGCTCTAATATGGTATTTGAGTAATATTTTATTTTAAAACATTTTTGGATAAGGAGCTCCATAAATTCTTGAGTCCTATATATATTAGATGAAATTTGTTTCATATAAATTTTTATCATTATAAGATATATAATTCTAGAACTAGGAAAAGATTAAGAATGAATATTCAATTCTCATTACCCCATATAATAATCATGCCCTAAATATAAATTTTTTTAGTTCGATTTTATCATGATTTAATGATTGTATTCTTTCGTTGGTGGGTGAAAAGGTGGAGTGGAAGCGGAAACTAGCGCTTGCAAGCCCAAGGAGGCCATTGCAAAGGCCACGCGCCGCCACAGCACAAGAGTTGCTGAGAGTATGCAGAGAGGTGCAGGACAAGTTCACCCAAGTGGACGTGCCGTTTCTTATCGTCCATGGCGGCGATGACATTGTTTGCGACCCGGCAGGGGTGGAGGAGCTCTACAACCGCTGCCAGCAAGGACAAGACCCTCCGGATATACCCCGGGTTGTGGCACCAGCTAGTGGGCGAGTCTGATGAGAATGTGGACCTCGTGTTCGGGGAAGTTGTCGACTGGCTCTTGACTAGAGCTGAGCGTGTCGCCTCAGCCCCGGTGGTCGATGAGGGAAGTGAGGTGGCGCGCGGTTAAGCAATTAGGCTGATTATTATAGCTTACAATAATGGAATATAAAGGTAGTTGATGGATATGTATTTGAGTGATGTTGAGACCTCATTTGCATTGTTTCGTGGAAGGAATTGACTGAATAATTCTTGATGTCAATTGGAGTGGTGGTTTTCTTAATTTGATTGGTGATTAACTAAGCTTAGTATGAGCTATTATGTGGATGAGTAAGTGAGCAGTTTTACATTTTATTGTCGAATATGTTTAGGTATTTTGGAGTATTTTTAGTTTCTGAAATGAAAATAGTTTGGTAACTCAATTTTGTGGACATGTCAGTTCGTAATCAGTTGTAGAAAGTGAAATACTATATCTAATTGATGTTAATGTGATGGGGTTGGATTTGTTCTATTGATAGAGTTTGGTAGGTGAATCAGATATTTCTAACTCCGCGGTTATCAGATTAAAATGTCGAAAAATTAATATTTACAAGTCTATTTTCAATTCATAAAAATTGATAGAACTAAATTGAAATAAGTGTATTTTACATAATTAAAAATATTTTTTTCTTTAAAATCAAGTTAAAAAATTTATTACAAAAATTACAAAATTATTTTTACATGCAAGTCTTTGAATTTTCGTTTTACTTCAACCTTAATGCAGAGTAAAATAAGTCAACTATGGCAAATATTGTGATTGTAAATTAATCACAATTTTTTTACATTGTAAAAACTATGCTTTTATCAATAAACGACATTTTCAGATGATTTTTTACTGACATGATATTCAAATTATTTTTCTACATTAATAATGGTAAATTGTTGTAAAATGTAGTCCCGCGACTCAAGTTGCAGAAAAGAAAAGAAACAAACTTATTTTCAATTTTCTACGAACTACCACGCAAAATCTTTGTCAACCACTAACACTATTTTTCAATTTCATTCAAGAATACTTTTGGTATCAAGCATTCAAATGCTTGGTAGCGAGTTTCACATTCTCACCTAACTGAAAGAGTTAGGTTCATGTTTGCTAACTAGTATATACAACCCTCAACAAATCTTTCAAAACCAATACACTTTATATATCCTTCAAACCAATAGAAACATTCTAAAACATATACAAACAACAAGATATGGATATGGATATGGATCTCTTGAATGAAAATGATGAGATGGATCAATTTATTGTGATCCGCCTTCGCCAGAATTGAAATTTTGTAGCTGTAGATTGTAACGAAGGAAAACCATATCTGCTAATCGTTGTTGTTCTCTTCTATCTCTCATGTTTTGAACTGTTTCCGCTCTGCGTTCTTCGTGAGCCGAAACTTTGAGGCACCATTGCAAGTCTGGCTCAGAATTCGAACAGCTAATGTCTGCAGATGCCTACATTCCTCACCATATGTTGACCACCAAAGCGCTACAAGAAAAGAAAATGCAAACGCATCAGAGATTATTGAAAAGAATTAAATATGAATGCAAGAGAGTCCAGTAATTAATGAACCTGGAGAAATGTTTGTCCGTCGCTCAATGGTGGATCCTAGGTGGAAAGCACCCTCTGCAGTTCGGTAACTTTCCAACTGCAGAGGAAGCTGAAGCTGAACACGCGGATCCCTGGTGGCGCGAGTGAGACAGGTGAATAATCCAGTGACGACCTCCGGATCAATAAAAAATCTTCCGAGTAAAAGAAAGTCGGGTTGAAGAAGTAACCAGCAGCATGAAGAGGGGTGTAGAGGAGCTCATTCCAAACATCATCAATTACTTCCCAGAATGGTTTATAATCAGATGCCCTGTTCCTGAACCCCTGTTTAATCGTCTCTTTTGCCTGATCCATCGTTTCATATATAAACCCAATCTGTTCTTTATTACCCCGTTCAACCACTCCATGACACGAACAAGAGGAAACACTCCTTTCAGAACAGTCGAAGCGCCACCCCAGAAGGACCAATCCCCACCAAGTCAGCGACTCGCCTCCCCTCATTGCTGAGAGTTGAGGAGTTACTCAAAATTCTTATTAGAGCATCCTTCTCTAAGACAAGATCCTCAAGAGTTAAGTATGGTTGGATTGATCTTATCTTAGAGGGATTAGCCAAGTCCTTCCCGTTAGTTTCGTCTTGAAACGATTTCAAAACATTGGGACGGCTACGAATGAATCTTGTTATGATTTTGGCCTTCTCCAATGTGTCTTTGACCACATTCATTAACTCCATCTTCTCCAGCATGAGTTGTATGCAATCAGATGCACTGACTGCCCAAAATATTGATGGAAATTTTGCCACTAATAACTTCCCAGCTTCCTTCATGAAAGCTGAGGTTGAGTTAGTGACGATTTGCACCACATTCTTATTCCCAACAACCGCTACAACTCTCGACAAGAATGCCATCATAGCATCCATGTCCTGCATATAATCTGTAACATCCGAAGAGTATAGATATATGGTACCTTTCGGGCAGTCAACCAACACATTCACCAAGTTACGATCATTTGCATCGATCCACTCATCAAGCAAGATGCTGCAACCAGTGTGTATCCAAGTTTTCTTAACATCATCCACGTACGCATGTATTTCTTCCATAGCATCCTCCAATATCCAACCTCTTAATTCCTCACGTGTAGGAATTTCAGACAATTTTAAATCAGAGACGTGGGGAATCGCCCTCTGTAAGCTACGCAGATCAACAGCATCAACATCAACTCCATTCTCATACAAGTATCTACCAATGCGCTTTTGGTTTTCATGATCTCTGCATCATCAACGGTAGTGGCAGGTCCTCTTTGTGTCCTGTTTCGTTCTGATGAAGTACTTGTAGTAGCATGTCCTCTTTGTGCTCTATTTCTTTCTGATGAAGCAATTGCATGACGATTCCTGCTTTGAGAACCGTGAGTTTGAGTGAGATCTGCCTTTGACATGTCCATGTTATGATTACGAATTTATCTCGACTAGAAAGTTTTGCTACTGAATGTCGCTTTCTGCAATCTAGCAAGTTTAAGTGCAGATTAGTTAGAGAAAACAATGCTGATAAATGTTGATAAAATAGGCGAAAAGTACTACAGGAAATTTGCATTTTCCAAAAACATAACAAGAAATGAGTTTCAAAACATACCATAAGCATATACACAAAAAGGTTTAGCAGAGGATGCTGACAAACTTGTACAAATAACCAAAAACTACAAAAGAAAATTTGCATTGTCCATAAAATATAACAATACAAAAACTTTAACAAGTGGATGCTGATAAGTGTTACACAAAATAACCGAAAACTACAAAAGGAATTGCATAGTCCAAAACTATAATATAGAACGAGTTTCAGAACATAATTGAAACATATACTGCAAAGTTTTGACCAGAGGATGCCAATAAATGTGGGATAAATAGCCGAAAACTACAGAAGGAAACTTACATTGTCCAAAAGCTACGAGAATGAGTTTTAGAACATACTTGTAGTAGCATATATAAAATGTTTTTGCCAGAGGATGCCAATAAATACTGTACAATATAGCCAAAAACTACAAAAAGAAATGTGCATTGTCCACACTACAACAAAGAATGAGTTACCAAACATACTAGAAGCATATGCAAAAGAGTGCCTCCAGAGGATGCTGAAATGTCGTACAAACAACCGAAAACTACAAAAGGAACTTGCATTGTCCAAAAGCTATAACAAAGAATGAATTTCAGAACACACTAGAAACATATAAGATAATAGTTTGCACCAGAGAATGTTGTACAAAATAGCAAAGAATTACAAAAGGAAATTTTCGTTGTCCCAAATAAGATAAATAATTATAGTGAAAAATTCATGTTTTGTGAAGTTATTACATAACTATCAAAGTGCAATGTTATAAGAAGTTTGCTCTATAACTACATGCAAATCCACAATCACATCAAAGTAGAAACAAATAACTGAAAACTGAACCTTAATTCAACACATAGATCAATGTACCTATATTGTCACTAATAAAATAGCGACTCCATCTATAAATCATATGGCAATGCAGTAAAAAATAAAAAATAAAAATACTTAAAAATTGTAATATTTCGGATGATAATAGCTGAACTTCTACACTACTTTATATGGCTTAATTTTATATGGCAATTGTTAGGATTTGAATTTATATGTTTTGATGATGTTCCTAAAACCTAAGTGTAATAGGACCAACTGAACATGTTAGTCACCTGATGATCTAGATAGGTTAGAATCTTAGTTAAGGAAACTTTGCTAGGACTTGACCAGAAGACTTGAAGCTGTTGAGATAAAAGTTATCTATGAAAGGAAGGTAGTTAAGAAAGCTTTGAGGAAAAGATAGCAAGGTTGGAAACCCCGCTAGAGTAAACTTAGAAGACTTATCCAGTTCAAGTAAGTCAGATTGTAAATTAAAGGAATCAAGTGTCAATCAAATCCCTTGATGAGAAGATCAAATCTATCAAGGCAATCAATCAAGAGATAATTGATTGGAATCAATCAATCAATTATCTAAGTCAACAAATCAACCAAATGACTACTTACCTTACATAGAAGACCTGATTGATAATTAGTACGCGCAATAAACATACATTACAAGAAACCAGAAATCCTATCATTCATTGAGATTACACGCTCATTTATTCATCTCAAGAATAATCATACTTTGTTATTCGAAGAAATTGATTCTTGCTAAGGAATTGTAAATCATCTTCCATTTTCTCAAAGACGAGAGAAGGTTGATTACTTTATAGATCTTAGAGTTAGTCAAGAACTCAAGGATCAACATTTGTACCAAGGGCGGGAACTTGTAAAACTTCCCGTGGTCAAACCCTCAAGTTGATAGAGGAGATGAGACCGGATTTGGGTGGATAGTAAAGGCCCCCGTGGAATCGAGAGAGAGTGGACGTAGGATCGTTATATCCAAACCACTATAAAAACCTTTGTGTCTTTCTATTGCTTTCAGCATATTTACATTTATAATCTGTTCACGCATAGTAAACTCTCAATATCAGGTTTAACATCAAATTATCCGATAATTTGATAAAAAGAGTTTAAGTTTTATAAAAGATTTTTCAACTACACTCACGAGATAAGCTTCCGCACCATCGTAAAATTTCAAGTTTTTAAAGTCTGCTGATCACACTTAGCACACTCGAGTCACACTTAGCACACTCGAGTATTTATCCGAAGAAGACTCGCAAAGTATTCTAACCGCTCACTCGGATCACAAAAAGTTTCAAAAAGTTTTTGAGTGTGGTAAAATCTATTCAACTCCCTTCTAGACTTTACACCTCTTTACTCATCTCGCTTCGGGACCAACAACAATCAACTCATCAACACACGCAATGTAGAATCTTTACATTTCAAGAAAAAATCCGAAACTCCAAATTTAGCTGAAAAATAAACTCAAAATTTAGCCGAATTGAACTCCAAATCTCGTTAAAATTAAATTTCAAATCTTATCGAAGATAAACACCAAAATTCGCTGAAAATTAAATTCCAAATTTCTCCTAATATAAACTCCAAATTTAGTTGAAATTTAACCTACAAAATTTTCATCTGCCATTGTTCAACAATTGATTGATGCTCCCACTTCCCCATTTAGGTTGATGCCTAACATAATTAACCCTCATAAAACTTGAGAGAATAACGATCTACCATGAAAAACGCAATTTAAGCAAAATTAAATTAGAATTCAAAAACAAATAAAAATCTAGTTCTTAATGAACCTCTAAACCCACAAAAATTCAAGAAAACTTTAAACGAAATGACCGAGATACACAAACAAGAAAAAAAAAAAAAGATTAACAAGAGAGATTTATTACCACTCCTTTACCTTAGCACTCACCCTTTTGCTTTTTATACAGAGTGAATGAGAGGAAATGGTGAGTTATAAAGAGGAAGAGCGGCGGAGTTTCCCACGAGGCTACTACGAAGTTATAAAGAGGAAGGAGCGGCGGAGTTTCCCACGAGGCTACTCTAAAGTTATAAAGAGGAAGGAGAGGCGGAGTTTCCCATGAGGCTACTCCAAAGTTATAAAGAGGAAGGCGAGGCGGAGTTTCACACGAGGCTACTCCGAATCGACGCGTGGTGGTCGGGATTTTGCTTTCCTCTTAGGTATCATATCACTTGTAAAAGTTTTTTTGTTCCATATCATGGCAAAAACTTGTATGAGGTATCTCATTACATGAGATTGAATCACTTTTTAATAAATTGTTATCACTTTTTAAAAAGTGATACAAATTAGTATAAAAGTGATAACAATTTATGAAAAAGTGATAACAATTTATTAAAAAGTGATAACAATTTATTAAAAAGTGATTTTGTCTCATGCATGAGACGGTATCACACAAGAGTGCCCCCATATCATTATGTAGATGAATGACATGTGTAATGTTTAGAGTTAATCAACGACATGTAAATATCATAGTGACGTGTTAATGATCCATATTTGGAATATATGATGCAACACGAAAAATAGAACAGAGGAATCAAATTGTTCCACCAAGGATATGACAATGGTTATTAAGGCACAAAACAAAACTTTTGTCTTCTTCATTGTGGTCTGTGGGTGAGTTTGCTTTCCATGTTTCCATTCAGAATTTACGGATGAAGTCTTCCTTTTTATGACAAAAAGGGTTTCAACTCCGATTTTAGCAGTCATGATACTCTATTTCAAGTTAAAATTTATCATGTGTTTCATTATTTTAATATACGTCACATGTTAATCAATGATGTCATATACTAGACGTAACTATGTATGACGAAACTTGAGTGAATCAAGTTCACAAAAGTTTTATGGTGAAATCAGTAAATACCTTTAGCATACAAGCTAGTATTTTTAGTGATTTTAGTACAAATAACCTATGAAATCGAACTATTTTTAAACATGACACTTTGTATGCTAATAGGTATTATTTTGGAGAAGAAAATTCATGTGAATGTGTTCACGTAAAATCTATTCTAAATACAATGAAATAAGAAATCCTATCTTTGTACTCCCTCCGTCCCACAATATGTTGTCCACTTATCAAAAACGGTTGTCCCACAATAGATTGCATATACCCTTTTTACATCTTTTTGTTTACTGCAGGGCCATTAAAAAAATTATATTCCCTTTTATGTCTTTTATTTACCACAATGTCATTATAAAGAAACTTTGTTACACAATACTAATACACAACTCGCACATAAAAACTTGTATCAAGTAAAGTGGACAGTTAATTGTGGGATGGAAAGAATATTATAAATGTAACCGTATCAATCATATAGTCCATTTAGTAAATAATCTTTCGACAAAATAAATTATACAAACAAAATTTCTAAATATTTAGTAAGTTGTGTCATCTTTAAATAATGACACTATCATATATTTGGAAAAGAAAAGAAAAGAAAATATGCACTATATAACGAGAAATAGTATTAATTACACATATGTGTATTTCTTTATGTATAGTGTTTTTCTTCTAATGTATAATCACACTTTACATATTATCAAAGAGAGGATGAAATGCATTGTTCCAACATTATGTAACATAAATAATTATATAAACTATTTCATAGAATGTATTTCTTGTGCTGTTACTATATGCAGTCGACTAAATTTTATGTTCATCTTTTTAAGAATGTTTTAGCAATATAAATTATGCAAACAAAATTTCTAAACAATTCATTTATGACTTTGTCTTATGTGCTTCGTATCTACGGTAAGATTACTCGTATCATCACTTTTGAAAAATTAAAGTATCAAATATTTGATCAAGAGTATTAAATATCTCATCGTAAATATCAAGAATTAGAGTCAATAATATCATACTCCCTCCGTCCCGCCCTAAGTGTCTCATTTTACCATTTTCGTCCGTCCCACCCTAAGTGTCTCATTTTACCATTTTCGTCCGTCCCACTTAAGTGTCTCATTTTTTTATCTATGCCCTACTTTTATATTTATCCCTATACTACATATATATTTATACAACATGGCACTCATTTAATATATTTAATTACATTTTTCATCTCTCTATCACATTATTTATACTATATTATTATTATACTATTTTTCATCTCTCTATCTATCACATCATTTTTACTATATTATTATTATACAAAATTTCTTAAAACTTGTGCCCGGGTCTCGAGGAAGTATTATTTTTCAGAGTATCAACAACAAATTAATATTTTTATTATTTAAATTATTCATATTTAATATACAAAACACAATATTATAATATTTAAATTTAAAAAGTATCATTTAAAGTGTCAAATATTAAACCAAGAGTACCAAATATTTGATCAAGAATACAAAAATTGGATGAAATTGAAAAGTGAAACACGGTAAACTTACCGTGTATATGAAATATATAAGACTGTGTCTTCATTCATTTAGTAACTTGCAGGGATATAATGACTTAAGTATTATAAAAGTGTTAAGACATTTCGACTCACTTTTTGTGATATGAAATCCTATTTAATCAATAACTAATTTATTAGTGACAAAGTGATATACCTTAAGAGGTCGTTTGCTTTATGGGACGAGATGGATTAGTCGTAATAGGATTTAGTAGGATTGTAATGTTTAGATTATTTTGTTTGAAAAATATACGTTTGGATTGCTTGATTACATTTTTCATGATAATTGATTATTTATGTTTGGATTGTAGGATACATAGGATAACTTTGTTAATTACCAAATATGCCCACAATAATGTCTTTTAAGTTAAAATGAAGGGTAATTTTGAAATTTTGTAGTTAGAACAATTATATCTCACCCACACGCATTGGATGGAACCCCGAGTGGTTAGAGCACCACTATCTATGTCATGGGTTTGAGTCATCATTCGCCGATAAAAATATACTAATTTATTAGTAGAAGATCCCACACATGAGCAGATAACTCTGCTCATTAGGTGAAAAATTTAACAGATCGACTTTCCTCATGTGACCTTGCAACCCCACAAAAATCCACGTCACAGCCCTCTTTGGAATAAATTTAACAAATATAAAAATATTTTATAATAATTTTATACTATTAAATTTAAAATTTTAAGTAAAAATAAATTTTGAAAAAATAATAATAAATATATAAATAAAATTAAACTAAATTATAATAATATATAAATAAAAATCCTTAATAATAAATTTAACAAAAAGTAAAATCTATAAAAAAATTATACTCACCATGTCCCATAAAAGCTTTCACACTTTCCTTTTCGCTCATTCTATTATAAGTTTCACACCCATAAAATGGAAAACCTTTTATAAACTTCACCCTCACAATTTTCACTAATTTACACAAATGTCATTATTTTTACTCTCACATACACATTACCCAATAAAGTTTTTTTACAAAATTACCCCTCAAAATCTCAATCATTACCTTTTTTATTAAAGTGTGTGTCCACCTACATATGAAAGTTTTTCCGGGACGTAGGGAGTATTATTAAATATATTTTGATTTTGATAAGAAAATTTAAACATATATATATATATATATATATATATATATATATATATTATAAATTATAAAAATACTTTGAAAATATAAATAAGAAAACTTGAAAACCAAAAATTTAAATAAATAAACTCAAAACCCAAAAACAAAATAATTTTAATGAGTATATCTTGCGTGAGAACGTCTCGGACGGTGACACTGTATAATTTGGAATGACACCTTAACACGGTGTTAATTTATATTCTCTTTGGCCCAGTAAAAGTTTCATTTTTCTTTTTTAATTTGTCCAAATGAAAGCTTCTTATTTCCTTTTCGGAATACTCCTCCCACATATTTATTCTTACATAGTTACATTATACATTTCCTTTTCGGAATACTCCTCCCACATATTTATTCTTACATAGTTACATTATACATTTATTTGCATCAATTGTCATTCATTTAATATATTGAATTGCATTTAGTCTTACTTTTCTTATTTATCTCGATCACATTACTTGTATTATGTTAAACTATTATTTATTAAAATTCTTAAATAATTTAATACCCAAAATCTAGAAAAATTTTATAGTATGAAATTAATATTCATTACATTCCTTCACTGATTTTATATGATTCATTTAGTGATACCATTATAAACACATGTCACAATACAAAATGTTTAAGATATCAATAATAATATTAGTGAATGATTGCAATGGTATCAGTTTCATTTTTAAAACAAATTTCACAAGACTACTTGATACAATAAATTGCATTTCGTCTTACTTTTTTATTAATCACAGTACTACTTTTTGCCACTGATATTCTATTACACTTCTTAATTTGTATAAGAAAAGCAAATAATAAACTTTCAGTACTAGTTTATGAATGGTCTTGCATCTCACTCATGTTTTTGTCAATTTTAATTAATTAATTAATTAATATATGCAGAAAATCATACAAATTTGTGTTCTTTGAATCCTTATCTCCGCCTCCACTCTAACCTTCCTATTTTTGTGATTCTCAAGTAAGCAACATATGCAATTCATTGATTCTGGTAAAGAAAGATTATAAGAAAGACACAACGCAAAAGATTATGACACAGAGAAGAATCTTACGCTTAGGGGATGGATGAGTGATACATCCGGTGAAGAGCTCTACCCAAATGGATCTGCCTGGATTTTTGGAAGACTGCGAGATCTGGTAGATAAGGCAGCGGCCGCCGACGCCAGATTTGGTGCGTCTCGGGCCTCTCGGCCGACCAACTCGCACTGCCCTTCATGCGCAAATCCATTGTTGCCTTCAAATTATATTTCGGTTGATTTTGAGCGCCTTTTGGATTTGTGGATTTGGAAATTTGTAGATATTTGCGATTGGGGAATTCTGAAATTTTTGGAAGACTGCGAGATCCTTGTGCCGTTATCTCAAATTTTAAGGGGGTGTTGAATGATTTCGAACGTTGTAGAAGTACTTTCTTTCTCTAAGTTGAAAGTAATTTTTATTGTTCTAAAACATCACACAAGTGTTATATTTAGTGAGCTTAATCTTAAAGGATGTGTACGATGTGAACAAGTTTTATTAAAATTTGATTCAATTATAAAAATAAATTTAGATTTATTGACTAATAATATTTCAGTGTTTCCTTTATAAGATTGATATGGATAATTATTCCAATCAATTTATCTCACTTTTAATATATTTTATTCCGACTAATTAATTTTATCCAATAAAGTAAACGAGTCGCTCATATATATCAATTAATACTCTTTATTAATATAGGTTGTTGTATCTTCTGTTATGGTGATTAATAACTTTTGTAATGTTGTTGTACTCTTTAAATATCACGATTGATAATCTTTTATAATATAAGTCATACCCTTAGGCCCCCTCTAGTGGACGTTGGGATTGTTCTCCCGAATTAGTCGGTCCTGGACCGGATATCGAGCTTATAAAAAAATTTATGGTTGATACTCTTCGGTTATGAGACTAAAACCCACAAACTCGGCCCGCACAGAGCGAGTTTTGATCGATCAAACGGGTCTCCCAGGACTTGGGACGGATCCTAGTATTTACTTGGACTCTCCCGTATATATATATTATTTTATGTAAATATCTTAATATTTATTAATTTCTTTAAGTATATTATATATATTATTATATTTGTATTGTTTTGAAAGCTTATATAATATATATATATATATATATATATATTATTTAAGAAAATTATGTATTAGTAAAACAATGAAGGTTAATTGTATTATTTTGAAAAGAAATTTATACATACAGTAGCTAGGTTATTTTATATATACAATACTATATAAGTTATGTTATAAGAAATGTCAATTTCTTACCTATATATTTTGTATTAGTTTATTTTATGATTATAGGACACAACTAAATATTAATTTTCCTTAAAATCTATGTTATTTTAAAATGGAATTCAAAATGATATTTTTAGGTAAATATATTTAAATAAAACATAATAAGAAAAAAAGTATAGTATTTTAATTAAAATTCCTATTGATATCATTATTTTTAATTGTGAAAATAAATTCATAACATGCTTCTAATATTATTTATTTCAATTGCGATCTGAATTTTATGTTATATATATATAGAAGTATATTAGTATGTATTATTTTAACAATAATAAAAACTAGACATTTTTAAAGTCGTTGTGCACCACCCAACCCCATTCATAGAATTGGGCGGATCCGATAAAGTACCCACCCCGCCCCGATCCATTGTCATTTATATAACTAGTTCTTGAACCCTACATATTATGCAGGTTAAAAAAATTTATATCATTAATCTTACATTAAAATTTTTAAATATTTTACTTATCAATTAATTCAACCATATTATATTTATTATTTTCATAAAATAACTCAATCTCATTATTTCAACTTATTTTTTATAATAATTATTGTTTCCTTAATTAATTAGATTTGTGATTCTAAAATTTGAATTTGTGATGATTAATTTCTTAATTAAATTAGTTAGAAAATACATTTAAAGTTGATAGTTGATTGACAAGATGTATAGTCTCATATTTTTTTATGATTAAAATACAAAATTCTTAGAAATTAAAAAATGAAAATAAAAGAATTGATAGTGTCATATAGATCGATTTAGATTAAAAAAATAATTAAAGCATTTTAGTGTTGACTTGTAGACTGTAGAGTTGAGAAATTTATATAAGAAAGAGATAGTAACAAAAAAATAAAAATTAAAAGTTGAATCGCCAAATCATGGAAAATTAAAATAAACTTTCCCTTAATTTAGAAGAGAAAGTTGAGATAAGAAATTTAATTATATAAGAAAGATATAGTAACAAAAAGATTAAAAGTTGAATCGCCAAATCATGGAAAATTAAAATAAAATTTCCCTTAATTTAGAAGAAGAAAACTTAGCCATCCATGGTGGATTTCAATATAGATTTCATGGTATCAAAAGAGATTAGATACCATAAATATTAATATAAATACAATTAAATTTAAAATTTCCCTTATTTCAGAAAAGAAAACTTAGCCATCCATGGTGAAATTTAAAATTTTAAGGTATCAGAAGAGATTAAATACCATAAATATTAATATAAATACAATTATAATTAAAATTTCCCTTAATTTAAAAGAAAAAACTTAGCCATCCATGGTGGATTTCAAGGTACCAAAAGAGTTTAAATACCATAAACATTTCCGTCAAAAAAACCATAAACATTAATATAAATATAGTTAAAAGTTCAAATTAATATTTTCCCTTAGTTTAGAAGAGAAAACTTAGCCATCCATGGGGGATTTTAAGGTATCAAAAGAGTTTAAATGCATAAATATTAATATAAATACAATTAAAATTAAAATTTCCCTTAATTTAAAAGAGAAAACTTAGCCATCCATGGTGAATTTAATTTCAAGGTATCAAAAGAGTTTAAATACCATAAACATTAATATAAATACAGCTAAAAATTAAAATTAATATTTCCATTAATTTAGAAGAGAGAACTTAGCCATCCATGGTGATCTCAAGGTATCAAAAGAGTTTAAATAGCATAAATATTAATATAAATACAAGAGAATTGTTCTTTATTTATTGAATTTTACGAGCCTCCACCTCTTAATGATATTATTAAATAAATATTATGATATCGGTATATAAATATAATGATAATAATTTTAACTATAAAATTGTTTCACTAGAACAATGTAATAAGTCAAACCCCCTTCCCTTCGAATAACACCGCAATTAATAAGTCAAACCTTCGTCAATCTGATTCACTCTGCCCACGTGTCAGCGTATTATTCGTCCATTTCAAATTGTTACCAATTACAACCCTCCACGTATCGCGTCTCTTCTTGCGTGTTTTCCGTGCACCCGCAGTCGCAGCACCGCCATTTTCACCGCTCCACCCACCATTTTCACACTCTTCACTTCGTCGTCACATTTTCCCTCACACAAACAATTCATATAAGGAGGGACAACTTTTCAGGAATTCGAAGTTAATTTATTGTAATGGCGATGAAGTCTCTAATATTTCTCTCACTCTTCATCTGTTTAATCTGCACACACATTTCTCTCTGTTCTTCAAAATCAGAAGAAGATGAAGATCTCAGTTTCCTCGAGCAACAAGAGCAGAAAGAATCCGGTGATGCCCACCCCCGCGACTACGAGAACTACGACGATCTCGAGGACGACGAATCGGCGGCGTACGACGACGAACACGGCGGGTACACACCGCCGGAGGTGGACGAGACGCACGTGGTGGTACTGAAGCAATCCAACTTCAGTGATTTCATAGAGAAGAACAAGTTCGTGATGGTGGAGTTCTACGCGACGTGGTGCGGTCATTGCCAGGCTTTGGCGCCGGAGTACGCGGCCGCCGCGGCGGAGCTGAAGGACGAAGCGGTGGCTTTGGCGAAAATCGACGCCACCGAGGAGGCAGAGCTCAGCCAGATGTTTGATGTGCAGGGATTTCCGACTATTTATTTCTTTGTAGATGGGGTTCACAAATCTTACCCTGGTCAACGCACTAAGTAAGATTTATATGCACTTACATTTCCTTAATTATCATGGATTACTTAAATTTGATATGATATTTAGTTCTTCAAATTCTGAATTTTGATGGTGGGAATATAAATATTTAAATTTGATTGGTTTGAATGATATGAGTATATAATTTAGATTTGTTTATACGGCATTTGGGATTGTAATATCTGCAATGTTCTTTAATGTCAATTCGCTGCATTTCCAGTTGTTAGTATTTAATGAACTAGATTTCATGATCTTATCTAGAAATTTTGGTAGAAGAGTGATATCTTGAAGTTGATTTTTATGAAATGTTTTTTTAGCTTCTCTTAGTTCATGCTCGGAGGGATTATTAGAATGATTGTTTTCATCAATCTAATGAAAAGTATCCATTTTTTTGGTTAAGTAGTGTGGGGAAGAAATTCAGGAAATAGAGTTTATAGACCTCAAATGTACCAGAGATCTTTGTACTTCTTGTGTGTGTTTGAATCTAAATTTACGAATTCGACTTTTTGATTAGATGGTGGAACCATGGTAACTAATGATTCTGTTGCAGGGATGCTATTGTTTCTTGGCTGAAGAAAAAGATTGGTCCTGGTTTGAAAAATATAACAACAATCGAGGAGGCAGAACGCATCTTGGTGGATGAGGACAAAGTAGTTTTGGGCTACCTGGAGAGTTTGGTGGTATGATCTCCATTGCTCTTACTCGTCCCTTCGCTGTTTCTGCAATTCTTTATGATTCAGTTCTTCTCTATATGATTGGTTTTGGACTATTTGTTGCATTGTGTTTTCTGATGATTAGCATATAATTTTCAGGGTTCAGACAGTAAGGAACTTGCTGCAGCTTCAAAGCTCGAAGATGATGTCAGCTTTTACCAGACAACGAGTCCAGATGTGGCGAAGCTTTTCCATATTGATCCACAGGCCAAACGCCCATCCTTGGTCTTGCTTAAACAAGAAGCCGAAAAACTTAACAAATTCAGTCAGTTCTTCTTGACCTTTAATCTTAAATATTTAATTTTTTTATGTGATCATTACATTCATCATCAGATCTCTATCAATTCAGGTGGTCAGTTTACTAAAACTGCAATAGCTGAATTTGTGTTTGAGAACAAACTTCCTCTTCTCACCAATTTAACGCGAGAAAGTGCTCCTACAGTGTTCGAGAATCCGATCAAGAAACAGGTAGCTTGCCTTTTTTTTTTTTAATGTTTGATCATATACAAGAAGGACATTGATTAATCCGTTGCTTGATTCGTTGGTTATTTCCAAAATACAGTTGATACTTTTGCGAATTCCAAAGACTTGGAGAAATATTATCCCATATTTCGAGAAGCAGCAAAGCTTTTCAAGGGAAAGGTGAGGAAATTGCTTATTGATTTGTTTTGAATAATAATGTTCACATTCAAGATCATTGATTTCTATAGGATTCTGTCTTCAAATCAATGAGAAATCTCTTGTTCAATCTTTTACAGCTTATATCTGTTTTCGTGGATTTGGACAATGAAGATGTTGGAAAAGAAGTTTCTGCTTACTTTGGAGTGAATGGAGAAGCTCCAAGTGTAAGCATAACATGAAGTCCTTTGATAATTATAATGTCAACATTTAGAAAATCGAATGTCGCATGAATCATGTTAATTAGGTTGTCGGATGCAGGTTCTTGCATATACAGGAAAGCGATGATTCTCGTAAGTTCTTATTCGATGGTGATCTGACCATTGACAATATCAAGGTTAATCTCTCTCTCCCACTCTCTCTCAGAAACAAAATGAGAATGCAGTCTAACTCATTGTGTTTAATGTGCAGTCTTTTGGGGAGAAGTTTTTAGCAGACGATCTCAAGCCTTTCCAAAAGTCGGATCCCATTCCAGAAAGTGTAAGTTCACATCAGTTAACTAATGCGTTATTATGATGCCTCGATTCCAACTTCATTATTTTCTAAGCAGAACGATGGGGATGTCAAGATAGTCGTGGAAACAACTTTGATGAAATTGTGTTGGATGAGTCGAAAGATGTCCTCCTCGAGGTATAAATTTCTCCCCATTGTTGATGATAGTAGAATAAAGACTCAAGGGCGTTTGATTCATGGTTTTTCGATGAGAATGATAATGAATATAGAATAATTGTGGTGATTAATGTGAATAAAAGATGGTCAATTGACCTTCATCATACTTCATACATGATATAGTGATGACACTCAAAATAAGTTAATTATATACTCACATTTTTTGATTAAGCAACTCCTCCCCTTAATCATTTCAGTTTTTTTCTTTGATCGGGCAAATGTTAACTCGAACCTATGACCTTATGGCATAGGTAGTTGACCTCTAACCACTTGAATTATACCACTTCGACCTGCGTAATCATTTCATTATTCCTCAGCCAACAATTATTTTTGTTTCAACTTATTCCAAGATTAGAGAAATACACTAATAATATAACTATAACTCTAATTCGTAGGTTACTATTTCATGATTCTCATTATCATTCCCATCGTTTATGTATAGTTATATGCTCCCTGGTGTGGGCACTGCCAATCGTTGGAGCCTACATATAACAAGCTTGGCAAGTATCTAAGAGGCATCGATTCTCTCATCATAGCCAAGATGGACGGGACGACAAATGAGCACCCACGAGCCAAGGTATTCTTTCATAGCTTGGCAACTACCTGTCCTGTTGTCATCCCTACTTTTCACAATCCCATTAACATTTGATGCAAATCTCATTGTTTTATTTGCAGTCTGATGGGTTCCCAACAATTCTTTTCTTCCCAGCTGGCAACAAGAGTTTCGATCCGGTTAGATTCACTGACTTTCTTCTACAAATCCTAAATGCAACATTCCATGGACAACTTCTTTAACGGATTTTAATCTTTGTACAATGTTTTCACAGATCACGTTTGAGGATGAGCGTACTGTGGTCGCATTCTACAAGTTCTTGAAGAAACACGCGTCTATTCCGTTCAAGCTTCAAAAGGCGGCGAAAGACACTGCTTCGGATGCTACACAGAGCAGCAGCAGTGATGTGAAGGATGAGCTCTGAGAGAGCCAATTTATTTCGACTGTTGAAGTGCTGCTTTGAAGCAGAAAATGTATGACTACAAATGTGGATCAAAATACATAGTATGTACCAACTCATCTAATCAGAGTAAGGACAATTATTTTTGGTATACTTGGTAATTTACTGTAAAGACCGGATAAAAGGCAGTTGCCTATGAGTTTTTGTTCTAATATAGTTAAATGAATCAAGAGAAACAAATATATAAAGCTTATATACATATATATAATGCCTATTACAGTTTATGGTAATTAGGGGCATAAGGTTAAGTCTTTTTTTTTTTTTGTAAAAAGTTGTTCTTAACTTGATGAATATTTTTATCTGTTTTATTTATTTATTTTTTTAATCGGGCAAGATGACTCGAACCCATTATCCCTGGATCATAAGTAGTTCTCTAACCACTGAGCTATACTACTTTTGTCATTTTTATGTGTCTTATAAAAATAGGCAAATTACTATTTTATTGTGTCATTTAGTTTTTATTTACATCTATATTTATATATTTAATGTATTTTTTTCAAATTAATATCTAGGTACTTACATAAAAGCAAATTGAGAAAATAAAACAAAAATTTATTATATTAATCATAATAATTTTTATTTTTTAATCTATGTGAAAATAACTATAATATATATTTATTTTTGTAGTACGGGAGGGAGTATCAGATTAAAACTAATTAATTTGTTAATATAATTAACCGCCTAAAATCTTGAGATATATCCTTTACAATTTTTATTTATATAACCCATATGGTCAAAAAAATCGGGACACTCCTATTGTCTCTCACTTTTTGTCATGTCTTAAGATTTTCCATCTTCAACCATTTTATTTCTAGTTATCTCTCTCCTTTTATTTTTAAATTGAAATTCAAAATATATGTTCTTAAATTTAAATGTATTTCACATGGTGATGTCTGTACTAAAAAAAAAAATTATGTTTGTTTTGATAAATATATTGTTTCGACATATAAATAATTAATTAAATAATGATGAATTTTTATTTATATGAAATTATAACATAAACGATAAATATCATTTTCATCTCATTTTCAAAAAGTACACTAATTATTATAATAATCATTTTTTTTTACAGAAAATAAAATTTATTAATTGCAAGAGCAAAATTTGGAATCAAGCCCAACCACAAAATTCGGCGGAGTTAATCCAACAATAAGAGCTATTAAATCTACGAGACTCCCGAGCAATAATATGAGCTACGCTATTACTACTACACTTAACAAAATTGATCAAAATATTATGGGACTCATTAATGATAGTCTGACGAGAATGAATAAAGTCACTAAAGCTAGACAGATTCAGATTGTGTCTCCGAATAGACTCAATAACACATTTTGCGTCAATTTTCACTATTACTTTCTCCAGATGCATACCCTTTATCCAAAACAAAACTTCCATGAAGCCCATTGCTCCCCCACATCGACATTCGGACAATCAGGTAGCACCAAAGACTTTGCCACCACAAACTTGCCTTTATCATCCCGCACAACCATATCCATTCTGAAAGGATAAGTTGCGCAATCTTCACTGCTCGCCAAGGTGGTTGACAAACACCATTCTGTGGATAAGTTGCACAATCTCCACTGCTCGCCAAGGTGGTTGACAAACACCATTCTGTTCCTTTCAGATTTGCCAAAGAATCACTCCCAGCAAATCCGCCTCATCTCGTCATAAATTGGTAATCAAAAACAACACCAACTCCTTCAACGAATCAACCAACAACGTTGCATCATCAATTTTTTTATAGCAACTTGACCGAATCCCATCAATTCATGATATACTCACAATAAACAGAGGCGTTTCATGGTCTTTAGCACATAGAATGCACCATTTATCCCCTACCAGGCTACCACCTTCTTGGAAAATAAGTTAATTTCGTTCAACACGACATCACGATAAATGTGCCACAAACAGTCCTTAATTTTGGGTGGGTTTCTTAGATTCCAGAGAGCATTCCAATTTCCGTCACATTCATAGCTAATATTCGCCGTGAGCTCTCCTCGGTACTAAAAACTTCCTCAATAAGCGGCTTATCCATAATCACTAGAATTTTTGTACAATATCATTAATTGAATAAGCGATATTCAGTCTCATATAAAAAAATCTCAAATTTTTGAATCAAATATAATAAAATTTATGTTTTAATTTTTTTTTTTGACGGGAATGTTTTAAAATTTTTTAGTTAAATAAAATATTGAAATTTTCCATGTATCACGGCCTTACCGGAATCTACATTACTATTAATGAGTATGCATCTAAAAGTAAAGACAAATTTTTATATGCAATATTTCATGGATCTAAGATCCGTGAAATTACCCATATAACAAAATTCGCGGATCTGGCGGGTGGGTGGGTTAGGTCGTGTTTGGTTTAAAAAAAAACTTCGTACGAGGGACAAAAATACAATTTTAGCCCTCAAGATGCTCCAGGGTGTTACTTATTAGGTTACGCATATATTCTTAAGCGATAAATATGTGTTACTATAAAATAAATAATATGTATTTGTCTAAAAATAATCGCCCAAATGCAAAAATAAAAATGAAAAAAATGATCAAATAAATCTCTAATCTAATTATATGTGTGAATCAAATAAGTATTTAATCTTCGACAACTTTATTCTTATTAAAAGAGTGTGATTTTATTAAGATGATGACTTATTTGATCTCAATATTAAAGAGAAATGATTTTAATGTGTTAAGAAAAAAATCATGGGTCTATTTGATCCCCAAGTATAAGATTTTGGGGTAAATATGTGTTATTGTAGGGGCAAATATGTGTATTAAACTTGTGCAAAGGTAAAAATAAATTTTTACTCTCGGGTTGTGTTATTATTAGGTCAAACACTTGTTATTGTATGAAGAAAAATGTGTTATTAATGAACAAAATTAATATTTTATTCTTTTAAGGACTAGTAACACGTAGTTACTCTTACGGTAACACATAATTGTTCTTACAAATAACACATACTTTTGAAAAAAATATGTTACTATATGAACACAAATGTGTTCTTGTATAGAGAAATATGTGTTACTAAATGAAGAAAAAAATGTGTTACTATATGAACAAAAACATGTTACTTTATGGAAAAATGTGTGTTACTATATGAATAAATCGAGCAGTTAGGAGTTGCGATATTAATTTCGGTTTAAACGAAATAAAAATTTATCATCGAAGTTCGCATAAACTTTGTATTCATCGAAGTTCGCATAAGTTTTAAAGAATCTTGATGCGTGGTTGGGGAACACGAGCAACGATAGAAATTGTGGAGCGAGCAGAGGAGGAAAAAGAGTTAGACGGAGGAAGAAGAAGAAATCTGCGTGGAGGAAGAAGAAGAAATCTGCGCTAGTTTCGGTTTGACCTGTTCTTTATCTTGATCCACAAGATTTAATAATTTCCTTTTTTAATTGATATCAAGACGGCAAGCAATATTTCACAAAGAGACTTGCTCAAAAGTAAATTGAAAGGAAGAAGTAAACTAATTAATTGTATTTATATTTTCAACATTGCCTTATTATTATTGTTTTTAAGTCAATACTTTCTTATCTATCCGCAGAATAAATAATATAAAAAAATCATCCACATGCATGAGACGTTCACCAAAAATTAGGGTTAGAAAACGATCAAGCACTACCACCAAATCAACATCTCTATTCACCCAACTCGATTATCACAAGGCCTATATGTTTTATCCAAGGTTGAAAATATTGGTATCGGTAAAAATATCGGTACCTTAAATTTACGGAAATATCGGTGGAAATGTCGATGTCGAATACTCGGTATCGATAAAAATTAAAAAATTGATAGAAATTTTAATAAAATGATGAAAATTTTATATGAAATTTTAGAGAATGTTCCTACTAACTTTAATACATAAATTAATCATACATTCACAACAAATTGAATTATTTGTGACAAATATATCAACAACAAAATACTTAGAGATACAATAATTGTTTATACTTAGTTAATACAAGATAACTAATACCATAATAATGACATATGAGGCTCAAATGTAAAAGAAGAAATTGATACCAACTTAAAATTGCATAATTTTGTCCTTGCTCGTCAGTTCACCTTTATTCTACTACCATTTGAGTATTAGTTGATTCTCATTTTAAAAATTCAAAAAAAAAAAAACCGATATTTTATTGCCGACAACCGATATTTTTATTGATATTTCGACCGATATTTTCGACATCTTGAAAAATTTTAAGCTGAGTCAACCGATACCGATATCGATACCGATATTTACCGATATTTCGTAAAAAAATATTTTTCGGGTGTATCCGTGTCGGACACCCCGAAAAACCGAATTTCGATTAAATGTCGGCCAAGTCGGCGACATTTCAAACCTTGGTTTTATCCAAGACATGACTTCAAATACACTTATCACCTCACCCTCTTCTACCCGATATTAAAAGTGCTCTATATTTTCTCCATCATCGTGAATAACCAATCCAACAAAAGCAGCATCTGTGTTTATTTTGTAAAAGCCCTATGGTGATTTATGCCCGTGCAAATTGAAAAAAGAATTGACACATAAAAATTTGTATGACCCGTCAAATGAAAAACATTACTACGAACATAACTTCAAAAATATATATTTTTATTTAAAATATAACGTTTAATTTAATACTAAAAAAGATTCTCTTTTACGATACTTACGAGAACTTCAACGTTTCATTTGATAATCAAGAACCTCAAATCTTCGAAAGTAAAGAAAAATTAAAAAACCTCAAATCAGAGCCCGTCCCCAAAGAGAAATACTCTACAATTACATCACAGCTGCCGGAAAATGGAGAGAGAAAATACGTCGGGAAGCATTGAAATCCGCATCGGTGAACGTATAGTTCATCTTCCTCAAGAAGTTGTTGAAGAAATATTGTCAAGACTTCCGGTGAAATCGCTCTTGAAATTCAGGTGCGTATCAAAAATGGTGGCGTGTTTTAATCGACACCAAACGTTTCATCAAAATCCACCTTCATAATTCAGCAAAAAAATCAAATTCTTTTAGACCCTGCTGGACCCTTCATAGACAATTAAAGCAACTAACGAATTGCTCTTGGTGCTCGCATTTAAATGAAACAGTTGTTAATTCGTTTGCTTTTGATGATCTTTTTAATATTCAGTGGAATTCGATTAACCTTGTGGGGTCCTGTAATGGGCTTGTTTGCATTCTTCTAGATAGAAAAACTGTTATTCTGTGCAACCCTTCTACAAGAATGTCAAAGAAATTGCCTGATGTAGAGGATGTAATTGGGGTCATGCAATTTATCAGCTATGGGTTCGGTTACGATGAGTCTAGTGATGATTACAATGTCTTTGGGATTATCCTTTTTCACAGTGCCGGTGCATTCCAGACTATTGGTAGAATCTATAGTTTAAAGACGAATTCGTGGAAAGCATTGAAGGACGAGGATGTTTCTCTTCATGATTTTGATGGAGCAGGGAAGTTTTAGGTGGAAATCTTCATTGGGTTATAGCTGACGACGTAAATTGGGAGATTGTTTCTTTCGATTTGAAGGGTAAAGTGTTTGGAAATGTTGAGCAACCAAGTTGTTCTGACGGTGTTACTTTCCAAACTTTGGCAGTAATGGGAGGATGCCTTAGTGTGCTTTGTGATTATCACAATACTTACTTTGATGTTTGGGTTATGAAAGAATACGGGGTGAAAGAGTCATGGGTTAAAGTGGTTACCCTTTCAAATTTTCATCATCGCTCGATTAGTGAAGCAAGCCTATTTTGCAGGGGACCAAATGGGGAAATTCTACTAATATATGGATCTACTTTTGTGATTTACCATCCTAAAGATAATGTTTTTCCATATTCACAGATGAGTAGCACTGATTCAGTGATGGGAGCGGATGTATACATTGAAAGTTTAGTCACAGTTGCTTCTGATGCCGAACAAGAGAGGCAACCCCTGACCAGTAGTTCGAAAGATCAAAATAAGATATTTGAGTAATCATGTGCTATTTTGACAGTATGCTGAACCATTTAATCAAAATAGATGGCTATATGTTGGATTTTGATGTAACAGTGGGGAAGCAAAATCATTATTTATTTTGAACTTCATCATGTCATTGTGTTTATCAACTTGAATTTCATCATATCATTTTGTTTTTAGTATCCTTCCTTGGTTGAAATATTCTCTCGTCTGGATTTTAGGGAGTTGGATTGGTTGATCCAGTTCTGATTATGTGATCATGCTTTTATAGGGAAATTAGTGTTCTTTATAGACGTACACCCTAATGTTTGACGTATTCTCGGGTCACCAACCATCCGGGACTTAAACTTTTTGAATTAGCAAATTTAGTAATAGTAGTATAAGGCGAAGCATAATTTGACTTTTATTATCTCGTTGTTAACCTTAATTTTATTAGGTGAAAGCATTTGGCAAACCATATCCTACTCTACATTATTGGCTGCTTCACATAGCCATTAATTACTGATGTATAAGTTACCACATAATTTGGTAAAATATTTCTTTCCTTCATCTGCGGCAAAACATGTCGCCTACTTATGGCATTGCAATGTGCTATTAAGAGAGCATGTTGAACCGTTTAGTTAGAGAATAGATGGCTCTATGTTGGTTTTTGAACTGCATCATATATATTATTGTGTTTGTCCACTTTAAGTTGCATCATATCATTGTGTTTATGAAGTTTCTATTAAGACAACATGCTTATCTATTTTGAGTTGCATCATATCATTGTATTTATCTATTTTGGAGTTTCTATTTTCTTATCTGCATGCTCTATTTTTAGGCAGTTGGATTGGTTGATCCAGTTTGGATTGTGTGTTAATGTTTTCATAATAACCGTAGAAAAATATTGTACCGCAGAGAAAGTAGCTAATGGAGTGGACGCGATAAAGAAAACGAAGAAAATGTCGGGACATATATGCGGCTTTCAACTTGAGTGAAATCTCAGGTCCAGTATTTGTATAGTTTGCGTTGGCAAGTGCAGTTGACATACATTTGGGCATTGAATTGCTCCACATTTAATAAGGATCGATTGTTTCAATTTACTATTAAGATATATAAAAAAATTAATGACACGGGATTCCAGTGGTGTTTGCAAACTCTTAAAATGGAGCAGAATCACTTATTTATTTATTTATTTATTGTAAAGCTAGTAGCTACCCCTCACAACTTTTGAAAAAAGTGATTCTAGAAGCTGTTTGTAGAATTTGCAAATACGCCCTCCACGTGTCCCAGGTGACTAGTGTCGAGCATAAGCTAGTGATGTTTTTGGCTAACGGACTTTTGCCATCTAGGGTGCAGCATTTATGATGCTTCGCCTAACAACACAATGTCGTATTGCTCTCCCACAACCTCAGGTTCACGGTTTAGGCTGCTCCCATTGCATATTTTATTTTTTGGATTAACGCGTTTCGGCCCAACTCCGATTTGGGCCTAATTACAACAATAAAGAGAGCTTAAATACTTCATTCAAGCTGTAAACAAAACCCTCTCTAGGTCATCACTAACCTCAGATCCCAAAAGTCCAAAATGTGTTTACACAGCCACCGGAAAATTGGGAGAGCGAATGCTTCGAGAAGCAGCAAAACTGATCTTCCTCTAGGAATTATTGAAGACATATTGTCAAGGCTTCCGATAAAGTCCCTCTTACAATTCAGGTGCGTATCAAAATCATGGCGTTCTTTAATCGATAGCGAGCATTTCATCAAAATCCACCTTCAAAATTCATCAAAAACACAAGTCTTTCCCACCCCAGGTTGATTTTCAACCTTGTTCACGACTCTCAAAGACTACTAATGCACTGTTCTTGGCACTCATTGTTAAATGAACGAGGCTGCTGATTCGTTTGCATTTAAAGGTCTATCCAATATTCAATGGAAATCAATTAAGCTCGTGGGATGCTGTAATGGGCTTATTTGCTTTCTTCTGTGTGGACGTTATTTTTCTTGTGGAATCCATCTACGAGAATGTACAAGAAATTGCCCGATGCAGATGATAATTTGTGTAGCAAGATTATTTCCAAATATGGATTCGGTTTTGATGAGTCCAGTAATGATTACAAGGTGATTGTTATCATGTTTTGTTACATAAACACTCCGAATCAGGTTATTCGGAGAGTCTTTAGTTTAAAGACCAATTCGTGGAAAACATTGGAGTATGAGGATGATACTTTACAACACTTTGGTGGAGCTGGTAAGTTTGCCAGTGGAAATCTTCACTGGAATATGCTTGTTGGCAGCTGTAAATGGGAAATAATTTCTTTCAATCTGAAGTGTGAGGCCTTTGAAAGAGTTGAACAACCTAGTTATTCAAAGGGACCTGATTGCCAATCTCTAGGAGTGATAAATGGATGCCTTAGTCTGTTTTGTGTATATACTCGTTCTCACTCAGATATTTGGGTTATGAAGCAGTACGGGGTGAGAGAGTCTTGGGAGAAAGTGGCGACTCTTCCTCAGGTTCCCGGTTATTCTGGAGTTAATATCATAAGCCGCCTATTCTGCTTTGGCCCAAATGGGGAAATTGTACTATTCTATAGATCTGGTTTCTTAATTTACCACCCTAATGATAATTTGTATCGTTATGGCCGGTTACCAAACATTGGTTCAGTGGGGGATGCAGATCTCTATATAGAAAGTTTAGTCTCGCTTGGTTCTGATGCCGAGCAAACCAAAAACAGTAATACTTTGCAAGATTAAGATAAGATCTTTGAGTAATGCGCCAAACCTGTAGCTACTAGTCATCTCCTGAGATTTATCAATTTGTCTTTCAATGTGTTGATTTTCTTATGTAATGGTGGGGAAACAAGATTGTTGTCTATTTTTGAACTTCATCTTATCTTTGAATTCTTGAAGTTTCCTTCACTAATTTTCTCTCTCTAGCTTACTCCATTTTACAGAATCAATCTTCTTTAGTGAAAGATGAGTAGCAAATTCCTATTATCAGTTATCTCCAGAGGATGACCAATTTGCCCTCTTGCAATGCTGCTCTATTTTGATGAACTTTCTGATTAAAATTGATGGCTATAGCCTATATGTTGTTGTTTTTTTCTTTTTATGTAATTGAGGGAATGAGAATCGAAATCATTATCTATTTTGAACTCTATCTTATCATTTTGTTTATGGACTTGGATGCCCTCCCGTAACGGGAGGGTCCAGTCCATCTTGGACCGTTGGATCACACACATCCACACATGGCTTTCCATTTGTGTGTGATCCAATGGTTGAGCTGTTACAGGAGGGGATCCATTCCCTCTGTTTATGAACTTTGAATAGTATCATTTTCATATCTTTGTGTTTAGTTGAAATATTCTCGAATCTGGCTTTTAGGGAGTTGTATTGGTTGATCTTGATCCAATTCTGTTCTTAGTTTAGCTTAATTGATTCGTTAATTAAATTTAAAGGGCTTGTTGTAGGTTATTCGCTAGGATATGTTAAATGGAGAGCTTGTTTAAAATAGTTAAACTTATTGTTAATCGGATTACAGGCTATTGTGTTTTCTTGGTATTGTCTCTCGTTTCATGGTGCAGCAAGAAACAAAACTGTTTTTCGATCCTTCACTGAGGCAAATTATCGAGCACTTAGTTCTCCTGTTTCTGAATTGACATTGCCAGGAGGGGTTATTTCATGTTCATACAGTGTAAATTACTACTAGCACGTACTAAAAGACACATGTTTCACTACTTGGTTATTATTACAATCTGTATAGAAGGCAGTAGGTTTTTCTTTCTTGCTTAGTGCTTGTTTGACAAGATGATTACCAGATATGGGTTTGGTTACGATAATATGAGTGGAATTGCTTTTGGTGGAGTTTGAACTCGGAATATGGGTGTGATCTTAAGACTCCGGCACGTCTGGCCATAAAAGAATTGCATGCCTCATCTAAAAATTTAAACTTCTAGAGAGTGTGAAATTAATAGTACAGTGTACTCATCTATAATTCTCGTCTCATATTAGGATTTGAGTTTTGTTGTTTAAAATCGGTTTTAGTTCGGGATTTTAAATTTTAGGGAAAAATTCATTTTTGGCACTCAAAGTTTACCTTTTCAGATTTGATACCCCACCTTTAGGCACTCTCAAAATTGATCACCAAAGTTTTCTTTTTGTCTTAAAATTGGTCCTACCGTCGGTTGACTGTCATTGACTAACGGAGGTATCTATTTTACGCACGAATTCATTTAGGGCTTCTCTCTCTTTTCCCAAATTCATCGAGACCCTTCTCTCTTGTTTCCCCCTTTTGCTTAACAATCATTTGTCTATGAACAATAAGCATAAAACATTAATCAATAAAAAAATAAGTTTGTTCGGCTTGAAAATAAAATAGAGTTTATGTAGCAAAAACAGAGACTGTGGAATTACATTATACTTTGGGCATGACCAAAATCTTCTTCCCAGGTTTTCGGTCCAAGAATTCTTCAATTGTAGTGAATACCACATTTACAAAATACACGTTCAAATTTAAAGTTAGAGTTTGTGGACTCTATAGATTGACTTGAACTTGAATGCATCTTTAAGTCGATTGTTGAGCTTAAATGCAAATCTCAAATCCTAATAAACAAAAAAAAAAAAAAAAAAACACACCTTTGGGTGAAGATACAAAGTTTGATTGGAGAGAAATCATGAAAATTTGAAAAAATTAGAGTTACGATAGAAGAGAGGAAGTGGTATCGAATTTGGGGACAATACTTATAACTCTAAACGAATTCGCGCGTAAAGCAGGTGCCTCCGTTAGTCAATGACAGATCAACTGACGGCAGGACCAAATTTGAGACAAAAAAGTGAACTTTAGTGACCAATTTTGAGAGTGCCTAAAAGTGGGGTACCAAATCTGGAAAAGGTAAATTTTGGGTACCAAAATTAAATTTTCCTAAATTTTATTATAATGACTATAAATCTACTATCACTTCTATCTATTTATACTTTAGTATATTTAAATTATCATTCAATCATACTCCTAGATTTCAAAAACCTACTTTCAAAAGCACTTAAAACCCAAAACAAAAATGAACAAAACAAAGTTAGTATGACAACACATCTTGTAATTTAAGCTGAGTTTATTTTTTATCCTATATTTTGTTACTTTATCAGTCTTAGTATCATTTTTAATTCTTTGTGCCAAGAAGTCCATTTTTCTTCAAATCAATTTGGGGATATTTTTCAAGAATTGCTCCCTAAACTATAGATTCTACCAACATTATATTCATATCTAGGCCTAATGTAATTACAAAATACCTTGTAGTCATTACTCGACTCATCGTAACAAAACCCATAGGTGATCATTATCCATTAGGTAATTTCTTGGACATTGTAGTGGATGGATTCCATGGGTAAAAAGATCTATTATCAAGACGAATGCAAACGAGCTCATAAAACAACCCATATAGCTATTAGTCGAATACTTTCTCTCTCGAAATAGAGTATTGATTTGAGTTTCGAGCTTACCAACTGAGTTAGGATATCGAAATCATTGATAGTAATATGCAGTTCTCATTGCTCTCTCACAATCAAGAATCAAAATCAAAATATGCGTATATATATGTTGTAAATTTTATGATTGCAATGTGTGCTAAAATATTTTTCAATATAGTGAAAATAATGCAAAATAGGCAAAGCCTAATGTGTTTAATTTATATATTAAATCTGAATATTATAATATTATATTGTTATATTAAATATTTCTTTCGTCTCAAATATTTTTGCACACTTTTCTTTTCATTCATCACTATTTTTTTAAATCTTAAAATTAAAACATCACACAATATTAACATCCTCACAAAATTATTTTAAATTTAAAAAATATCACTTTTATTTTCGTCTATTTTATTTTCTTTCTTACTTTATCTCATTAAATCAACTAAAATATGTTTACACTTTATTCACTCCCCTAACGTCAACAAAATTAACATTTCTTAGTTTTTATGCCCATTTAAATGTGTTAAATTATATGGGACGGAAATTATTTTATAGATGGTAAATTTTTCTCACCAAACCTTCGCATTTAAGTTTGTATTACGGAATACGAAAAAGAAAGGAAAAGAAAATTCAACGTGGCGATGACTAGATGTGTCAACTTCTATAAAAAGTAAAAGGACCGTTTTTTCTTAAAAAAATACAAATTTATAGGACCAAAATTATAAGTAAAAATTATGGGGGAGTAAACTTAAAATTATTGCAAGTACAACAAATTTAAACCTTAATTTAATAGTATTACGGTACAATAAAAATAATTAATGTAGATAAAATCTCTCTCTCTCTCTATATGTAAACAGAATAGTAGCTTCCTCTACAACCAGAGGCAGCCCACTTGGCCACCTCCTCACTTAAGTGGGAGACTGGGTTCGATTCCCTTTGGGAGCGAATTGGAGTGGGAGGTATAAGGAGAACTTGGAGAATTTGAAATTGTAAGGGGACTTGGTGAACTAATTTCTAACCACTAATAACTAACATTTACCGATCAAAAAAAAATATATAGTAGCTTCCTCTACAAGTTCCCACCAGATTTATTTATAACATAATAAAATATTAATATAATGGGCCTAGCTAACAAAATCTGGAAAACATGACATTTACATGAGTTGTTGGACCACTCTCAGCCCATTTTGAGATTAAATATTTTCATTAATTTTAATACTTAAAATATGTTAATCATATATTAATTCCAATTTCATGTAAACTTTTAGTTGTGTCATTAAAAATATAGCTCTTTAATATATATATATATATATATTTAGTAAAAATTATTATAAATATGATATGTGTTCAAATTTATTTCTTCTCATGTTTTTTCCACTACCCTATTAATTATTTTTTTGTCCATTAATTTTAGTGTTCTTTAAATTTTTATTTTCATATAAAATGGACAAAAATAATATAGAATTTGGTAGGAATTTGTTCAATTATCCAAATATCACTCATAAAATTATCCTCTCAAAACAGTGTATCCATAAAAAACTTTTATTCACAAATTTATTCTGTAGAACCCATCTACAAAAATTTCCATTGATTTGCCTGATGCAGACATTATCCCCATTTTTTTCATTTATGGGTTTGGCTATGATGATTGATGAGTCGAGCAATGACTACAAGTGTTTGCGATTAATGTGCAAATTTTAATGCCATATGCCCAAAATTGATAAATGTTTTCTTCTTAAAAACAATCAATTAAGCCTAATATACATACATAAGCTATTCTGAAGAAACACAAATTAAAGTCGAAATGGTTGAGCTTTTTTAGTTGGAATCAAAGAAAATGAGTAATTCCTTAGTATTGAAGTATTCCTTAGTTGTAAAAATGCAATTACAAAATACTGCAAGTAAAACCAGCAAAGATATAATCAATCAAGAAAACGTCTTGATGATCGTTCCATTATTACATTAAAAAGAACAGCACTAACAAGTACAGAGTCACAACTACACAGATGCATACATTGAAATGCAACATTGCACAACAGATAAACTAGTACATAATCAGCAGATGGGAAGTGGAGCACCATTCCATTCTTTGAGACATTCCAGCAATGGATCAATCAGCTTCCCTTCACATACAGCAGTGAACACCTTGTCGAATTCTTCACCGGGCGAACGCCCTTTTTCGCCCGTAAGGAAGCTTGTCCCCACCTCTTCCCTCACAAACTTGTACAGTGGCAATGACCTGCAGTTCTTGATCCTGTTTTCGACACCTGCCTTCCCGTTTTCCAGGTCGAGTCGAGCCCCTCCACTTCCTTAGGCAAAAGGGCCTTCAACTCTGCCTCAAAGGCGCCAATCTTGTGGAAAATGGAACTGCTGAAGCTCTTCTCATCCTCACCGTTCATCAGGGCGTGATCAACGATCACTTGCCTCAGTTTCTGCATCAGAGGGTAGTTTTCGCTGCATGGATCGTCAATGTAGTCGAAAACGTGCTCTCTTTCGACCACATTGAGCAGATCCTTTTCGCAGAAACGGGAGGGATGGAGCTCACCATTTGGGGCCGTGGTTAGGACTTTCTTAGCCACTTGGCTCACTGTGTTCTTCACTGATTGCTTCAGATTCTCTTCCAAGTGCCTTAGATCAATAGCCTGGCACAATGCCACCAAGAAAGTCGTGGACATCAGCTTCAGAATTTCAACTGCCTCCTCTGTTTTGCGCGACGAAATCAGGCCTAACGAGTTTACGTCCTGGTTGTGTTGCTCCGCGCTTTGGACATGGCTCGTCACTGGATTGGCGAGAAATTGCAGCTCGGAGCAGTACGCCGCCATGGCAATTTCCGCGCCTTTGAAGCCGTAATCCAGGCTTGGATCACGGCCTCCCGTTAGGTTCGAAGGGGAGGCCATTGTTGTAAAAGTGATTCACAAGCTCAGAGAATTGTGCAAACATGAGCTTCCCTATTGAAGCAATTGCCAATCTTGTGTTGTCCATTGAGACCCCTATAGGGGTACCTTGGAAATTTCCACCATGAATTGCCTTGTTTCTGGAAACATCTATGAGTGGGTTGTCATTGACAGAGTTGATCTCTCTTTCAATGGATTTGGTCGCGGCCCGTATGACTTCAATCTGCGGGCCGAGCCATTGGGGGACGTACGGAGGGCATAACGATCCTGTTTGGGCTTTTGCAAGGGGTCCATTTCATGTATCTTTTGGGCTTCTTTGACGTACGAGCTTCCATCAAGAATGTGTTCCATTATAGCGGCAGCTTCAATCTGGCCCGGGTGGTGCTTCAACTTATGCGTCAAGTGATCCGTAAATTCGGGCTTTCCCTGCATGACTTCAGCAAAAGTAGCCGAAATAACCTCGGATAAAAGTGCAAGAATGTTCGCTTCAAACAAGACTATGGAAGCCAAGCCCGACCCGACCGCGGTTCCATTCACTAGTGCAAGCCCTTCTTTGGGTTGCAACTCGAAGAAGCCCGAGTTGATCCCAGCCCGGGCAAATGCCTGGTCTGGGGTCAGCACTTCAGCATTGGGCCCGATGGCTTTGGAATTGGGCCGGCCCAATAGAAGGCCGGCGATGTAGGAGAGTGGGACCAGGTCACCCGAGGCAGTGATGGTACCCCTAAGGGGGTAGGCATGGGGTGATGTTGTGGTTGAGCAATTTGGTAATGGCTTCCAACACTTCAAACCTAATTCCTGAATACCCCTGAAGCAATGTGTTGATTCTTACAAGCATTGAAGCCCTTGTAGCTGAGTGAGGTAAAGTGTGGCTTGACTCGGTGTTATTTCCAAATATTCCAGCATTTAGAAATCTTATAAATTACAAGATGAAATGTGTTAGCACAATAATTAATACATATATGTAGGGCTAATATTTAATAAATAAGAACTTAATTAATTATAGCATGGTGATTCATCGAAAACTAGTATTAGTCATAAATATTATTTAGTGTGAAATTAATTTGTCGATGGAGTGTATGTACCATTAAACTCTGTTTGTTCACGGAATTATTTTTTTCTATAATTAGTGAAGGGATTAATTAGTCATGTGGGCATTGATTGATGAAAAGGATCTTACATACACAACTGATCATTATTAAGTGAGTTTGAAGCCTACAGCTCACAACTTTTTTACAAGATGACTAATTTTTTATATAAAAATGATTAATGATAATTTTTTTATCGGTAAAGGTATTCGTTTCCAAAGGGAATCGAACTTGGGTCTCCCAATAAAGTGAGGAACCCGGTGATCGGTGAGCTAAGCCACTGGTTGATTGATAAATTTATCACAATGAGAAATTTAAAATGTTAAATATTTTATTAAAATAATTATAAATCTCATATAATAAATTATAATTAGTGATATTATATTATTTTTTTAGAATTATCAATAACAATTAATTTTTTACTGTTTAACCATTCATATTTAATATAAAAAGAATACAATATTATAATATTTAGATTTAAAGTATCAAGTTAAAAAAATTTAAAATATCACGTATTTAACCAATAGTATTAAATATTTGACCAATAGTATCAAAAATTGGATGAAATTAAATTATGATTCATGATAAGTTTATCATGAACCATTTATGTTCATATAAACCAACTCTTACAAAATACTTTGGGTACCTTACACTATTAATCAATAATATTATTTTTTTAATATAATTAATTTTTAAAATAATGGTATTTATTTTTACAAATAGTAATATTAGTGATATATACATAATGCTTATCTATTAGTTTATGGATATAGATACATGCATGTCATGTGTATAGTTGTAGTCAGGTGTTGGTTATGACATAAATAGTACTCCATTATAAAATACAATTTATTATGACCGAATACAATTATTATGAGTAGTGGTGGTTTTGAGGTGGGGGCGAGATGAGTGATCGCCTGAAATACTATATTTTCAGGAGCCTATTATTTATTTATTTATTTATATTATATATATATATATATATTTTAATCTATATCTTTTAAGATTATGAAATATTATAATTAATTTATTAAAATAAGCAAGTAAGGTGGAATGTTAGCCGTTAAACATACACGTATAGGTAATGTGCGTGTAAAACATGCATATACAAATCGTGCAGAAAATTTTCACAAAATGTGCATGTACGGATCATGCACAAAATATACCCATACCATTTGTATTATGCTATTTTAAATTTTCGTTCACATTTTTTATGTATGTATACATAGTGTTGATTTACTATTTTTTGATCGGACTTGTGTTGATTTACTATTTGAGTTTGTGTTAAAAGGTTATTATTTTATTCAGTCCAAACCTAAAATTTATCAAAACTGACTCTAATTATGAATGGATACAACATAATATAAATTAAAATATGTTATGACTCGATGGTGGATATCACATGAATAATAAAACAAATTTAAAGGGATTTGACTACTGCAGAACTGAAAATTCCAGAAAACCATAGAAATTTAATAAAGAGTCACATGCCATGGTGGGGTATTTACTATGCATGCATGGGTTTTCAATTGCACGTATTGTAATTTGGTAGGGAGTCGTGACAAGTGTGAAAAGTATTAATAAAAATTAATATTTTAGTAAAAGAATTCTTGCATTAATTAATTTTTATATCAAATGTCAGTACATTTTTTTAATAGTATTATGCTCAATCACTAGTTTCTCAAATACTTAATGATCACTTGGTCATTGAACTATGTGAATTATTTTATAATTATAACCACAAACCACAAATACTTTGCTCCAATATATTGTCTTGTTATCACACCTAGGCATATATATACATTTGTCGAATGTATAAATATTTTTATTTAAATTCAATATATATAATTGCAATTGAATATATACTACTACGTACTCATGATTACACTTATGTGACATAATTTCAATGGCAGTGTATGGTGAATAATTTTTATCATAAAACAAATTTTCAGTATTAATTATTGCATTAAAAGATATTTATTTGATAATTATATTATTTAATAAAAATAACTAATATTATTTAAAAATACACTGCAATTTCACGATGAAATAGGTTTACCATATACTTATTCAATTCTATTGTTATATTGTTATATTTGATTTTCTCGTAAATTGATTTTATCGTACAATTTGAAAAGGTATAGTTATTTTTTCATTATACATTAATATTATTATTATATATTAAACAAATACTCCCTTCTTCCAATAAGAATTTGCACTTTGTGTTCCTCACTTTAGTGGAAGACCCATATTTAATTTTCTTTGGGAGCGAATTATGTAGTTATAAGGTGGATTGGAGTAATCTAGGAGTGTTTGAGCGTTTGTGAACTAAATACTAACAACTAACATTTATCGATAAAAAAAAAAAAAAAGAATTTGCATATATAAGAAGGAAGCACACATATTAAAAAAGTTAAAAAAAAAAAAAAGAGTAAGAACTTGAGGGTAATTTAATAAATATTTATGTATGAAGTAAGAAAATTAATTAGTTGTATTTTTGTGTAAGTATAGGTCCAAGGTAATAATATTTTGGACTAAATTAAGGATATCATGAGTGTGAAATTTATGGAGATCTTCTATTTTAAAGACATGAAATGTAATGTGAGACATACAAAAAGAAAAGGGTTAATTTCATAAATATTTATGTATGAAGTAAGAAAATTAATTAGTTGTATTTTTATGTAAGTATAGGTCCAAGGTAATAATATTTTGGACAAAATTAAGGATATTTTGAGTGTGAAATTTATGGAGATCTTCTATTTTAAAATCATGAAATGTAATGTGAGACATACGAAAAAGAAAAGGGTAATTTCATAAATATTTATGTATGAAGTAAGAAAATTAATTAGTTGTATTTTTTGTGTAAGTATAGGCCCAAAGTAATAATATTTTGGACAAAATTAAGGATATTTTGAGTGTGAAATTTATGGAGATCTTCTATTTTAAAGACATGAAATGTAATGTGAGACAAACAAAAAAGAAAAAGGGTAATTTTATAAATATTTATGTATGAAGTAAGGAAATTAATTAGTTGTATTTTTTTTTTTGTATGTATGGGTCCAAGGTAATAATATTTTGGAAGGATATTTTGAGTGTGAAATTTATGGAGATCTTATATTTTAAAGGCATGAAATGTAATGTGAGACATACGAAAAGGAAAGGGATAATTTCATAAATATTTATGTATGAAGTAAGGAAATTAATTAGTTGTATTTTTGTGTAAGTATAGGTCCAACGTAATAATATTTTGGACAAAATTAAGGATATTTTGAGTATGAAATTTATGGAGATCTTCTATTATAGTGGCATGAAATATAATGTGAGACATACGAAAAAGGAAAGGGGTAATTTCATAAATATTTATGTATGAAGTAAGGATATTAATTAATTGTATTTTTGTGTAAGTATAGGTCAAGGTAATAATATTTTGGACAAAATTAAAGATATTATGAGTGTGAAATTTATGGAGATCTTCTATTTTAAAGGCATCAAACGAAAAAGAAAGTGTGAAATATATTATAAAAGCGAAAAAATGTAAATTTTAATAAAATAATAACGCTACTAAAAAAACACACATGCATGCTAACAAGTATCAAGATAAAACTGATTCAAAATATATTTTGCATGGTCGTAAATTATACTAGTACTAATTAGATTATGTGTGATAAAACAAGGGAGTGCGTTGTAATTTAATTAATGAGTGTAATAATGGTAAGTAGAAGTAATTAATTACCTTATGAGCTCCTTTTGCAGGGCGCCTCCTTGTTTGGTTCGCCTGTGTGACGTGGCGCCAAAGCCAGTTGTAACGCCGTAACTGTCCGTTCCATTATTCATGCTATCCATCACCCAATCACTGCTCGCCTTCACACACTCCCTCGCCGCCTCCGCTAGCTCCACCGTCACTGCCGTTTTCCGAGCAGCAACCGCCGCCACTTGGCCTATGGTCAGCGTCTCGCCGCCCAGCCGGACCACCGGCTTCCGGTAGTCCTCCACCATGCGCTTCACTTCATCAAGGTGGCTGCCGTTAAGTGAGTCGGCCGCCGCCTTCCAGTTTAACGGATCGTCAACGCAGATTCTGTCTCCATTGCCTTTTTCCATTCTTAGGAAACGGAGGTTGTTGAATGGATATAGATACACGGGTGTATATATGTGTGGTGTAGCAAAATGTTGATGGCGGACAGGGTGGGGGGTGGGTAAAGTGGGGTAGGAAATTTGCAAAGCTTGTGAGATTTAGCTAAGCTGAATTCCCTGAGTTTGTTGGGCCAGGTTTGATTTGTTTAAATAGATGGACAATGGACATTGTGTGTTAGTTGAAAAATGGTTCTCGCCGTTGGATGAGAATTGGAATCAAGGTTTGTGATCATGACACGTGTCAGTGTGGAATTGTTGTGCATGGTTGGTGGGGTGGGTGGGGTTGGGCCTTTTTGAGGTGGTGGGTGGGATTTCATGCGAGATTATTATTTTTTATTTTTGTATTTTACTTTGTATTTCATATTGTAAATAAAAAACACGTGTAGGAGTGAAAAAAATAATTAATGAATAATATAAAT
This sequence comes from Paraleonurus japonicus, assembly GCA_030762865.1. NCBI lineage: Eukaryota > Viridiplantae > Streptophyta > Magnoliopsida > Lamiales > Lamiaceae > Paraleonurus > Paraleonurus japonicus. The sequence goes on from CM061053.1 coordinate 8,415,730, forward strand.
TGTATCAGTATATATTAATATATAATTCAATAGAATAAAATACTAAAATAAAATAGAAAACTCGATCTGATGAATTTGGGGAAGTTCAATAGGATGTAAGCTCAACGTCATCTTCCGTTTTGATGAGAATTTACGATCAAGAAATTGAACCTAAATTATATGATAAATAATTATTAACGTTTGCGTTGCTATTACTCAAAAAAGGATTTGCGGGTGAAATTGTTGAGAGGAATCTTAAACTGGTTTCTCCTGTCTATTAATGGCAAATATTTGTATATGACCTTCTTATTTATGAAATGGGTTTTGCGCCTTTAAATGAGTATCAAATATATTAATAAAAATATGAGAGTATTAAATTAAATATGTGAATAGGAGTGTCAAATATATTATCAAGAAAAATATCAAATATGTGGTGATATAACAACTATATATTAAGGCGGGTAAGGGGTGAGACTCATCTCATGTATGAGACTGTCTCATCCAATATTGTTCCATATATATATAATACAATTAACATGGATTCGATCTCAACTGTTTTTTTTTCATGTCGTCCGTTTTTATCGAATCTTGGAAACCTCCCGTCCAAGAAAGACGAAAGCCACTATCCTCCTATATATTGAATGTGTGAATGAATCGTATCGTAATCAAATCAAGTGTTTGCGATGAGTTCGACTCGATAATAAATAAATCAAATTCAAACACTATAAAATTTCATTTAAATTGGTTCGACTACACAAGATCTTTTATATATTAATTTATGGTTTTTTTTTTTCGTGAATTTATTAGAGAAAATTTTATGTAACACGCTCTCATGTATTATACGGGGCTTCACTTTAATATTTTAGTCAATTTAGTCACTTTTTAAAATAGGATTGGACCAATGTCATAAGCCCATGCAACATCATCAATTTCTATGCTACATATTTTTATTTATCTTTTAGATAATAAACATTAATCAATTTTAGAAAATAAATACGTTTTGATCATCAAAATTTTCTTAATATTTAATATTTTAGTGATAAAATGATAATCAAATTTATTTAGGTAACAAACATTTATCATTAGATTTACAACATAAAATATCGTTACTTGTTTTATTTATTTTAATATTTTATGTATTTAAACATTTTGATAATTTTGACCCAACATTCAGTATGCAATCTCTCATTTTGATAATTTGGATCAATCTTTAAATTGTAATCAAGTCTCATATAAATGTGGTGCAGGGAATTTTAATTATATTAGTCGGCATGCACATTTTTATTACTGGGCCCAATTACTCGCGGTAACTAGTGCATTTGTTAATCCTGATTTTTTTTTTTAATGATTTTGACAATTAATATGAAATCTCATTTTTTTCTGTTTGACCAGTCATTTGTTATGATTTTGACAATTAATATGAAATCTCACTTTTTTCCATTTGACCAGTCATTTGTTATGTTTGCATATTTTTAGTAATTTAATAATTATAAATACGATTTTTATATATTCCTTTTAAATTATATAATTTTTGATGGATTATAAAATAACATAAATTAAGACCGCGATTGGTTACAATTAATACTAATTCATGTGCACTGAAATCTTGTTTTACATTATTGAATTATTTTCTTAAATTAGTATAAAATGTCCATAGGGAAGTAAAATATAAAACTCATTTTTATATTAATAAAGCCAAAGATATAATGTCAAATGGTGTCTTTAAAATGATGAGATCTTCATGAAATTAAGAATTCTAAAACCTTTTTGGGCAAAGAGAAGTAGGTCGTAAATTACCATATACATGCATGATTTTTCTTGGCAAATTAGAAAAACAAAAAAATGATTTTAATACGTCCAAAATTATACATAATAGGAAAGACATGAGAAAATTATTGAGACATTGAATTGATGTGTAAAAAAATATTTAAAATACTAATTGTTTTTATAAATATTTTATATGAGACGTGCAATATTATATAGTTAGGTTGTCAAGTCAAAATTGAATGAATTCTTTTACTCAATTTGGAATTTTTAAAGCCTTTATTAATTGATGGATTTTGATACGTCTACTTATTTAACAAACAAATAATTTAAATATTATCATCTCATATAAAATTGTTTTACAGAAAACTCCCTAGCTTCATCCCTAAAAACCATGTGGCCATATCTATGAAATAAAAGGTGTTAATTAATGAAAAATATGAGAACTTATTATGCTATAAAAACATGTTTAATTTAAACTTAAATTTATTGTATAAAGAGGGTACTCTTAGTTTTCACGGCATTTGGCTTTTTTTTTTTTTTTGTCAAATGTAATGTTTTTTTTGACGGTGGTCAAATGTAATGTTGAGAGTGAGCATTATGTAAAAAGAGTAGTACTCTTATGTCGCGCCAGACTTTATTTGTCATTCAGAGGTGGCTAATTTCCAGTGAAATTTTATTTTTCGTAAAAAAAAAAAAAAAAGAAAAACTTAAATTTTATATGTCAAACAAGTAACCAAGGGCTTAGCCCACTTGGCCACCGGCTCCTCACTTAAGTGGGAGACGGGTTGATTCCCTTTGAGAACGAATTTTCTAACCACTAACAACTAACATTTACCGATAAAAAAAAAAATGTCAAACAAATTTAATAAATTTAATATGCACCAATTAACCGAACTGCATTTTTTTATCAAGAAAAGAGAAATTTATAATAAATTAGAGTACAAGGGGTACCCTAACCCATTACGTAAATTTACATCGGGCGAGCAATTCCAAGCCTAATAGTTACTCGGATTTTGACTCCATTCCTTAAACGAAAGGTTATGTTTAAATTTGTCCCTTACAACAAGCCACGACCAAACCTTTGTTTTAATTTCTCTAAAGCACTTATCGCATCAAACTCCTTGCCGTTGAAGATTAATTCATTTCTTCCGTTCCAAATACTCCATACTATCGCAGTCCATAAAGTCGACGCTATTTGCTTGTTCCCATTTGACCAATTATAATTCGGTGGACACATTTGATCGATAAGCTAAAAGTACATATATAATTCATTGATATATTCATATGAATCCATTAGAATTTATACATTCAATTAATAGAATTTAATAAAGATAAATATTGATATGAAAATTTTTCACAAATTAATTAAGGATCCGTGAAATTTTAGTCAAGATAGAAAATTTGTGAATTATAACTGGATCTATTCGGACCAAGTGAATCTGTCAAAAAAATCGCGCAAAGGCAAAACATGTGTTTTTATAAGAGCAAATATTTGTTACTATAAGAACTAGTGATACATATATGTCCTTATCGAAACAAATATTTATCTTTATATTAATACATTTAATATATTGAAAAATGTGTTATCATATTAATACAAAGGTGTGAAATGAATGAGAATTATGTGTTTACTACATAAACAAAAGAAATTAAAACACGAAAAAAAAAAAAAAGAATCTTGGAATAAAATAGATGAAGAACAAATTAAGAAACACATATTTGTTCCTTATAAATACATATTTATCGACTCTAAAAAATACATATTTATCTTTATAGTTATTATAAGTAGGGGTGGACACAAAATCGAAGTTCCAAACCGAATTAATTATTGAGTTGAGTATCGGACCTATTGTGGATTATCTTATCGATTTTCTTTTCAACTTGTTGTTATTGATTACTACTTCCTCCGTCCATTAAAATTGTGTCTACTTTCCTTATTTAGATGTCCATCAAAATTGTGCACATTTAAAAGTTATAATCAATTTATCTTTATTCTATTTTCATCCTTCAACTATCGCTTAATTACTTAAATTGTCATTCATGTATAACCGCAAACAATCATATTATTCATAAATAACCTTACAATACTCTTTATTTATTTTCATAAAACATATGTCCACCCATTTACCCACAAATTTTAGACGGAGGGTATATTAATTTTATGTTTTTGAAAAGAAAAGAAAAGAATAAATAAAAAAGCGAGCACGCAATTAACTTAATTGCATATATGCTGGATTATTTATATGATCTAGCAATTAAATTTTTAATATAATAGGACTTTGATACGTAAGAAATTGATGGAGGCGTTTAACATCTATCATTCTCTTTTCGAAAAAGAACATCTATCATTCTAGTTCAGGTTTCACTATAATCATAGCACATCATCAGTAATCGAGAAAAAAATTACAAATCGTACTTTATTTTTAATTGAATTCAATTTTAGTTTTTTTAATTTATTAATTTTGATCATTTTGGTGTCAATTTTAATCCTTTTAACCAGAAAATTTTAATTTTTACCGGAAATCGCCCTAATTTTTTATTCTTGTGAGGTCGGCGGCTGATAAGTCGAGTTAATTGTTTGAACTATTTATTTATTGTGATCATTTATGATTTTTATTATTTTATTTCTTATGGTTTTTTTTTTTTTTTGACTTATCTACTATTGGGCGTAAATACTATGTTATTCTTCTTGAATTTCAGGCCAATTTGAAATAATTTTGAAAAGTTGAGACAAGGTAGCTAGGAACTTATGTTGGAAACCGACACATTCATTTTGTTATTAAATGTCATTTTATTTCATGTTAAAGGCACATAATGGATTTGTATTGGAAGACTAATTTTTGGGAGAGTTAAATAGAGATTAAAAACAAATTCAATGAGAATTCATGTCTCATAATAAAAAATTATGATGGAGCTCTTATAAATAGGAGGAAAATGTGGATGGCATGAAGCAAGCAAGGAAGAAAGAAAAAGAACGAGAATTGAATTTTTGCAATAAAAATGAGAGCTAGAATTGCAATATACTTTGTAGATTTTATTTTTAATTAAGTTCTTGGATTTGCATTAGCCACATGGTTGTTGGCTAAACACCTTTTTCTAGTACATGGAGATTAGAAACTACAATGATTCGACCAATAATTTAAAGAGTAACGTTGTTCTTATCTTTACTCGTATTATTTAATTTCGTTATTAAACTTTCATGCTTGTATATTTTGATTGATAGATTAATTAAGTTTGACCAACTGAATTCTGTCTATTAATCGATTCCCGCTACATCACAAAGTATAATCCGTAATTGTTGTGTTTGTTTGATTATTGTAACAGTAAAATAACGAAATATAGGTTGTATGAAAGTTGCTTGTTTTCATAATCTAGCATGCTCAATTATTTTGATTCTTAATGTATTCTACAAATTAAATTTTGGCTATATGTTCTAAAGTTATTTGTTGGAATAGATTGACTAGAAGTCGTATTTCTAGTTCAATTACACTTAAGAAATATTTACTAATGTACATAATCTTTTTATTTCATTAATTTCTACTTTCTTTTCTTATTTTTGAAATTGTGATTTATAAAAATAATTATACCTGAAAGTATAAGATGCCAATTAAAATCCTAGAATGTGAGAGTTCTAAATTGGTAATTTTTTATTTTTCAGATTATGAATTGATAAGAAAAATCTTGCAGGTAAACCTAGTTTTATTATTTTCTAATCTAAAATTAATAAAATTTCTTATTATTATTTTATTTAATTATCTCAATTATACTAATAGGGAGTTAATTTTGATAATGTGTCAAACTCACATTGAGTTGACTTATGTGTCACTTTAAGAATAACTTGAGTACATGTGTATATCTTACGTGTCATCTACGTGTTCTCTATAAAATCTTTTTTTTTTTTAAAAAAAAATTGCATCCACATAAATTTGAATCGGCACCTCATAAATGACACTAATTACATTTTTATCAACTAAGTCAATTTATAAATGTTTGTAAATATTAAATATCTATTATATTTAGCTTTATAAGTATTAAATATCTATTATATTTAGCTTGAGTCTAAAAGTATATTAGAAATTTTGTTAGTAATACACACAAGTAAATTAAGTATATTTACTTTACTATTACAAAATTAATTAATTAAATTATAAAATATTTTAATTATGTAAATTTTTATATTTATTTTATGTCTCACTATATTTGATTATTTTTTCATTTAAAAATCATAATTTGTGAAAAATTTCAAATATGTATTTAAATATATGAAATGATTAATGAAATTTTAAAAATAATATTGAGTCTAATTAAAAGAAATATAATCACATGGATTTGAACCTTTCACATATATAAATCTTTGGGGCACTCTTTTGTGAAACCGTCTCATGCATGAGACGGACATGAGACATGGTCACTTTTTAATAAATTTTTATCACTTTTTCATAAATTGTTATCAATTTTCAATTCGTTATCACTTTTATACTAATTTGTATCACTTTTTAAAAAGTGATAACAATTTATTAAAAAGTGACTAAGTCTCATCAATTTCAACTTTTATTATATATTTTAAATAACATATATATAAATTAAATATTTTATAAATGTACAATAAACTTAATATTTTATCGTGTCATATAATTTAATATTTGAAAAATAAATCTTTAAAATATAATATATAAAAAATATTAATAATTTTAGGGTTAATTCTATATTAATCTATAAATTTTAAGTTTAATTTCAATTTAATCACGATTTTATTTTAATGATAATTTATCACCTATTTAGTTGTTTCATTTGATACCAGGTATGTATTTTTAGTAAGAAAAAGAATTGATGAATGAGAGTGTATTAATACTTCGATTTGAGTTCTGTCAAAAAAAAAAATACTTTGATTTGAGATCTCTCTAAATTAGCAAGAGAAATATTCAACGAGTGATTCGAAAATTATGTCATAATTTAAAAGATGGCAAACTGAAACTAATATAGAGCTGATGTAAGTCGTAATTAAATTGAGATTGAGATTAAAGGTGGTAAATTAATAAAAAATTAACTTGTAATTTTATACATATATTTTATTTGAATATATTTATTATATAATCATATTTCGTAATTATATCACAAAAGATAAATTAATTTATGTATCCATAATACATTATGATATTAATTGATTTTTATAAAAACCTCATTCATATTTGTGAGAAAATTGTATGAATAAACTTGCCAAATTGTAGACACAATCAATATATGATTGGTGTTTTCAAAAAAAATCAATATATGATTGGTTGCCTAATCGACCTAAACTATTTGTGGTGCATATGATGAGTTTATTATAGGAATATGTAACTGAACATATTATAGGATGTATTTGATTATATAAGGGTTAGAATTAGGCTTCTTAATGGGATGGGAAATTTTCGTGGGGATCCATTCCAAATAAAATGACGGATTTCTAAATTTATTTTCTCAAGGTCAGTTCGCTAGTGGGGAATTTCTAAATTTATCCTCGCCTCGTTTTCTGTAGGAATTCTATATATATATATATATAATTTAATATTAGTATTTTATATAATTTATTTTTTATAGATCAATAAATTTTATAGTATATGTATTTTAATATAATTGACATAATACAATTAAAAAATATATGTATAAAAAGTATAACTAAATAAGAACGGGAATACCTCACGTGAATGGGATCCCCACGTAAACAGGAAGAGCGGGTGATTTTTCCCCTTTTGACAGGGATGAGGAATACTACTAAGAAAATGCGTCTAAAAGTATTTAAAAAAAAACCGGCTTTTAAAATAAATGTTTACGCATTATATTATGGAGTTTGAGAACACCTAGGCCTCGTTTGGTTTCCTTTATTAGGGGTGTATTGATCCCTAATACAACTTTATCACTTGTTTGGTTTGTTGTATACATTATACTTCCAGATTATTATTAAGAATGGACCCGTTCAAATAATGCCTAATACATGGTATTATAGATACCAAGTTTCATATGGTATTTGTAATACTTATATTTCTCCAACATCTATTAAATTTTAAAATACTAAAAACACCCTTCACTTTTTATCAAGATGTGTTTATTATTATTTTTATTTATGAGGACAAATTAGTCTAAAATAAATTAATACTAGTTATAATACTTGCTACCAAACATAATATTGATAGCTAATCACTAATTAGTTAACTCAAGTTTTTGAAACCAAACAAAATATTGATAATAAACTGGTATTACAAATATAGGTATTATAGTTCGGTATTATCCAATAAAGGAAACCAAACGAGCCCCTACTATACAGTCTATACCTGAGATGCCCTATTTTTAGAAAATAATTGGACTCGAGGGTAACAAAGTTCATATTCTAATTTAATATTTGTATTTTACATTCAATTATATTTAATATATGTTAAATACAATAAAATACAAATTAATTAAAATATCAAATTAAAATGTACGAATCCTAACGGCATTTTGGTTAGAAATATAAACCCCTAACCAAGGGGGCATAGCCCACTTGGCCACCGGTCTCCTCACTTAAGTGGGAGACACAGGTTCGATTCCTTCGGGAGCAATTGGAGTGGGTGATATAAGGAGACTTGGAGAATTTGGATTTGTAAGGAGACTTTTTATACAAAATTTTAACATCTCTGTATGTATAGTTATTCAAAATAGTAACATGATATACTTGTATGCGAAATGTTTCTTAGGTTTTTCTTTTTAATTTACTTTTTATACAAAATTTTAACATCTCCATGATATACTTGTATGCGAAATGTTTCTTAGGTTTTTCTTTTTAATTTTTGGTGTGCAATAAATGATTATCGAGTAATATCATTCAAGAAATGAGTAATATTATTCATTATAATAAATAATAACATTCCAGAGAAAATACAGTGCAAATAATTTATACAAAATTTTAACATCTCTGTATGTATAGTTATTCAAAATAGTAACATGATATACTTGTATGCGAAACTGTTTCTTAGGTTTTTCTTTTTAATTTTTCCAATCAAGATTTCAAAGGTGTATACCGTGAAACAGCTTTTAATATAAAATCGATACCTTTAAAATCATTCATCGATACCATTATAATCATTCATGATAATTATAATCAAATACTAGATATTTGTTGTTATACTATATAATTCTGCATCATATTAGGGAATTCGTAATTATATAATGACTATAATCAAATATTTCATTTTTGAAAATAAATTTTTACTGAGACGATATTGTGTTGTAGTGTCGTGAGATAAATCTCAACTAAATGTATTTTCATCTTATAGCCTTAATTGCATTGGTATGAGATGCGAGCGCAGAATCAATACGATACGGGTATGAAGATATGGATTTTTTTAAAAAAATTAGGCTACAATTCGTGAAGGATACATTTGTTTATTTATATTTCTTTATTTATAACACCTAAAAAAATGTTTTAACAATATCATAAATCAAATGTATGTAATTTATATTTTTCTCTCATCCATAATTTAAAATTTTTCATTAATTTAATTTAATTAAGTAACAAGACAACAATTCAATTTCTATCAGTCCACTAATAAGTCATAATAGTAAATTCAGTCTAAAATAAGTGTTACAGTGTCAATTTAAGTTATAATACATAAAAAGTTAAATTGAAATAACATATTTTATGTTTAATATATCTCATCACCAAGTTGAATTCATGCACCGAATTCGCATGTATGTTAGTTTATTATTAACGATTCGCCACGTGGCAACCAAATTGCATAACGAATTCTCGAATTCGCAAATCTTGTTTTTAGGGGTGAATGCGAATTCGATAGCTTATAACCTATTTATCGATCACTGACCGTACCATTTATTTATCTTGAAGGTTTAATGAATTTTGACCATCTCATATGAGACGATTAACGAGAGAGTGTTCTTTGTTTAATAGATGTTCATATATAGTTTCTTTTGCCAAAAATTACATGAATTTGTTAAAATCGTAAAACCATTTATTTAATATTTTCTCAATATTAAAGATATGGGATGAGTTAGACAATTGCTCATTAAAAATTTTAAACTCGGTTATCTTTCTCGATTTAATCCACTCAAACCTGCTTAATTTACTAGATTTTGATCTTAATTTTTGTGACAAGTTTGATCAAATTAGTTAAACAACCTGGATTTGCTACTGAGATCAAATTGATAATACGATTATGTCCGTTTGCGTATATGAATATATAATTGAGATATTCTTTAAGATATAGTAACAACATTTAGAACAAATAAATCCATTTTTAACAGTTTTGACAAGCAAGTTTAATCAAATTTGAGAATTTTAACACTTGAGGGTGCTTGCTAATAACACTTGCTCACCTTATAATTCAAGCGTAAGTAATTTTAAATAATATTAGTTATTTTCATTGAATATTCGTGGTTATTTTCAGTAAACATAATTGTTGAACAACTGCAACTATTCAATAAAAATAACTATATAAAAATATACTTAAATTAAGCGGTGCACTTGGGACATGTATACAAAACTCCGGCTTAAGATTAAGCCCAATACGGCAATACGCATTGTATATTGACGATGCTACGTGCGATCGAAATTAATCATATGTTTACTAATGAATATCAACTTATATATCCATTATTTATGATCTCACCATTATTTAATTAATTAGATAGGTGATGGAAATATGATCATTTTTATTTACTCTTTTTATTATTCCGTTATGCATGAATGTAAGATTTTGTATTTTAATTATATGTATCTACTTCATTTGTTTAAAACTACAAGAAAACCTCTTTATAGTCATATCTTTGGGACCACAAAAAAATATTCCTAAATGGGGGTTATTCCTAAATAGAGTTATAAGGTTTTTTTAAAAATGCATTATATATTATATAATGGTATAATTAGTAGATACATGTACATGTAATGTGTTGAACTTAATTGAACTAATTTACTCACGTAATATGAAAAGACAATACTCAAGAGTCACCCACCATAGATGCATGTACTTGCTTTTGATTGCTTTAATTTTTTCATCTATAAATACTATGTATAATACATTTTTTTATCAACTAGGCAAGAAAATGAGGAAAATAATCCAGAGGATGATAGTATAGAAGTACAAAAAGTTTCATGTGAAGAAGCTTTAAGCTTACTCGACAAGTTGGAAATGTTTTGGGTTCAACAAGAAGGTGGTCATGTGGACGAGCTAATGCGCACACGCAAGTTGAAGGATAGGGTTACAACACAAAAGATTAAATCATTGTCACAATCAACATTGAATGTATTTTAAATCAACTTAAATCTATTGTAAAATTATATATATTATTATGATTTATTCCTAAATGGAGGTGTATTTCTTTATGTTGGGACTTGAAAAAATATGAATTATGACAATATGGAGTTTATTCCAAATTATAACCTGGTCCCAAGTTGGGACCATGAATTTTATTCCTAAAGAGAGTTTATTCCTTAATAGATTTTTTTTTCAGAGGTATATCAACAGTTATATAATATTAGTAATTTAGTTTGGGAGATCATTCTTTCAAACAAAATAAAAGTAATTATTACTTATTAAGATAACAAAATCAGTATATTTAATATATGTAGCGTGACCAGTCGTTTTCGCTTAAATTATAATATCCTCATTCTTCAATACTTTTTGCTCATATGAGATTAGAAAATCTTCCAATGGAAAGGCTCAATTTCAAGACATGCTCCCACAATTCATAATTGATTACCTAACTTAATTTATCTCAACATAAATAAAATATAGAGGAGTAATTCATTTATTTAATTTATTCATAATTGATTACCTAAATAAATAAAACTTGCCAATTAATTAATTTCACAAATTCTTGATATAAAGACAAAATTATTTGTTTCATATTTGATATCTCACTATGTAATGAATGACACGTGGAGGGTGAAAAAATAATCAATAAATAATATACACTACATAATCCAATATGATGGAACTTCGGATGAAATATAAAAAGTAAAACAGAGGAATCCAATAGACAGCTTTTGTGGCTATCACTGTTGGAAAGTATTTAAAATTATTATTATTATATTTAAAAAGGAAGAAATAAAAACTTGTGAAGACTTTTTGAAAAAGTCACTCATCACCAAATCACTCTAGTAGTTATTAATTTGCATACATTGTGTTGGCCGGGGTAGGTAAAATGATTATGGAAGAAATTTTGATGACTTATTTGAGAATTTAAGCCCCCACCACAAACCTAGTAACTTCAATATCTATCAGACATGTGTCAAACAAGATGAGTTATACATTTCAATTAAAAATTCTAAATCAAAACACACATAAAATCCTATTTTTCATCTTACAAGTTTGACCTATATAACATATGTTGCACATATATAGCTTATAACTTCCATATATAATTATACAGAAAATAAATGTTTGAAATTTGCAAAAACTCTCCTACGAACAAGTTTCATAATATAAAATTGGATTCATTCACTAGTATTACTATATTTATTTCGTAATGTCATAATATTCATTCGATAATACCACTACTTTTATAAATTAATTAATATCATAACAGTTTATACACACATAACTTGTTGAATCGTATGTGATATTAATTTATATAAGTATAATAGTATTATTGAATATTTGAATAAATATTATAATATTATTAAATAACAAGTTCATTAGAGTCTTACTCTTCGATCATTTATATTCTACGTTGTTAAACATTTTAATGTGGTATATCACTTTAGAAAAACTTAAGTAAGGCTTATGTCCTAAATCTCGATTTATTTTTAAAACTTAGAAATGCAATTAACTTCAACTTTTAGGTTGATCTTAATAATTAGTTTAAATTTTGGTGCTGATAAGCTCTAATATTTATTATGTAATGAGCTCTAGTGTTCTTTATAGAACTATAACATGTTTAATACGGGTAACAATTTTTGGCAAAATTATATTCCTATTTCACTATAATATATCTTCCACAAATTATAATAATCAAGAAATTTGTGATGTGAAATATTGCCAATTTAGTAAATTAATTTTACGAGGAGGCCCATTAGCATTAATTATGTGTAGCCCAAGCGATTTTGAGTCCACTACATTTATGGACTTTAATATAAAATTTCATTTAAATAATTACATGTATTTCATAAAATGTTCTATAATTACTATTTTTCAAGATTTTATTGTAGATAAAATCATAATTTTTTTTTTTCACAAATTACAATAAAATCTAATTTTTTAACTTTTTGTTGTCAATAAATAAAACCAATATTTTTCTTAAATATAAAAAAATTATTAACTTAATATATAAATGAAAGAATAATAACTATCGAGAAGGTCATCCATAATAGTTGGACACTCAATTTAATAATAAGAACTTGAAAATAACTCAAATACCCTCTAGAAGATAAATAAAACATTAATTCTAAAAATATTTACAATTTGAACCATATGGAAGATCCTCCTTCCAGAAAATGACAATTAATTATTTTTTGTCAATCGAACAAATTTAAACATATTAGTACAATTAATAATTCATTATCAAGTAAGTGTCACATTATTTTTTGGCAAAATAGATTTTGTTTGTTAGTTTAATTTTTTAAAAAAATATATTTAATTCCTGTCAATATATATATATATATATATATATATATATATATATATATATATATATATATATATATATATATATATATATAACTGAGATTTGTTTACCAAAATTTAAAATTATATTACAATTTACAAAAGAGTTATAATTTTATCTTTGTTAAGATTGTTTAGATTTAAAATTCAAGAATTTGAAATAAATTTTATAGTTGGACGCTTTGATCTAAGAATAAGGACTTGGAAATAATCCAAATGGTCTACCAAATCGATGAGCCAGATTATTGATTTTTGTACAAACAAGATAAATCACCTAAACATCATACTGCTTTAGTATAGTGTTACAAGTCATCATTGTATCTTTATTGACGCCACCACCTTCTACTGTTTCTTGTCCCACTCGTCTATCCACCACTCTTACTATACAGTCAACACACATTTCCCTGATTTGAATTTCGAGGACCACGTCGTTAAAAAATTGACTTCGCATGACAACATGAAAACGAACAAAGCCAAGGTCTCAACTCAAGTAAGAAAACAAAAGGCTATTAACTAGGGAGAGAAAATCATAAACTCCAAGATAAGGAGAAAAATTAGGGGCCACACGAACCGGAAGAGATACGGATGACGGCATACCAATATAATCCTATCAGATAGGATGCGCAGACGGCCCGAATCTAAAACCTACAAAATTAAAAGACGATGTAAAACTTACGAAAATTAAATAACGATATATTCTCCAAGAATTTCATCGCGCTAGTTCGAACAATCTGAAACACCATTAAAGCACAAAACTGACAGCAGCTTCTACAGTAATTAAACTTGAGATTTATGTTAACATTATTAATTAAGAGAGTAGACCAACTAGCTAAGGTATTTCTTCTCCAGCCACAACCAAAGAAACGTTTAGAATATGATAAAATATAGTGTGGAGCAATTTCATAGTATGAAGTTAACACCATTAGAATTATTTATTGATCTCATAATATTTATTTAGTAATACCGTTACACTTATAAACTTATATCATAGTATAAAATAATTATGGTATCGGTGAATGATTCTAATTGCAGTTTCCATACTATGAAACCGCTTCACATGAGAGTTACTCGAATATGATTTTCTTTTCTGGGGTAGAGTCTGTTTTTATTTTTCGAAATAATATATTGAAATAATAAGAAATTCTTCAAGAATAATTAATAACTAAAAATCCAACTACAAACGTTACTGCCGTATAGCTTAGATGGTGAGTATTGGTTGACCTTTTTCAAAAGGTGTTAGGTTCAAGCCTCAAATTTTTTTGCTCAGGGCATAGACGGATGGTAAGTGGGCAATGTGACTGGAGCACATACACTCCGACGTCCGGGTTCGATTCCGTGTGGTGACAATTCTTTCGATTCCTCTCCTTTGCATGACTGTCACTGTGCACATCCCCGACCAAGGGGTCTCTGCACAGTGGTTCCTCCTTATCAAAAAAAAAAAATTAATGATAGATTTTTCTGTAACTGCACAAAATAAATATTTAATTATGACCAATATTTAATTAATTATATAAATCAAATGATATATAATAATATTAAAATGTAAACTTAATATTTCACTACTTTATGTAGTAAAAAAATCGGGTAATATTGATCTTCTTTTTTATACACAACCATACATATAAATAAGCGATATATTTAAAGACTGGAAGATAAAATAATTATTGATTCAGGGTTTTGGAAAATAAAAATATCAATAAAAGACGGCTTGAAAGATAAAATTTATCAACTAAAACTTTTAAAATTTAAAATTTTATTTGACATGTTATAATCTTTTGTTATTAAATTTTAAAATTTTCTCATAATAAATACATTTCATATATGTGTATAAGAATAATTAAAAAGTGAAAATAAAATAGTTACATATTAATATAAAGACTATGAATGCAAGATGTTAATTGCACTAGAATGAGTAATTGAATTGGGATATTTAATTATATTATAAAATTGAGTGACATGAGTGTATAAATAAGATATTTTTGTAAGATTTTTAGTTTGAAAGGATGAAGTTGTTTTTTTATGCTATTTTGGTTATGAAAAAACAAAATTCAAACGTCTATTTTTTTATTTTAACCAGTTTAAATTGTAAATAAGGGAGTATATTTTATCTTTGAGTCTTAAATTGATGTTTTTACTTCCAGACCCGCATTATAGTTATTCTATTGAAAAACAAATATCCATTACAAATCCTATAGACTCAAAAGAATAGTTAACATCCCCTATATACTTTTTTTTTTTTTTATCGGTAATACGGAGTTTGTTTTTGCTTAGGTGTCAATTTGTGGTGAGTTTTGTTTATGTATTAATTTTTGTATTTTCACCGCCACGTGTCATTTTGTTGTGAGGTGTCGATTATGGTGAATCATGCTTATGTGTCAATTTTCTTTATATTAAAAAAATCTTTGCAAGAGTTTGAACCCATCATCTTTCATATAATGATTATAATACTTACCAACTAAACTAATTCATATTTAAAAATTTTGAAAACTTTTTCCTTTAACTTCGTCTATAAAGTGTACTACTTCTATTAAATATTTTACTTGAGATAATCCAATATTTTTAAATATTAATTGTGAGTATTTCGAACAAGTGTATCCAATTATATACTAATATGAAGTTTAAAATATTTAACCGTATATTTTTAGTGAGTTTAGATGATGTGTCATTAATTTAAAAAATTAATTTATGTGTTTAATTAGGAGTTAAGAATATAAAAAGTTTTGTATATTAATAACGATTATGAGTCAATGTATAATTAGTCATTTACGCAATAATATTAACATATTGAGTAAATTATTAAAAATGACCGACTAGTATTAGTAAAAATTGATTATAATCATATATGATATTTATGTACGATATATATTATTCTAATATATATATGTCAATTATATATAAAAAAATTATATTAATTATCTTTTTTTATTAACTGTAAAATAAATTTGAAACAAAATTTATAGTAGATTTTCATATAATTATAATAATTTTAATACTTAGAATGAATAATTATACAATTAATATTACCATTACTTAGATCTAATATTATAATTATACAAAATTTTATACATATATATTATTACTTGATGGAAAACATAATATAGTAATACATTATATTATAAAATTTATTGAACGAACATACCGTGTAATACGCGGGTCTCATCTAGTTATATTTAATTAGAAATGATCACCTGTCCACCGATATTTAGACCAATTAATGTATATATTACTCACTTATGGTGTAATGACACATAATAATACTCTCTATGTTCCATAAATATATACCTAATTTCTAATTTCATCCATCCCACAAAGGTAGATCAATTATTAATATATTTAATGTGTCATTTATTTTTATTTACATCTTTACCCCTATTTAATGTATCTTGTATTTTTTTTTTTAAATTAATATCTAGGTATTTATGTAAGGGCAAATTGAAAAACAAAATAAAAATGTAATGATTTAACCGTAATAACTTTTATTTTTTAATGTGTATAAAAATAATTATAAGTCTGTGGGATGGATCGGAGTATATTTGATGAAAGTCATTGTCTGCACTTTGAAAAACTTAGTTCATAATGTCTTATGGGTAGTTCATAATGTCTTATGGGTTAAGTAAGTTGACATGCATAATCAGATTTGACCTGTTCAAATGTTAAGTTAAATTAGAACCAATTCATTGAAATACTGATTTTAATTATAAATTTAACTTTTGGAATATTCAAGCTTGCAAAATTATACACATAGACTTATATTAATTTTCATGCAAAAGATTTAGTTAAAGGAATCTTCCTATAAGTAATAAATTTGTTTTGATTTTCTTTACGGGATTTGTGTGTATTTTTTAATAATATTAATTATTTTATTAAAAAATATTAATTTATTAATAATATTATATAATAAAAATAATTAATATATACCATTTTGAGTTTGTACAATATTTAACGAAAGACTTACTCACATAATATATATAGGAGTAGTACATTGTAGAGCTGCAAAAGTCCACAAAAATATTAATTGAAATCAGCCACTCTAGCTAGGTTTCCCGATTACGGAGTTTTAAATTTAATTTTTAATCAAAATAAATTGTTATGGACTCGTAAAAATAAATATAATAAGATCTTATGGCTGGAAATCAAACAAATTTATCTGATACATGATTTGATAAAAACATAAAAAAGTTTGAGCATTTTTTTATATATTTTTAATAAATTTAAAAGCCAACATGGTACGAGTTTGATATCTAAAATTGGTTACAACAAATATAAAAATATATTACTCTTATTTTACTTAATTAATTTTTGTTTTATATTATAGACTCGACTAAAATTAAATTCAATAAATTTAAATATAATATTTAAAACTCGCTAAACAATCTTGAATAACAATACATTGGACTCACCTAATTACCTTGACTCATTACCAATAAATTAGACTTTTATTATTCGATCTAAATCTATTAGCTTGGAAAAGACCATTCCTTATCAACAAATAAACTTATGTATGTCCCATTTGAATCGAGGTTCCAATTGTCAAAGGTCCAAAACACAAACTAACTAAATAAATAAATATATTATATGACAAAAACTCATTTGAAAAATTGTCTTATTCATCAGTCGAATGTTATTTACTTTATTATTAATTTATTATAATTCGTGGATTTATGTAAATCATATTCAACCATGTTTAACAGAAAGTATATATGATTTAATTATTAGTTGTACATCCGTCTCACACAAAATTCTATATATATATACTATTTCCGTTCAATTAGTCTACACAAGTAGGACACACTTTTTAAGAAAATGAAGGAATGAGTAAAGATTTGAGAGGTAATTTCAAAACGCTTCATGTATAAAATAAAAAAATGATTTGAATTGTGTGTATGTGTGAGTCTAAAAATAATTATATTTTGTGTGGGTGATATTTATGAAAAAATTATTTTAAAAATATAAAATTTATTGTGAAACGAAAGTTTAATTTGGAATAATTTATTACGGGAAATATGCATAAGAAATAAACGTGGGAAAAGAATTTTACGGAATTACGGATTTACATCATATGGTCCATATGAAAATTAGGTAGAAACAATCTCATTTTCAACAATATGATCCTTGATAGAGACAAGCTTTTTGACGAGATTAAGTCCCATCTTTAGAGCCGGACGTCTATTGTGTTTCCGAATATATATTTGCAATTTTTCTTAGAGACTGGTCTTGTAATGTTAGAGTCATTCTTGAGAGCATGTAAATCTCTGTAACATTCCATTCTTGAGTATTTCTTGAACCATATTTTAATAAAAAAATATTTGATCGATAAAAAAAAGGAATAAATTTTTTTTTTTTTTAAATAGGTTGTTTTTTCTTGTCCCGGCGGCCACACTTTTCATGCGCGGTTGTCAGTTTCTAGAAAAAATAAACATTTATTTTCGTAGTTTACAATGTTAATGTTATGGTGGTCGTCTTCTTTTTATTATGTATTCCTAATTCCTATTCCATATTAGATCGTTTTTTTAGATCGAATTAAAATGGTGCTTTGTTTGTTGGTTTATGCACAGACATTTTAACTTCTACAAAAGTCACATTTCTAAAACTGTTTCTGAAAAAAGAGTAATAATAACATTGTAAAAGTAAAAAGTTTTTCTAAATGAATTTATGACAAAATAATTAAAAGCTGAATGAGATTGAATAAGATAAACCAATAGACTTTTAAAACGTCGTAAGTGAATTCTGGAGAATGAAAACGATCACATTATTAGAGAAATACTCAATTATAAAAATTTAATTTTGATATTCGAAATATAACTCTCGTTTCTTAAATTAATTAAATCTATTTTAGCAGAAGTATTTTTCTAGATGAACTGATCCATGCTATGTATTATTGTTTTCAATTTTCAATAATAGACTTTTGAAATAAGTTATCTCCTCATAAGGAAATATCTTTACCAAACAAACAACTAACATCAATATGAAAAAGAAACTCATCTACATTAATTAAGAATTAATTAATGGACAAATGAAAATTTTCTTTAAATCAATTTTCTTTTCCTATTCTCTAAATAAGAAAATTTGCCGAAATATCCAAGCATTCAAAGATATATTAGAACGTTATAATGTATACGAAATATTTTAGAAAAATCTTAAGTCTTGTATCATATTATTGTTCGTAAGTATTAACAATAATTACTTTTGTTTACTAACTAATTTACTCATATTTAATATAAAAACACAATATTATAAATATTTACGCTTAAAATACTTCCTTTGTTTTGTACTAGATGCATTATTTGTCAAAAATCTATCACCTGGATGTATTATTTCCTTAATTAGCAATAAAATAATTTAACAGCTTTTATTTATTTCCTCAAACACCGCAATATTACACCACATGTCTTTTTTTCTCACACTAATCCAATTTAATACTATTAAACAACTCTCTTAAAGTGAAAAATTATCCTAACCCCATCAAATAACAACTTATATTTTTAAATAATTTTATGATGAACAATAAATGTCACTTTAAACATAAGATGAAGGGAGTGTGATTTTTTTTTTTTTTTTAAAATACTCCATCAAATATTTAACTAAGAGTACCATGTATTTAATTAAGAATATCAAAAATTAAATGGTGATTCATAAAATAAATAATACTTATATCATATTAAAAATATATCCCACATTAAATTTAATTGCATTTATATGATATTATGATTATGATTTTTTGGCCAAGTCATGAGCAGAACGTGTCTTCCTTTTGGCGGTTTGCAGTTCAGTCCCTTCGTAACTTTCAAATTCAGTCTTGAAAACATTTCCATCGGAATAGACGAGAGATCATCATTGCCTTTTGCCATTCTTTTCATTTCTTGTCTGTAGTTGCGTTCTTGGCATTGAATTCCATTTCTGCACTTTCTTCTTCTGCCTTGTGCGCTGTCATTTACAGAGAGGGAGAGAGAATTGGTTTTTGGGGTGAAAGAATAATGGGATTCTTCAGCAGTTTACTGGGATTTCTTGGTTTTGGGATTGGGTTCCCGCTTGGTCTTTTTATTGGGTTTTACTTCTTCATTTACTCTGAATCGAAAGATGTTGAGGTAATTACAGCAACTGCGTTTGTTTCCTGTGTTTTCTGCTATTCTACTGTTGCATTCATTAAATTAAATGAGAATTTTCACAGGTTTTTCGATTTCCGTTTCTTGCTTTTCTGTTTTATATGATATATGAATATGATCAAACTTTTTGTTTGAATATGTGTGTGCGTGTGCGTGCGCGCGTGTGTGTTTAATCGCTTTCAGATGTGGGAATTTCATGTTATAGTTTATATGTTTGCATTTATTTTGAATTAATTTAACGGAAGATAGAAAATGGAAAAGTGAATTCGGATGAACTGGAGAGGATGGATTGATGCATCCAGTCAATCATATATAGACAGGATCATGTGATATTTGAAACCTTACATGTGCAATTTCTGTGAAGAATCATTCAGTTCCATCTTGTGATGAGTTTATATCAATTTTATAACTAAACGGCGAAAGAAATCAATGAAATTATGTATAGTTTTCCGAAAAGGAATCATGGATTTTGCGTTTTGATGTTGGGGTAGGATTTGTTTACAGATAGAAAGATGATCAAATGCTGAATCAGTCAAGTGTTCATGTTTTACCAGAATTTGATCACTACTTGGAGATGGTGATGGTTAGAGTTTCTACCAAACAAGCCTACTTAGGAGCTATGTAGGTGGGATTTTTTTCCGATAAGTTTTATGTCACAAAAAGTACGAATAGAAATAGTTCTGTAGGTTGATTTGTTTTATTTAAATGCTAGGTGGAATTAGATGCCTGAGATTGTCAAGGTATCACATCGATCAATTGATAATCAACTCATATTCTTGATTTAACTGGAGAATATATTTATGACGATTTTCGGTTGAAGTTTGATGATAATGTCTCTAAGTTTGATTTCTTCAATTAAATAAAATCTTGTGTTTAATCGTCTACAGGATCCAGTGATTAGGCCACTATGTGAGCTTGATTCAGTTGCATTAGAAGATCTTATGCCTGAAATTCCTCTGTGGGTGAAGAGTCCTGATTACGATCGAGTGAGTATAAGTATTGCCTTCTTATTCTCCACCAGTTTTTTTCGTAGGTTATGTCTTCTTATAGAACATGATGTGGCAAATGTTTTCTGCAGGTAGATTGGTTAAACAAATTTATATCAGATATGTGGCCTTTCTTGGACAAGGTATTATTTTTGTAACTCTCACACTTCTAATGCTTATTAACCAAATAGACACAGTTTATTAATCAACGATTACAGGCAATATGCAGCATAATTAGAAGCACTGCAGAACCGATATTTGCAGAGTACATTGGAAAATTTCAGATAGAATCTATCGGTTTTAAGAATCTAAGCCTTGGGAATCTTCCACCGACTATTCATGGTGAGTCTCTTCGTCTCCCGTAGTTGATGTATTGACAATGCATCTCAATAATATCTTTTTGAACCATGTGAGAAATCCATTAGTCAAGTCATATATATCAGATTCACTTTCAAAGTATTTTAACTTGAATGTCTTGATTTCCCTTAACAGGTCTTAAAGTCTGTGAAACGAACGAGAGGGAACTAGTTATGGAACCGGCAATCAGGTGGGCAGGGAATCCAAATATAATTGTTGAAGCGACTATTGCATCTATAAAAGTGACAATCCAGGTTAGTCAAGCTCCCGAATAAGAACTACGTCGTTTTGTAAGTTCCTGTGGAAGGAATATAATATGTTTGGATGATTGATGTTGTTTAATTTACAGTTGGTTGATTTGCAAGTTTTCTCTGCACCTCGGGTAACTATTAAACCACTTGTCCCTGTCATTCCATGTTTTGCCAACATAGTGGTATCATTGATGGAGAAGGTAACTAATCTAATGTTTATGTGGAGTTTAACTAATTGTTTCGACTTCATTTTATCTCTTAATCGATTATTTTCTATGCATACAGCCATACATAGACTTCGGAGTAAATGTGTTGGGTGGGGACGTAATGTCCATTCCTGGCATTTATCGATACGTTCAGGTACCACATTCTGTTTCCCTGTTTCCTTTTTCAAATTAACAATCTCTTGTTCAACCTTGGCAGGAAAGGATTAAAAAGGAAGTTGCTAGTCTTTACCTTTGGCCTAAGTTTCTAGAAATACCGGTTCTTGATGCTTCAACGTGAGTTGTTCGTTTACTTAGCATGCTTAGCATGTAAAGTATTCTTATGTTCTCTGAATTTTCTCTGTTTTTTCCAGGGTGGCAGTAAAGAAGCCTGTTGGAATTCTGCACGTGAAAGTTGTACGAGCAACGAAGCTTCTGAAGAAGGATTTACTTGGCTTATCTGATCCTTATGTTAAGCTCAGCCTCAGTGGAGATAAGCTCCCAGCCAAGAAAACTACTGTCAAGAAAAAGACGTTAAATCCTGAATGGAACGAGGAGTTCAAGATTTCAGTTAAGGAGCCTGAATCTCAAATGCTTCATATAAATGTGTTCGATTGGGACAAGGTAATATTAGTAATCGTTTTCTTGATACTAACAAAGGAAGATATCACATTTAGCATCAAAGATTAATAGTTTTGGCAATGTGTAACGAACTAACAGGTGGGCTCACACGATAGATTGGGGACTCAAGTTTTTCCTCTGAAAATGCTGATTCCAAATGAGCCAAAAGAAGTAACGCTTGACTTGTTAAAAGATACAAGTGTCACTGATCCTAACAACAAGAAACAAAGAGGGCAGCTCTTTCTTGAGCTTAAATATGCCCCGTTTAGAGAGGACGACAGTTTTAGTGGACTTTTGGACAGCTACACTAGGAAAGACAGCATAATGGACAGGGAACCGAGCAATATTAGCACAACGGGAGCAGGCCTACTTCTAGTGACTGTCCAAGGGGCACATGATGTTGAAGGATCACGTCATAATAATCCTTATGTTGTATTGATCTTTAGAGGTGAAACAAAGAAATCAAAGGTATGTCTTTTTTTTTTTGGCTTAATTGCTGATTAAATCATGATCTTTGCTCCATTTGCAATCAAAATCAATTTTTGAATAACTGCACATCAATATACCACCCTAAGTATCAGTGATGACGTGACATGGAAGCCTTCAACACGAGTCATCACTGGGGCAACTATCAAAGGGCCCAGTGACTCAGGATGCAACGTGTATTTAAGGTGGTGTATTGACGTACAATTCTCCAAAAGTTTGGTTTTGGTCGCAATTGAAGCAAATGTCGTGATTTAATCTGCAATTATCCCGCTCCTTTTCCCCTATTGGCAACGGTATTAGGAATTACACTCCTTTTAGTCTCTTTAACTAAAAATCGGTGGGTTTTAGATGGTAAGAAAAAGTCGGAACCCTCTATGGAACGAAGAGTTCCAATTCATGCTAGAAGAGCCTCCGTTGCAAGAGAAGATTCATATCAAGGTTATGAGTAAACGGACAAGTATCAGCTTCCATTCGAAGGTACAATGACGTTGCTCATCTTTTCGTCTTAACGACTCGTAGTTAAGGTAGTTCATCTAACCACAACCCTCCCTGATTCCTGTTCAATGCAGGAATCTTTAGGACATGTGGATATTAACCTGACTGATGTAGTACACAATGGTCGTATTAATCAGAAATACCATTTGATTGATTCAAAGAATGGAGTAATACACGTCGAATTACGATGGAAAACAATATGAGAAAAGCATGTAAAGGCATGATACTTGCAATGAATCAGGTGAAATCCGTGAAAGTGCAGGCATGATGGAAAAGTCATGCATAAAGTAAATGAGGTATATATATATATTTTTGGAGGGTATATTAGTCATTTGAATTGTGAAAATATTTAGCAGCAAAGTTCTGTCTTGATGACATGTAAATTTGTCTGAATTGTTGTATGTCACTTGGTTTATTATTAGGGATTTTTTTTTCTATACATATGTTGAACACTCACAAATAAGTATTTATTTTTATTTCATTTTAAAATTACAATGTAATTACTGAACTAGCTTTGTTGTGTTTGCTGGTTAAAAACAATTAGTGTATAAAAATACATTTAATTAGATCCGTTTCCCATCCATTCTAAATTGGGTGTTGGGCCTGATATATAATTGTTAGATTCAAGTTTGATCTGTTATTTATACTGATTTTTAGTATATTTAAACCCAATTTTTAATAATAAAATCGGGCTAAAAGTGTATTTAAAGTCTTTTTAAGTTTATTTTACGTTAATTCTCTAATTTTAAAAAATAATTGATTAATGTGAATTTAAAGTTTATTTGTTTTGTTCCTTTTTAAACAAAATTTAGAGTTTATTGATGTTTAAGTAGTTTTATTTGAATATTTGTTTTTTTTTTTGAATATTTGTTTAAATATATATTATTTCATATTGTTAGTTGTATGATTTTTAATATAAACATAGTTATTGAATATAATAAAATTTATATTGTATAATAATATATATATATATATATATATATATATATATTCACTTTTATTTGAGACTATATCATACAATTTTTTTGTCATATATTCCCTTTATCTCAAAACAAGATTTTCATGGAAGTATTAATATAAAATGAGATTTTATACAATTGATGCGATTGATTGAACAGGAAGAATAAAGTGAAGTATGAGGATAATGGAAAGTAAAATGAATAACAGTTAATTTAAATAAAAATAAATAAAGGAATAATCATTTGATATAATGAGATCAATAGGTTTTCAAAAATGATTAAAAACTTATGTTGGAACATCCCAAATAAAAAGATGTGAAATTTGTATATATGGATATACTTAGACGAGTTTACGTTTTAAAGACTTTGTAAAAGTGAGCCCGTAAAAATAAATGAATTTTTAAAAAACTCAGGCCTAACTTATTTAATAAAAATAAAATTGAGTTGAGTTTAAATAGATCTTACTTCAATTCCAAGCAAAAATTTGTCACTCTTTGCTGGATTGTGGTAAAATGACAAACCATAATTAGTAATTACACATACTGATTATGGATACACTTAAATGAAGTGGTATAATTCAAGTGGTTAGAATTTCTCTATCTACGACTGAAAGTCACGCCGAATCACCCTTTTCCCGATTAAAAAAAAAAAAACTGATTAGGGCTTCGTGTGTCCAAACAAGTTAAAAACAATGGGTTGAGCCCACTTATTATTCTTAGAAAATGGGCTGGGCTTGATGTCTTATCCAGGAAAAATAAAAGAAATTTGTGACGACGAATTTCTAAATGTATATATTTTGTGAACTTAAAATAATAAGTCAATTTATTCCACATTCTTAATTCACATGAATAATTTTTTATTTTTTGATTGGCCTGTTTGTATATTGTCGTATATTAGACAAAATCTCCCCTACCCCAAACCTTTTTGTATATCAAGAATTGTTTTTCAATGTTTTTTATTTAAAAAACCATCTTACTTTATTAAAGTATTTCAGGAATTTTTTAAAGAAAATCATCTTTGAAAAGGGGGGTCATTTATGTTGCAAGATATGCAGAAAATAAAACATAAATAGAATGGGTATAAACCGTTTGTATTATTATTTCATAAAAAATCTCTGTATATAGGTACAATTTAGAGTTTATGAATGTTCCTTCGGAAATAATTTGGAGTGGGAGATATAATGACTTGGAGAATTTGGATTTATAAGGAGCATTAACTAACTTCTAACCACTAACAACTAACATTTACCGATAAAAAAATTTAGAGTTTATGAATCTATGAAATATAGTGAAATCTCTAAATTATCCCTCCAATTATTTTTATGATGGTATGTTAATGTGTTTTGTTTCACCCTCCCATCTACGGTGTAAAGGTCAATTCAATGATAACACACTTGGATGGAATATTTTTAAGTAGTATTTAATTACAACATAATTAAAACACCACTTAATGGTAGTGATAAACATGATGATGTCACCCTTGACAACTAGATTGGATTAGTTTGACTTATAACCATGATGATGAATGCACATGTGACATCACAATCAAGTGGAAAACTACTTAGGATAATGCTTGACCATTCTTTAGGACAAAATATAATCAGTTTCACAGTAAAATAAATTTAGAATATTAATTATTTTATTAAAAATATTAATTAATTATATTATTTAATAAAAATAATTTATATCATTTAAAAATATACTTAAATTTTACTATATTGATTTACATTATACTCACTCATCCATTAATTGATTGAGATGTACATTGAAACAACATCAATTATTATAAAAGAAAGTATCATAGAAAGGTGACATAAAAATGCTTCACACTTTTGCATTCTCTTTGTGCATCATAACTATCGCCTATAATCTCTCCACTATGCTCTAGATATTATTTACAATTGTCTTGGTTAAATTTTAAAAAAATTAAGAATATATTCATATAGTAATTTATAATGATGCTTGCTTCCACGCTACCTTCAAGAAATAATGATGTTCACTTGTCCTACATGCATAATTACATATTGTGCCGTTAAATATTTACATACGTTACTTCCTTAAAAGGGAATATTGTTTGATTATAAAATTGCCTACCAAATTAATGACTTGAGTATATTATATACCTATTAAATATGGAGTAGTATAGTGTGTAATTCAGTATATTTTTAAATAGTATTAATTATTTTTTAATTTAATAGCATTAATTTACCAATCAATATAGTTTAGTTAATCAATTTATATAATATAAAAATATATACATTTAGTATTTGGAATATATATACTTACAATATATACAAACA
The DNA here is from genome assembly GCA_030762865.1 of Paraleonurus japonicus. Lineage (NCBI taxonomy): Eukaryota > Viridiplantae > Streptophyta > Magnoliopsida > Lamiales > Lamiaceae > Paraleonurus > Paraleonurus japonicus. Next base: position 8,442,872 of record CM061053.1, read on the forward strand.
AGTTATAATTATATCTCATTGTAAATTATATTCTGACGATTGGAAATATTTATATACTAACAAAAATTGCAATATCTCGGGCATACACAATTTATGTGGACAATAATTTACCTAGGTTTGTGACCCTAGTTTGCAAAATCCTATGAAATTGTTGCTATCCAGGTGATAGTATTAGTAAAGTAATTAATTGCTCGATTTATTTAATTAATATATCTAATTACTCTAGGGAAATGAATGAGAGGGGTATGACTTAACATATCCATACAAAACGACAAAGAAAACCATTAATTAAAACATCCTAATGGGAGAGCACCATGCAACATACAAAAAGATTTTTTTTTATTTCGAGTATTCGATCGTGATATTTGTTCATCGTATAAAATTTCGTTAGTTTTACTATAAATTCATTGAATAATATCATTATATTTATAAATTAGTTTATATACTATTCGGAGTGTCTGTATAAATTATATGTGATATTAGTTATAAAAATAATGATATTATTAAATGACTGTAATATATTATAAATATGAATTTTGTGTCGTATGCTGAATAAAGGTTCGCATGAATTTTTTTCATTTCTTTTAGTTTACAAATGAGACGGGCTGATTCGAACATGGGACATCATTCAAATTAAAATATATATACATATATAAATTAAGTTTGTAATAATAAAATAAAAGAGGAATTTTCTTGGAAGAATTTTGAATATTGAAAAGAGGAATAAATGAAAAGACGGGAAATAATTTTGAAAAAGTGAGCTTTCTAGTTGACTTATCCCAGAAAGTCTGGCAAATTTAGAGGGGTGATAGTAAAAGGGAATCATATAACTTTAATAAAGAGGTTTACGAAAGGATTCCATTTCTTAATGGATCTCTATATATATTTAACTCCATCACATGTAAGTATAATTTTGATTTCTTTCACCTATACATAAAAAATATCGATACGTTATATATAATGTGTCTTGATAAAATAAAATACGAGATTGAAATAAAAATAATGTAGATAACCCGAACCCGAACCGGGTTTAGGGTTGGTTTGTGAGACATGTGTTGTCTCAAAAGGAGGTGTGAAATAAAAAGAGACACTATATTGGTTCCTAGTTGATGTTCTTTTGTGGGGGAGGGGAATAAAGCATATTTTGCAGTTTAAAAAGATAGAGCATTTTCCCTTTTAAAAGGTTGTCTTTTAAGAGAGTAAAAGTAAAATAAAGTGGGAGGAATAGAGAACACCACTACTCAAGATCAAATTGTGTTACATGCTCTTTCCTTTTCCATATTGTTGTTATTTTATTTTTTATTTTTTTGGGTTTTTTTATTATTTGTGATTCTGCACTAGTTTTGAAGGTATAAGGTTGGCCAAGATTCTCCATTTTCAAAACTTATAATTGGATAATTTCTTTTGATGCCCTATTCTCTCTCCAACCATTTGAATTGGAGATATGTTCTCGTACCACTTCTTGCTTCCTTAGTGCTACAACCATGAATGGGAATTAATTTGGCACAAATACAATATTAATATTCCATTGATTATAAATCTTTTAATAGTATTTTGAGTAACACTTGTATGAATTAATTGCACTAATTTTCGAAAAAAATCATTTGGTGAAATAAGTAATATCATTCAAAAGAAGTGCATGGTGCAAATGATGTATACAAGAATTTGCATAATAATTTTGTTCCAACAGTTACTAAAATGGCTATTTATTGATCATAAAAATTAGTGTAAAATAGAGTTTTTTTTTAAAAAAAAAAATTAATGTCAACCCACAATATGTGTGTATATATATGTGTGTGTGTTATTAGAACATCTATTGCTTCAACAAAAATTCTTGTATAACGTCAAGAATTTGATTTATTTAAAGGATATGTAATTTTTAATGGGATTTTAGATATGATAGCAATATTAATTAATTAATTAATTAGGTTTAGTGATGGATGGAGACTATTCAAAGGCTAATAGTCAATAATCGACTGGTACAACTCATCGATCATATTCGTATGGATTAGAATGTAGAGATGTGTTCTAATGCCAAAAGAATGTGTGGTTGAATTGATCGACAAATTAGTACATTATTTTCAATGTAATTATCATGCGATATTGAATTAATATTGTCAAATTATTTATATTGTTGGGCTTCAACTTGGTGGCCAACACATTGGTCCAGTTTGGTGCATAATTTGTGACCAAAGATTTGTGCGACTAGATTTTAGTAGGATGATAAAATGTTTTGTCCCGCAGTTGCTCTGTTCCACCTTAATCCGTTGGGTCAGCTCCGTCCCGTTCCATCTTGAAAATGGGGGTATGATTGGGTGGATTTGATGCATCAATATTTATTTGAATATGATTTTTAATACGTTTATATTTAGTGTATTTTCAGTATATTATATATATATATATATATAATTTAGATTTTAACTCTTTTTTTTTAAGAGAATGGCGTAGGGCAAAGCAGTGGGTATATGTGAGGTGAATCTAGATATCCTGTCTTGATCCGCCCTTGTCATCCCTATATTTTACAGATGAAATGCTTTAAAAATTTGTACAAATTAACACTCATCCCTTTTTAAAAAGAAAATCTCAAGTTATGACGTTTGGTATGGAAAAAAATTAAAAATTCATTTTAATTACTCGTTCTTTTTAGATTATTATCAATTATTATATTCTGAATATAATTTGACCAATTTGTGAAGATAGTCAAAAAGACAATATATCATCAAATATTGTTTTGTTTCATTAACTTAATGGAGATTATAAAATTTTGTTTAATTCACTGAAAATATATCAGTATATCAATGTTATAAAATTTTATGTGTCTCGTATATACCATAAATTTACGGTATTTTCAATTTCATCTAATATTTAATCTTTGTTAATTTAATATTTTTAATTAAATACTTGATACTTTAACTGTTATTTAAAAAAATTAACTTTAAATATTATAGTACTATATTTTTTATATTAAATATGAATAATTTAAATAGTAAAATATTAATTTGTTCATTCTCCTAAAAATAATATAATATTACTGACTTTAATTTTTTATACACTGATGAGATTCTTAATATTCTTTATCAAATATTTGATTTTTTAATTTTTTTAATGATAACACATAAATTTACTGTGTGTACAAAATGTAAAATATTTATTCTACTAATATTAGTATTTTTAATATAAGATATTGTTTGTTTCACTAACTTAATGGAGATCATAGAGTGTATAGTAAATTGAACGTTCCAAAATAATTTGCACACCCCAAAAATAAAAACTTCATTATAAACTTCAGCCTCACATTATTCACAAAAAAAAAAAAATATTATTCACAATATTACACAAAATATTATTACTTTTGACCACACACATACACACAATCCACATTTCTTACTTTATATATAAAAAGTTGCAAAATTATCCTTCAAAATCCAACTCATTATTCTATTTTTTATTTTGCGTGCCCACAAAATAGTGCAAGTATTTATACGATGGAGGGAGTACTATTTTTTATTTTTTTAAAATCTTGATATATCTTTTGAGTTTTATATTGGTTTTTTGTTCATGCAATTACATGTATTTCTATATACGGTAAAAACTTTTGTTTCTTTTTTGTTAATATAATTTTTTTATCGATAAAATAATATATATAAAAAAATGGGTACAAGAGAACCATCCCAAGATTATCAAGTCAATCTTTAAACGAAAAGAAGAGAGTGCTATACTTCTATCATTAATTCAACTCCATATTCTACCTTTTAATTCCTGCACCAATTTTCCTACTATCAATTCTCTACTTCTATGCACGATATCATTTAGCCACTTCATATGGTAGTAATACTTTTTTTTTTCCATGTAGTTAATACATTATTTTAATTAATATTATGTGAGAATATTCATGTATTACCATATGAACAATAGTGTGTTATTTTATGAAGTCAACCATATGCAAGAAATTAAGAAGAAGAAAATATTGACGAAATGCAATAGCTCAAGTAGCTCGAGTGACCATTTGATCGATAAAAAAATTGATCTACACTTTCTTTTGTATTTTTATGATAAATAAAATTTGACATTTTCTTTGTAATATTAAAATTTGACAATGTCTTTGTAATATTAAATGAATAGGCCGAACTTTCTTCAACATGGGGCACTACTTGAAGGAGTAAAACACAAGAAAATTGCATACACAATATGGGCAGCAACTGCAACTGCGTGGGAGATATGTCATGCAAGAAATAATGTGGTGTTCAATAGCAAGGAGATAAAAGTCAACAAATTTTTTAGAGATTAAAGCAAAAGTGTGGGCATGCCTTAGGGTGAGAGATAAGTTTGCAAGATGTAAATCTTTTAGGCCTATTTGAATGGAGTCATTTCAAATCGAGGATTTGACACTATATATTTACAAACTAAAATGGAGAAAAACTAAATGAATAGATTTGGTTCACACAAATATTACTTATAAGAGAATTTCAAATACCCAACAAAACCTAGTCATTTGAAATCCTCTCACTCCTCCCACATGTGCTTAATATTTGAGTGAATTAAATTCATTCATTTAGTTTTTCTCCATTTTAGTTTTTGTGAATGCATGTTATATTATCCTCAAATTCCTTGATTTCAAATCCACTCCATCCAAATGGAGCTTTAGAGAATGGAGTTTTTTTTTTTTTGACGGTTAGAGAATGGAGTTTGAATCCTAGATTCAATTGATAAATTTTATAACAAAATATTGTAAGAGTTAGAGTACCCCTTTTACGGTTTTACCCCAAATTTTTATAATATTATCTTTCTTTGATAAATAAAATGAATCGGATACTAATCAATAAAGACGGAAATTATTCGAGAAGAGATTTATTATATACTCCATCCTATTCATAATATATGTCGTTTTGACTCTTACGTATTATTTGCAATTTAAATATCGCTTTTGCACTTTTCAATGTGAATTAATTATAGTTTTTCTAATTTACCCTTAATTTTTTTTTTTAAAATTACATTGATAATAATAATCTTTAAAATTATGTGAAAAATTTTAAAGTTATTAATTAAGAGTATAGAAGAAAGTAAATAATTTTTTTAAAATGTGTATGAATTTAGGATGTCGTATATTTTGAATAGGAGGAATATGATTTTTCGCACTTGATTATTATATATATATTTTCTTCCAGAAAGTCTAACAGGACATTTAATTGACAGTCTATATAATTAACAATTATATATCCTCGTAGAAATAATTTATTTAAGTTTAAAATAGAACACATTGTTCTCGAGTGCCAAACTTTGACTAATTATGCTTGCCGAAATCGATGACCTCTGTAAAATATTTTTTTTTGAAGGACACAAACATTAATTAGATACACGCATATACATACACCTGATATACAGCACATATATAAGTCATCCCAGCATTTTAAAAATCTTAATTTTAATAATAAATTAAGCTACCTTTATTATTAATTTATTTCAACCATCATAACATACCGACTACAAAATATATATATATATATATATATATATATATATATATATATATATATATACATTTCAACCATCATAACATACCGACTACAAATTACGTGAATCATTCTGAAATATTTTTGCTTGAATAATTTTTTTTTTTTTTTTTTTTTTTTTTTTTTTACAGTTATTAAAGGGCGGTGCTATTTATGCTCACAAAATTACGTTGTACACCTTTCATTTAGTTAAATTTACTTCGAAAGTTAAAAATACTTTTAGGCTCCATTTGGATGGAGTCATTTGAAATCAAGGGATTTCGGCGATAATACATTACACATTTACAAATCAAAATGGAGAAAAACTAAATGAATGGATTTGGTTCACACAAATATTACTTATAAGTGGGAGGATTTCAAATACCCAACAAAACCTACCATTTGAAATCCTCTCACTTCTTCCACTTGTGCTTAATATTTGAGTGTATTAAATCCATTCATTTAGTTTTCTTTTTTTTAGTTTATGTGAATGCATGGTATATTATACTCAAATCCCTTGATTTCAAATCCACTATATCCAAATGGAGCCTTAAATAATTTTATATCCTAAAAAAATCTACTGTGCTATGAAAAGGCCAGTTCTTGCATTTTAAACTAGCTGTTCTTCTAATTTTCAATGTTTATTTATTGAAATTTTGAAAATGTAAAATATAAAAAATAGTCATAAAATGAATACTAATAAGTATAAGAATATTTTTAAAATTTGAATGATATATTTAATTTTGACAAAAATTATGTGAGATCATTTTATAGAATGAATATGTGATACGAAATTTCATATAAACTAATAGTAGTATTATAGTAAAAATGAATTGAATCAGGTTATATTTTACGTGGATTGAACGTAAATTTATTATACAAATTAAAATTAGTATACCTACGAAATCACGTAAGACCATCTTTTTAATTAATTTTTGGAATAAATTTAACCAAATTAAATATGTACTTAGTAATTAATCTGGTGTATTCCTAATAAACGAATTAACTACCTCTCAAGATAGGTCTATGAGGTAATGATGTGCACGTGTGTGGGTAGTGGGAATACACAATCATCATTATCGATGTCTTATCAAAAATATTAAAAATAAGTAAAACAAATCAACCATTTTGACCCTTCCATGGGGTCATATTCATCCATTTACCCATTTGAGTTCTTTATTTTCTCCCTGTCAAAAAAAAAAGAGTTCTTTATTTTCTCAAATGGGAAATGATTATAGTGACCATTTTTGGTCTAAAAAACAATAATGTCAATAATATCCACTTGAGAATTCTCAATAGTCAAAAGGAATTTTTGTGAGCAAAATTAATTACCTTTATTCAACCACTAAACGTCTGCTTTATTAGTTGTTAGGTTTTTCTTTTCTTTTTTAACAGCATAATACTTTAATCTTAGTATCGTATTATTGGTAGATAAAAATTATACAATTACACATTGTGACATTATTCTTTTTTTTTTTTTGTGACATTATTCTTTTTCTTTTTTTTTTTTTAACACATGGTAACATTATTCTTAGTAAAATAATAATGCGTAATTATGTTGTAATAAGGAATACTGATTTCAATTCATAATTTTAGAGGTATAAGATAATATTGTCGTAATATGTTTATCATTTTATAATTGGTGAGGGTGTGCTAAACTTCGTTTTTCCTAATTAAATCCTTATTGAACCTCCCACCTTTTTGAAAAAAGAAAAAAGGATTCTTTTTATAAAATAAAATTAATATTGAATATAGTTTCTTAATTTGCAATGTTTGGATTTGTTCGAAAAGAAAATAATATTCCTAAGTCTCTCTCTAAACTTCTCATTTGTCAATTTTGAGTGTTTCTAACAACATTTCTAATTTCTGTAAATGAAAAGTTGTATCATGATCACCACGCTCATAAACAATTTTATCTTATATTTGAACAATTGTTGCACAATTCTCCATAAAATTTGAGGAATTTGTGTACTTTAATATATTTCAACTACCAACTACATATTTTATATTATATTCTTTATATATCTTTTGTGAAAAAAAAAAAATGAGAAGAATTTAAAGGGGAAAGACGAAGTATAATTGACCCATAAAAAATAATAATGTAATTGAATGATCCAAAAAAATTAAATTTTAGAAATGGGTTTTAAAAATATTTAGATCCCATGTTTAATTAAATTTTAAGAAGTGCCCCATTAACATTACACGATTGTCTACACAAAATTTTATTGCATTTTAAAGTTTTCCCAAATTCAAAAAAGAAAACTTCTTCTCCAACAGAAGGAACCTTTAGTGTGGATGAGAGTTTGCAGATTATGTTTAAGGTCGATCCAATTCATTCGCCATAATAGTTCTCTTAAAAACAAATCTAGCCGCCTTAACATTTTTGGTTACGGGTAAAATCTCTCCTTCAATCTTGATTTCCGCCTCTTCTACATGAAAGAGGGAAAATTTACTCCATAGTTCATTCAATGCTTCCACCGGTTTGAGTAAATATCGTTGACGATACGACAAACGAAAGGACAAACATCTTAAATAGATGCGCGACAGTGTAAAGATGAAATCCGACCATGTTGTCCACATTGAAGAAAGAATATTGAATCATTGAGAAAATTCAAATCACAAAACCCAATAATACGACGATCGAGATCCAGTGAAATCGGGGTAGATAATTCCAAAAAGGCCGAAACACACAAAAGCGGCGGAGAAGATCTCATAGGAGGAACCACTGGATAATATTTTTTAATGTTTAACGTCCAAACTTTTTTCATCTCCCCATAAAACCTCACTTTTAGATAGTGATGAATCTAAAAAAATATCGTGAAATATTTCTTGTTAAAGTTTTTATTTATAAAAATAAATTACTAAAAGATAAAATACCAAATAAAATACGGAATATAAAACAGATAAATCAAAATGAACTATCATTTGATTTTCATTCTTCCTAATCATTGAACACCCCTAAGACAGAGGGAGTAAAGTATGGAGAATATAGACATATAGCCTAATTCTACGTAATTCATTTCAATAAGATTGATGTATCATAAACTGCAATAATAGACATAATCTTATCAATTAAAAAGTTGACAAGTGAGAAACACCCAAAATAATGAAAACCTTAACAAAGGTCAAACACAATACTCCCCAAAAAGTACATGTACAAATATATTATATGCCTCAAGTATTGTACAAAAATTTGTACATACTTTTCTACATACCATTTTTCAGACAAACTCATACCAAGGTCAAAAGCCCCCACCCCACCCCTCCCCACCCCCCAATCAATACAGCCCACAAAGTTACAAAACAACAGCAGAGGTCAGCTCGCCTCTCCACAGTCTCATTCATTTGCTGTTATTCAACCCCATTCCCCCTCTCTCTCTCTCTCTCTCTCATGGCCGCCAAGATGAAGAGTAGTGAAGCAATTTCCCTCTTGCGTACGATTTATATAATGGGATTGTTTCTTCAACTACCATAGAAACAGAGATCCGCATCAAGCTCTGTGTGCTGTTCCTTTCTTGATTTGCGTGCTTGACTATCTTATCTCTTCATTTTTCTTGTTCAAACAAAAGGGCTGCTCTTCAATCTTGATGTCCCTAATTCTTCTTAGGTGAAATCACATTCAAGAACTTGCAGCTTCCTTATTTTATAGCAATTTCTTGAAAAGGGTTTCCTCTCTCTCCTCAGTTCTTGAAAAGGGTACTTTTTGTGAAATTGAAATGGGAAGTAAATGGAGGAAAGTTAAGCTTGCTTTTGGCTTGAATCTCTGTGTGTATAGTCCTAGGAACCATGTAGCCGACAATGATGACGATGACAACTCCCTGCCGCCGTCTGAGAGGCGCTCCGACGCCGCCCTTCTGTCGCCGCCGGGCGACTGGACATCTGCTCCGGCGACGCCCTCTTCCAATAGGCTGAGGCTCTCCAAGAGCTTGAGTAGATCTTCTTCTAAGGTTGTTTTTCTTTCTTCACCTCCTTTCAGTTTTGTATGATTTATTTAATAGCTGCAAACTTTGTTAGAACATAGATTCTTACCTTTTACACCTTCAAAGTATGGTAAAAATTGAATCTTTGCTTTGTGTAATTCTTGATTCATTTTAAAAGTTTGTTACTATGATTGGGAGTTGAAAAGATTAAAGAATCAAGGCATCTTATCTTATCCCTTGTCTGATAATTTGATTTGCTATTTCTTGTTTGGATCTATATGGGTGTTGTTCATTTCTCATGTGTGTGCATTTTTCATTCTCAGAAGACATGTTCCATATGTTTGGCCTCGATGAGACGAGGCGATGGGCAAGCTATATTCACTGCAGAATGTTCACATTCATTTCACTTCCATTGCATTGCATCAAATGTGAAGCATGGAAACAAAATTTGCCCCGTCTGCAGAGCGAAATGGAAAGAAATTCCCCTGCAAGGCCCCAACCCTGATCCTCTACAAAGAGGAAGAATAGATTTGCACCAAAACAATGATTTCATGACGGTTATACGCCGACTACCACCACCTGTTCGATCAAATTCCGCTGCACCCGTTTTCCAGATCCCTGAACCTGCCATCTTCAACGATGATGAGTCACTGGACCAAGAAATCAGCTCATCGACTCCATTGGACTGCGATGAAAAAGAAAAGTTATCATCAAGACGTACACGGAAGTTCCAGCAATTGCTAAGTCGAGCTCGATGGACAGTTTCACCATCTTGCTTCATCTGAAAGCTCCCATTTCAAATTCATGGCACAATGCCAACAGAATACCGAATATCTCTCAAACGCCTCGTGCACCCGTTGATCTTGTCACTGTTCTTGATATTAGTGGAAGCATGGCAGGTACAAAGCTGGCGTTGCTCAAACGAGCTATGGGGTTTGTGATACAGAATCTGGGCCCCAATGATCGGTTGGCTGTGATTGCTTTCTCTTCGACAGCTCGACGCCTCTTTCCGCTTCGTAGAATGTCTGAAACTGGACGGCAACAAGCTTTACAGGGTGTTAACTCTTTGATTGCCAATGGAGGAACCAACATTGCTGAAGGCTTGAGAAAGGGTGCTAAGATAATGGAGGATCGACGGGAAAAGAATCCCGTTGCTAGTATAATACTGTTGTCTGATGGACAAGATACATATACTGTCAACAGCAATGGTCAGAATGGAGCGAATTACGAGCTGCTTCTTCCTTTGTCAATTCGTCCTGATGAAGCCTCGAGTTTCAAGATTCCAGTTCATGTGTTTGGCTTTGGTGCTGATCATGATGCGTCATCTATGCACTCGATTTCAGAGATTTCTGGAGGAACTTTTCGTTTATCGAGACTGAAGGGGTGATCCAGGATGCATTTGCACAGTGCATTGGAGGGCTTTTGAGCGTTGTGGTCAAGGATTTGAGTTTAAGAATCGAGTGTGTTCACCCGAGTATCCATATCAGCTCGTTGAAAGCCGGGAGCTACCCTAATCGGGTTTCGTCCAATCAACGACTAGGGTCGATTGATGTTGGAGATCTTTATGCTGATGAAGAGAGAGACTTCTTGGTTTCCATAAATGTTCCTATTGAAGGAAAAGGGAATGAAACTTCACTTTTGAAGGTGAAGTGTGTGTACAGTGATCCACTGACAGAAAGAATCAATGGTATTGGAAGACGAAGAAGTGAAAATCGAGCGAACAGAAGTAGCCAGACGAGAAGAAGCTTCAGTCGAAGTGGACAGACAACGGAACAGGATCCGAGCAGCAGAGGCGATGGGACGAGCACGAGCATCAGCTGAGAACGGGACTTAGGCGGGGCCGTTTCTATTCTTGAAAACACACGAAAAGCTCTGTCTGAATCCGTGTCAGCTAAGTCACGTGACAGGTTGTGTGTTGCACTCGATGCTGAGCTCAAGGAAATGCAAGAGAGGATGGCGAGCAGGCATGTTTACGAGGCATCGGGACGAGCTTATATTCTGTCGGGGCTGAGCTCACATTCTTGGCAGAGAGCAACGGCTAGAGGAGATTCAACGGATGGATCAAGCCTGGTTCAAGCCTATCAAACCCCTTCAATGGTCGAGATGGTTACTCGTTCTCAGGCAACATTGTTGGGGAGTCCTTCGGCTCAGAGGCTTCTACGACCGGTGTGGTCGTTTGCTTCACAGCCGAAGCCCAGGTAGTAGAACAGGCTGTTCGTCCTTTTTGTCCTATATCGTGTTTTGGGGTAAAAAACGAGCATGACACGAAGGAGATCGTCGTGTTTGATGTTACTAGTCCTGTATGATTTTGTGAAGAAATAAACTGGGGAAGGAATGGGAAGGTGTAGGTAGGATATAACAAGTGTTTTTGTTAGTTTAATTTGTGTGATTGTTGGGGGTGATGTAGATAAGGGGGTATATGATTTTCGAGATAATTGGGTATTTACTATTTCTTAGTTAGTAATTTGTAATTTCTGGTGATACTCTATCCACCTCTTTAATGTAAGAATTGCAATGTGATTTTGTTCTCAATTTCTATTCATTTTACTACAACTCCTACCATCAATTATTCATAAAAATGAAAAAAAAACCAATATCTTGATTGATAAATCCCAGTTGTTTTGTGGTGTTATTATTGTTAATTTATCATATAAAATCACAATAAAAACAGCTAACATGTCTTGAATTAAATTTCAGAAAACAGGGCTTTACAGTTCATTTGTAGTTGACTTGAACTTCCATGATTGAAAAGCAGCTTCCTTTTCCATTTCACTTTTATCTCTTTGAAATTTCTTGTTTTATGCTGCAACTTTTTTGGGCACCCACAAATCACACATTCTACAACATCTTCAAAAGAAAAAAAAAAGAAAAATCCAGAGTAAAAGAAAGATATCAATCATTGCCCTTTAACCCCTTGTGCAAACTGCAAGAACTTTGCATTATTTTTATTGACATAGATCATAGATAGGGTTTCAATTTATGAAAGCTGCTGTCTAATGTATTAATGAAAGAAGTGCAACAAACAGAGCTCACACTTTGTCTAGATGAAAGCAATGCTACTAAACTAGACATACTTCTTGATTTCTTCATTCAAGAGTAAAAATTGATTATCGGAATCAGAAGACGTGCATATAGGTGCTGCTCGTTCTACGTAGACCAGATTGAAGATTGAGACATACATCATACTCAAACCCTCAAAACATGCAACACAACTTCTAAAAGACATACGTCCCGCTTCATTTGCTTTCATTGGGCCTGGGAATTTTCTTGTATTCATAGTTTTCTGTGTCAACTTTCTGTTGCAAAGCCTGTAAAGAAACATCCACTTAAGTGAAAATTAACACACTCCATGTGAATCACACACACAACAATACGGTTACCTTCAGTTCTTCCTCTAGTGAAGTCTTTTTAGGTTTGTAAGACACCAATGGTCCTGTTCTTGATAGTGCTTTTCTTGTCTCGATAATCTCCCATTCTCGGTCATCCCTCACTTTAGCAATATCCTTACTGGATAAGAAATTTTCGTGGAGGACCACAAAGCACGTAAGCATACAAATTGTGTGATATTGAGACAGTCAAATTTAATACTTTCTCAAGATAAATTATTTAATCATATTATCATAGTACATCGGAGAGCTTAACCAATTTACATGATCATCTAAGATAAGATAGAGTACAAAAGGCTGGCATATAAATTTCGCATTAATGCAACCTATAAAGGGAGTAGGGGAAGAAATAATGATGATTTCTCAAACAAAAGAATCGTGTGACCCCATTTCCCGAATTGGCCAATCAGGAACACTCAAAGCATGGGCATAACTCCAGACCAACCATGACATTTAATAATTTTGTGAATACGTAGATTCTCATTGGACAAACTACATATCTTTGCAACAGAACTGTCGTTCACTCATTACGCAGCTTATAATGAGCAAAAATTGACAATGATAGTCCTGGACCAGATAGAATGAACTACCCCTGTCACATTTTGAAATGCAGCATGCATCTTAAAGCAAATACATAAGCGAGTTGAAAAATACTCCCTCCTTCCCACAATTATTTGCACACTTGTCTTTTGGAACGTCTCACAATAATTTGCATACTCCAAAAATAGTATACCCTCCACAAACTCCACCCTCAAAATATCACAATATTTAACAAAATGTCATTGAAGTGGACCCACACATAAACCCAATCCAACCCATTTCTTCAGTTTATACATAAAGATGCACGAAATTGCCCCTCAAACCTGTCCTTTTCTTCACTTTCTTAATTTGTGTGTCCATTTTAGGGTACAAATTGTTATGGGATGGAGGTAGTATATAGTTTTCTTAGAAGAAGAGAGCAAATGTAAAACATATTTCTATTCTGAAACTGATTCCCTCAGTTAGTTATCTAAAGCTTTCAATCATAAGTTATCACCCTGCATTTTGTCTACTCTTCATGAACCACCAAATTAGTAGAGCATATACCATATAGGCATAGTTTGCACATAAAAGCATGTCTAAAACCTATCGTTTGAGGATTTACCAAGGTAATAACTTCAGAGCTAGCTAAGCAAGTAAAACTGAAGCAGAAGTTAGCAAAAGAGACTAAATAGAGCAGAATAGATGTTAAGGATTGACTCATTCATTGACGAGCATATCTCCTGCTGAAATTAGCAGATAAAAGATTATGAATGAACTGACATTCAATTTTAATCTAACCTTCCTTGTAACAGATGGCCAAGTCCAAGTGCGCCAAGAACAGTGACTGAGATCATCGGAAGACCGTATCTAATGAATGGTGATTTCCTGCCCCAACGCTTTGAACCCGGAAGCCGAAGGCTGAAACCTAGCAGTGGACGGCGTGGATTGGTTATTTACCTTTGTGGGTTGGACCGAACTAGTATGAACAATCGTCATTTCCAATTAAATACACCCTACATCAAAAGTCCAATGAGCTCTGTCAAGACTCTGCAGACCCTCAACTTCTCAAACAAATCCTATTATTATTAAGTTTAGGCTGCATATAGGTCTATTAAACCCAAATAACTATATGAGCTATGCATTAGCCATAAGCCATGACTACAACAAAAGGGGGTTAAAAGTTCAATTTTCAATTTTCAATAACTGTTGTATTGTCACACCATCATGGATATAAAATACATATAATCTAAAAAGAAAAAAGAAAAAAATAGCAACAATCCCTTATCAGCCCATATCATAATCCGCCATGAAGAAACCAAATTAAGCAGTTGAAGTTCTTTTTTCTTTTTAACAAAAACCATATGCATCAATACAAATATGGAGCTGCTAAAATTTCATGTGATTCACAGATTAAAAGCTACAACCAGAATTCAGGTTACCATTTCCATATTATAACCTAATTTATACTAGAAAGGAATTGAGCTTCAAGTTTAAAAAACAAACTCAAATACTAGACAAACAGGGATTTTACATTGCGACCAAAAGAGAAGCATGTGAATTTGCGTTAATAGAGATTGTAGAAGCAGTTACTCACCTTCAATGCTGAGAAATTGGATTCAAGAAAACTTAGTAATGGCGTGTGTGTGAGAGAGGCAGAGACGTCTCTCCGTTTCCCCTAATAATCAAGATTCCACAGTGCCCTTCTCAAACAAATTCCCGGGAAATTAAGAAATCCGATCACCAGCTAAGATTGCCGGAAAGTAATTCCGGAAAATCGATGTATTGTACGTTCTCTAGAAAGAGGGTTGCTTGGGCTGTTTGGAGCCCAAATTACATTTGGGCCTGCATCAATGAAGATGGGCCGATCAGCAAAGCAAGCGGCCCTCTTTTTATGAAAAGAAAATGATCCGTTTCATTGACGAACGACCTGATCTGATGTCGACGAACGTGGAGAGAGGAAAAAATGGCGTTTAGAGGGAGAGAGAGAAAGCAAGATTTTTAAAGAAAAATTAAAAAAAAATAACGAGCCGCCCCATTACGTAATTGGATTTGGCCCTCCATGGTTATTGTATGATTATGTTTTGGAGTATATTATATATACCTCTGATTTATACTCATAATTCGAATTGTTTAACAGGCTGATTCTAACTTTATTAAAACTAATTTTATAGAACTCTGGGTTTAAACTGTGTAAGATCCTATTAATATAATAATAATAAAAAAAAGTGGGCTCCTCAAATTAATATCTATATTATAAGATGTAATTTAAATTGAACCTATAATTTTAAGGGATGCATAATAATATAATTAATATGTTGCTAATTATATTCAATCACATCAACCTTTTTTTTAAAATCAAATATTACTGAAAAGATAATATTATTTAATACTCATTACTTAATATTATTATTCACATTTGAATAGAATATTTTCATTTAATTTATTTCAATTAAAATATGCACAACAATAAAATTAAATTTTTAGTAAAATTTTAAGTAAATTGATCATATAATTATATAAAAACTAAATAAAAAATATTAAACGGGTTGGGCCGACTAGGCGAACTCTACAAGGCTTCGGTTGTATTAGCAACGGTCCGAAAAACTAGCCTCAAAACTTTTTTTTTTTTCTTTTTGGGTTAAATGGGTCGATTGTATTAGCCATAATCTTTCTCAACATCCCCACTCATACTCAATTAACAAATTTCAAATAATTTCTTATTTCTCTAAATTAGACTTAAAACGGGGTGTTTGGTGTAGTTGCACATTTCTAGCAAGTCTTAATTCAAGATGGCTCAGTGAACTTGGGGTTTGTGATTCACAACGACAGAGGAGGTGTTGGGGATGAGAAGACAACATGGAGGGAGGAGTTCGAGCACTCATTGAAGCAATGCACTCCGCTTTGGCATTCATATTACAGGTGAGAGTGGGCTAAAAATTCTCATGTGTGAATCGGATTATGAATCTCTCATTAAGCAAACATTGAAGAGCTAATAGAAAAGCATTATGTTATGGCTCTCATCCTTGAGATTAAACGACTTGTGAGGCAAGTTAATGATATTAGTTTTTGTTTTGCTAGACGGGAAACTAACGTTGTTGCACATAATATCGTGCACTTTTGTAGATCTCCCGAAATTGAATTTATTTGGATGGAAGAGGTTCTCATCTCTTGTATTGCTTTGGTTCAAAAAGATGTAAGGTATGCACCAACTCTTTCTTGATATGATATTTATCTTCTGTGAAAAAAAATGATCGTGGCATATAATATAGTCATTTCGGTAATAAAGACTCAATCAAACAATACGTCGCACTCTTCTTTAAAAAAATAACTCTAATCTACCACCACCGTCCCTTGCCCACCACCACCGCTCTTGCGGCCGCCCCTTTTTCGCCTCTCACCAAGAGAACCCAAAAGAGTCTAGATCTACCGCTTGATTTAATCAGGAGTTTTTCTTACTAGATCAACCGATGCCGTGGCTACGAGTCTTCGCTTGGTAGATCGATCCGTTGGATATTATTTTTGTTTTCTTTAGTTCTTTGTTTTTTTTTTTTTTTTATTCCTATGTTCCTTTAGTTTTTTGTTTTTATTTTTTGGGTTTTCCCCTCTCCTCTAGGTTTCTAATTGTGAGATACTCCACCCTCCTATAGGATTTTTTGGTTATGTTTTGTTTTGAGCAAACTGTTGTTTACTTTCAAATCTAGTAGGGGAATGACACCTTCGTGTGAGATATTTCATTTCGCATTAGTGATTTTGTCATGTTCTTATAATCCTTATAATAGACTTTGTTGTTCATAAATAAATTTAAAAAAAAAAAAAAACTTATTATGTTTAGAGTTATAAATTCTACTGTTCTAGTCACCGCTATTTGATCAATTAAAAAAAAAAACCTCACTATTTACCAACGAATTACCCTCGTGGTTGCGGATTACACGATAGTACAATGTCATCTGTACAGAGAAAATTATAGAAATATTGCATCTCAGGGATTATTATCTAATCATAAGATCATTAATTTTCAAAAATGTTTTTAACTGGGGCTTCTTTTTTAATTTTTACAAGGTTTTCGTTCCGCAACTAGTGTACAATTGCTGGACACTAACGAGTGTTTTCAGAAGAATGGACCCACTTTTAAAGTTCAAGACAATTTCGTCAGATGTACTTCGAGACTGGATTTCTTATGGAGTCCAACAATTACATTAATTGTTTATACTTTAGTATAATAATGTATAAATATTTTATGCAGATGACGAATTTCATAAGAAAAATTCACCATCGAATTTCATATTTTTATTCAAATGTTCTATGTTCACATTTAGATGGACATCATATAATCTTAGTGAAAAGGCTTAATTTATTAAAAACATGATGTGCTTTATACAATTTCAAAACCAACAAGTGACTTTCCTCCATTTTCGGCAATGGACAAGTGCTAATTTAATGTCTCACACTATACTCGTTAATTTAAGACAGCATGAAAACAAAAAAAAATGTTTTAAAGACAGTAATAATTACTTATAAATTGGTTGAAGCAATAGGATGACATTGGCAGAGAAAATTACACTCAATCAAGGGACCCCTACTTGAGACTTCCCTATCGAACTAATTTATACCTCACAGGTAACCAAGGTAATAATATCAACATTGTGTAGTCTATGATATAAGTATAACTCACCTAGTTCACAAGTTAAAAGAGGAGAGAGCAAACCAACCTCTATTTATCAGCTGATTGATCTTTTGCAGGAGTGGGAAGAGGGTTTTCTTTTTCAACCGGAATAGCAGGTTTCGTGCTGAGGTGGCACGTTTGACTGCTCCTGCTGAGCTGGCACGCAAGGTCTCCATATGGTTTCTTTCCCCACATCCATCAAAGCAATTCCCTTGGCAGCAAGATCGCTCCTGATCTGATCACCTTTGCAAACTCTTTGTTTTTACGAGCAAGCATTCTCTCCTCGATACAATGCAAAACATCATCTTCAGTCACCCCTGCTCTTCTCAGAGCTTTGTCCTTCAGTTGTTCTAAAACCTGAACGAATGTATTGACTAATACAGTTAATTATACAAGCTTATATTGTCTTCCTAATACGTGTTAGCATATTAAGTAATACATTTAATTATTTGAACTACGCAATGTCTTATATAAACAAAATTTATTGTACAAATGATTTATATTTTGAATGTATTTTGAAACAGTATTAGTTGTTCCATTAGAAAGTATTAGTTTGATTGTTTCATTAAAAATATTAGTTTTATTACTCTAAAGTGATAGTTGTGAATCAATTGCATGGAAAAATTGTTTTAAATAAGACTAACTCTTTAAACTAATATTATTCAACATGTAAAGTAATATGTTATTATGAAAATTCACTGTTTAACATATGAACTAATACTATTCAAAATAGCAACTAAAACGTTTTAACTTATTAACTAAAATAATTAATTATATAAAATATATTGTTCTACATTAGTTAATAAAGGGAGTCTTGTGTAAGACAAGTCACTCTCAAGTATGAAGACGGGGTTTTCAACTTTAGTATTTACACCTCATTCTTCCTTAAGACATGATTGGGGCACGGTCATAAGCCCAAGGGTAACATGATATGTATTGCTGAAACTAATGTGGAAAAGTAGATTAGATGGTAACCAAGGGGGTTTAGCCCACCGGGCTCCTCACTTAAGTGGGAGACCTGGGTTCGATTCCCTTTGGGAACGAATTGGAGTGGGAGGTATAAAGAGGCTTGGAGAATTTGGAATTGTAAGAGGACTTGGTGAACTAATTTCTAACTACTAACAACTAACTTTTACCGATCAAAAAAAAAAAAAAAAAAAAAAAAAGATGGTACCTCAGCGTAAGTTGATTTGAAAGCAATCCAATAACATCCAAGATTTGTTTGATCTCTTTCTCTAGCTCAATTAGGGTCTTAACAATGGATAATTGCTGTTGCTTCTGTTGCTTTTTCTGATGTATGCAAAAATAAATAAAATATTTAATAATCCAAAATGGAAGAGCTCGACTCAGAGAGAGAGACTATGGATGAGAAATCCTTGCCTTCAACATGGTCAGATGAGCGTTGATATATTTGAAAGCTTCTGGAAGTGCAGCAGTTAAGATGACTGGCGTGTGCAAATCATCAGCTAGTCTTGTCTCAAAGTCGTTATGCAACTTAGTAATGCATTCTTGGCCTCCAGTTATGTAACGGGCTGGTTTGCTATTCGTTTCACTTTCTTCTCTCAGTGCTGATAATGCATCTTCACAATCTTGCAACGTCTGCAAATGATGAAAATGACCCATAAAAACCACTCACCAACAATATTAAAGATTTACGCAAGATAAAAATTTGTCATAGTCGGCTTTAAATTATATGTGGGAAGTATGCAGTTAAAAAGACAGGGAACTTCTTATTTAAAAAGCATTACCATCAAATCAAGAATGTTCAAAGCAAGATCATGCATAGGCATAAGAGCAGTCATTAACGTATATATTTGTTTGAAAAGCAAAATCCATTTACCCAGAGTTCATATGTTGATCATCTTTCTACCAATTGTTGAAGAGAGAAAACCAATGGTGATGATCCAAACAAGATGAACTGAAATTTTGATTAAAACAATCATTCATAGAACATCTAAACAATATTACATAGATGGAAAACTGCCAAGTTTTTCACCTGATATATATAGAAGACAGCTTCTGAAGCAATATCTATTTCTGACAAGGAATAATTGACAGGAGAACGGTAGTGAGTTCTCAACAGGAAGTGTCTCAGTGCAAGAGGATGATATAATTTTGTAACCTGCGAAAAAATAATTTATTGATGCTACAATTATCCTCAAAACAAAACAGATGAATAAAAAAACATTAGGCAACAAAACAAAAACCACCCATATTTACCTCACGAATGGTAAAGAAGTTACCAAGGGATTTAGACATTTTCTCATCATTTGCTGTAACAAAACCATTATGTACCCAGTAATTAATATTGCTCTCTGAGCAAGCAGCACAGCTCTGAGCAATCTCATTCTCATGATGAGGAAAGATTAAATCCATCCCACCACCATGAATATCAAATGTGTGTGTTAAGTAATGAGCACTCATGGCACTGCACTCTATGTGCCATCCTGGTCTTCCAGGACC
The DNA here is from genome assembly GCA_030762865.1 of Paraleonurus japonicus. Lineage (NCBI taxonomy): Eukaryota > Viridiplantae > Streptophyta > Magnoliopsida > Lamiales > Lamiaceae > Paraleonurus > Paraleonurus japonicus. Next base: position 8,463,315 of record CM061053.1, read on the forward strand.
CCAGGGCTGTCCCATTGTGGCTCCCCAGGCTTTGCTGACTGCAATAAAAGTAAATATATTCTATTTACGAGTAAAAGATGCAAGTCCTTCCATGAAAATTATTTTGCGAAGATTAAAATTTGCACCTTCCACAAAGCAAAGTCAAAAGGATTTCGCTTCCTCGTATCAACAGCAACTCGTTCTCCAGCTCTATTATCTTCTAGCTTCCGTCCTGATAGTTTACCATAATTTGGGAAATTATCAACAGAGAAGAAAACATCCCCATCTACAGCATAAGCACAGCCATTGCTGATTATCTGCAAAAATGAGACCCGGGCTGACAAAATAATTCATGAACTAATAAAGAAACAAGGCAGAAGCAAATATCTTCCATAGTTCTCAAGGGCATGAAAACATGATCCCTGATTGCTGGGACCAAAGAAATCTAAATGAAAATGAATTATTTGAATGCAACACTTCACAATTTTTCATCACATGTGAGAGGTGTAGAGATGTCTTAGTACAACCTTTGAGCTAAAGTCCAAATATTTAAACAAATAGACAAGAAGAAAAACATGATCACTAAAAATGATTATGCCCAGATCTGTGAACAAGACATCTTCGAGAATAAGAAATATTTGTTCTCAATAATTAGAATAGACCATGATATCTACCAACAGGAATGAATGCAACAAAAATAAATAAATGAATGAACAATAACAATAATATATCATAATAATAATAATAATAATTTCAGGCCAAAGACCTTAGCTATCATGTCCTTGATTTGATCCATATGATCAGTAACACGTGGCTGGTGGGTAGGAAGTAGGCAATGGAGATCAGCCATGTCATTAAGAAACTCTTGGCAAAACCGGCCACTCAGTACTCTTGGATCCTCTCCAACCTCATTCGCTCGACGAATAATCTGCGCATATTAATCCTTTAGGAATCATTGCATAAATTAATCCAAGAATATTGAAAATACAGTGTCCACATTAATATAAGAAGCCTCACTGTTAAAATTTTGGTGAATAACACACCAAATACAATATTATAAAACCTTGATTGCAAAGTAGCATTATAAATTTGACATCAGCAAAGATAGTTGACATAAATGGGTTATATTCTTAACATCATTAATATGTGTATCCCCTTTTCTCCCTATCCTGCCTTGCAACTCGCTGTATTCATGTTCCATTTAAATATCTCTAATTAAGAAGTCATTCACAAAGCAATTAATCTATATCCTCATTTTGGGGGTGAGGGTGGGTGGGCTAAACTCTTCTTGTTTTGCATTGAATTGAATCTGAATTTGTTTTTCTGAATCCTAATCACTTTCTCTAGTTCTATTAAAATGTGAGACTTGGTATAAATTGGAAATAGCATGACAAAAGACATCTCACCTTGTCGTCAACATCAGTAAAATTCCGCACATAAACAACCTCATAGTCCAAATATCTCAGATATCTGCAAAAATCCAATTTCCAAAATAAGCAGAGAAATTCATGGGTGTGGGTAGGATAACACCAAAGCAACACCACTTCGAGAACAATTATATATGGTGTGGGTAGGATAACACCAAAGCAACACCACTTCGAGAACAATTATATATGCAGGTCAAAGAAAAATAATATATTTCTGTGACCTATTTTCTTTAGACAAAACACACGATGTTGCCTAGACTACAGCCTAGTAATGGCAATGGCCATGCTAAACAATCTAGATGAACATGCTACATCCTAAGTTATTTTAATCTACTTATGACATTTTAACTCTGCTATTTTCAATTTTTTTATAGGTTGTTAAAACAGCAAGGGAAACAAGCTCACGTAAAGGGGTTCTTGCAGATACAGACATAATCTTATAATTACATTAATTCTCATTACACGAGTGGTTGTAACAATATTATTAGACCAAGAGGGCAATGCAAAGAGGGAGAGAGGCAGAAACAAATTTTATTTTCGTCAAAGAATGAAAAAGAAAATGCCAACCTAGTTCTAAGGACTCGTATCATAATACACATCAAATTACACTGAAATCTTATCCTCAAATCAATTAACTCACCATTTATTTTCTGTAATTCCAAAAATGTGATTACACCACCCCACCCCCCACCCCCAAAAAAAAATTACTTCTTCTGCAAGCAATTACCACAAACAAACACATCCACTACCACAACTCCAGTTTGGGACAATATTTACTAAAACAAGAAACAATTTAGATCTACAATATCGATATAAATGGATAATTAATTCATAAAGCAATCAAGACACTTATCTTATTCTCCCTAAAAATCCACCAAATCTCATAAATTTGGAACAGAATACAAATATTCTTTTTAATCTACTAGTAGTTAAACGCATTAATCGGAAAAAATAAATTAAAAGCGCAAAACGGAAACCTGTAGAGAACATCAAAGGCAACATAGGCACGAGCATGGCCGATATGGCTGAAATCGTAAGAGGTGACGCCGCAAACATACATAGCGACTTTTCCCTCAAATATAGGCTTAAAAACCTGCTTTTCCCTCGCCATACTGTTATACAGTTGAAGTTCCGGCTTTTTCTTCCCCATTTCCTTCGCAATTAACAGAAAATTAGAGGGGAAAACGTTCTCGATAGGTATATGAGTGATTAAAATTCAGAGTGTTAGCTGTTTCCACAGCGCCGAGAGGAAGTTCAGACAAAACCTTAGATTGTAGCAACACGAAGGTAATCTATTTCATTTATTCCCGTTACATTTTTCTCACGTGCAGGCGTGCACGTGGGAGGTTGAAGAATTTCAAATAAATATTCCATTAATAACGCGGGGTAGTAAGATGAATTGATAGACTGCACCAAGAACTGCCCTTTTAAAGTTTAAACCCTAAATGACAACAGATTCTATTGAAATTTTGATTAATTTGAGTTATAAGAACGGAAAAATCAGGAAATAATCAACTGCAAAAATTTTGAGCATTACCTGCTTTTGGGTGGCCGGTGGTCCGGTTATGGAATGGTGAAACTATAAATTCGCCGATGTTTAGACTACGACGGCAGGATGAGAGAGAAGGTTTGACGGCGGCTGAGAGAGAGACTGAGACGAAGTGCTCGAGGAATTAAAGGGGAACTGTGTTGGTTTTAGGGCTAAAAACCTTAATCAAATTAAATCTCACTCGAATTGAACAACTGCTTTATTATCTGGAAATCGGAATAAACAGTAGATGAATCAAAATTTAGATTTTGAATCAAATGCACTTCCAATCGAGCTCAAAAGAATGGCTGAACGCTCGAAACAATTCTTGCTCCTGCAAACTGATATAAAGTTTGCGTGAGTTGGACGCCGTTAATGTGACGGAGTGAGACCTAAATTGATCCTGAAGACTTTATATGGAGGCCCGATTGGAATAAAAAAATATCTGGCCCTTTCAGTAAATTCTCTTGCTGCAAACACGCCCAATTAAATACACCTACATCAAAAGTCCAATTAGCTCTGTCAAGACTCTGCAAATCTTCAACGTCTCAAACAAATCCTATTATTAAGTTTAGGCTGCATTATAGGTCTATTAAAATTTAAACCCAAATAACTATATGATCTATGCATTAGCCATAAGCCATTACTACAACAAAAGGGGTTATAAGTTCAATTTCAATGACTGTTGGATTGTCACACCATCATGGATATGAAATACAAATAATCTAAAAAGAAAAAAATAGCAACAATCAGCCCAATTCATAATAACTCCATGTGAACCTTCTGTGGTCTAAAGATCAAACAGAGCCCTGATTAGTTGGCAGATATATAGTTTCATCCGCCATGAAGGCACCAAATTAAGCAGTCGTAGTTCTTTTTATAAAAAAACTATATGCATCAATACAAATATGGAGTTGGTAAAATTTCATGTGATTCACAGACTAAAAGCTACAACCACGGAATTCAGGTTACCATTTCCATATTATTACCTAATTTAATGAGGAATTGGATTATACTAGAAAGGAATTGAGCTTCAAGTCAAAACAACAAACTCAAATACTAGACAAACAAGGATTTATATCGCGACCAAAAGAGAAGCTTGTCAATTTGCGTTAATGCTGAGAAATCGGATTCGAGAAATCTTGGTAATGGCGTGTGTGAGAGAGGCAGAGACGTCTCTCTGTTTCCCCTAATAATCAAGATTCCACAGTGCCCTTCTCAAACAAATTCCCGGGAAATTAAGAAATCCGATCACCAGCTAAGATTGCCGGGAAGTAATTCCGGAAAATGGATAAATTGAAAGTACTGTACGTTCTCCAGAAAGAGGCTTGCTTGGGCTGTTTAGAGCCCAAATTATATTTGGGCCTGCATCGATGAAGATGGGCCGATGAGCAAAGCAGGCGGCCCTCTTTTTATGAAAAGAAAATGATCCGGTTATTTGCCGTCCTTTATTATGAACTGTAAACGTTGGAGAAGAGGAAACATCAAGCAGAACACAAGGTTCCGGTGGGGTAGGGGTGTGTCAATGGCGGTGGGAATTGGAAGAAGAAAATATTTTCATTATTTTCTAAAAATTAGAAATTATAAAAATTTATTTCTGAACTTATTATTATATATATATATATATATATATATATATATATATATATATATTCTAAATATGTGAAAATAGAATATCATTAATTTTCTATTAATTTTAATGATTTTTCAATGTGAAATGATGCGTACTAGTTAGGGGTGTGCATTATTCGGTTTTGAGTGTGTCTATTGTGAACCAAGTTTCACGGTGAAACTTGATCATTTACTAAAGAGTATCGGTTGTAATAACTAAACAAGATTACTTATATTATTAAAGAGTATCGGTCGTGATAATGAAAAATATATTTTATATTGTTAAAGAGTATTAGTCGTGATAATCGAAGAGTATTACCTATATTATTAAAGAGTATTAGTCGTGACCGATACTCTTTAATAATATAGGTAATCTTGTTTAGTTATTACAATCGATACTCTTTAGTATTCTTTAGTAAATGATCAAGTTTCACCGTGAACTCTTGTTTGCCTTCAATTTTTAATCGAAAACCGAACCAAAATTTTAATTCGGTTCGGTATTGCTTTTATAATTTAAAATTTTGGTATTTAATTTCGGTTTTGGTTTTATGAACAAATTTTCGGTATAACGAAAAGTCAAATCGAACTTTATATATATATATATATATATATATATATATATAATATTAATTAAAATATTAAATATTCAAACTAAAAATACTTAAAGTCTTAAAAGATTGAAATCCTGCTTCATTCATTTTGTTTCCCAATCAATCGCACCTCCCACCCTATGCCATTTTGTATAACTTGTTCTAATTTTACGAATTTGGATTTAATTTCGTATTTGTATTTTATATTGATGTTTTGATATTTTGAATTTTATGTTGGAAGCTAAGAACTTGAAATATAGATGATTTACACTTGCTTGTTTTTACTTGTTTTGGTTGAAATATTATTTTTAAAAATGATCCAAAAGAAAAGTAAAAAAATGTGTTAAAAAATTGGTTTTCGGTATAATATCGAAACCGAACAAAAAATTTCGGTTTCGATTTTGATCGATTTTGACACAATTCGATTCGATTTCGATTTCTTATAGTATTAATCTCTTTTAGATGGGGTGGACTAATTAAAATGTACGATTTCAAAAGGGAAGAAAAATAAATTGTCACGTAGGAATAAGAAGATTACCAAATAGAAGATGTACGGTAAGCATCCACCAATCGATTATTCTAAATAGAAAAGTTTATCTAAGTAAAAATAAATGATAATGAAAATTGAGTTTCATGTCGGATATGACTGGGTGAATAACCTTTGGACTAGTAGGTTATAGGACCAAAATTTTAAATTTAAATAAGTTATAGGATGATTTTCAAAAATTCAAATTTAGAAGGACGAAAACTATAAATAGAAAACGTTAAAGGACAAAAAGTGTATTTTCCCTTAAAATTACATTATATACAAGTGTTATGAGTAATTCTCTTTACATTTGGGTGCAACGTGCAACTCAAGTACATTTTATAACAATATTGGAAGTTTTCAATGAAAAATATAGTTGCTTTCACTAAAAAGTACTCCCTCGATCACAATTAACTTGCACCATTTGGTGGGCACAAAAATAAGAAAGTTGAGTAATAAATTGTGTTTTGAGACGTAATTTTATGTATAAAGTAAAAAATAAATTGAATTGCGTGTATGTAGGTTAAAAGTAATGTCATTTTATGTAATATTATAGATAATGTGAAAGTGGAGTTTATAGTGAGTTTTCTATTTTTAGGTGTGTGAGTTATTATGAAATATACGAATAAAGAAAATATGCAAATGGGACAAAAAGAATTATTACTTTTTGGTAAAACACCTGGTTCGGTTAAAATATACACACAGCTAGTGCACATAAGACTCTTTGACTAAAACAAACACGTGACTGTGAGAGAGGGTGATTGAACCTGCAGAAATATTGTTCAACAATGAATGTATTTCATGAGAAGTCGATCATTAAGCATAAATAACATCTAAAAACTCGATATAAACTAACCTCAAAACAGTTGAAAAACTAGTCAAATCAGCTAACTTATTATTACTATTATCATATTTCATTATCTAAACTAACTCTTCTAGAAGGTTGATGATGTTGTTGTCCATTGCAATTGCAAGAAGAGTTAGCAGATTTGATGTCAAAAGATTTGGTCTTAACTTTCAAGTTACATTTCCTGTAAAAGTTGATGATCCAGTTTCTCTTGGTCTTCACAAGCTTATCTATCTCCTGTTTCATATCATCACATTCCTTTTCGAGCTCACACACGCGTTCCTTCATCTCCCCGAACTTCATGACTTCGCCTTCCTTAGATCTCACGAGGGCTCGTTTTTCGTCCACTTAAATCCTGCGACTCCGAGAAAAAGTACCAGCCTGCCACGTATGTGCGTAGGCGAAGCTGTTCAAAGAACAGAACTTGGACAATGACTCGCAATGGCAGCCTCTCGTTTTGAGCTGCGTGTGTGCTCGCCTCTATCGAAAGCTTCTGGCAATTCATTAGCCTGCACACCTGTTCCCTTTCCGACTCTGTCAACCATGGATGTCCCTGCAGTGTTAATTTGCAACACTTTTCTCACCATTTCTAACAATACTATTTCCACATTATGCATTCATCATCTTAATTGCCTTCCTCATTGCTTTTAAACATTACACATGACATTCAGAACGTCAAGTACATTCACAATTTTCACTTTATAGTATACCAACTAATACCTTTAAATTAAACAACATTAACATGCCACACTAGTTAAACATGCAATTCAACATTAACATGTTTCTTGATGGACATATAGCTGATGAATCCAAAAATGCAGCTAGATTAGTAGTAGATTACCTTCAAGTATATATCAATGGCCCGATAAATTCCATCGTCCAACGACCTGGCATAATCGGGATTGCAGAAGCTAACAACAGAAACTTTTCGAGTGTCAAGTTGGCATCAGGAGCAACCTCAGCAAGATACTCATCTAATAGATTAGCCACCATTGTTGTCGAAGAATGTGAAGCCAAACCTTCCATTTCCACCAGCTCGTCCTCCTCCACTATGTTCGAGTCACCATCATCATGATCAACGGACAAGAAATGATCAACTATCCGTTGAACACATTCAACGTCATAGAGCGTCTCCATGGAGTCACTCGTATTTGGTATCAGTAAGTCCCTCAGAACTGCATCTTCCAATTGTGCCCCTATCCTTCTCTCCAGTGCCTCTCTGCACGACAAACTAGCATGCAAAACCATGCACGTACGCAGAAGTTTTAGCAAGAACTTGGTAGGCGTGGCGCCCTTTTGATTAGGGAGTATCTCGACTATCTCTTCAATGAGAGTTCGTTGTTCTTCGCCAGACAATGTAGGCTGAAAAGCGCGTTTTCTGCCAACCAAAGGGAGATACCGCCTAGCGTAGAACATAACTGCTCGAGCTATTCCATTTGGGGACATCCCTTTACTAGCAACAGCCATTATCAACCTCTTGAACAGAGGAAGTTTAAGCTTTGCCACATCGTCATACCACCAATCCTCTACCGGGACGAAGGCTCAGAAGACGAGTGTATTCCGTTCCACAAAGATGCGCCTAATGCAGCATTCGACCATCTTGAATGAGCAGGATCTGCACAAACTTTAGAAGCCAGGGAATCAATGCATCTTGAAATTATGTGAAGCTCTTCCGAGAGAGGAAGTGCTGCCTCGCACGTTTCCAGTGCTTTAATCGTGTCCGTCCAATTCATCAACGCTTGATCGAGGAAAGTCACAGTCTGTGAGATAAGGTTTCCTTCTCCTGTCATTTGGAGGTACTCGGCTGTGCATCTGAGGCCGACTACATTCGTGGGTGAAAGGTCGATTCTACCCCGTAACAGAAGTTGGCAATAAGGAAAAAGAGAGTCGGCTCCACCGGGCAAATCGGGAAGAGACACAACACATTTGTTTGCCTCCTCGTTCTTCTGGCTACATTCTTGGATAAGCTTTTCAAGCAACTGGCTCTTAGTCATTAGAGGAAACTGGAATGCATGACGGCGTGAGAGGGCTAAATTAGTCATTCATTGAGCAATAGGCAAATGTATGAAACTAAACAACATACTACAAGAAAGAAAAGATGCAAGCAAAAACTACTTGTATGAGACGGCCTCACAGTGAGATGGTTTACAAATTAACATTCATACTACCAAAATGTAAATGCAGAATGCCCAACTTATGGCAAACAGTTTGATTCTCTGTACACACAAAATGAAAGTTAAAGGAAAGAAATCAGACCTTGTGAAGTTGGAAACCCCTTTGTCCAACTCTAATGCAAACATCACTAGGAAGGCCATTGGTGCACAGCCTGAAACAAGGAAAATCACACAAACATTCATCACTATTTAACATTAATATTCATTGATTATAATAGGAAAGAAAAACTTGCGACCAGATGTTTCATAAACTCAACAAATTAACATTCATCTCTTTCAATTTCGTTCTCAAATTATGCATTATCCGGTCCCTACTCATATATAATTATATCCATTAATTATGTGATAAATTCCAGAAAAGAAGAAGCAGGATCATGCTACAGCATTAACCCTCATAATCCACACTATATATTTGCACCTCAGAATTTCCCTGAAAAAAACCCAAAATAAAATAAAATAAAATCATGGGTCCATCAAAGGGAAAACAATTCAACCAATATTTAAAGAAGAAACACGTACCGACTCTGTCCCTCCATATGAAACACGTCTTCTTTCGAATCCGACGTCATGATGCATGCGATTCACCGATTTCTCATCACAATCTCATGCTAATGAAGATCACAAAAATATATATGGATTTTTGTTCCTTCTTTTGTGTGTCTTGGATTTTTCTCAATCGGAAGAATGGGAATGTCATTTGCCGAGTCCAATGGGTGGAAAATCTAGTGAGACAGATCTATTTCTGCGGTTACATTATTATTATTATTATTATAACGCCATAATTTAAATGATCAACGACAAAGGAATTTTATTATACCAATCTAATAATAATTTATTAGATTTGTTACCATTTTTAGCTATATGTATTTTTATGATTAACTTGATGCGCAGCCATGGATGACTACGTGATGGGTCTAAAACGAGTATGGATGTCTTTCGAACCTTTTTCCTCAGGAAAAGTTATATTTAATGTATAGTAGTTTTATGGTATAAAATTAATATTATTTATATTTATTCATTATACATATAACGTTCATTTAATGATATTATTATACTTATAAATTTATATTACACCATAAAATGTTTATGGCATTAATTAATGAATATAATAATATCGGTGAATTATAATAATGGTATCAGATTTCACCTTCTTTTTTATTGGTATCATAATACTTTTCACATCCTTAAAATAAAAAAATAAAAAAACCTTCATGAATTTTACTCTCTCAATATCCACAAATTTATACAAAATATTATTATTTTGAATCCACGCATACACATAATTAACCAATATTTTTTAATTTATACATAATGATTTATAAAATTACTTTAAAACTCTAATTATTATTTATATCATCTTACCAGTGAAAGATATATACTCTGGAAGAGATAAGGGTAAATTTTGAAAGAGTGTATCAGTAAGGAAAGCAAATGAAAAGAAAAATATATCCTCATCTACATAAATGTCTAGGAGATAATATGGGATATAAACAATTTAATATAATTTTCTTGAAATTAATGCAATAAACTTTTCGATTTAGAATTTTAGACCCTTTAATTTAGATCTACTATTTCATTTATTATTCTATCTCATATTTCCAAATAGTCAATACGCATTATTTATATATAAAATGATATCATATCATTGATTAATTACCACATGAGTTGTGATATCCATTGAAAATAATAAAATATAAGATGAAACATTAATAAAAAAATAGAAAATTGTTCCTAAATTTAAACGTCCCACGAGAATCCTGAAAGTTATGTATGATTATATCTAATTACGACAAAATCCCCATGCCTATATTATGATATTATTGCATTTAATATAATAATATGCAATACATGCATATTTTGAAAATCTTACATTGTATTTTTATGTGTTGATAATTAATATGAATAATATTATTTAATAGATGTTGCTAAACGTGCCAAGAAAAGAAGGTGATTGTAAAACCAAAAGGAATGGCAAGTTGACAACCTCGTATAAACATCGGAATCAATCAATTGAAATTCAAAAGATAAAAATAAAAAATAATAAAAAGGAAAAAATATTGGCATTCTGCATTTGATGCTCTCGATTCCTTTGGTGGAATCAGGGGTTCATTCATTCTTTCCCAATTCACCTTCACAAAATTCTCTTCCTTTCTCTTATGTACATAAATCTATACAAATCTTTGTGTGTATATATCTATATGTGCATATACTTGGTTAGAATAATCATTTCGAAGGTGGGTTTTTGATTTATTATAATAAAACATCAAATAAAGTTTGGGAAATTGGGAATGGCAGAAAATGAAGGGAAAATGGAGGGGTGGCTATACATGATTCGTAGCAATCGTATTGGGTTGCAATATTCACGTAAGAGGTACTTCATTCTTGAAGACAACTGCCTTCAGAGCTTCAAATCAATCCCTAAATCACAAACAGAGGTGCATTTTCTGCTTCCATTTTTGTTTGTTTTGTTTTAAATTCTTAAGAATGTGGATTTGTGTGTGTTTAATTTCTCTTGTTTATGTTTGAATTAATGGGTTGCATATTTCAACATGTGTTATGCATGCTGTGTGCAAATTGTAGCCAATTCAATGAATTGAATTTCACTATGATCGTGATAGTTGAGTTTCCAATGATTGGTTTAATGGGAGGTAGAATTTAGGTATTTCTATTTCATATGTTGTTCACATGATGATGAATGCAGAATATTAGCAACAAACTTTATGTCATTGTAAACATTTTAGGTTTAACAAGTGTACGACTCCATCATTTAGGCAGGGCGAGTCCGACGAGTTCGTCCCACTCAGGTCCGAAAATTTTGTAAATTTTTAGGGGCTCAAAATTATGTTTACTAATACATACCGAACAAGCATATGGTCAAGCGGTTGAAGGTCTTATTCCACCTTTTTTTTTTTTTTTTTTTTTTAGGTTTGTGCCTCAATAAATATTTTAGTTCTAATACATTGGAAGAAGATAATGAACTTGGTTTTAAGAAGTGATTGAAAATTATCTTGTATCATTTAAAGTTTTGTATTGTCTTTAAATTCATATAATTAAGAGGACTATGGAGACCTAATTTTAAACTCGACTTTGGCTTCATAATTGCTAGGATCGGCCCTGCATTTAGGTAAGGAGTTTGAGTTCATGGATATCGAAATTTTGATAGCATTTGTGTGTTTGAAGAGAGAGGTTGAATTCATCGTAATTGTTTTGTAAATAATTACATATAGGGGGCGCTTGGTTGGAAATTCTTCAATGAGAATGAGAATGAAAATTAGTAATCACCATGGAAGCAATCATTCTTCCAATATATCCGGGACATAGAGGAAAAAGACATTTTCATTCTCATTCCCATTGAAGTGCTTGAAACAAGCGTCACCTCATCTTATATCTCTACCTAAATTATGTTCTTGATCATTCATAGACCTTATGGAAATATGTACAATCCATGCATGGGAAATATCTATTATAATTGTGTAGGAAAGGTTTTATTCCAAATAGAATCTTCGTTTTGATAGTGATTGGTTATTCTTGTGTCAGGAGCCTGTGCGGAGAGCAATAATAGACTCCTGCATACGTGTAGTGGACAATGGAAAAAGAAGCCATCATAGGAGAGTATGTGCTTACAATTAATTCACTTTGCATACAACAGAGAGCCTAAGTACTACTTCTTTGATACTCGTATGATATACGATTTTTATTATGTTGCAGTTATTTTTCATTTTCACTCTATGCAATACTTCCAATCACAAGGATCAGTTGAAGGTACAGCAGTTTTGGTTATATCTAGTGGAATGTATGCTGATAATGAAGTGGATCATAATGAATATTCTAATTTTATAGCTCGGGGCAACAAACTCAGAAGAAGCTGCCAGGTGGATTCGTTCTTTACAGAATGCAGCAGCTAAGCCAACAAATAGTTTCGCATGTTGTTCGAAAAGAAAATATCAACCTTTCAGGTGTCCGCATAGTCTTTCTCTCCGTGCCAATATTTTTTATTTTACGGTTAAAATTTTGGTACTTCATTGTGCAAGGTTATGGTAAAATTTTATCCAAAGACATATACAACCATATCTATATTAAATTCTTTATTGAAGTTTAATAGATTACAACATTGATCCAACAGATTGAGTATTTCAAAAAGAACGGCGAAAAGGTTTACTGATTGGAATTCAGCGTCTTCTGTGCATGTTGATGCTATGACCTTCGACATAATTGGACCTACAACATGGAAAATATTTGCCTGCCAAAACGGTAAAGGATTTGTTCAGTCCTTATAACTACTCATTGATGGGTTTTGTCAATAGATCAAACTTTGTGTTCATATTCTTGCCTCTGCAGGATTGCGTTTCTTCAAAGAAGTTAAAGATAGAGACTCCAGCATGGCGGTAGATTTCTTTGACTCGCTTAAATCTGCTCTATTAAGTTGATAACATGGTTGGCTCCTTAATAAATTTGTTTTATCAGCGTCGAGATGATTGCCATGCCATAATGGCAGTTGGTGTAATCGAAGGAGAACCAGAAGCTGTTTTTAATACTCTTTTGTCTGTTGATTCCTTGAGGACAGAGTAAGGCCACTTGGAATTCCAATTCTGCACAATTCAACACTTCACGTTCTGCGATCTTATATTGTGTTTGTCGTAATATTTTCCTTAAAGAAGTAAATATAGAATAATATGTTGATAATACGTCAAATTATAGTGGTTTTAGGTGTATTTAGTACATTAATGCGGTCTATCTTAACCTGCCTAGCAATAAATACTTTTAATGCCTTATAAGGCAACGAACTAAGACTTGCTAATCTTTCTCAATAGTGAATTGGCTGTGAGTCCTAATATATTACCTTAGATAGAAATAGTTAAGATTTGCAGGACAGTTCCTTTCAGGAGTATAACATTATACACACTTTTTTGCAGATGGGATTATTGTTTCTCCAAGGGTAGTGTGCTTGAGCAACCCAATATTCACACGGATATAGTACACATTCAACTATATAAGCATTGGCTACCATGGTAACCAGTGAAACTTATGCTATGAACCCAATCTGTATTAAACTAGTGTCATTTAGCACGTTCATTTTGTAGGGCAATGAAGCGAAGAGACGTGCTGCTGCGACGGTGTTGGAGACAAGAAGATGATGGCACATATGGTACTCTTTTACTGAGAAATTTTATATATCCACATAATAAGTCAAAAACTTGAAATTTTTAAGAGTATTAGTTGTTTTACTAAAAAGTGATAGTTTTGCGCCAGATACGCATTTAATAATTGTGAAGATATCTAACTAACACAAGTCTCTGTTTCTATTTCTGCAGTGATTCTCTACCATTCGGTGGTCAACGAGAAGTGTCCACCTCAAAATGGATATGTTCGTGCTTGCATTAAAAGTAATGTATGCTTTGTCTCGGAATATTTGCTTCAGTCTTCATGCACAAACTTGATATTATTCTCTCTTATTTATTAATCGAAACTGTATAAAATTTGTTATATTAAATTGTATCGGTCTGTGAAAATCAGTTTGTACATGTGATGAGTTTCGTTTTATTATTGAGTAGGTGGTGGACACGTGATAACTCCCATAAAGCAAGGTAAAGCATGTGTCGTCAAAAACATGCTTTCCATTGATTGGAAGTTTTGGAAATCTTATCTAAGAAAAGCTTCTTCAAGATCTATTACCATCCATATGCTTGGTAACATTGCAGGTGTATTTTACGTCCTTAAACTCTTTCTTTTTTCTTTTTCTTTTTATCTGGGGTCGTCTTAGATGGTGAAGATCCTTTCTTTGTTGCAGCCTTGAGAGAGTTGTTCAGAGCAAAGTCAGAAAATGCTAGCCCGAATTTTTATCCAAAGAGCAGACAATAGATATCGGGATTCTTGATTGTGAAAGGCAAGACGAGACAGTGGATGAATTTTACGACTTACCTGAACCTTCAGACGATTTATTAGAGAATGGATTGCTCACAAACTCTAGCCCAGAATCTTGTTATGTGGTAATTTTAATTTTTGGATTCAAACTTTTAATTTGGTCCCAAATTGTAATGTTATTTAATTTATTTCGATAAAACTTGCAGAACAGGTCTCAGCCTAAAACGTCATGTGCTGCAAACTTTGTGAAAAAGATTCAGGACTATGCAGGTTAGCTGATACAAGTACTTTTAAGATGGACTATACAGGTTTACCACAAATGATCGATGAATTATATAAACCATTTCATGTTTTCAGTCCAGAAAAAGGGTTATGTCGATTTGCAAGAGATGTCTTGGGAAGAAAATGTATTGTGCTGCTATGGTGCGACACTCCCAGAAGCCACAACTTTAAACATGCCTTGTAGCTGGGCTGTAGCAGATCCTTCCTCGTTCCTTCTTCGTGGAGAAAATTATCTACAAGACCGCAAAAAGGTTGCATTTCTACTTTTTGTTTTTCAGCTAAATACCAAAATTGTAGGAGAAAGACATCTTTGATTTTGAATAGCTTTATATTTGCAGATTAAGGCGAAAGGCACTTTGATGCAGATGGTAGGAGCAGATTGGTTAAAATCTGACAAGCGTGAAGACGATCTTTCAGGCCGGTATGGAGGCATTGTCCAGGTCTGTGACATCATTATAACAAAATATTGTTATCAGTTGAATTGGATATACCATTTGCAGATTATATTGCATGCAAGATTTACATAGAAACTTGTTAATAGATAATCTCTTGTTTGTATTTTGATCGATACTTTGCAGGAATACGCAGCTAAGGGAAGACCAGAGTTCTTTTTGTCATCAATATACAGGTGAACTTGCTCTTTCACTCTGCTTTATCTTTCTCTCATTTGAACTCACTTTTAAAGTGTATCTGAATCAGGTTCCTGGCTCAACAATGTACAGTTTGGCCCTATATTATATGCTAAAAACTCCCTTAAACGAAACACCTCTGTTGGAGCATTTTGTCAATGGAGATGATGCATATAGAAATTCAAGATTCAAACTCATACCACACGTTTCCAAGGTCTGTGCTCAAAGAATCTGAATTTTTCACTTCTGTTTGATTTACATCTCTGTAATTTCACCTCCGGACACTTTTAGGATTGTAAATGAATTGAGTCGAGCCGAACATACAATTGTCCAAGTTTGTTGGAAATATTATCGAACTTCAAAACTTTTGTGCTTGTTTGATAATTAATCCTGCTAGCTTTAACCAAGGCAAATACGAGTTGAGCTCGAGCTGTTTGATAATTTTACATTTATTTTATATTTTTAACGTAACAAGCTTGAGTCGAGCTTTAGACTTTACTTTAACATAAAAGTTTGTTCAAGCTTGTTTAAATTCTACGTTGACCTGAACTCAAATGTGTTTTTAGCGAAGTCTTAAATAGAGTATCGAATGACTTGGTTTGATTTTCAGTCCTAGTCGCTTCTTTTCCTCCCAAGATAGCATCATATTAAACATTTGAGGTGATTTCACAGGGTTCTTGGATTGTAAAGCAAAGTGTTGGAAAGAAAGCTTGCTTGGTAGGTCAAGCACTTGCAATGAACTATTTTCGAGGAAAAAACTACTTGGAGGTAAGATGGGAGTACGAAACACATCACTTTGAGGAAGTCTTGTATTAGACGTAATACTTTGGCTTGTCATTTTTATGCTCATTTTTCAGAATTAATTGAAATGTTAATTCGCATACAAGTTTTTGTGCACCACTTTTAATACATAGCACGATTTCTTCATATCCCATTTTCTTACACGTCCGATATACTCAGATTGGTGTCGACATTGGCTCATCATCGGTGGCAAGGGGCGTTGTTGGCCTTGTTCTTGGATACCTCAACAACCTTATTGTAGAACTGGCATTTGTATTACAGGTAAAACAACAATGTTTCTAAACCTTGATATATCTTATATGGATCTCGGTATGTTACTCGATGAATCTAGTGAGGGACGGATTGCACGATGATAAGATCTATAAAACAAGTTCGTTTTTGTGGATTTTCAGGGGAATGCACCGGAAGAGCTGCCGGAAGTCCTTCTAGGGTCGTGTCGGTTCAATCATCTTGACCTGTCCAAGGCTGTTTCTACTGATTCGATCGGTAGAAACGGCCTCGGATAATACCAGTTATGAAAACTATAGGTAGATCAAAGAGATGGATTAAGATAAAATCTCAATTTGATCATGTGTATATATATATGTGTGTGTATATATATTATGTAATTATTCTTTTTCCATCCATCAATTAGGGAGAATTAGAGTAGATACATGGTTTCATCATTTATTTGATGGTGGAGAAGGACTAGTAGGGTTGTATATAGTTTTAGTTTGATTGTATGTGCATCTCTCAAATCGAGCGATGTCTTAAGTTCAAGTCCTCCCACCTCTTGTTGTATTTATGGAGAAGAAAAAAACATTTTAATCAAAATTTATCTTTTCTTTTTGTTTTACAAATAAAGATGAGTATTATGAAAATAAATAAATGCTTTGCTATTGGGAAGGTACTAGTTAATATACCGGACGGTATTTCAATGTACTTCTTAGTTGTATACTCAAGAGACTATATGATAGGCAAGAATTTGTATGACACAATCTAACAATAATAGTATAAATTAATATTCATTTATTTTAAAATATTAAAGCGTCATTTACAAATAATATCTAGTTTCACCGTGAGAGGATTTAATGTGCATGAGATCTACTTTTATAAGCTTGACACTCTTCTTAATTTTGTTTTGACAGTAGACATTCTTCTTAATTAGCATGTGCAAAATTTGATTGAATTTAATTACAAAAAGTTAAAATTTATTATTACTAACATCTTTAATGTTTCATGTACATTAGTTGCACTATTAAAATGCGTATAGGAATGAAACATGCAAAAGCTAATATAACTAAATATACAGGTAAATATAATTAAAAGGTGCATCTAAATTTGATAAAAATGTGAAATGAAATATAAATACTAATATAACTATTTCATCATGTTGTCCCTATAATTATATGTATTCGTGAAATAAAATAAGATATGAAAATCAAATCAAATCACGTTGTATGTGCCCTATTTAATCTACATAAAATATCGCAGAAGCATGTTTATAAACCGTAGAAACGAAGCGTTATTGAGCAAGTCTCTTGTAATTCATTTTTATCGTATAAAATAAATTGGTATTAGTTATTTTTATTACATAGTGTTATTATTAAATTAATATTTTTAATAAAAATAATTAATGTTATTAAAAAATATTTAAAAAATACAAACAACTTTTACGGTAGAATGGGTTCACAATATATTAATTAGTTTTTTTATTAATCCAAACATTGATTTTTTTAGTGAGTTGTTGATAAAATGCTAAGTTGGTCCTACTATTGAATTGAGCAGATTTATCTCTTTAAAGTAGTAATTACATAAAATGAGAGCAAAGTGGAAAAATTACCCATCCGAGGAGCTAATCTTACCCATCGAGCTAAAAACAAGCTAACCAAGAGCTGGACCTATCGAGTGAGCTAATGGCCAAGCTAGCTGAGTTCATATGATAAACTCAATCAACCAATTAAAAATCTAGGGGTAGGCCTGGTGGGGGCTTGAGATTAAAAATCCCTATGAGTTTACCTTTTAGGTTTGATTTGAAATTCATAAGGTGCGATGAGATAGATCGATCCTACAAAGATTAATTCGATTTCAATTGGAGCCCGGTAGAAGATGGTGAGATTGATCATCCAAATTAATCGGTTCTTGACAATAATTAAAAAAAAACCAACCAATCAGAAAAAGTTATGTCAAAGATTATGTGACACCACCACATCAAAATACATGTGCCAATCTTTTAAGCAGTAACTGCACAAAATGCAACACCTAATTATTAATATCCTCACTCAATATATAATAAGTCTATAAATGGAGGAGGAATGAATTATGTATCCTCATAGTTCTAAGTAAGTCTATAAATGGAGGACGACTGAACCTTCAGAAATGTCCAATTTTTAATAAACTATCGATAAAAACCGTATTCCATTAGAAAAAACTCAACATTTATGTAATATCAGTACTCTTTATTATATATTTTTTTCCTAATTCAAGATGTTAATGAACACTTCAGTCTACTAACCTAATTATAATTAATTCATTTCAATCATTTAATTTCATGTAAAACCGTAAAATTATTCATAAATTTTCTATATAAAACTTAGTAATAATGTATATTAGATAATATCAGAGAAGTCTTCTAATTTTGTGTAGTTTCATTCTATGACTAGTTATCTGCATTTTCTATGCTGAATTTTGAATATATAGAGTTATTATAAAATTAATATAAATGATTTAATTGTATACCTTTCTATAAATTTAAATTTTTAAATAAATAAAATTCTTTTATATTATCAAAGTTTTTAGTTAACGCCAAAATTTTGGAGAAATGAAATTCTGAGTCGTCTACGACTACAACTATAAGTATTGTTCGAATATCCATATATGTACCACTGCAAAAGATTTAATTTAAATAAGCTTTCTTTGAATATCATTAGCATCTCAATTTCCAATTTGATTTTTTTCCATTAAGATTAATATATAGGTAAATTAATAAATAATAAAATATTACGGATTAAATATTAAATTGATAAATGAGATTTTATGCTTTATTTGTGTCGGTGAAAAGAAAAAAGAAAAAGAATATAAAATCTCACATGAAAATATCACTTTTAAACGGCGCCTAAAACGGTGATCGCCATCTGAATTAATTATTTTCCACGTCACCATCACCATATTTTAGTAAATTATCAATGCCACGTGGCGTAATCACATGCTCCTTTTTTGCCCTATTTTACGCACCTCACATGTTTAGGGAACATTTATGTCGTAAGATTTAAGAAATTATTGCACAAAAATATTTGAATATATACTTCATAAGTATTATTTCATTTATCCCATAAAAGTTTTCTCACACTTTTCTTTTCGTCCATCTCATTAAAAGTTTCACATCCTAAAAATAAAAAAATTTATAAACTTCATCCTCGCAATTTTCACTAATTTACACAAATGTCATTATTTTTTACTCACATACACATAAGCCAATAAAATTTTTACTTTATACATAAAAATTTATTGTATTACCCCTCAAAATCTCAATTATTACTCTTTTTTTTTAAGGTGTGTGTCTTCCTACATAATAAAAAAAAAAAAAAAAGGAGGGAGGGGGTTATTATATACGTGTACGTTTCATGCGTAATTTAAGTCGATCAATATATACATACAAATAATTTTATTTTGAATATGTTTTATATTAACGTCATTCATGATATAAAATAATTGTTTGATTTTTATCTTTTGGTCAAACTCTTAATATTTTAAACTTTTTTTTTTGAAAAAAATATTTTTTTGAATTTAATACTTTAAACTTAAATATTATAATAATGTATTTTTAAATATAAATAATTTAAAGAGTAAAGAAATGTAATTGTTGATGATTTTTCTTAATGATTATATAATACCTTGACTCTTGTGTCGATTTTTAATACTTCGATTGAAATTTTTGATATTTTTAATCAAGTACTTGATACTAAAAAAATTCCAAACAATTTCTTTTATTATATTTTGACAAAGGATACAACCATTAGTAAACAAAAAAATTATATTAGATTAATTTTTGTGCAACAAACGCAACTGAAAAATGTAAAAATGAAGATTTAAACTCGTGAATTTTAATCGTTGCGCGGAAAGTGTGCAAGTTTGTGTGGGACGGAGGGAGTATATGTTTTGTATACACCATGAACTTACGGTATTTTATCGGATATTCTTGGTCAAATATTTAATTTTTGTTAAATATTTGATACTTTAAATAATATTTTCAATTTTATCAAATTTTTGATACTTTTGGTCAAATATGATATTATTGATCATAATTTTTTATACTCCTAACGAGATTCTTAATACTTTTGATCAAATATTTAATATACGAAAAATAAGAGAAGTACTCTACTTCACTAAACTAACTCGTATATTTCTTAAAATTAGTAAGTGTTTAATTTTGGACTATAAGCAAAAGGGCATAGAAAATTGAAAATTGTTTTATGTATAGTATGCTTACGTGCGATAATTAATTAAAAAACACACGATATTTTATTTATTTGAATCATGCATGGAAGTGCTAAATATATATATTAAAATCATGCCTGATTTAACGGGAGACGCTGACATTTGATGTAATCTTTGAAGTTTTATGTTTCAAATTCAAATTGGTTGAATTAAGGTAAATATAATTGAATACTCACTCATCCCCGCGATTTCTTTTATACGAAATAACACATTTATTAAGAAAACTCAAATTAGTGTAGAAGAGATAACAAAGTGTAAGGATATTTTGGATGGTTGAATGTGATAAAGTGTAGGAGAGAGAATAAAATAGAATAAAACAAAAGTGATATTTTTTTAAATTTAAATGGTATTGTGAGGGTGTAATTTATGAAGGACATTTCATTTTAAGGGTGTGAAAGTAATTGTGGTACAAGCGAGAAAAAAGTGTGAAAATAATCAGAGTTATAAATTTTAAATTTTAAAATGGTTTGAATATGTGTGTGAGTGGATGCTTGACAAATTGATGACAATGAAATTCACTCAAACCAATCAATCTTCGGAATAAAGATTTAATTCTATTCGATATATATATATATATATATATATTATTTTAAATTAATGCACATATATTAAAAAAATATTTGAATTTGTATTATGCCCTCCATAAACAAATACAAAAAAATAACGAATTAGCTACAAAATTTTCTAGCAATATTAATTTTGTGTTTAAATAGTGAGAATTGTCTACATCTTGCTATAAATTTTTATAATTTATTTTACAACACTTCACCTCTGATTTATTAATAGAACAACCGAATGTAATTAAATATCTACGAAATAGTCTATAGGCAATGACAATTGCCTACGGAATTTTGATAGATAATTACCTATGCATTACATTTTGTAGGCAAAATAAATTACCTACGATCAAAGTTTCTAACAATTTTTTCATTAGGATGTCAAATATAAATACTTATAAAATTGAAATTATAGCCTATGAAATACAAATCATTAGTTTTTTGCAGTGAATGTTCATCTCCTCCATTAAAATAACATATTTATTTAAATAGTATAACAATTTTTAGAATAATTTAGAAAGAAATATACATTGAAATTTGTCAAACGTATTATAATTTGTGTATTAAATAAATAAATTATAATGAATATTGGAATACTATACTAAGATTTTGGTATGTGATTTAGTGATTATGTGGTATAAGTTTAAATTTTGAATATCAACTTTTACGGCGTATTATAAAATGAGTTCCGACATGTAAGTTGTTATTCGTATTGGGGATGTTTTAACTTCATGCAATTCATAATTCTTGTTAAATTGATGAGAAATGTTAAGTTTGACCTCGATTTGAAAAAGAAAACACACAAAATATATATTTAACTGATCAGATTTTTTTACTCGAGTATAACTTGATGAAAATTTTGTTAATCTCGAACTTGTTTTGGCTTGCCTCGAAAACTTCATTAATTAGAATTATTCATTTTATAACTTAATTGGGTGCACTCATAAATAACTAGGAAAAAAATAGTAAAATTATATATTTAAGTTAAAAAAAAATTTTGAGAATGATTCACGATAAGTTTATCATAAAATAATTTTGAAAAATTTAAAATACTATTAAATTAAAAATATCATTAGGTGTTTCAATAAAGAGTTTGTATCATATTATTATTTATTTGTATCAATAATGTTAAAATTATTCATATTTAATATAAAAAATAAATTATTATAATATTTAAGGTTAAGATATCAAGTTTTTAAAAAAATATTTAAAGTATCAAATATTTGATCAAAAAATATAAAAATTGAATAGAAGTTAATGACCTGCTAAAAAAAAGAGTTCATAAAATTGAATAGCGATTCATATCATAACCCATATTTATATAACCTACTCTATATTTAAATTTAGTTAAGCACGTGAGCAGATTGTCTGATAAAAATTTCGAATTAGAATTTGCATCAATCCCTATTTTTTTCTTAAATAGAGCATGAATAAGACATAAAATAAGGGTCCGTTTGACGAGCTTATAAAATTCTTTTTTCGAACATAAAATTCTTAAAACAGGTTATAAGTTGTTTAAAAATTTATAAATTCCTTAAAAAATTCATAAAAAAATATTTAAAAACTTATTATTAAATATTAACATGAGTTGTTTGCAATTTATAAACTCTAAAAAATTATCAATACCCCAACTTTTTTTAAATCAATTAAACTATACTTAAATAATAGATTTCTAAAAAAAAAAATTATATTTAAAAGAAAAAGTGTAACTAAACGTGACCTAAATCAATTACCCCTTTTCAAGCTATACCTCTCGAGTGAGTATACGCTTTACATGCGGTGGAGAAACACCGTGTCGGTTATATATAATAAGAGAAAGACAATATCATGTGTGAATTAAAGTGTATTTTAATCATATTTATTGTATGGTATATTAGTGTAATATTGTTTAAAAATATATTTAAATTAGTGCACAAAATACCTATTCTAAAATAAAATAATTAAAACTAAAAATATTCAAATAAACGTATAATGCATTATACATATACGCTTGGGAGTCGGGAATTATATCTATAAATCAAGAGCTAACACGCGGGGCGAATCGATTGTGTTATAGAGAACATTATTTCTTTACCTTAATAATATTATGTGTTTGTCCAAATAATATGTCATTAACAATAATACTATATAAATAATAATATAACATGATTACATGTTTTATATTATAATACTAATTAACATAATATTATATGTGCAAACAAGTAATAATACTTCTATATATTACTCGATTTGACCTGATTTGACTAGCAAATTTTTTGACATGCAAGATTTTTTATTTCATGTAATTATGACATATTTTACAATACAATATTGCATATTTTTGTGTAGTATTTGTGTGCGATTGTGTACAATAAAACATTGTGTGCATAAAATTTGGTTATAGTGTAGTATTATTTCATGATTGTATAATATTAGTTTGTTATTACGTAGTATTATTTCAGGCATATATATTGTATAATATTAGTTTAGTTACGGTGTAGTATTAACAATATTGTAAAGTATTAATTTAATTACAGTGTAGTATTAGATTAAAATATTGTGCACACAAATATTTGCCTAACTTTTTGATAAAGTACACAATTACAAGTTACAAGTGCTCGAGTTAGTATCTAATGAGATATAATTAAATTCATTCAATAATATCACTATTTTTATAAATTAATGTTATAATATTTTTACACTATGATATTAATTTATAAATACAACGATATTAATAAATAAATATTATGATAATATTGTATAAATATAATAATATCAATTTTATATGTAAATAAATTTTACGAGAGAATTTGTATAACTAGTCACATTATACTTGATTTTAAAAGACAAAAATCGTATAAACTACGTATCATAGACTCATAGTCAAATGTAGTAGTGCACTACAAGTTTACAGCCACCGACGCCGTATAATGACCGGCTGTAGTCGGTTAAGGTTTAATACGCTATGGATTGCCACTCGATACAGCCGGTGGCACTGTCGGCGGGAGTCAGTGTCGGCACCGACACGCTGAACTTTTACCGGTAATATAGTTGGCAAAAGTTAGTCTTGGCAATTAAATCAAGTTTTGTAGTATGAATTTTGATTAGTAGTTTGTTTGGTTCAATTCTTTCAATGGTTAAGTTGTTATAGTTTGACGTTAACATTATTATTTTCAATTATGAAATTTATTTTAAATGAATGAATTTAAGTCGACAGGTACGGGAATGTTTGCACATAATTTAGAATTTATAGTACTCCCTCGTCTCAAAAAAATTGCACAATCGACTTTTCAACGATTTTTGTGTGAGAATTATTTCATAATAATATGTGTACAAAAATTATTTTATATGAATGGAGTACTATTTTCTCCCTACTATTTTTAGATTCAACTATCACAAAATTTGCTTTTTTTTTTAAAGAACACAAGATTCACTTTTATAATTAAAGTAAACATATTTTGTTATCCGTAAATTCTGCTATGAAACATGTTCACAATACAAACTTGATACTCTTATATTTATATAATATCACAATACAAACTTGATACTCTTATATTTATATAATAATATCATAATATTTATTTAGTAATAATATCATACACTTATAAATTAATATCACAATAAAATATTATTATATTAATATAGAAGACTAATAATATTATTAAATAAATTTAATGATATCGGTTACATACGATAAATAAATTTAATCAACGAGAAGAGTGACTCTTTTGCTATCTTACATAATTTGTACAATTTATAGTGATAAATCGATAATATATATATATATATATATATATATATATATATATATATATTGAGAGAGGTTCAAGTGCAAGTACTTCATTCGGAGAATATAGGGATAAAACTATTAAATTATATTTATTTATATATATATATATATATATATATTGAGAGAGGTTCAAGTGCAAGTACTTCATTCGGAGAATATAGGGATAGAACTATTAAATGGTCTAGCGTTTTGAGTTGTGAATGATTGGCGTGAATTAATGCGGATGATTAGATATTTAAGATTTGATAAATGCACGAAAGTAATGAAAGGCCGAGGATTTAAAACTCGGTCTTAAGTTGATGATTTAAAAATCGTTATTATTATGCCTAAAGGCAATATTTATACATAAATAAACCGCCTTGAACTAGGCATTTAATGCGTCTTTTCTTGGATGTGATCATGATTGATACGGTTGGCGAGGTTTCGGCCCACTAAGGTGACGTTAGTTGTCCGCCGTACAAAGATGTCTTTGACCAAGCGGCTTGGCGTTCTAATCTATGCTTCGACTGTGATCTTTTAACCAAGCAACCACTAACTTAGCCGATGACGGGTGCTCACTTAGTGATCGACCTAAGCAGCTCGCCTTCCTCGCCATACGCGAGGACTAGGAGGCTTCCTCGTCAATCTCGTGCGAGCATAATATTGATACTTGAAAAATAAATTCCGTGAACTCTAATTCACAAATAGTTTTACCTAAAAAAATGGTATACACGTATCTCTCCAAGTTAAAATGTAAAAGTGTTTAAAGTTTAAAAATATGATTAAAATTTATTTAATTAGCGCAAAAAAATTATACTAAAATCCATTAATTTTTTTAAAAAAAACTATTTAAAAATAGTATTTGGAAGAGCACGTCACCCATTTAATAATAGTTGATTGATGAAATAAAAGGAGCATGCATGCAATTCCAGCTAATTAATAGAAATCCAAACTATTATTTTTTTGTCATTTTCGTTATTGTAGACTGCTCAAGAAATTACAAGAAAGAAAGAGATCCCTATATTTATCTTACATCTACGTACTGTCATGACCTACATGTGAAAACAAACTACTATTAGATAATGATTGATACACAAATAGAACTATGCAATAATTAAAGTTAACTATTTATTACAACTCTTATCATACTATCATACTAGTGTGTTAGCTTTGTTTAATTTGCAATGAACTCTAAAATTGGACAACTCTCTTCAAAACTTATTCACATTATAAAATTTAATTTATATTAAGATTATTATATTATATTTATTTAATAATACAATTATTCATATGTACAATATCGACATGTCAAACCGTGTGATATTAATTTATAAATATAATGATATTATTGAATATATATAACTAAATGAAAATTTAATACGATAGAGACAAGTTTCACTAGAGATCTACTCTTATAATAGTAAGACAAAAATTTAGGTGCATTTGGTTCATCCTATGAACCCGATCTGCCTTGTCACCGTCATGCACAATTACTATCGTTGTCGTGCATCCGAATATCACAGTCATACAAAAGCTCTATCACCGTTATGCACAACTAATATTACTCTCATACTCAACTATTATCACTTATCATATTAGATTCACGTTAACTCTAAAATGAATATATTTCATGCAAAAGTTAACCTAATAGTAACTAGAATCCTATTCACTTGAAATTGAATATATACCAAATATTAAGGTAATATATATAGGTATAAAATATACTGTTAACCTATTTCACAGTATCAAAATTTATTTCCATTATTTTAGTGTATTTTTTAATAATATTAGTAATTTTATTAAAATATATTAATTTAATAGTAATATTGTGTAATGAAAACAACTTATATCGCTTTTAGTTTGTATGATGAAAATAATTTATTAAAGACTTTTTTCATTAATAAAGATTATAACTTTCTATAATCTAAAATTTTATTCTTAGAACACTAATGTGGGTATATATGTTTTGTTGGATTTTGAGGGATCATGTAACATCGATTGTCGGTAAAAATACATATAACTTGTCAGGGAATGAGAAATAAATTAGATGAAGAGGTTAGATTAGTTGTTATGATCATGATTAGAAAGATATTTTTTTCAATAATCTTATTCTAGAAATGAGAAATTATACTAATTAAATTTAAATTTTGCAAAATATTTATAAAAAGGTTCATGTGGATTTTCAATAGGGCCATGTGAGTGATGGGAATGATTGGAGTTTGAAATGAGAAGTGTGCTATAAATATGTGTAAATTTTTTTATTTTATTTTATTTTTAAAATAAGTGTAAATCAGGGGAGTAAATCAAGCTATAGACAACAATAGGGGAGTAAATCAAGCAATAATTTTCTGAGTTTGGCACGTGTCTTATGTCGGCACTGCGTACCCTGTCCTAATCCTAAACCACCCACCCCCAAACAAAATATCTATAAATTCATTTTTTTGTATTACAGGAAACTTACAATATATGCAATGTCCCACAATCATCAAAGATTTTTCAACAAGAAAATGATTTTTCTTATCTAGGTTTTATTTTATAATAATAACTGAGGTAAATTAAATAATTAATTTCACGGCTACAAACTAATTGATGGGGGAGAAAATCGATAAAAAAACACAATATAAAAGATTTATTTTTGGACCGTTTTGCAAGTGTCGAATTGTGCATTTTGGTTATGGACTATTTTGTCTTCACCTAGTTATAGATAACAATAACACAAAATTTAGTTTGAAGAGTTTCATAATATCAAATTTATTGTTATTTATATTCCTTCACCGATACCATAATATTCATTTTGTTATATTATTATACTTATAAGCTTATATTATTTTGTATTCATAATATTATTCATATGAGTGTGGCTCTAACTATAATAATATTGTATTTTATTATAAATATGTTTTTATGCCACATGTATATCGTATAATTTAAATATATTTTTAACAATATTGCTTTCATTAAAAAGTAAAGTAAAAAAACCAAAGGTAATTTTCAATAAAATAATTAATAATATTAAAAAATATTTATATTGCACAATACACATGATATATACAAAGCTTTGTCTTTTATTATTCATACGGAACTGAAAAATTGAAGATCTTTCTAATACTAATAAAACAAAAATTATTTGGACACGTGTAGTACGGGGTTCTTTTCATATTTTAAAGGTATTTTTTTTTAAGATGGACTAATTTTTAAATCTTAAATAAAATCATTCTAATTTTGGCATCAATCTCCTAATTTTATTAATCAATCGTCAATGTATTTGAAAGTTTCAAAAGTCCCTTTTAAAATGCAATATTTATTCAACTCATTTGGTTTTTTTTTTTTTTTTTATTTAAGCTCCACTGTTTTTCTTAGCTTGGTTAATATATTTTGTGTAATTTCTAATATTTCTTAAAACACAAATAAAGTATTTCTTAATTAGCATCAATCACATTACTCTTTCCTAATAATTCGGAATCTAATATATCTCGGCCTCCAAATCGTCATTGTGGAGGGGGATTCTAAGAGTACAATTGATGCTATCAAGTGGAAAAGTTCCCGCTTATCCTCGTTTGGAGACATAGTACATTATTGTCGTTCTTTCTTTGAATGATCTTAGTAATGTTTCCAATTTTTTTGTAAAGTGTAATGCCAATTATGAGGCTCACGCTTTTGCTAAGATTTCTCGACGTTTCGAGAGCCCCTTGTTGGGTTGATCCACCAAACTTTGTGTTTGGACTTTCCGTCGTTGCCTGCTCTTGCGGCTAAGTAATAAGGTTCTTTTTGTTTTAAAAAAATAGCATCAATCACTTTACTTTTCCTAATCATTCGGAATCTATTTTGTTGAATATAATTTGTGAAATTTAAATTTTTCATTAAATTAAAAAGACAATTTTAAAATTCAGATAAAATAATTATATTCTCATTTCAAATTAATCCCCTAATTCTTTTAATAAATTTATTTAAATATAATCTACATAAAAAGTCATTTATTTAAATTTTCAAAACTCCGTCAAAACATCATGACATTGAGACACTGAACATAAGATTGGTCTGAAGGCACCGTAACGTGCATTTGGGACCCACATAAACCATGGGTTTTACGTGGCAGAATGCCATTCGCCTTCAGAAATGGGGTGCAGGGTTGAGGTTGCACACATAATTTAATTCTATTCAACTACAAGGCTATTTTCGTCTTTTAAGTACTTACATGCTCCATGATACTTTGATGGGTATAAAGCTTTTTTTTTTTTTTAAAACATGTTGCGATAAATTAAGCACATGATTTTTTACGTATTAAAGTCTTTTAAACTTTTGTTTTTTAATATAGTAGATCTATAGGGCGTCGTATAATTCAAATATTTTTTTAACAATATCAATTGTTTTCACTAAATATCTGATTGTTTACACTAAAAGCAAAGTAAAGGCATTTTTTTATTATAAAGCAATTTGTTATTGTTCAAAATTTCACTTGAGGTGTACGGTGTACGCGATCGATGATCAATATAAGGTTTGTCTTTTTGAGTCACCCGTGCAATTCTAATTCAAATTAATTTTAATTTATTTCTAAACATGTTACTTCCTCTGTCCCATTTTAAATTGTTCAAAATTCAAAAATTGATGTCTTATTTTTATTTCCATACTCGAAATGATTAATTTTACCCTCTCAAACTAAACTATTCCAAACATCACTTATTTACACCTCATGTCACTCAATTACTTACTCTACCCTCTCAAACTAAAACAATTTCCCCTCAACTTTACACTTTTTAATATTAATAAATAATTTTCTCATTAAAACTCGTGTTATTTTGTATTTAGCAATAAAAATGGGACGGAGGGAGTAAAACATATTAAAATTAAATTAAAATTGACTTGAGCAATCAAAATTAGGAAAAAGGAGTAAAACATATTTAAAACATTAATTTAAAATTGAATAAAAAAATTAACTACACCATGTATATCAATTACACACAAAAATTAACATTAATTTTTATTCTTCGATAGTTAATTCCTCAATTCACCATTGTAAATAATTGCATGCTCATTAAATAGCTGTGTGTATAATGCTCAAATGTTCTTGAGGTTGGATGGATATCAAAAGCCTTAAATATTTTGTCTTGACTCGAATGAATTTATCAAAGAAAAATAATAAAAATGCCTTTTTTTTTTTTTGCAGGGATAAAATATAAATACAATAAAACCATGTTATGGATATTTATAAAGTACAAACATTAAATGAAATTGAGAAGATAGGTAGCACCATCCGCTTGGCTCCTCTGACACAAAATAAATAATACTACTAACATTTTGAGATAGTAAAATCAATAATTAAAATATTTAAATAAACCTCCTCCAATCTTGTGCAGGAAACATGCTTAAGCATGTCTTGGGATCAGCATAAAATCATGTGATATATAAGTATAATTCATGTGCAGTATCAGTTAATTATTGTTGAGAGTAATTTTGTCACGTAATTATACGAATTAAATCAACTAGTATATGATATAATTAAAATGTGATAGTTTTTCAAATTTAATTAGTTTGTTGAACAACAACCATAACTATGCATGTGACTAATTTTTTCGACATGCCTAACTCCATATTTTTTATTAAAAAGTGTGCTAGTTTTTTTATATCTAAATAATCATTTTAGTAAGAAGTAGCAAGTCTAGTTGGAAAGCTGCAAATTAAAGAAGCAACTACCTTGTTGTTATTTAATCATAATGTTTTGTGGGGGCTAGTTCGACATTTTGTGGGACACTCCATAATTAGAAACCAGTTTCATCTTTAATTTTAAGTAAGATGTGTGACCCAAAATAAAGTGCTTTTTTAAATAAAGGAATTAAAAAATAAAGTGGTGACACTAATGAACAATTAATAATTAAGTCTCATAACATTTTGAATAAATGTATCATTCCCTCCCAAAATTTGTCCCTATATCTAAATAGTAAGTGAGAACAAAAGAATGGTAAAGTTAAAAATTCTAAATTTTGTTTGTATTTTTATTTTTATCTAATCACCAATGCATGACTTGTTTAATTAGTATGATTTACTAAAAAGTTTATAAATTACTGCACAAAATGAGAGTTTTATGTGATTTCACTAATGTATTGAATATGAATCGATAATATTATATACATTGATCAAACAAAATATAAACTTGTAGTATAAATTAAATGGAATTAATAACATTGAATTGATTAAGTAGGTTGACAAATAATCAATTATAGCACGATCCGAATATTAAATTAGTTTTTAGCCAAAATCACTTTTTTAAAAGGGAGAAGTCTTTTAGAAGGAAAGCGATTCAAAGAGTGCATCCTAAGTATGGCGTACAAATTAATATCTATTTTCTCTCTTTTACTTGATAACTCGTGACTTCTTTTTGAGTTTTATTCCTATGAAAGCAATTCTCAAATAACGAAACTTCATGTAAATTAGTTTTATTGTACAATTTATAAGTATTTTTTTACAGAACAATTGATTAGTATTAATTTAATTGTATTTTTAAGTAGTATTTAATAATTTTTTTATTAAAATATAATTTCATGCGTTACGATTTAGATTATTCGAAATCAAATGACACAAATTTTAATAAAGTGTTATTTAGTAATACTAAAAGGTGTAAAGTGAAAGGTAAAATAGTTTTTAAAATTTTATTTGAGTCGTAATTGAGTACGAGATATTTAATTATAGTGAAAAATTGAGTGACGTAAAAGTGGAAATAAGATATGTTTGTACGGATAGAGTTGTTGTTGTTGCTGTTTTTATTATTTTTTTATTTTGGGTATGAGAAAAAATAAAAAGTGTGTCATTCATTTTTTAATTTTGAGCAATTTAAATTATAATATCATTATTAATTATTTAATTTAAAATATTGTTTTGTAAAATGATAATTATGAACCAATTAGTCAATTACACGACAAAATTGTTATACACAGGAGAGACTCCCCAAATTATAGGTGTGCACAATACACAATATTATAAGGTTATATCAAGACATGTCACGCATGTAGTATGAAATTAAAGAATATAATGATTTTTACTGAATAAATAAGTTACAAAATTAAAAGTAATTTCAAATTATTTTAGTTTTAAATAAAATTATAACATATGTTTTTTTGGTTTTCATGATATATATATATATATATATATATATATATATATATATATATATATATATATTGGATGTATAATAAAGTTTAAGCTAATCCTTGTTAAAAATATGATGCCAAGAGTGCACCCAAAGATTACTGCCATAAAGATTAAAGCACGGAATCTTCTATTCTTTATAATTTTGTTCCTATTTAAAATTATTTGGAGGGATAATCAAGAGAAAAGACGATCCTTAATTCCTTGAAATTAATTTGATAAATTGAGCTTTAATGATTTATTATAATTATAAAACGAATAAAATTAATTATATATATGTAAAAAAATGAATTTGTTTTCTTTTAATCTATTTTTTTCTCTCCCCCAAATGGTTATTTGAATCTATCCCTATCAATTTGTTAGAATATACATTTGACAGCACAGTTAGAAATTACATGTTCATAAGTATGTGTGGCATGTGATGGCCAACAACTATGGTATGATAGAATGTTGACCTAGATCTTCGTGCCTCGCACGTGCATGTATCTCTTCTATTTGTGTATTGCATTGCAATAATACGAAATTAATTAGCTTATCTTTGAATAGTAAGTGATTGTCGGTTGCAAAAATAATTTTTAATCTCGCATTTTATTTCATGTTTGAAAATGATCAATTCAATTAAACTATTAAAGCAACTTGGAGAAAATAACCGACCTCTAGTAATATATTATCCAACATAAACAATCATCGGATATACCGTGTAATTAGATACGTAATGCATATTAACAAAATTAAAATGCACATAAATATATATAATTGAAACAAATAAACTAATATAACTAAAATATGTGGACAAATATGACCGAAACATGACGAGTACACCAATTTTTAGACATGCCAAAATGATTCCAAGCTGGCGATTCCCGATTCGAAGATGGAACTATTAGAATCGAACCCGTGTATTATAAGGTTTGATTTTGGTTCCACACATCTAAAAATTGGAACTGCTGGTTTTCCAAGTTGAACACACAATTACACTAATAATTTTTTTAAAAAATTATATGACGATAATTAATTTGGGAGTAGTCGTTGCAAAATCGATGGACGAGATTTAGTGTCCATTTTTCACTTGCAATTTGTTATTTTTATAACCTATATATATTTACTTAGAGAGGGTCTCCTATAAACAAGTTTCATAGTATGAAACTTGCATTTGATCCATTTTTCGTCCATTAAACTCGACCCTAAACTTGACCGATTGACCTTCCCCATAAAATCGAATCAAAACAATCGTAAAAAGTTTCATGAGTCGCACAAGAGTTTGTCATTTAATTATAACTTATTAAATTGTAATTTGTTGTAATCATTTTTATAACCTATATTTTCTTGTAGCTTACTAGTTTGTAATTTATAAGCAAAATTTTGTAATTTTTAAAGTAGTATTTCATAATTTTTGGGTTGCAATCAAAAACCTTTGTATTTCATATTTATTTTGATTATAAATATTTGTAATTCTGTATGTTGAGTAAATTAAAATTTAACTGATCCTCAATTTACTTCCAATTTATTTTTATAGATGTAAAAATTATATTAAAAAAATAAAATAATAAAACCGCCAAAACTAGAAAGCCATCAATTTTGAATCGAAACCAACCGGAACCGACCAAACCAAAACCGAGATAAACATAAAACCGATTTGGTTTCGTTTCATATATTTGCATAAAAATTTGGTGTATTAAAATATGTTTAATATCTAATTTGTTTCGTAAACGTACATAATCACTAATCGGAGTAGTGATTAATATTAGGTGAGCGATGCAACTAATTGCAATTAATAATGCATGCTAATATTAATAAGTTGTCATGTACTTGTTGCTACATGCAATTAGTCACATTATTAATTATGGAAAGAATTTATGATATTAATGGTGACATAATATGACCACCTTTAAGTTTCCTCTCACGCAGTTTCTGTAGCATTTGTGTCAACATTTCATTGAATATACTATCCCTCATTTTAATTTGATATTTTATTTTATATACTCAATAATTTTTAAACACATCACACATTAATTAATGGTATCGTTTAAAATGTGCATGGTTATTATTGTAAAATATAATTAGCAAAAGATTTATGTAGGAGGAAATTTCAAATCTTCAATAATTAACGTTTTAATCATCAAAGTAAGTCCTTCAAATATATCTCTTAAACTATTAGGAAGCATTACTCTTGATTTACTTTAACATAATTAATTAAAAATAACCACAAAAGGTCAGACGTAAATCAAAAGCAAAAGGCAATAAAATCCAACTTTAATTAGTCAAAAGGGGAAATAAATAATTAATCACCAAACTATTACACGAAAATCTTTATTTTCTGTTTTGTTTATTTATTTATTATTTCTTTTATTGGCAAAGTAAATTCCATCAACCCATAAAAAAGTATATAATTGCTTTTCTTTTTTCTTTTTGAAGCCTATGAATTACTATATATACGTGGTTTAAATACAAAATTTAATATTATTTTCCCAAACATATATTTTTGAATCTCTCAAACCTATGTATCAATACCAAAATATTCTAATTTTTTGGTACTACATTATTTTCTATTCAATTTTCAAAGAATTCTGCCAAATAAGAAATTATGCATTAATGTCAACAAATTTTGATTAATCAATAATTTTATATTCTATATATGTCTAATATGTTTAATTCTTTATTTTTATAGTTAAATTAACAAATTCAATCTAATTAAAAGAGCAATTAATTATTATTCAATCAAGTAATCTTAACATTCATTTTTCTAAGAAAAAAAAATGAAAAATGAAAAAAACATTCATCTATATTTAAAAATAATAATAAATTATTTTTCAAATCCACACAAGAGCTAGTTTTTAATAAAGTTCGATTGTATTATTACTTAACTATTGCAATAGTTTATATTGAACAATATCAGGTTAGATAATAGAAGTTGTTCAAGAAAACAATTATAATTAATCAATAAAAACCATTGATATTATTCAATAATAACAATTAATACTACCTTCATCCCTCTTTAAGCTCTACATTTAAGGAATGACATGAGTTTTAATGAATATAATATTTTACATAAAATTTAGTGTCAAACAGTTTCATAGTATGAAATTAATATCATTATATTCTTTTTTTATCCTTACAATTCCAAATTCTCCTGCACTTTATTCCTCCAACTTATATCATTACATTCATTTACCGATACCATAACATTTATTTAGTAATACCATTACACTTATAAATTGATATCACAAGTATAAAGCGTTATGATATCAATAAATGATTATAATGATATCGGTGAATTATTCTAATGATATCGGTGAATTATTCTAATGATATCGGTTTCACTATGAAAGCGCTTCATGAGAGTCAATATTTTATTGTAAAGTTTTTAATGAAAAGTGTAAGAAAAAAATAAAAAGATAAAGAGTGTAAGAAAAGTAAAAAAAAAAAAAAATAGAGTATTTTATTATAAATATGAGCCACAATTTTCAAATAAATGAAATGTTAAACTTTAAATGAGATGTCTAAAATGGTAAAATGTACTCTCTCCATCTTATAAAAGCTTTCATAGGAGGAGGACACACAATTTAAGGTGAAATAATGAACAAGATTTGAGGGATAATTTCGTAAACCTTTATGTTTAAAATAAAGAAATAAGTTGGATTATGTGTATATGTGGGTAAAAGATAATGACATTTTGTGTAAAATTGAAGATATTGTGAGAGTGAATTTTATGAATGAACGATATTGTGCAATAGGCGTAAAAGAAAGTGTGAAATATATTACGAAAAAAAAATTAAAAAGGAAAAAACAGAGCATGGTCCAGTGCATAAATCAAATTCCTTGTACAAAATGGGAATGGAAGATGTGAAAAGAAGTAAATTTTTAGAAATACGCGTATGAGTGTACAATACCGTGTATTGCAATTTGCAAAATACATGTGATTGATTTACGCGTATACAAGCTTGCAAAACTGGGAAACAGGAGAAAAGGGTGCCTGAGCGGTGGTGCTGGCGTGGGACCCGTGTGTGGTATTGAACAAGACTTAAACATCACGACAGTGAAGGCTGACTGTAAAAGACAGCTTGCAATGAAGCAAGAACTTCACCTACCGTTTTCCATTTCTTTTAGCCCCCTCTCTCTCTCTCTTCATATTCACTCTCACTCTCTCACACTCTGTTTGAAACCCTTTCTCTCTCTCTCTCTACTGTTATCCTTTCCTCATAGAAGGAGTAACATAGAAGAAAGAATTACTCAATACATATATACATACAAATACCTCTGTTTCAGTTATACCACTTTCATTTGCTCTGTTTCGTAATTTTGGGAAGTTGTGCCTTAATTGAAGAGAGAATTCAACCCCTCTCTCTGTCTCTATCTGTGTCTCATTGTTCTTTTAGCACAGGTTTGTCTCTCTATAATTCTGTTGCATGAACAATTCTGCATTTAGGGTTGTGAAATTGAGGAAGATTTCAAGGTTTTTCCATGATTTGAATTTGAGCCCTTAAATTTCTCTGTTCCTTATAATTAATTGCTTTGTGTTTGAGGATGAACAAGTTCTTGTGTCGGTGGAATCTTACAAAAGAGTAATTGTCCATATGTGCTTTAAATTAGCCGCTTTTTAATTGCTGAGAATTTCTCAATCTCAGTGAAGTAAGATAAGGTTTTAGGTTGTTGTTAACAAGAATCCAAAGATGCTCCAACTAAGATTTCAAGAATTTTATGCTAACATGCGCCGCTTGACCCCAGCTCCGTATAAGCTGGCAAGCATTGTTAATGGTGGGGGTGGCCCCCTTCATCTATCATACGCACATTACCAGTTTCAAATATTCATTGCAATCTTGTTTCTTTGTGGTGGGGTTCTCTTTTTGATGTGTTTTTTTCTTTCAGGAAAGTTTTGTAAGCATAGTGTAGAGGTGATGGGGCCAAATTACATGGATGAAATTGACTGCGGAAACTTCTTCGACCAAATTGATGATTTGATTGACTTCCCACCTGATGATGATGAGTGTGGTGATGGCAATTTAGTTAGCTCCAGCGATTGCAAGAATTACCCTTCGTGGGATGATGCTTTGCAGGAGTGTGATCCTCTTTTCTCCGGCAGCCACGTCGACATTGCGTCCGACCTTTCGGCTGAGCTCTCTGTTCCGGTGAGCACGGCACCCTCTGCTTAACTGCTGTTCGTTTTACTGAACATTGTGTTGTACGGGTCTTGTTCATATTCTGTTAATGAAGTTTATGACATTCATTGAGCTAAGCTAAGCTAGGCTTAGTAATGGAGACTTAGAGGTCGTTTAATTATGATTTTTATCAATAGTCTGCTTGTTTCTGTGTGCCAAATTCCATTTCTTGGAGTATGCTATTTTGTTTTTGGTCTTGTGTGCGTTTCAAAAGTTTACGGATATTTAAGTCACGTATCGATTCATTGGATTGTTGTATGGTTATGTGCGAGTAGCTCTCACCAAGTTCACGTGAACTCTCTTTTCGAAATAATAACGTATGAAGTACTATCACATTTTAAAAATGTTTGATTTTGTGTTATTTTTCTTAAAATCACTAAACAATTAAATCTGATTCATCTGCTGTTTTGTCCTTTGACAGTACGAGGATATCGTGC
This sequence comes from Paraleonurus japonicus, assembly GCA_030762865.1. Taxonomy (NCBI): domain Eukaryota; kingdom Viridiplantae; phylum Streptophyta; class Magnoliopsida; order Lamiales; family Lamiaceae; genus Paraleonurus; species Paraleonurus japonicus. The sequence continues at coordinate 8,501,085 of CM061053.1, forward strand.
AATTGGAATGGCTCTCGACGTTTGTAGAGGACTCGTTTTCAGGCGAGGGCTTAACCCTAGGGAAGGAGAATTTGCGCGGGAACACCCCGTCCACGAACCAATTCCAAATTTCGAGCCCAGTTTCCGTGTTAGAAAGTAGCAGCAGCAGCAGTTCATCTTTGGGGGTAAGACTATGCCTCTAAGCACGGGTCATCGGGGCCCACAACGTGCACGGAGCAAACGTCCTCGACCCGCAACTTTCAACCCGAGACCAGCAATGCAACTCATCTCCCCTTCATCCTCCTCCGCCCCCACCCGTTCATCAACTACGGGTTTTCTTCTGAATCCGACGAGACCCCACCTGTGAAAAAGATCCAAAAACAGGAACAGAAGAAGCCCAAGAAAATCAAAATAACTTTATCCGCGGAGCCAAATGCAGCCTCCGACCATGACGTTCCCGGGCAAGCAGTGCGGAAATGCTTGCATTGTGAGATAACAAAGACTCCACAGTGGAGGGCTGGGCCGTTGGGCCCGAAAACACTATGCAATGCTTGTGGGGTCCGTTACAAGTCCGGTAGATTGTTCCCGAATATCGTCCCGCTGCTAGCCCAACTTTCGTCCCGTCTGTGCACTCAAACTCGCACAAGAAAGTCCTGGAGATGAGAACCAAGATTGAGCCTGACATTGCAGCAGCTGCAAAGGCCGAGCTTGCTCCTGCTGCTTCACTGGTTTAGACGAAAAGGAAAGGCGTTGTCGTAAGAATTCATTTTGTGCTTCAGTGTTTTTTCGGTTTCTTTGGTTCGTTGTACAGTAGGGGTATACAGGAACTATATATAGATGATCATAAGGTAGCTAGCTAGCTGGCGCAGAAGGGAGAGTGAGACAGAGTGTAGGAAGTTTAGCGACGAAGAGAGGTTAGAGAGGAGAGCTCTTGTATGGTAGCGCTTATCAGCATCCCTTCATGGGAATTCTTTTTGCAGTCTATATTTGTTGTAGTGTTCATTCTCAACTGGTAATCAATTCGAGTTTTTTCATCTTCTTTCCTGCTTCATTTCTATGTTGTCTGCATTTGTTGTCATTAGATCATAGTGAATTCAAGGGCTAGTAGGATTAGAAAAGAAGCCTTTGGTTCATTTCATATGAGCCAGGATGGACTTGGGGCTCACCAGATTAATTTTGTTGATTCTTGTTTATTTGTCTTGAGGGGATATATATGTCTAAAAAAATTATATAAAAATAAAATAAAATCAAAAGATCACAGATCGGTCTAGAGATCAGAACCCCATTAAAAATGAAACACTGACCAAGGATTATTCTTTAGACATAAAATAATACTCCATATTTTTAAGCAACGTATCATACAATGATAAAAATAATAACCCATCAATTTAAATTATCACTTAATTTAAAAGACAAAATATTTTGTTTATTCTTTTAATTTGATTCAACTTTGATTTTATTATCTAATTATCTTTTTCACTTTAAAATTAGTCTTTTAAGTATATATTTGTTTTTATATTTTGATATAAAAATAATTTCAAAATCATAATATTAAAATAGTCAATTAAATCTTAAATTTTAAAAATAAAAAACTAAAAATATTTAGAAAATCAATTAAATCTTAAAAAATTATGCTTTTATTTTTGTAATTAATCATATTAATTTATTATTTTTAAGATCTAATAGATTTATTTAATATTATTCAGAGGTATAAATTTTATTTACGATATATATATTTTTTTATCGGGCAAAGGGTGACTCGAACCATGACCTTTAGGTCATAGTTTATTTACGATATTTGAAAAATACTATGATAATAAATTAAATTTTAAAAAATAATTAAATTAAAAAAACTGAAAAAATTAATTTTTTAAAATATTTTTCAGATTTTATTAACAAAATTTCAAATTTGTATTTTTAATTCAATTATTTTTAAAGATTTTAGTTAGTTATTTTAATATTTTCAAAAAAATTAATTTAATATATATATATATATATTTAATTTTCTAATTACTTATTCTTAAAAATAAAATTAATGAAAATTATCATATCACTTATAAACTAGTCGTTACCTGCTATAGCAAATACGGAGACTAAATATTTTGGGTTAGGCGTGGTAGAAATCGATTGAGAACCGCGTTTTCTACCGATACACCGACTCAGGCTCGTGGCCGTGACAACGATATTTGCAAGAATTGCAAGATCAACGAACTATTTCGGCGACACTCCGACTCGGGCCGGCAAGGGACGTCGGTTGCAAAATAATATTTGCTCAAGAAAGAACTATATTTTTCATATATCTCAAATGAGCTTATACAACTAGTTATATAGGCAACAATTCTACCTAACCAACTAACTAACACCTAACAACCTCAACTAACCACTCATAAAAAAATACAACTCATGCAAATTAGTCTTTTATATACAATAGAAAAGTTAAAGGACTAAATGCAGAATTCGTGGCACTCAATTGCTAGGCTAAATTTTCATCAAAATCTTATGGCTCATAAACTTGCTTTTATGCTAAAAATATGTCTAATTGTGTTCTTTGCTTGGTCGCCCCTTAGGACTTCTTCTTGTCTTTCGAGATTGGCTTATTAGAATTTCTTTTTTAATAATAGCTTTTACTTTTGGAAAAAAATCAAAATGATTATACAGTTAGAAAGCTAATTTCAAAGTAAAAAGATTAAGGAGACTGAAATTAAAGTTAGTCAAGTTAAAGAATTAAAAATATTTTAATATAATTTAAAACATAACAATTCAAACGATATAATTCTAACCAATTCTGTTATCAATTATTACTTTCCTCACGTGAAGCAAATTAGTCTTGAATGAATTAATTTTCAAAATCCTTCTCAATTTCTAAAGGAGGTAAAAGACAAATTCCTTAATTCCTTATATTGTATCCGCCTCTCTTCCTCCCTAAAGTGACGCTTCTCATATTTCAATCGAAGAGATTTCAAAAAATAACTACCAAATTCGATTTAAATTAATTAAACACAATTCAATATTAAAAAATAAATATTTCATTAGTAAACACAATTCAAAACTACAAAATCCAAAATCTAAAATTCGATATTTCAAAATTACATTCGTTCTCTAATTTATGGATCCAAAAATCAAAATTATATGGGTACGCTGAGATATTTGTTTAATTTGTTTTCATCATTTGGATCATGGTACTCACTTGTTTTTAATCCTCTTTTCATACTCAATACCTTTAGATTTCGTTCATCCGTGTTGAGAATTTTTAGGGATAATTATTGGGTACATTAGGAAGAAAAATTAAGATATAACTAAAACGATATTAATTTAAAACAAAATTTAACCTCTAAACCGACAATTATTATAAAACGGAGGGCATATAAGATAAAGACTTACAATCGATTATCTATTTGGGAAGTTAGGTATAATTTCCTATATGAATATTTAATATTAATTGATTCCAAAAGATATGCATTTTCTTTGTGCGCGAATTTTAATAAAAATTGTTAATTTATGTAAAAATTAGATATGTAAAGTTAGAAGTGAAGAATATTATTGTAAAATAAAAATAGATATAGTAAGTGAGTAGAAATTAAGTAAAAACTCAATCACAAATGAAGTAAATAGGTATAATTTTATGGTGTAAATTAATGTAGTGGGATATTTCCATTTATGAATGTGAATAATTTTTGTGGACGGACAAAAAAGAAATAAATGCATATTTTTGTGGTCCGTGAGTGTACCATTTTTTTCTTCTTAATTTTAGGGATGATTTTCTAGCATAATATTCTATGCAATTTTGACAAAATTTTCTCTCATTTTATTATGTCAGATAACAAAAAAAAAAATAGAAAAGAAAAGAAAAGAAAAGAAAAGTATTTGTTCATATAAATAAAACAATTAGTTTGTATACTAAATATTACTCCCTCCGTCCCAAGAAGTTATGCACACTTCTTGGGACACGAAAATTAAGAAAATTTAATTTTGTTAATATTTTTTAGAATAAAGGTAAGGGAGAGAAAAAATGGTAAAGATATTAATATTGAGTGATTTAATGAGATAAAGTAGAGTACCGTAAGAGTGATATTTTTAAATTTAAATAATATTATAATGCTATTAATATTGTATGATGGGTTTCCTTTTTAGGAGTGAATAACTTGTTGGGACAGGACGTAAAAGAAAAGTGTTGCATAAGCTTATTGGAACGAAGGGTGTATTACTTTTCAACATATGATCAGCTTTTGTTAAAAAGTAAAATAACTGCTTGATTAAACATTTGTGATTCAAAATTGCACTAATTAGTCAAATGTAGTTAGTGTACCAAAGTATTACTCATATTACAGTCATGTAAAAAGACCTTCCTATAGTTATATGCACATATAAAAATCAAGCTAAATACAGTTCCCAAGATAACAAACTAACAAATTTGATAAAATTTAAAACTATCAAGTAGAATACATATCCGAACACACAATTCTATAATAAATAGAAACCGGTATCTTATTAATAAATATTGCCAAAAAGGTATAGAATTAATCTTATTAATAAATATATCCCAAAAAGATATAGAATTAAAAATTGGAATAGGTTTTGTGCACCAAATGCACTGTATAACTATAATGTATTTTTTAAAAATATTGATTATTTTCAATGAAAAATGCCGTTGCATTCACTAAAAAATTTAATTGTTTCCACTTACACTATTTTTTTAATAAAAATAATTTAAAAATACATTTAAATTATACTCCCTCCATCCCATTATAACTTTCTCACTTTTCTTTTTTAAACGTCCTACAATAAGTTTCTCATTAAATAAATGACAAAAATATACTCCACTACACTTAATCTTTACCCTCTCTATTCAAACAATATTACTAAAAATATCACTCATTACTCAACAAAAACAAAGATAATTTTTCTCTCCACTTTAATTTCTAACATTATCCCTCACTTTTTAACAAAAATCAACCAATAACCCAGAATATATTAACAAAAAATTATTTTCTTAAATAGGATTTTTGTGTAAAAGTTATATACCTAACAATGTTCTTTTCTTGCATGATTCAAAAGAAGACCAAGAGGAAGACAGGTTGTTGGATGAGATGGGGAAACTAATGTTATTATTAGGAATTAGACAAAGCCATTTGCTTATGTTTTAACCGTGTGTAGCCCACAAAAATTAATGGAGGGCCCATTAAAGCCTCCATTGGGTGGGCCTTCCGTTTAGTTGGGCTTTACAATTATTCGTTGTCTGTTGTTGTTATTTATTTCCAATATTTATACCATTTTAAGCATATTTGTGTCTTTGTCTTATGTATATATTCAAATAGTTGGTTTTATGATAATACGGTTCACAAATTAGTATTTTTTTCAAAGTGTTAAAACATCATATCCAAATTATGATTCGTCTCACCATAAAAATATTTATAGTACTAATATATCCAATATTACATCGTCAATTTGTCAAATTTATTATAAACGCTAGTGATATGGCATGAATGAATGAGATGCTTATATTGGTACGTCAGCATAAAGAAATTATGGTAGGAAAAATACATTTATAATAAATCATAATGTTTTTCTTTATCCGAACATTCAAAATAAATTCATACATATATTCGTTTATTTTCTTTGTCATTTCATTGATTTGGTTACCATGTAATAATTTATTTTAGAATTGCGTTAGGAAAAAAAAACAAATTTTAATGTCTATATAACAATTGGTATTACTGATCATATTTTTGTTAGTTGTATATAATAAAGTTTGTAACTTTTTTAGTTATAATCCATGTTATACTAATAGTGAGTTCTATTACTTATGTGATATGTTTTCATGAGTTTTGATAATATGTCTGTTAAGTAAGAAGTTAGAATCGTATGTATAATTTCCGTTAAAAAAAACATCATATATATGATTATGTGTCAAGTGTATAGAATTCTGTGTATAAAATAAAAAAAAATAGTTGACTCAACCAGTTTAATATATTCCATCCTAATATATATATATATATATATATATAATTATTTATTATTAAATTTTTTTAATATATTCAATTTAATAATAAATTTAAAGTATATATTATAAAATTTTATGCATACATATTATTTATGATATAATTATTATATAATTATATTGTACTATAATTTAACATTAACATACACACACATTATGTTGTAATTTTTTTATGTGTGAGTCAAAAAATAATGATATTTTGTGTAAATTAGTGAATATTGTGAGGGTGAAATTTATAAAGAATTTTATTTTAAGAATGTAAAACTTATATTGAGAGGAGCGAAAAAAAAAAAAATGAAAAATTTTATTGGACGAATGGAGGAATATAATTGGATTTTCGCGCCTTTCTGCCGCCTCAAGAAACTCTCTATCTCCATTGTTAATTTTGGTTTCCTCTTAAAATGCGTCTTCTCTCTCTTTAATATAAGCTATTTTACAAATGGTATTTTGTGATTATTGTTCATTATTTTCATTCGTGATTTTTTATGCTTTTTTTTTTTTAGTTCCTTTTTTGTTTGCAATCTCGAAAGATTGGTGGTGTTTGATATATATTCTACTAGAGTTGAGAATCTCTATTTCCCTCTCATGAGTTGAAAATCTTCGTTTTATCTTTCTACAATTTGTCTTATGAAGTCTATATTTTTGTGTTTTTAACATGAAGATATTTATTGTGTAAGGAGTGAAGTGGATCGACGAGTGTGTCACCAATTGTTGTAACCGTTATTTGTCGTGTAAATCGGGGTGTACATATGTGGCTATTAAACGGGCTACAAACATAAATAATCGAAGAACACAAGAGAATGGAGGAAGAACTCATTGAGTTCTTCCTTTGAAGATGGCTTTGGGTGTACCATGGGGACCCCTAGCCTTGGGTGTATTTCTTGAAGGTAAGAATGAGTTCCTTTTTTACAAGGGTTGGGGCTCTATTTATAGAGCTCCCAAATATTTAAAGCTAAAAAGCTAATAATTAATTATAAATCCTTTATTTTAGGATTTATTTACAATTGTTGATATAAAATCACGACGAGATCTACTTTACATTAAATGGTCTTGTCTTGTCTCGTAAAGGTGTCGATTTCTTTGTCGCTTGATGAGTTGTCTTGCGTGCCGAGCTTGCCGGGCTTGCCGAGTCGGGCTTGCCCGGTCTGCCAAGCTTGAGTGCCGCCGAGTTGCCGAGCTTGGAGAACTAGTTAGGCATGGTGAGTAGTCTAGTTTGCTTGCCTTTATGCCTATGTCGGGTACCCTTATGAAGCATTGGCTTGCCTATCGAGGTGGAGTATTTTACGAAATATTCGTGGTTACAACATAGAGTTCTTGTTGAAAATTATCTTTATTTTCTTATTGAGACACACAAAAGGAGAAAATTGAAGTAGCATAATTTTTTTGAAAGGTCAAAGAAAATATAAATAAATTGAGTACAAGAGGTACCCGTTGAAGTGGCATAGTAATTTTCCGTCAATGACTTAAAATTATATTACAACTACTTAGAGATTAAGTATTTCATCTTCTTTTTATTTTTGTAGAAATGACAATATTTTATCTCAAAGCTTGTTGGATATTCGAATATATCTCAAATTCTCAATATTAGGTTGAATCTTCAATTACTGTGGATGACTTTTTCGATAGTTCTCATTATTATAAATTGGTATAAAATTTCTTTTGATTAAAAAGACACAACTAGTATAATTAATCAATAGCATATTAATGACCTAAGGAGAATTTATACAGTTGGGAAGTCATTTTCTGGATAATATATATTCTTTTTTTAAAATTTCGTAATGATCTAATATTTCCTTATTGAGAAATAAACGAGCTAAGATTTGTGACTGAATGCCTAACACTTAACATCGCAGCCACAGGTACACATCTCAGGTGCATTTCATTCTCAAATTAATATTTTATTCTTTAAAAATAAATATATATTGCATTAGGTACGAGTCATGTTTCTAAACTGCAACTTGTTTTTTCATTAACCAACAACGAACAATTTTTTATACACTACTTCCGCCTACCATAAAAACTATACTTTTTCTTATGAAATATCTCTAATTTTATTTCAAATTTATCACTAATTAAAAAATATTTTTTTAAAAAGTGTGTGCTTTCTTACATTTAAAACTTTTTTCACCATGGATGGAGTATTAATTTTTCAATTATATCACCCCATTATTTGTTGATTTGATTTATTTAATCACATTATTTGCTTATTTGAGAAAAGCGTGTCATTCAAAGACAAACAAGTGCATCAATAGCTATAAGTAATAAAATAGTAAAAAATATTAACTAAAATACCGTCTTACAAAATAAAATTCGCATGGAAATTTTACACTAGATTTCCCAGAGAAGAAAAGAATTGAAAATTAGTTTTGATTATTGACGCAAATGTTTAATTACTAATTAGTACCGTTGCTTTTGTGTGATTAGGTTTTATTGAGACCTAAGTATCTAGTTAGACGTCTAATTTAACCTAATCTACAACAAATGGCAAGATTTTATTAGGGTGGCCCTAATTTATGACCCCTGAAAACATAAACAACACCAAATATTAGTCACTCCATTTTATATAAATTATTGTTACTTATAAAGTTTTAATAAAATTAAACAACATAAAATTTTGACAGAATTATTTTGCATGATCAATCTAATAAGGAAGAGAGAGAGAGAGAGGAGAAAAAAATATGTGAGGGAAGAAATATTTTTCAACAGATATTATTAGATTTTTAACCCAAAACATGAAATATAACTAAATGATAATTAATTTGAAACACCATTTAACCTCAAAAGTAATAATTAATATGAAACGAAGTGAGGATACAAAATTCAGATACACAAAGTTGTACCGATTTGACTGTAGACTCATGTAAAATTTGCAAGAATCTTGTGATTATGTTGAGATTATGACAATTTACATTTTAAAATTGAATTTATAGTATTATTATTATATTTGTATTAATATTATTACTCTTATACTAAACACGACTTACATACAAATACACCGAACAATTTAATATATTAATCTATAATTGTAATGATTATCGAATGAAAATTATATGCGGTGAACAAATTTTATTAAAAATAAATCAATTAATTTGATTAGCAAGGGGCAAGTAGGCAATTTTAAAAATACCCCTCAATTTACTAATCTGAGATTTGCATGCAACATTGGTTTTTGCTCACAAAAGGGTTGACTAAGTAGGCATTAAAGTTGTCGATTATGATAAATTTTATTAGCAAATTACTACACCAACAACGTTAATAGCGACCTTAATCTAAATCAAATCATCGTTTATGAAACGGCAATTTTCCGACCGGCTAACTAAACTATCGTATTTAACAGAATTAATCACAACCCTAATTAAGTGAGTTGTTTTGGGTTAATCAATTTAATCATAAAATTGATTTACAATTAATATCTTATAATAAATAACTAATATTGTTTAATAAAATAATTAATACTCCATCCTGTCCCTTCGAAAACTTCTCATTTTGAGAAAAAAAAATATTATTTTGAGTGTAGTGAGTGTTGAGATGCGATGGGGAAAGAAAAAGGTAGAGAGAAATATGGAGAAATAAAGGTAGAAAGAGATTGATGTGAAGATACTTTTTGTCATTTAATAAAATGAAGAGCTTTGAATGAACATATTAAAATGACAAAATGAGACATTTTCGAAGGGATGTAACTATTACTCCACCTTATAGTAAAAACAATTAATATTATTTACTGAAATAATTAATAAAATCAGTTTCAGTGTGAAATTTATTTAATGATTTTTTTATTTACAAAGATTTGCCTAATTAATTTAGTGTTGCTACCTCAAAGATTAGCACTAATCACCATAATCCTTAATTTTACTAATCGCCGCTCTGTTTTGGCCTATCTTGTGTACCACTATAGTACTATACTCATGACTATTAACTAATTTAATTTAACTATCTTGATTCCCATCTTAACTTTTCTTGTTCTCTAGTGTCTTTTAAGAGAAATTAATTAGTAATTTTTTGGATCTTGGCAATCCATAAACTTTCTACGATGAATAGAGTTTTATCGTATTATTCGATGTTAAATAAAATGGAAGTATATTTGAGTCTTATTGTGCAACAGTCGGTCCGAACTGATATACATTATGTATTAAATTCTTTAAATTTAACGTATAAATTCAGAATTGGTTTTTAATATTTTTTAAACATTTCACGTATTATATATTAAAACCATAAAACACATAATTAAAAAAAAAAAAAAAAACAATACAAATTACACCTTCAATCCCTTAAAAATGTGTTACTTATTTTATTTATACATTCCAAAAAATGTGTTCATTCTTTTTATGCACACAACTATTTTATTTGAATCTTTCGACCATCATTTAATAACTCAAATTGTGATTTTACTTCAATTTTTTCGATATTTTATTTATAAATGAGTCTTAAATTACTCTATTTTTTATTTTTAAAATTCGTGTGCAACTCTCTCTCTATTGATTTGATTATATGATGGACCCCTTTTATCCACATTCTTGAACTAATTGAGCAAAAATCAATAAAAACTAGATACACACTCAACAGCCACAGTAGCTACACTTATATCCCATCCCACTATAAATATATAAGGCAGGGCACTGTGTTTTTTTCCCTGCATCATTTGTCAACATCAATTCCCTCTGCCACCTTCTGGTCGGCAAACCAGAGCTAACTTCAGGTGTCTCTTCAGTTCATACATCTCTCTCTCTCTCTCTTTCCCTATCACTGTGTGTTGTGTGTGTTTTTGTCTTTTGCTTCTGTCTGTCTTCATTCTCATCTCTCTCACTCCTTTCCCAAACCGTGCATAAATTCCCCTTTCTTCCTCACTTATCATCATAAATCTGTTCAACACTTTTATGTTCTCTAAAAGCCCTACACACCCATTCATCACCCCTTTGCTATTTCTTTAAGTAAAAGTTCCTATTTCTTTTCACTCTCTGTCCAGTTATTGACTTCATTACTTCAAAAGGCTGTAGCAGAGAGAGAGAGAAAATTCAAGATTCTTTGTTGTTTCTTGTAAGTTCATCATTTCCAAATTTCCCTTTTGATTTCAGCCCTTTTTGGTTTATTTTCGATCTGGGTTTTTCTTAAAGATTTGATTTTTCCTCACATTGTTTCCTTTTTTTTTTTTCTTTACAGATTTTTTTATTGATTTTCAAGAATGATCAATGTTATGCATTCTGTTCACAAGCCTCTGAATCAAGGTGAAAAAGCTTGGACCCGCAGCTATGGCATGCCTGCGCAGGTGGAATGGCGCAAGTGCCACCCCCAAATTCAACAGTCTACTACTTTCCTCAAGGTCATGCTGAAATCGTCAATGGAACTGTAGATTTCGGTGTATTTTCAAGAATGCCACCTCTTATACTCTGCAGAGTCTCTTCCATCAAGTACTTAGCCGATTCTGAAAACGATGAGGTTTATGCAAAGATTAGATTAGTCCCTTTGAGAGGGAAAGAGCTCGATGGTTGTGATGATGAGAGAGAATTTATGGGGGTTGATAATAAGAGTGAAGAGAGAGAGAAAACCAACTCTTTTGCTAAGACATTGACTCAATCTGATGCTAACAATGGTGGGGGTTCTCTGTTCCTAGGTACTGTGCAGAGACCATCTTTCCAAGATTGGATTACTCTGCTGAACCGCCGGTTCAGACAATCTTGGCCAAGGATGTTCACGGTGAGATTTGGAAGTTTAGGCATATTTACAGGGGTACCCCTCGCCGCCATCTTTTGACCACCGGATGGAGCAATTTTGTTAACCAGAAGAAGCTGGTGGCAGGGGATTCTATCGTCTTTTTGAGGGCGGAAAATGGAGATCTGTGTGTTGGGATTCGGAGGGCGAAGAGGGGTTTTTGCGGCGGCGCTGAGGCGTCTTGTGGGTGGAACACCGGCGGCAGCGGTAGTGGCGGCGGTTTTTCTGGTTTTCTTGGTGAGAATGTGGGGTTGTGCATTCCAAATGGTAACAAGGGTAATGTGAGGAGTGAATGTGTTGTTGAGGCTGCTAGTCTTGGTGCTAGTGGGCAGGCTTTCGAGGTGGTGTACTATCCACGGTCGGGGCTGCCGGAGTTTGTGGTGCGGGAGTCGGCGGTTAGGGCGGCGATGAGGGTACAGTGGTGCTCCGGTATGAGGTTTAAGATGGCCTTCGAGACAGAGGATTCTTCTCGGATTAGTTGGTTCATGGGCACCATTTCATCTGTTCAGGTGGATGATCCCTTTCATTGGCCTAATTCTCCTTGGAGGCTTCTTCAGGTACACTTCAATCTTGTTTGAAATGTTATATTATGTTCAATTGGGCTCAAATAGGCTTTTATTTATTGGATTCTTGATTATGATATTGTTATATTTGATATCTATGTTGAATTGAGTTAAAACGAGTTTTTATTGGACGATTTTGAGTTTAGTATCGAATTTGTATTGCTTTATCATACCAGTTTGCTCATATTGGATTCTTGATTTTGACATTGTTTAAATGTTTAAGCATTTATTTGTTGATATGTATGTTGAACTGAGTTAAAACGAGTTTTTATTGAACGATCTTGAGTTGAGTATCAATTGCTGTTATTAGATTCTTGATTATTATGACTTTGTTATGGCAAAACTCTAGGTGGCATGGGATGAACCTGATTTACTACAAAATGTGAAACGGGTGAATCCGTGGCTGGTGGAGTTGGTTTCGAGCATGCCAACCGGCCATCTGTCTCGATTCTCTCCACCGCGAAAGAGGCCGGCTTCCCCACCAACCGGAGTTTCCGTTCGGACAACTACCGGTGAGTCCCAGCAGCCCCTTGTGTTGTTTACCCAACGACATTTGCGTACAGGGAGCCAGGCATGCCCGATTCGATCTATCTTCGTCTCATCACCACTTCCAGAAAATGCAGCCGTTCGATTTCAAGATGCTCGATCATCCCATTCCCACCCCTGTCCGAAATCCCGACTATGGTGATGCCTTGTCTTGCTCGTTGAAAATGGGAATCTCCGAAGACGACTTGAAGAAAAACATCGATGCCAAAACACCGATGTTTGTTCTGTTCGGTCAGCCAATCCTGACTGCAGAACAAATCTCATCGAGCCAAGAAACGGAAGCCAACTCGGATGGAAATCGGTCCGCAGTGATTCAGACGGAAGGCTCGTCCGATGGGGAGTTCCCAAGATTCAAAGATGGTAAACTTGATCTTGGCTCGGAGACGGGCATTGTAAGGTATTCGTTGAATCCGAGGATATTGGCCGGACGCTTAACCTATCAATGCTCGGCTCGTATGAAGAACTATACCGGAGATTAGCAGCCATGTTCGGGATGGAGAGATCGGAGATGTCGAGCAATGTGCTATATTCTGATGCACGGGCGACACGAAGAACATCGGAGACGAGCTCTTTAGGTAGGAAATCGTCGTTTATTAGCGTCGTTTAATGCTTTACAAGGTTAAGATGCTGATGATGATCATGTTTCCATGGCTTTGATGTTGCAGTGATTTTATCAAGAAAGCTAGAAGGCTAACGATTGTTATGGATTCAAGCAGTGTTAATCTTGGGAACTAGAGGGATTTTTATCCATTTCATTTGTACAGTTGATATCTAAACTATGAATTTAGGGTTTACATTTGATGTTAATCTGTGGGAAAAGTCCCTTTAATTTGTTGTATGACATTTGATTTTTGCTCTATAAATTGTTCGAATCATCAAGTTCTTTCTTTCTTTCTTTCGTTTGTTTTTTTTTAATTCGAGCTGAATTATGATATATTTTCGTTCAATTATGTTTTACCTCATTAATAAAAATATACAAACACCATGTATATATATAGTGGCAAAACACCATGTGTATAATAAATAGAAGTGCAATTTAAGTATATTTTTTTAATAATATTATTATTTTCACTGAATAGTAAAAATTGTTTTCATTGAATAATTGTGTTATCCAATTGTATAATTAATCAATAATTAACTCTGATACTATTTAAAAATATAGTTGAATTTTACGATTCATCAAATATACCAGAGATATACTAATTGTGTATATATGATTTTAAAGATTTCATGACATAAACAATTGAACTGAATTAACATAGCATATAATTATTAACTAAAAATTAGAAATTGTTAGGTTTAAAAATTAATAATTTATTTCAAAGATTAAGTTGATAGTGTAGGCTTGAAATTTAATAGCATGCTTCTATTTAGGTTTCAGGTTCGAATAGGTGCTCTCAATTTACTGTATTGAATTAGACTATACAAAATTTTGCTCTAATTTCAATCGAACCCTTATTAATGGACGGTGAAATAGTTTTTTCCGATCAATCGATCTATGTAAAAATATATTACAAGGTACAACTGTACGTTAGCTTGCAAATTGGGTAAGTGAAATTCATTTTGGTGATTAAATAAAGAGGAGTTTAAGAAAAGGTACATGTGAGATTTATGTAATTAATGAGTGCATATAATTAAGCAAGATTCAAGTGGTTGAATCATGTGGGTATGAATGCCAAATTAAACTTCAAATCGTTAAAAAGTTTTCTCCACATGTGTTTGGACAACTTCGCATTAATCTTCTGTCGATTTTCATGTGTTGAGCATTCAATGATACATTACAATTACATTCAAAAGTAAACGGATCCCTCTTTTCTTTTTAATGTATTTTTACATCTAATTAATATTGTACTTTCTCCGTTCCGAGATAATTTGCACATATTCCTTTTTAAGAAGGTTTCAACATAATTTGCACCCCAAATAAAAAAACTCACAAAATATATTGAAGGTATAATTTATACTCCTCTGTCCACCAAAAGTATCTTCACACTGTTTTTTTAACAATTTGTTTTGCTTCACCATTTAACCATCACTTAATTTTTTCATATGTTGTTGATTTTATATTCATAAACAACCACTTAATTCATAAATGGACCACACAATACCCCGAAATATCCTTAATTTATCTACTTTATCTACGTTTTCTTAAAACGTCAAAATCAAACGAGCATACTTTTAGTGGACGGAGGGAGTATTAAAAAAGTACTCCATCCGTCCATCAAATTTATGCTCACTTGCCTTATTGGTCCGTCCATCAAATTTATGCTCATTTTTTTGGAAACACTCATCATTAACTTTACACTCACAATCAATTACTTTATTAAAAATGGACCCCACGATACCCTTATTTTATCTACTTTATACAATAAACAAATAATATTTCTTAAATCTTGTGCAATGCTCTATGATTATAACTTTTATGGACAGAGGAAGTATGATTTATAGAAAGTCGTATAATTCAAATGGTTAGAGTACATATAATAGATTTGAGTCATCATTACCCGATAAAAATATTAATCATATAATTTAAAGAATCCAATTTTAATCCATTTAATAAATATGAATCAGGAGAACGAGTCATTAATCGAATACAACTTAATGTGCAACCTAAAATCGATCATGTCTCAGTCCGCCATATACTAGCATGAATCTTTTGAAATAAAATTTTTGTGTGATATTTAAAAATAATGAATAATGAAAGAAGGCAAGTGTGGAAGTTTGTCTTTGAACGCAAATCCCCAAAACAAGCAAGAATTCAATGTCCAACCATAAAAACCTACTCTGAAGGCGGAAGAATAGGGTGAAATCAATTGGGATTTGAGCCTCTCATTATATTAAAATTACCCTCATTAAGAATGTAATTAAACATTACTATTAGAATATTATTATGCGCTAATCCCAAGTGCTATATGTTGGCTTTGGGGGTGGGTGGGTGGGTAGAGGTGGGATTGGGGTTGGGGTCAAACATTTGGACACATTTTCTTCCTAATTCCCGCGTCTCTGCAGAGCAAAATATTCATAAAGATCCAAAATTATTGACTATTGTTTTAATATTACTATGGCAAAAAAGAAGAAGATATTTTAATTATTTATTCTTAATATTTCATAAAATAATAATAATAATAGTATATGTGAGGAGTTGTGCGTGTGCATACGTGCATGCATGTAAATTATTATATATATGTGTGTATGTATATATGAGTATGAATTGAAAGTGACAACCCAATCCATCCAAGCAATGGATGAAATTTCGTTTGAAGGGAGCATTTATTGAGTTAATTAATTTTAGATAATTAATATGAAAACATAAAGAAGTGGGCTCACGTGAGCCACCTCGAATAGTCAACCCCCACCCCATAACACCGCTTGCGCCGTGTTGATGCATGAGCTCCCCCTCCCCCTTCTCTCTCTTCCCACTCTCTCCTCCTCCTTCTCTTTCTCTCTTCCCCCTCTCTCTCTCATGAAGTCATACAACTCTCAATAAAAAGTCAAACTAGATATCTTGGTGTACATGTGAATGTTCCATTTAAATTAAAATCGTGGCTTCTAAATGTTTCACACGAATTAAAATTTTATTTAATACTCTCCGTCTCAAAATTTCACTGATTTTTTCAACGGTTTTGTGTGAGAGTTATTTCATAGTAATACATTTACAAAAGTTATTTTATATGAATGATATGTTAATTGATCTTATTAATTAGCATATTATTCATATAAAATAACTTTGTTAACGTATTACTATGAAATAACTCTCACACAATAACCGCTGAAAAAGTCAGTGTGAAAGTTTCTGGGACGAAAGGAGTATCCAATAATATTTGTATAAATTCATTAATATATCCACTTATATGTGAATTATTTATTTACCTAAAAATATTTATATCTGCATTGACAAATTTGAGAAAAGAGCATTAAATAGCTCTTGAAAAATCAAAACCAATACATGTCTAAAATTATTTTTGTCCTTAAAGTGATAGTTAAATTGAACGGCCGGAGTATATTGGAAGCACCGCAATATAAGAAAATAACAAATTGATTATAAAAAGTTCAATAAAATTAATTTCGTGATTGAATAGTGAAGATTGTTTACGCCTTGCCGATATATTTTTATGATTTATTTTACAATACTTCATTTATAAAATTATCAACGGAATAATTGAAGGTAATTAAACCTATGGATTACATTCCTAGGCAAAATAATTTTTACAATTTTTCGTTGGAATTTCGTAGACAAATATAAATACATATAAAATTGAGATTAATATTTACAAAATATTCTGTAGTCAATTCATAATTTTCATGTGAATTAATTGGAGATTTTAAGGAGGTTATGCTAGATAGTTTATATCATGTATAATGTGATCATATCATCAGTACATGTGTAATCCTAGATTGGATTCATGAGATAAAAAAATGTTGAATACAAAATACTGAATAAAATATAAATGATCATATCAATGTATTGAAGAAAATTACATGTTTTCCATAATTAAAATACATAATATTAAGGGGTGTGTTGTATAGACAATAATCCTAGGAATGAGCTGGATAAGATTCTTTTGTTTGTAAAGCAAAAAGTCTTACCTCAGATTTGTGGTTATTAACCATGATATGATGTGCATGCATACACACATGTACACACACACACACATATATATATATATATATATATATATATATATATATATATATATATATATATAGAAATTAATGGTGATTATCATGAATTATGCTAAAAATATATTTAGAGGAATTAAAGGTTTTTATTGATTTTTCTTTTCAACATTTCGAACACCATATAAATTTGAACTTCCTTGTTTCTTTTTGAGATTATAATTAAGTTAAGACTATCACATGACCCCAAATAAAAACATTTCATCTTTATTTTATTCTCTCTCATACTTTATCTTATTAAATCACTTAATCATATGACAAAATGATATATCTCAACTGGTTAGAGCTTCACTACCTATAACCAAAAGTTATGGGTTCGAGTCACCCTTTACCCGATAGAAAAAAAAAGAAAATCACTCAACTACATTTTATTCTCTTTTCTACATTTTGTTATTATAAAAATCATTACTAAACTAAACTTTTCTTAATATATGTAATCAAAGAAGTGTGCAAAAAATATTAAAATGCCATTTTTAATCAAATTTCATCGTGAGACAACAAGACTTCTTTTTAAGAAAATTTCAATATATATGCTAGCTAGAGAAAAATTTTGAGACAATAAAAGAAATCTTCGATCACGAGATCAAATTTACTTGGGATCTTGAATTTTAGGCTTCTTAATTGCTTATTACGTAATAAAAAATTCCAACAAATTAGTTTTGTAAACACGAAGCATGATATTAATGATGCACGAGGAGGAGGCGTTGAATGTGAGACGTTATATTGCAAAATTTCATGCCTATATAAATTTAAATATCCGCATGATTGTATAACACCCTCACACAGAAAGAGACAGAAATAAATTTATAATATTAATATATACAATTCGACATAATTTTATATGAAATTCAAGTGTATTTTTTTAACAATATCAACTATTTAATTTCATTTAAAAGTATAATTATTTAGTTTCATTTAAAAATACATCTGATACACATGAAATCTATAGACAATTCTATTAAAGTTAGCTAGACTTGAAAAATAAATTGAGTAATTTCATTTTAGCTCAATTGGATTAACATAAGAACACATATATAATACGAGATGGGTTAGTACATTAAGAGCTTAACTCTACTTTCAATTGGAACATAAATTCCGCTTGTGGACAGTGGAATTGATTCTCATATTAGTCGGTGTTTGAACCGAATAACACATCACAAAAAAAAAAAAAAAAAAAAACACATAATACCAAACCACATAAAATACAACATATATAGATAAATATGAGAGAACAAGATCCGAGAAATCGAGAGATGTCCAAGTCAAGGGTCAACCCTAGATATTAGGTTTCCGTTGAGAAAAAAATACAACCATTTTTTGAGAGTACTTGGTTGTTTTAATCCATTTTATATTTACTATTTTATTTTTTTATTGGGAACAGAAATTCATGCGAGAATTAGTTAATCGTAGTACTTAATTTCAGGTCAACATACATTATACCAAACAACATTGTGTTTAGCAAAGTTTTAAGTACTACAATATGGTATCCAAAGTTTTAACTTAATTGGTGCGATGTTTAGAATTGTTATATTCACCAATTTGTATTGGGTCAGTACATATAAAATTTTATTCAGACTTTAATTAAGTTTCCTATTAGTAAACGGTAAAATTGGACCTCCAATTAATCTGGCTTTAAATCGAATATTGAGTCATGAGAAATAAATATATTCATTCGTATTTCATATAAAAATATATATGGACTTAAAAAATGCTAGTATTAAAATTTAAAAGTTTTAATTATCACTACATTTCCATCTGAATTGAATTTTTAAATTCGAAAAAGATGACTTCAAATGCTAGAACTTAAATCCACAATTTTAGTGTGGAAAAGTTTACGAAAGATTAATTGAATTCCGTCAATCATCGAAAATGATGGTATGTATATAAATCGACACCAAGTTATGTCCATAATATATGTTGTAATGTCAAATAAATAGTTAATTAAATAATGATGAATTTTCCAATATATATAATATCACCACATAAATGATAAATTTATACAAATTAGTGTGACCGTTGGTGGACATATGATCGTTTATGTTCCATCAATATAAATATTAATAGGTTTTCTTCTTTTTTAAAAAAAAACCATGATGGACAAGAGCTTTATACGAGAAACAATATTCTCTCTTTTATTTTATTTTTTTCAAAATAAAAACAAAAACGTTAATTAAATATGTAAGTGTGCGAATTATTTTAGAAAATTATTCACATAATCAAGACCTACAGGTCTAAAACTAAAATAGTTTTTACAAACTTAACTTTTAAGTTGATGCTTAAACAATTTCTTGGCCCATTAGATTTCCTTCAAAGTCCTTAACTAAAAATGGGCATCGGCCCAAACTAGATTAGGTCATCAGCCCGGACGAAATGGGCTTTGGTCCATGCTGGAAAGGGCTTTGGCCCATACTTGAATTGTATATTGACCCATGCTAGAAATGCGCATCAACGCATACTTGAAAGGGTCCGGTCATATATAAACGTCTTAACATTAATAAATACACCCCTCAATATATAAACGTCTTTAACCCTAAATTGAATGACCACCGGATTCCCACCACCGTCATTTTTCTTACGTTTTATTTTTACTCTTTTTCTAGACATTTTCAATCAAAATTGATAGTAAACAAGCGATAACCTTCTTATTTGGAATATGTGAATACATCACTTTTTGATAAAATTTGATCGAAATAAAAAAAAGCCATAAAAACACAACCAATATAAAAATCTAAAAAAGAAAAAAATTGAGAGGGGGAGGATTTTATTGGTGGTTGTTGGTGTAGGGGTGGACGATGGTGTGCAGATGCGTGTGGAGGGTGGCGGACCGGAGTTGGATCGACGATGCCAATGCTGAGTTACCTGAAATTTGGGCAAAAATATTGTGGAATAAGGAGGGAGATGTGAAAAGAGGGGAGGAGAGAATGGTATATTTCATATTTGGTAAATAAATGATGTCGTGGGTGTATTTACTAATTCTGGAGGTGCATGTAACTAGAAATGGGTATTGTCCGGTCTTCCAGAAGCAGCCCATCTGTTAAATTTTATATGCATGGGCCCATCATGGACCTCACTTTACACAGAAAAACTAATGTTTTTTTTTCTTTTTCTTTTTGCCAGGGATTAAAGAATATAATTATAATGAGAATATTGTGCATATAAACACTTAAGAATCAATTTCTACGTCAAAATTAAAATTTATAAGTGATTTAAAAATTTCCATTATCCATAGGCAGCAATCGAATATTGAATTTTGTTGATATTAACTAAAGATATTTGACCAAGAGATCTAGAAATTTGAGATAAAAATTGTATCTCTTTTATTTGAGGCGACATGTATATGATAAAATCTAATTTGATAAAGAAATATATGTATTTATATTTATATGTAGATATATAAATATAGAAGTAAGTATATATGTGGGGCAAAGCATTTAATTTGTCGTTCATTTAAACTAGAGATCCTCTCTGTCTCATGTACCTCTTTAAATTTAATTAAGGCAGGACGAATATGGGTGTGGCTTCTAAAGTTTTCAATTATGGACTGATGCGTACGCATGTCTCTTGAATTACTTTTTAGCTCATATTATTGCAAAGTATTTTCTTTATTAATTTCATTATATTTGTGGCTTTAATGAAAAGTTATATATCATGCTATTTTTGGGGGTTAGTTTACTTTATATAAAGTTTGATATTTTAATATTGTTACATAATAAGGTGGTTCAAACTGAAATTTGTGCTAACTTATTCAAACTGAACACTGAAATCACGAAATGATGTAGGTGGAGAAATGCAAAATTATTTGAAGGAGCATAAATCAAATTGGAAAAGGTGGTAGATGATAGATGAAGATAAGATCGTGGAGCTGGATAGAGCCCAAATAACAAAGATGTAGAGAGTTTTATTTTAGTGATTGACTAATTAATCCTCATATTATTCTTGGATGTTAAGTATAAGCATTTGTACTCTCTGGCTGGCTCCCTAGCGGGTATATCTTATACCCTTTTTGATTTAATGAATTTATTGGTTCTTTGATAAAAATAAAAATAAAAACACGTATTTATTATACTAAAATAACTTAGAGAAAAAGAAATATAATTGAAATAAAAGTAACTAAATAATATGACAAAAAAAAAACCAAACATAATAAAAAGAAATAAATCAATATCTTCAAATCAACATCTTCATTGATCAGGTCTTCATGTTTTAACACATTTTTTAAAACTGCCTCAAATTTTCTTTTAGATGTTATTGAAAAAGTTTATAAAGTTCGTATACTGTTGATGGTGAGGTTAATCTGGAGCCTACGAAGTACCAAGTTGTTTTGATAGAAGACATTGAGTATCATATCTATTCTTCATTTATTTTTAGGATATGAAGTATTTTTTTTTCTTTTTATTTTCTGTATATTTCTACATGCAATAGGTGGGAATTAATGAAATTTATATTTTCTTTGAATGTTTTTGAGAATATTTTATAAGTCCTACGCAATTTTGGTGTAGTTTATAAAATGAAATTAATAAGTAAATTAAGTTATTGTTTCTTGTATACTAAATTAAGTAAAATTGAAGAATTAGCAATCTTATTTCCCACAGCAGCGATGATTGAGGTGCAGCTCCCTCGGCCATATCTTTTATATGTATTTTCCTTGTACGATACCACTGCACAAATATCCCATCCTTAACTTTACAACCAACACAGACATTCACTTCATTAATTAATTAATATTATATTATATTATATTACTTGTAGGAAAAGTTATAAACCTATAAAAGGTCCGAATATCATTCACCATTTGTGCTCGTTTTCAGATACAAATTGCTCATTAATCCAACATCCTCTCCCAAGGTCATACATTTTTAGTTATTTGATTGATAATGCCCTTTTTACATAATTACAAATGTTTTAAATTTATATTTTTTCATCTTTGTAGCATCGTGAAAGCAGAATGAAGATCAAGCTTCATTCCATAATTAACAAGTTGTTCCAATGCAGCGGTAACCCCCTCTCTCTCAAGATATGTTGGTGTCATAATTTGTTTACTTTCTAATTTTGATTTAATATATTAACTAATTTGATTTAGTTTCAATATTAAAATTTATCAATTTTGGCTTTAAATTGCCGAAAATTGGAAAACAATATTGTTATGATGAGAATTTAATTTGGGACCAAAAATTGGACAACATAATTATGAGGCTAAAATTTGACATTTGTATGAGGTAAAAGCGATACTATTTTAAATTTTCGGCTATTTTAAACCAAATTTTGACAATTTTTTTTTTTTTAATTTTATATTGAGACGAAGTGGAAATATTTAAACTATTTAGACCAAAATTAGACAAGAAATAAATTATGGAGAAAAACACTTTTTAACTCCTGAAAGTTACTATATCATAATTTAACTTGTTTAAAATATTTATTTTACCTCGAGAAAGTGTCTAAAATGTAATTAAGTCTTGAATTTAATTGCTTTCTCGAAACGTGTGTTTTTTTCTTAGAGGATAAATTGTCATTTATGCTTATACTTTTATACTAATTTTACTTTTTCTATGTTTATATATATTCAGTGACTCAAACAAACGATCCCAATCCGGAAATTTTGAACCTTCGCGATGAGTATGCCAAAGCATTTCGAACCGAATCTTATCATGATTTTTGGACGCACGTGCTTGCCCTAAATAAAGGACATCTCACAACTCATAGAAGTCTCGGCTCCACCACAGCGGCTCGGCTCCCATCTTATCGGCTCTTTGTCGAGCATCTTTGGATCCGAGATCAACCAACAAAGAAACGGATCTTGAGTACGACCCGAACTCATCCTAAAATTTCATCACTCTTGAGTGACTACTTTTCTACTACATCTGATGCTTCTCATTTATGTGGATTCCTCCTCAAAGATATCGACCATATGAGAAGAAAATACAAATCACTCAAGGATCCATTTGACGGGTCTTCTAAAAATGGGTCGTGTCCAATGATAAACAATTTACCCGTAGTGGTGACCCGAGTAACACTATTCTCCAAATCTAACCCGTTTTGCTCAACGGCTCCATCAATGAACCGTTTTCAAGCCGTGCAAAATAGTTGCTCCGGCTTACTCAAACAGCTCGAGTCGCGCCGCGACAAGACCCAATCCAAAATTCGTCGGCTTAAGAGGTTAAAATGCGGCTCGACTGTTTTTCTTGTTGCAGTGACGGCTTCACTAGCCGTGATCGTCGTGACTCATGCTTTTGTAATTCTTGTGGCTGCGCCAGGCGTAATGGCGGCTTCGCTCGAGTTGATTTCAATAGAGAAGTTGACTCAGTGGTCGGCTCAGCTCGACGCCGCAGCTAAAGGGGCTTACATACTAATTAGAGACTTGGACACTATAAGTCGGCTTGTGGCTCGACTGAACAATGAGCTGGAACGCGTGGATGCACTGATGCAGCTGTGGGTTGAGAAAGGGGATGATCGGCTTCAAGCCAATGAAGAAGTGGCTTCCCAGCTTAAGAGAAATAACCAAAGCTTCATTCAACAGCTTGATGAGTTGGAGGAACATTTATACTTGTGTTTCTTGACCATTAATCGAGCTAGAAATATTGTAACTAAAGAAATTTTGAATTCGGGCAATTCTACCTTGAATTCATCAATTTCATCACCCAAATAATAATACTAAGCCACTTTTAGATTATATTAATTGGTCTTATTTTTATAAATTTTTCAGTGCTTTTTTCTCCATTTAAGGCTTCATTTAATTTTTTTGTCAATTCAAAACCCATGAAAACCATTTTTCAAAAAAAAAAAAAAAATAGTGGTGTCTAGTTGTGATATAGAAATTGGATTGAAAAACAAAATGTCAAGTCTCTTGAGTGGTGAGGAAAAAAGGGAAAATGGCATCTAGGTACAATTTGGGACTGCATTTAGTAATTTAATACAAGAAAAAACGTTAATTATATTTACTACTACCGGACTCTATTTATTTGAAATGTGGAGATTTAAAGTGTGTCTTAATTTATGTGGCGTTATCTGTTCATCTCATAGAGTTTCAATTTGCTTATGAATTTTCAATCTCAAATTAACGGACATAGGCTAGGGGTGGTACGGGAAAGGCAGCTGTGGGGTAGAATTAAACGATAAATAAACAATAGTAAATATACATTTATTGCTTTTCATATGAGGGTAGAATTGTAACTTTACATATCTATTTTAGTCCTAAAATTTATGTGGTGTGTATATAATTATTTGGGGTGTGGATAGTGGCATTCAGGTCAAAATACCTTCTTTCTCCCTACACCAAGGAAAAAAATATTCCGATATTTTCTTAATATATCTATTTTTTTAATTCTAAAATAAAAATTTCAGAATATCAGTAAATATCGGAATATATCAATATTGATATCGGTGAGTTATAGTTAAAAAAATTACGAAATATCGGCAATATCTCGATCTTTTTAAAATATCAGTTTTAAAAAAAATAAAAAAACATATCGGTATTGTTTAGACGAAGATGATAGTTCATCTTTTACATGTGAGCCTAATAGAACATCATTTTAATATTAATTGTCTAATATTAAATAATTATGAATAGTTATTGTATAATTTTACACTTCTTATGTATTTTTTTATTGATATGCTTATCATTAAAAATTCATTTTGTTGAAATTTTAAGGTAAATTGTGTATTAATGTTAGTAATAACATTATATAAAATTTCATGTTCCATTTTCATCATTTAATAAAATTTTCATCAAGTAATATATTTTTACCTATCAATATTTCCATCGATATATCCGTAAATTTAAAGTACCGATATTTTCATCCTTACCGCACCTCACCTTTTGATGGTGAGAGAGCTAAGCTCCCCATGCTTGGCAATTATTCTAATAAAAAAATTGCATTTTTCGGTTAAAAAAAAATCTTATTTTTCTTTTTCTTTTTAATGTTAATGTTTTTTTGTTTTTTTAAACCAAAACAACTTAGTTATTATTATGGCAAACGCAAATCGGGTTCGAAAGCCTCACCACAAAGTTTGGCGGGTCGGTCCAACAAAACGAGTCCTCAAACAAACGAGAATTCCTAGCAAATTCGTGAGCCCAATTATTGGCATCACGTTTAACAAAATTAATCGAGAACAACAGAGAGTTCTCTAAAATTAACTTGCAAGCATTAATAAAATCTCCGAAAACTGAAACATAAGTGCTTTGCAACTTGATGTCATCTACTACTATCTTCGAGTCTCCTTCCACAATAATACGATCAAGATTCAAGTTTTTAGCACAAGAGAGTGCCTCATAGAAGCTCATAACTTCTCCCATTTCCACCTAAGCATTCTCGCAAACACTAAAGTTTTTCCAAAAAAAAATTATTATTATTCTTCAAATATCTTTTTAGTTAATCAAATTATCATGGACTTTATTCATAAATAATCATTTTATTCATAAATAGACCTCATAATATTTCATAATATTCTTCACATATCTACTTTACACAAAAACTACAACTCCCTGCATCCAATAAATTTATTCTCCTTTCTTTGGACATAAATTTTAATAAATATTAATAGTTTATGTAAAATAGTGTGTGGTAGATATATGATGTTTAAAGGATGATGATAAAGTAGTGTGTGATAGAGTTATTTCTTAAAAATGGAATGAGAATAAATTCCATGTACAAAAAGGAAAGTGAGAATAAATTTATAAGATTTACGTAAGTATTATTTTTAAAAAATTGTATAAAAAGAAATAAGATTAAATTATTTGGATGAAGTGATTACTATATACTTACTTAATTCATTTTGCTTTTGCTCATTTAAAAAAAAATGCATTTGACTTATTTCATTAACAAATAATTAAAAAGTAATCATTTGATGCCATTTCGGGGTGCTCCCAGCACAAAAAATATTTTCCACGGGATAGGAAATTTGCCGTCTTTTGATTCTAATTTGTGCTTTTGGAATGCGCTTTGCACGAAAGAAAGAGTAATAGTGGTTTGAGATTGGGTTTATATAATAAACTCTATTTTTATTATTATCACACATTTATTTAGGTCTTGTTTGGTTTCTTTTATTAGGAGTTTATTGATCTCTAATATTACTTTATCACTTGTTTGGTTTGTTGTATAGTTTATACTTACAGCCCGTTATTAAGCACGAACCCATTTTAAATAATATTGATTATATGAGAATCGGTATTTGTAGTACTTATTATTTGTTCAACATGTATTAAATTTTAAAATACAAAAACACCCTTCTCTTTTTATTTTATGTTTATTTATAAGAAGGACAAATTGATCTAAAATAAATTAATACTAGTTATAATACTTTATACCAAATGTAATATTTATAGCTAATCATTAATTATTTAATTGAATTTTAAAACCAAACAAAATATTAACAAATAGGTGATATTACAAATATAAGTATTATAATTCGGTATTATCTAATAATGACAACCAAACGAGACCTAGTAAAATATATATCTTATAACAAATAAAGTATTATATGCACTTTGTACATCATACATTATCAATACTTTTATTTTTACAAAAACTAATCACTATAAAAAAATAGTGTTTTACATGATCGGATTTTGCGACGAATATACATTGCTAATTGTGGTTCGCGACGAAAAAAGTTGACCGCAGATTTGAGTGTCGCAAACGTTTGATGAGAACTTATAAATCAGGTCAACAAATTGAATTGCCAAGAATTCTGCATTTAGTCCTTTAACTTTTTGTATTGCATATTACTATATTAGGGACTATTTTGCAAGAGTTGTATTTTCTTGTTAGTTGTTAGTCGAAGTTAGTTGGTTAGGTAGAATTGATGACTATATAACTAGTTGTATGAGATCATTTGAGATATATGAAAAGATAGCAAACTAGTTCTTAAAGCAAATTTTTGCTTTGTGAATTGATTCGATAGCTTGCTAGCCCGAGCTAGAGCTTCGAATCGGGTTTCGTTGTTTGTCAACCTGAGTTGAAGCATCGAAATACGAGGGATTGATGGGTTCGTTGCGCCAACCTGAGTTGGGGCATCGAATTCATCGAGCCTAATTTGCGGTTCTCATCAACGCTTTATGACGGTGTTTTTGGCGACTGCCGCAAATTTGGGAATGGGTTGGATTGATGTAAATTCATTTTAAGTCACGACGAATATCATCATAAACCCGTCGCAAAGTCCACTGCAATTTGCGACGACGAGAGTATGGACATTGCAAATTGCGACAACTACGCCCATCACAAATGTTTTGTGAGAAAATTATAGAAAAAATGTTAACCCATCAATAATAACATTTGACTCTTATATTGCGAAGCTGCCAAAGCACATTTAATTTGCAACGCTGGAAATAAATATAGCTAGGAGTTATTTTTGTTTATTTCTGATCCATTGTAATTATATATATTAATTCATCATTTTTTAATTTCATTTAAATAATTCATTTCATATTATAATTTAATCAAATTTTAATTTTAAATTAAATACAATCAAATTTATTTGTCTTATATATCTTCTAAAATCTAATCAAATTTTTTATAATCTAGTGTTTTTCATATAATCAACAAAATTACATAATCAAATTATATAATTTAATCAAATTGTATATTATATTTTTACTTTAATTAAAATAATTTGTTATAGTAAAAATTATTTTAAACTTAATTTATTTTCTAAAAACACAACATATTTAATACATAAATTTATAATATTAATTTTAAAAAGATATTTATCACCGTTTAATCAATTTGTGTGTATATATATATATATATATATATATATATTTAATGTCTATAATTTAATTTATACCATATTTTAATTTTTTTTTATTTTTTTATCTATTTTTTTATTTTTTTATGAAATTTCACTAGAGTTTCGACTGAACATGATGATATCCATTTCAGGCTATCATGGCCAAAACACACATTGTAATTACAACAATCCAACCAACAATCTAACTAACGAGTACTTTAATCTAACTAATTCACAACTAATTAACAAATAACAAATTATGGCTAATTCAAATAAAAAAACAAATATCAAATTATGGCTAAAAAAATATTAACAAATTCAACTAATTCACAACTAATCAACGAATGACTAATCACAACAAATTCACAGCCAATTAACAACTAATTCAAATAATTCTAAACCAACTAACACTTAATTCAACCAACAATTCAAAAATAAATATGTAACTCATAAACATTGCAATTAGAGAGGGTAAACACTCGTATAAGATTGTCTCGGGCATGAGACGTGATTTAAAATAGCAAATATATGAGGGAGTGACTGTCGATTGGCTAATTAAATGCGAATTGGAAAATAAATATCAGCAGAAATATTAAATATGTGATCATAGATATTAACTATTTAAAATGGGTGACTTGTCAAATCCATCTCACCCAAAAATGCACTGGCATACAGAACTAGCAATGTATTCAGCCCTAATTAAAGTTATAATTAATACACATTAAGGTGTATATCAATTTCACGTTCAACTTAAAATTGTTCACGACACTCCTTTAAAAAAAAAAAAAAATTGTTCACGACAGTTAATAATTTATAATTTTATTATATATTGATAATAAATTAATGGGAAAATTACAAATAGGTGTAAAAAATTAGCAAAATTACAAAGCGGTGTAATGTGCAAATTTTTTGTGCTTCTGCAAACAGTGTAATGTGCAAATTTTTTTACACCTATTTGTAATAAGGCTTACCTCTTTTTACCTTATTGTAAATGACCCTATATTAATAATGGTTTTCAATTTTTTTAAAAAAATTCTTCCAAGAAAATGTGAAAAAGAGTTCTGTGATAGAGGTCCACTAGTTATGATAGAACAAATGCAATATCACGTGCCACAATTTAATGTGGAAGAAGAAGTAGTAGTTCGTTCTACGAAGAAATAGCATTAACTTCTTGACGACCATTACATTAATTTCTTTATTAATGAAGAATTAATTTGTACTATTATTTGTTGGCTTATTTGTTGCATAGCCTTAGTGATGCATGTGACCATGATTTGAATTCATTTTTTAGTTAAACCACACTAATAATATAATTAAGTATAAATTCGTTTAATTAAGCTGCGGGGAAAAAAATCTATATTAATTCATGATATTTATGTTTGATTTCAATTTAATTATTTCAACTCAGTACATGATTTTTCCAACTAAACACACGGTATATTTCTCTTGTCCTCCATGAGAGGCTGAAATGATTTTATCCATGTAGAAAGATCTCCAAACAAAGCCTTAACGCATCTTCATACAACAATTTTTTTTTTTTTTTGAAAATGAAAACGCGTATCAGATTGAAACTATCAAAGAGGTGGTGAATTTTCATAAGAATATTATTGAAAGTTGTGATTAAATTGAGATTGCACCTAAAAATGGTGGATTAACATAGAATTAACTCAAAAATAAAAATGAGATGTCAATATATAGTGCTTAGATTGTAGACAAAAATTTTGTGAACCTGAATCACATGATTTTTTTTTCTTTAAGTATCATTATTGTGTATATACGCTATCATTGTTAGACAAGCACACTATCATTGTTGTGCATAAAAAATATTATTGTATGAATATCAAATATATTTAAATAGTGACACTTCATATAAATATAAATAATAGTGACATCCGAAGGAGAGTTCACTACTTGAATACACAAAACCTACTTTAGGTTGTATTAAATTCTCATCAGTCTACTTTAAATTGTGTTAAATTCTCATCAGTGGATAACTTTTCCCCAAATATAAAGACAGCCCAATATGTTAGGTTTAGACACGGACTTGCAATGAATTTGGCTTGTGGAGATGGTAAAAAGCCGATAAAATATGTCGTGAAATGGATTCGTAACAAAAGGGTTTGAAAGATGATAGTAATCCTATTCTACTCCATTTTAATAATGTTTACTTCTAAAGACATTGTATCACGATATATAAAGTTAACAAGGTTTTGTGCATATACATTAGGTTTATTGTGCAATTCAAGTATATTTTTAAATAATATTAGTTGTTTTCACCAAATAATTATATTTGATTGTCTGTAATGCAGTTATGATTATTCAATTGTAACTTGTTGACGGTCGATTTTGAGCTAATGGTACTATACTTGGACATGGACATGTGACTTGTATGCATGCGACCGCCAAACAATAGAATAAATATATTGATGGAATAGTTTTGTGGGAGTGAAGCTTGGAGTCGAAATATGCCCCCAAATTCTGTGGAAAACAGAACATGTACTCTGTTCAAGTTCTAGGCTTAAACATAGACGTATTGCATGCAAGAAATGATAATGCTTGAGCTTCAATCTCCATTAATGTCTGATTTTTTTGCTTAGTGTATGTGAATGTAAGTTGGACGTTTTTTTGGAGAGAGATGATAATATGATGCATTGCTTGTCGCAAAATTATTCTTCTCCTTTCTTTTACAAGTATTTGACCAATGATATTTATATAGGGAACATAACCATTACTTTATATATTTCACTTTTCAAGATAGTGGAGGACCTCTGGCATCTTTATGACTCGACACTATGGCTCGGACATATCGGCTTGGACGTTAATCCATAGGTATTAGTAAAGCTTTTTGAAGAAGTTTATTGAAAACTCTTGGTCGGACATTGGGGTCGGATATGGTGGTGGTCTATAACATAATTGTTGAGTAAAAAAATAAATATTATTAAAAATACACTTGAGTTGCACGGTGCACCCGATGCACATGGAAGAAACTTATTCTATAAACGTATGTGTAAACCATTTTAGGAACGATGTTACCGAATTTTTAGTATTCTAATTAACTTAATAAAATTAGATTAGTATAAAATAGATTGGGAAGAAATAATGTGTAACTTTAAAAATTATGTATAATTTTCGACAAAATTCAATGAAACAAAAATATCGACATGTTCGAAGGTCTAGGGTAGTTGGACCATAGGGTTTGTCCAAATAAGGAGAATTGGAATACATTAAATTTCGATATATATCACTCACATATATTTATTCTTACTTTTTTTATATTTATTTACATCAATTATCACCCACTAAATATACTAAATTGTTTTTAGTCCTTTACTTTTTATCTCTCCTCACACAATACTTTGCCAATTAGTCTTCAATGAGACAGGAGGTTCATCATTTGACAATAATGGCATTGTATCGTACTCAATACTTAGACTACATATTTGAAGCAACAAATTGACCGGTGAATACAATTTTACATGATAAGAGTCATTATTATACATAGGTAAGAGGCCCACAAACAAAATAGGCAAATTATAGTCCATTATTTGTTTTATTTTTTTCATCTCTTTGAGATACATTTTTTTTTTTTTTTTTTTTTTGAAAAAGACAAATAAAATTTTATTACTCAAAGAAAAACCAGTGGCATGAGGGATACCCCAAATGTAAACAGAGATTAACAATAGAATAGAGATAAACAACGGGAAGAAGCTAAAGAATTGTCCTAGGACTTGACCACCAAGATTCAGATGACACGCCATTTCTGCAGAAATTTTTTGCCTCTATCCAACACCATAATCGACCTTTTAGTTCTTCGAACACTCTTTCCGGTTAGCCACTAAATTTACGAAAATGACACCATTTCTTATTTTCCAAATCATCCATAATACTCCCACCCAGATGCAAGCTAGGCATCGACCACGCTTACTCCTAATGTACCAACGTGACTAAGAAAATGAATCGAAGGCTCCACGTGCATCACCAAGGGGTTTCGGATCCATCTATACACCTGCTTGCCAAATAGTTGCCGTGAAATGGGCACTCAAGAAAACATGTGATTCGGTCTCTTCAACTAACCCACAAAAACAAGAACATCTTTCATCCTCGTGCAATCGGATTCCACGCTTGATAAGATTTTCTCTCGTAGGTAGCCGCTTCCATAAAACCCGCCACCCAAGAGTCGACACTTTCGTGGCGCGATCGAATTCCATACCCTCTGAAAAGCATTAGAATAGCTAGGAGTTACCACGGACGCGAACGTTCTTCTCGTAATCTGCAAATAAGGCAAGCCGTCGAATACCACCCACTTGATTCCGGGAGCCATTGCCATCTATCTCTTTCCCGACTTGTGGCCTCGAAAAAATCAATAACAGAGCACAGTTGTTTAAGTCAATTAATTCCCTAGCATTCAAGTTTCTCCTCCACCCCCAATTCCATTTCCAAACCCCATTAGCCCACTCTCCCTTAGAATTGATTGTCCCTTTCTTATGTTTGCATAGAAGAAAAAGACTTGGAAAACTCTCTCTTAACACTCTATCACCAATCCAATTTTCCTCCCAAAAACAAGTACCCTTCCCATCCCCTAAAACTTTCCTACAATTTTCGACAAACCATTTTCCTTTATCCCCTTCCTAAACTCACCACTTCCCTCCACCATCTCGACCACCTTGACTCACCCCTAGACGACACTAACCCCTCATTCCCAACCCAAAGATCCCCATGGATAGAAGAAATTACTCTAACCCAAAGCAAATCTTTACAACATAAAAATCTCCACAACCATTTTCCCACTAGAGCCCTATTAAAACAATCAAAATCTTTCAAACCTAGACCCCCTCAACTTTCGGAAGGCACACCGCTTTCCAACTAACCCAAGGAATTTTTTTCGAACTCTCCCCACCCCCCATAAAAAGTTTCGACACACGGCAGTTAACTCGCGATTATTTCTCTTTGCGATACATTGGAAGGACAAGTGATAGATTGGAATAGCAGATAACACCGACTTTAAAAGAGTTATTCTTCCCCTATAGAGATTTTCCTTTTTCCCACAATTTCACTGCTTTCGACTTTCTCGAATAACCTCACCCCATTCTCGAATCTCTTTTGTATCGAACACCCACCTTGATCCCGAGATAAGAAAACGGAATCGAGACCAAGCTCACATCCCAAAACTTCGCCATAGAAAATAACCGCCTTTCAATATTTATGCCCATCAAGCTACTCTTGTCGTAATTGATTTTTAGTCAGGACATCATTTCAAAATTTCTAAGGATAGCTCGCATAGCCTGCATTATCTAACTTTGCCGATGCCAAGAAAATCGTGTCATCCGCATATTGTAAATGGGACACCACTACTTTCTCCTTACCCATCTCAATTGCTTGAATAAACCTTCTGAATAGCCCTTCGAATCAAAACCACCAAGGCCTTACGCCACAATTAGGAACAAGAACGGCGAGAGAGGGTCACCTTGGCGTAACCCCTTTCCAATTTGAACTCCCGAGGGACTACCATTTACAAGAACATTGGCCGATGCCGTTGTGACGCACTCCATAACCCGACTTACCCAAAGAGGATGAAACCAAACCGCCTAAGCATTCCTTCCAAAAAACCCCAATTAAAAGATTATCATACGCTTTGGCGAAATCTATCTTGAAAAATATTCTCTTTATTTTCCTCTTCCGGCCTCTTCAATAGCTTCATTAAGCACGACTACCCCATCATGAATATGTCGCCTCCCACAAAGGCACTTTGATTCTCCGAGATTACGCTCTCTATTACCCCGCTCAACCTGGTTGCCATCACCTTAGCGAGAATCTTATAAATGCTACCGATTAGAGAGATTGGTCTAAAATCGGACATTGCCACCGGGTTTGCTTTTTTAGGAATCAACGTAACGAAAGAGGAGTTAAGACCTCTTACTAGCTTGCCATTCCTATGGAACTCGAAAAGAACCTTATGATATCCGTCCGACAATTTCCCAACATTCCTTGAAAAAGCGTAAATTATACCCGTCGGCCCCGGGCTTTTGACCCATCAAAGCTCCAAATTGCTTGGCGAATTTCAGCTTCGGTAAAAGGTGAACACAACACCGCATTATCTTCAACTGAAATTTTGTTTGAAACCAGACTGGGGATACTAAAAATAGCCCTTCTCGACTCCTTGTAATGGTCCTCGAAAAATTCCGGATACCCTTCTTCACTTCTTCAACATTTTCAACCCATGTATTCCCAATCAATTCCAAAGCAATCGCATTACTCCTTCGCCTCTGGTTGACACTTCTATGGAAAAACTAGTGTTCACATCCCCTTCCTTTATCCATTTCACCTTTGCCTTGAGCCCACAAACTATTTACGAAACACAGCCCTTTAAATAATTCCACCGTAGTTTTTCTTCTCTCGCATTGCCTCTGCCGAAGTTAAACCACTGTCATCATCCTTGGAGTCTAGAATCTGGATATCCTTCCTCCATTGCTCAATGTTATTTTCAAGTGACCGAAAACCCCAAATTCCACTGCTTTAATATGCCTTTTAATTCCTTGAGTTTCGCCTGCAAAGCCACCCACCCCGAGACTTGCGAATTTAGCCATGAGTTTCTTACGACATTCGTGAATTCTGGATGTGTAGACCACCCATTGACGAATTTGAATGGCTTCGGTCCCCATTCAACAATCTTAGTTTCTAATAACAACGGACAATGATCCGAGATAGACCTTGGAAGGCCCTTTTGAGTCGTACCCGGCCAATGAACCACCCACTCATTGTTCACCAAGATTCTGCCGATCCGACTTTTGCGGGTCGAGTTTGGTCTATACCAAGTATACCGACGTCCGACTAATGGTAAATCCACCTTTCAGCCTCCAAAATAAAATTATCAAAGGCCCTCGGATCCCTTGCATTTGAAGACGAGGCCGCACCCTTTCTCTCAAAATCAAATCTTATAGAGTTGAAGTCGCCTAGCACGCACACGCATAAGTCTTTGTTCTGTTTCAATAATCACCTTAAGATTCTCCCAGCTCCAATCTGTCCTCCGGTGTAGATGGGGCATAGACATTTATAATGCAACACCTAGCCCCATCATTCCCCCACCGCCGTTTACAACTACGGCTCTGGCATATGCCGGTGACTTGATGAAACAAACCTATTCGAGTTCCAAACAGAGATAATTCCTCCCGACCTCCCAATTGAATCCCTTGCCACCCATCCAAAATCACTATTTCCCCAAAGTGTCTTGCAAAAATCCACCGAAACCCCTTCCATTTTTGACTCTTGTATACAAACAAAATCAAGATTAAATTTTCTAATTAACTCCCGAACCTCATTTCTCTTCACCCTACTCCCCACTCCTCGAATATTATATGATAACATCTTCATTAATCAACAATTTTGAAACCTCCTTGCCTAAATTTCCACACAAACCGACCTTCCCACTGATTTTGTGAGCTCCGCACCGCCTCGATTTTCGTCGCCTTCGATCCCTAGTTTTTTCCCAAACGCCCATACCTTCTTCGCTTCCTCTACATCCGCTTGCCCATCAATCGCCGTCTCTTTCTTGTTTCGGAGATCCCTATTGTACGCCTCTTATATCTTCTTGATTATCATATCTTTGGCGAAATCCGACCACTCCGCTTGGCCTTGCCGCTTATTTCGAGTATTCACAAGAATCCTACTGGGTTTTTCGATTGTTTCTTCTCAAAGCACCTATCACCATTGAATTTGGGAGTTTTCGTCTTGAAAAGTCTCGTGGTTGCAGAAGATCCTTCCTTACGCGACTTTGGAGAAATATTACCGTCGAGAGGATTTCAATCTGAATACTTTGGTCAACACCCTTATCAGGATCATTCTCTATGGACCTCGCAAAACCGAGTTGTTCATCATTTGGGTAAGATCCATTCAAAAACTACTTGGTATTATATTTCCAGTGGGCTTCCTCAAGGCCCAAATCGAATTAACTTGGGCCCCCATTTGAAAATAAAACTGGGTCCATGTGCTCCTTCTGTGAGGTGGGTTTAGTACAAACCGGGTCCACATGCTCCTTCCGGAAATTGGGTATAGAGTCAATGAAACCCACCAAACCCTCTACTCGAGTAACCTCCGCTGGTTTATTAAATCCACTTCCACCTTCTATTGATTGCATATTCCTCGTACTAGCAACATGCACATTTCCATCCACCGGCGTCTCATTTACCAATGAATGACATAAATTCTCCTCGCTTTCTCTCTTCATTATTTTGGATATACCCGCCAACATTCATTTGTTCCTCCAGGTGACTTTTCATCTTCATCATTTAAAATTTGAACCACCGTTTCCTCTTCCTCACGGATCCCCATCGTCGGAGATCATAGCCTCTGCCCGATTGTCGGAAATTTCGTGATCTTGTTCCTCCGAGGATTCATCATCGAATCACCATTACCATCCGCTTCACAATCCCACGAACACCTTGCTTCTTCAATGATACGAATCTTGAACATTTTCCCGTCAATGCACACCTCCATCAAATTATCAATCCGTTTATCAATAGGAACATACATTAAAATTCTCGCTACCTCAATGTCAACTTTATTTTCCGTAATAGGATCCAATCTAATCACTCTCCCAACGTATGACCCAACGTTTGAGAAGAACAAATTCGTCCCATGCATGAAGCGGCACACCGTACTCACCGGTCCAAATAATTCTCGATGACTAACATCAATGTATTCCCATGGGCGTACTCCACTCAAACCAATAATCGACCCACTCATCAAAATCCTCTACAATTTCCTTAGTTGGCTTTTCCTCCGTGCTATTGATTAAGACAAAGATTTCCACCAATGTATCTTAGTCGAAGAACTTTCCCACATTCACGACCAATTCGTCGCCGTGTTCCGACCATGAAAATTACGGCTTGAAGGCTGTAAAAGCGTCCTTTAGCCACAAGCCATCCTCCTTACGCGTTTTGAACTCAATTTTTGTTTGAATGCTTGAGTTTTCTACCCCTTGTTTGATGTTTAGGACCTCCAAGTCGATCCTTTTGGGACCACACCTTCGCTTCTATCGACTACTCTTGCATAGGACAAATTTTCTTTAACCAAGCTTGGTCTTGCCACCTTATACTCTCTCGGACTGTTCCTCAAAATCCCCCTCCTCTTCCGAATTTTGAAGGAAAGGCTCTTATCTTGTAACTACCGATCCAGGACTTCATTCATTTTGCTCAATACTGTCGCCATCAAGATCTCTCGAGAATCTAACAAAACCAAAGGGCTTCCGTCTCTATCCCTTTTGCGAGGACAAAAGATGTCGACCACTTCACCAATCATACTCAAATAAGAGCGAAGCGTCTCCATTGAGCATTGACCGGAAAGTTCTTAAAAAGAACGTCGATTCTCCCTCTCTGTTTGGGTCCACAAATCAATCTTTTTCAAGTCTCGAGAACCTGCTATTCCTTTTCATATCACCGATCCTAGGGGCACTACGGGTATACCTATGGTGGGAATATTCTGCCTCACCGGTGGACACTCGGAAGGCGGGTGGGCCGCGGGATTCTACTCCCCGACTTTTCGCCTCACCACTCTCCACTCAAACTCTCTCTCTCTAGACATTTTGTACTTGAAATGATGATTCTCTAGTCTCTTTGAGATACATTTATGGTCCATTATTGAACACGGTTGAAACTCCAAAATTTGGATTGGCCGCATATTTAGGTTTGGATATGGCCAACCTCAATTTCATACCTCCATTCATTTAATTTATCGGTTTTTGATATATTTTATTTCAATCTTTAATTTATCCCTATATACATATCTAAAATATGTCCTTAAATTTGTACTTTCTGAAATTTCTTCTTAATTTTGTACTCATTTCTTTGTTCTCATTCAAATGCTCCACTATTCAATTTTTTTTTAATAGGAAAAAAGAATTGTATTCCAACAGTGTTATAGTGGAGTACAAGAAATACCTCTGGAAATAGTACAATAATACAAATCTCACTGATTACAGTTCACACTCCACAATCCTTAAACTGATCAAAAGATAAATATATTAAAAAATATTTATGTATATATTCTTTAATTCTATATGAATGTAAATAAACAACAAATATAGTGAAACATAAAGAGTATATATTAGTGAAAAGATTGATACCAACGGACACGAATTTAAATGAAAATTGTATATTTGGACTGAGCAAATTGAATGAATTGATTTAACTTCCTTTGATTAGAAATTCACTACTTTGAAATTCTTAATTTGTATGAATTTAATTCACAAATCAATAGGTTTGGAATTCTTTGTTTAGCAAGAAAATTGAATGTTTTTACATTTTTCATTTTTTTCATTGTAATTTTTATATAATTTGGAGAAAAATTTATGTGCAAGTGATAAAAGAAATTTACGTGTGCACTTATGTGTGATAGGGGAAGAAATTCAAATATGTGAAAGAAATGGAGAAAAAGAGAGGAAGGAAAACAATAAAAATTTGAATGTGTGAGAGAGATAGAATGATCAGGAGAGAAAGGTGAAGATTATAAATTTAAAGAGAAGTTCACGTCACAAAATTAAAAAAGCAGAAAGAGAATTAATGATAGAGAAAAAGGGGTACGATCGAAAACTAAAAAATATTTACATATGGCATTTGAGAGAAAAATGAGAGAGAGAAAATTTACACATTAAAAATTATTTGTCGATAGTCAATTCTACAATCTACTTTATTTTTTTGATCGCAAAAAATATTATTGCAATAGAGTATGAGAAATACCCAACAAATAAAATCAAGTTCAGGCTACAATCTATTTTATCAAAT
Source organism: Paraleonurus japonicus (assembly GCA_030762865.1). Classification (NCBI taxonomy): domain Eukaryota; kingdom Viridiplantae; phylum Streptophyta; class Magnoliopsida; order Lamiales; family Lamiaceae; genus Paraleonurus; species Paraleonurus japonicus. The sequence continues at coordinate 8,540,048 of CM061053.1, forward strand.
TTTTATTTTTCTTTGATGAAGTGGAAAAGTGGTGTGACGCACAAGCTGGCAATGAGAGTTATTTTTACAAATTTGTAAAATCAGCTAATAGAAATTCCCCCTTTTTTTTTCTATTTTTCACCTTTCACCTTTCACCTACAAATTAAAAATTAGATTAGTTTTTTTTTTTCAAATTTATTTTAACACACTGCATATATCAAATAAATAATCTTGTCCTTTCAAAAAAAAAAATAGACTTGTAGTGATCTTTAATTAACATTCATATTATATATAAAAACAAATTTTAAATACAAAATAGCATGAATTTTATTGTTTGCAAGTTTATTTTTATTGATTTTAATATAAGAGTTGAATCAATATATCTTACTCTCTTTGTCTCAATAAAACATTCTTACTTCAATTCTAAAAAATAAAACATTCTTACTTATTTTTAGCACACAAATTAAGGAGTGTAATGTAGTACAAGTGATGTGATTGAGAGAGAAAAAAAGTAAGACTAAAGATAATTTATATATAAGTGACAATTGGTGTATATATATGTAAAGTGTAAGGATAAACGCATGAGAATTGTATATAAAAAAAGGAAATATGGAGTTTTTATTGAGACGCACTAAAAAGATAACAAGAAGTTTTTATTGGGACGGAGGAAATATTATATTACTCCGTATTTTTTAAATTTAATATAATTTTTGAAATTTTAGTTTTAGTGGATAATTTAAAATTATATAATTAATAAAATATTATCTCGCTAAATTAGTATATTAACAAAAATGTACCCCCTCCCCCTCTTTAAAATTTTCATTTATCCATTTTCGATATCCCAAATAAAACTTTTCATTAAAAGCGGAAAGTTGTGTCCTCACGTCCTTAAATAATTTTCATTAAAATTGAATTTTATTAAAACATTGCCACACAACTTTTCATAAAATGGAGAGTATTCCGTATTTGTGTATTTTAGGATATCTCAACTACCCACTACACATTTAATTTATTTCTTAATTTTCATGAAAAAAAAAAAAGAGCAAATGTAAAACTTTGAAGGTACGGACAGATGAAGAATTAGTATTTAAAAGTTAGTACCGGTTGGTAGGCATGTTCTTATTGCTAAGCTTGCCTACCAAACGCATTAAATAAATATCCAATTGGTTGGTGAATAAAATAAATTTAATTTAGTTTCATATGACATTCTATCTTGCATTGACAAAATGATGTATTTGAAATGATTAGAACTCCACTATTTATGTCCAAATGTCATGGGTTCAAATCACTATTTAATTGATAACAAAAAAACAATATTCTATCTTACATTAATTACTCGTCTCAATAATTATACATAATTATATATATATATATATATATATATATATATATATATTACATATATTGATATTTTTGGAGAAAAATTGTGGGGACAACCCCACTTGCCACCCTAAATCCGCCACAAATTTCAACTTTATTAATTTATATATATATATATATATATATATATATATATATATATATATATATATATATAAAGAGACTAACTTTAATTAAGATAAAATTCTATTTGAAAAAGAGACCCGACTTATAAAGAAAGGCAAGGGAAAGACAGCATTAAATCTCTTTTGAATTTCATGTTGCTTTATCCTTTAAATAAGGGTATTATCCTTTATTAAAAGATTTATAAAGAAGGATAAGGGGCGCATTATATTTTATCGTTTCGCTATTTCTTTTATAATTAAACTTGTTTTTAATTGATTGAATCTCTTCTAAATTTTAGTTTCCGTATTTTAATTTTCATGTTCTTTCGTTTGTAGGAATGTCAACGATGAGAGAGGGAGATCATTCCCCATTTTCATCCCCCGAAGTAAACAGAAAAGTTTTTCTCCATCATCTTCACAGGATTCCCATCTCTCGAGAATCTCCACCCCGTTTATCTATATATATATTTTTTATTTATTTTCTAATTATATTATGTCAATTATACACAAAATATATAATATAAAATATATTAATCTATAAAAATTAAATTATTTAAAATATTAAAAATAAAAATAAATATATACAATATTGAGTAATATATATATATATATATATATATAATTTTTACGGGGATCGGGCGAGGATCCATGTGGGATCTTGTTATGATCCCCGTCTCCGCTCCGTCCCGCCAATGAAAAATAATTTATGTTCATCCCTAATCCCACGGAGATAAATTCGGGATTTCTTGCCATGTTGTCGAGCGTATTCACTTGTAATCGGATTTGAATAGGCCTAATTGGAAAAAAAAAAAAATTCATCACCTTTGAAAAATTTGCAATGTAACCTAACTATTTGGAACATTGCAATTAAATCATGAACTTTGAATATTTTGACAAATTAAACTTTCGGCACTCCCATTGTACCCGAGTCCGACGTGAGAATCCTAGTTGGCTCTCATGGGTAAGACAATGCCGTTTTGATTAAAAAAAAAAACTTTCCATTTAATACATTTTAATATATAAAAAGTTTTAAAAATTTTTTGTATTAAAAAAATGATATTATTTTACTTATGAAAGTTAATTAGGTTTGCCGTGTCGGACTCGGGGATAAGAGGAGCGGTCCAAAAGTCTAATTTATCAAAATATTCAAAGTTCATAATTTAATTATAATATTTGAAATGTTTAGATTAAATTACAATTTTTTATGGTTGATGATTATTTTTTCAATTAGGCCATTTGCATAACCTTCGCATTCAAATTAATAAATTCACGTTTTATCTTTAAAAGAAAAAAAAAAGTATCAAAAGTCTTAAATCAACTCCCACCAAAAACACAGTGGCAAAGAAAATGAGTAATAAATGTCTCACAACTGCACTCAAGAATCAATTAAATGCACTCCCAACTACATCTAATTTGAGACGCAATATCAATTATAAATATGTCCCTATAAATCAATCTTTCTCACATTACATTCCAATTTTTAAGGTTTAATTTCGTTTTTTCTCATATATTTTCAAAAAAAAAAATGGCTGGGGAAATTGGAAACGGGGAGAAGAAATCAGAGAGCGTCAACATCCTGAGCAAAACAAATGTCAAGCCCAAGAAGACAATCGGGCGAAAAGAGTGTCAATTGGTCACTTTTGATCTTCCCTACCTCGCTTTTTACTACAACCAGAAACTGTTGATCTACAAGGGCGGCGAAAAGACGTTCGATGAGGTCGTGGAGAAATTGAAAGATGGCCTGGCATTAGCCTTGGAGGAGTTTTATCAGCTGGCCGGAAAGTTGGACAAGGATGAAGATGGGGTGTTTAAGGTGGTGTACGATGATGAAATGGACGGCGTTGAGGTGGTGGCGGCGGCGTCGGAGGAGGTGGAGGTGGCGGATCTCACGGCGGAGGAGGGCACTTCGAAGTTCAAGGAGCTGTTGCCGTACAACGGAGTGTTGAATTTGGAGGATGCAGCGGCCCTTGCTGGCGGTGCAGGTAATATTAATGTTTTGTTTCTTTTCAATTTATTGCATGCCCATGCTTTTCACTAGTCACACTTTAATGTACACTTATATATGGGTGTAATTTTAATTTACTTTATGTAAATTAAATTAAAATTGAGTCAAACATTTAATTACACCAATTACATACAATAATTTATCTTACACACTTAAAAGTCTCATAGTAATCAACTCTTCTACATTCATACTCATCATTAATTAGAGAATTAATTAATTTTACACTTATCTACAAATTCTAACTGCTATAGTGCTAGATAAGATGAAATATTTTCATGGTCCCATGAATGAGGAGAGTGTTAGGGAATTAATGATTAATTTCATATTTCTCTAAAAGTTCGAACTTTTAAATGAGACATAACTTTTTCAATTATACTCTCTTGGAATATAAATAGATTTATGTTTTTGTATATTTTTATAATTAATTACTTTTTTAAAAATTTCTTTTTAACAATATCACAATTCATTTTTTATTGATAAAATTGTGCAATTTTGATCAAATTTTAACTCATTTTAATGAATTATAGGATATTTTTTATGTATTATTGTCTCACATCGGTTTTCACTTTCCTTTTGGCCGTCCACATTAGTTTTCACATTCCAAAAAAGAAATCTCTCCTTAAACTTCACCCTTACAATATTCATATATTTACACAAAATGTCATTACTTTTTACACTCAATCCAACCATCTCCCTTACTTTAATAATAAAAGTTTACAAAATTATCGTTCAATACTCCACTCATTACACTTTTTCTTAAAATCCGTGTTCAGATTAGTATGGAGACTAATGTGGGACGGAGGGAGTAATTGATATCAAAGAAAAATATTGGTTTGTATGTTTAACAACATTATTATTTCTCAATACCGTTTAAAAAAAAAAGAACATCTTGATTGAAGATTTGTAAATCAAAACTACACCTTTATAGTCAATTGTTGCACGAAATGTTAATATATATATATATATATATATATATATATATATATATATTTTAACAAATTACTTATTAATTATGACATTTTAACTTTTACAACTCATACCCTATCCATTCAGTAGTACGTTATTGGAAATAATCTCCTGATAGAATTGTAAAAAAAAAAAAAAATAACGGTTTTGAAATACACAAAATGTAATTGATCAAAATATAGTTTTCAGATCTCATCCTAAGGAGGTCTTTGCAAAAATTCTCCAACCTTCAAGTCATTTTTTCGGAATTTCTTTTGAGTATTTTTAATCTTTAGAAAAACTGACAAAAGCTATAGTTCAAAGGTTGACAATTGGTAGGGGAGCCTACTCATGCGATAAATCAAGGATATAAATGGATAAATGACAAATATCTTTTAAAATAGTTTTATCGTGCAATTTAAAATTATATTAGTACAATAGTAGAAATAATCATATTTCAACCGATGATATCAGTTTATATGTAAAGTCTTATGATGTGATGTCACATAAGAAGTGGACCAACCATTATTTCATTGATTGATTATGTGTCATCATAACATAAATGGTGGACATATAAATTGATGTTCACCGTTGTACTTATTAACATTTTCGTATACATTATTACTATTAAACTAATACTATTAAAAATGTACAAAATACAAACACATTTCACGATTAAACTGGTTCCTAGTATACTTTGCCTTAGATGTGCAAACATTCAAATGCTAATTTTAGTAGTTTGTGAAACATTTTGAAAACACCATCAATATTAGTAACTATTTTTTTAATCTCTTCTCCAAAATATATTTCTTTACAAATACTATCCAAGTCAAATTTATCAATCTAAAAGCAATCTAAGATTTTTTATTTATTTTTAATGAGGTGATGTGTTTTAGGGACATAAATAAATGTTGTAATGAGCAATTAACAAAGTTTAATAATTATCATTTCGTTTTCAAAAATGTACCTAAAATAATACTCCCTCCGTCCTGTTTTTGTTTTTCCATTTGACTTTTTGACCGATTTTTGTTTAAGGATTATTTTATAGTAATATGTGTACAAAAATTGTTTTATATGAATTATATGCTAGTTGATAAGATAAATTAGCATATCATTCATATAAAATAACTTTTGTACACACATATTACTATGAAATAATCCTCACACAAAAAAAGTCAAAAAGTCAAATGGGAAAACAAAAACAGACGGAGGGAGTATTTAATATATTAAAGTGCTATAATGTGTGTGTGTGTGTTTTTTTTGACGGGGAAAGAGCTTTAATGTGTTGATTGCACTATTATTGCTCTTTTATGTCATTTGATTTTACTAGCATTTTAATTTTAATTTAAGATGGATATGAAGATATCCACCAAAATGTAGTAGATGTTGTGAGAGTATCTGTCCAATTATTATTTTAGGTCGAAAATAGGTCTTGGTGCAAATAATTCAAATAATGATATGCACCAATTTATGGCGTCCATAAATGCATCTTTTGTGTTGGTACAAAGCCCACTAGCACTTGCAATGCATCATTTATTTTACAAAATAATACTAGTACTATTTCATTTTATATGTTATTTTATCAATATACACATGGGTAATTTTATGATTATTTAATGATGTTGTTGGAATATAAATAAAATATCAGCCACACGCTACAGATTATAAAAGTCCAAATCTAAATTTACTAGTGAATTATAACTCTATTCAATAAACATTATAATTTACAACATAATTAATATATAGGGTTATAAAATTGTTTTATAGTTTAGATATTCATAAAAGTAAAATAAAAATCTATATAATAGGGACAGATGAAGTTGTATAGTGTATAAGTACAAATTAACTTTAGGAATAGATGAATAATATTAATTATTTTCACCGAATATTACTAGCTATTTAATTCTATAGGTTGACATGTTCGTGTATATTTGAGAATTAGAAATAGTCTTCAATTTTCTGTGTTCGATTAGTCTGTACAAAATTTTATTCTAGTTTTAATTGAAAATTATTGTCGTAGACGATGGGATTGATCCTCATATTTTCGGACATTGAATCGGATAAAGAGTCATAGAAATATATTATACTATTATTTATATATATTAAACAATATCCAAACAATTGTAACTCCAAATTGATGCATATTTAATAATGGCATTTATTTTGGCAGCTCACAAAACTTAAGGATGGACTGGTAATGGGTTGTGCCTTCAACCACGCTATACTCGATGGTACATCCACGTGGCACTTCATGAGCTCATGGGCCGCCATCTGCAGTGGGGCCACCTCTGTGTCGGTCCCACCCTTCCTCGAAGCGCACCCAGGCGCGAAACACCAGAGTCAAGCTCGACCTCTCCCCACCGTCCGATGCACCTGAAAAGGCTAACGGCGACGCCACTGCCGCCGCCCCTCTCCTCCGCGAGAAGGTCTTCAAATTCCCCGAGTCAACCATTGACCAGATCAAGTCCAAGGTCAACGCCGGGAACACCTCGAAGCCCTTCTCCACATTCCAATCGCTCTCCGCGCACGTGTGGAGCGCCGTCACACGTGCCAGGGAGCTCGCCCCGCAGGACTACACCGTGTTCACTGTTTTCGCCGACTGCCGGAAGCGGGTCGACCCGCCGATGCCGGAGAGCTACTTCGGGAACCTGATCCAGGCGATCTTCACGGTGACTGCGGCCGGGTTGGTGCTGTCCAACCCGTTGGAATTCGGGGCGGGTCTGATCCGAGACGCAATCGAATCGCACAATGCGGAGGCGATAACGAAAAGGAATGAGGAGTGGGAGAGCAAGCCGGTGATATTTCAGTACAAGGACGCCGGAGTGAACTGCGTGGCGGTGGGGAGCTCGCCGCGGTTCAAGGTGTACGAGGTGGATTTCGGGTGGGGCAGACCGGAAAGTGTTCGGAGCGGGTTGAATAACCGGTTTGATGGGATGGTGTATCTGTACCCGGGAAAGAGTGGGGGAGAAGCATTGATGTGGAGATTAGTTTGGAAGGAAAGGCTATGGAGAGGCTGGAGAAAGACAAGGAGTTCTTGATGGAGCTGGTTTAATGTTTAATAATTATAATTATAATTATGTGTGTTATTATCTTTTTCTTTTTCATGTGTTGTATTGTATGCATGACTCTCGAGATCTTAAGTGGGATTTGGACTAATTATCTGAGTTTGGTTTGGTTTTTAACTTAATTTCTACTTACAAAACCTATGTTTGCTTTCGATTATTCGATGAATCATTATCCAATTATTTTAAATTTAAATGTCATAAATAAATTATTTGCTAAACAATAATACGATACTCGTAACTCGATTATTGAAACTTCTTATGAGAATTTTAATGTTTTTATAAAATGCTTGTCGAACAAACTCAAACATAAAATTTAAAACTTGATAGCTTTTCATTCAAGTTAGGACTTAGTAATTTTTTTATCGGGTAAATAGTGACTTAAACTCATGATGTTACGACGTAAGTAGTGAATCTTTAATCTTGAACTGTATCACTTATGTCAAATTGGACTTAATTAATTATCGAACAAACTCAAACATAAATTTTGAAACTCAAAAACTTTAAGGAGAAACATGATTATACCTTAGCAATCGGCTGAGCATTACATCTGATTAATGTAGATCAATTATTCCAATTATATGAGTATCCAAGGTGCATAAATAGAAGCAATCTTAAAACTCCTCCCAAAGACTTTTCAAACTCAAGCTACCACAATTTCTACATCTTCATCGTCCCAAAAATTTTGTTCCCAGGTTTCAACTTTGCGATTCAGCGTTTGGAGAGGTGCTCGTTGGCGCTACTGAAGCAGCTTCTTGAAGAGCTCCGTTGTCCGGATTTTCAGAGGGAGGCACAACTGATGAAGCTTCTGTCGGAGCATCTAAAGCTTCACTTGTATCTGAAAATAGCGCATACGGAAATATGAGAGACGGCAGCGAGTGAGAAAGAGTTTAACATGTTAACTGACCTTCAGAGGGAGTTTGCAATTCCACTTGACTTTGAGCATTCTCTTTCTCTTTCTCCTCATTCTCCCTTTCTCTCTCCTCTTCCTGCTCTTTCTGCAGCTGAGCAAGAGCTCCAGTAAACCGCTCTGCCCTCGCCTTTAAGTCGTTATCAACTACGGCTTCTGCTGTTTCCGATGAGGAGCCATCTGAGACCACCAAAGTAAATCTCATTTGTACATTGATTTCATCAAAGCAGCAAAATATTAAAAATGGTAACACCTCAGGAATTAAAGAATATTTAGATGGGTTTATATAAAAGGTATCACAAGTCAAAGTTTGTAATAGCTACCCTCATCCATGGACAAGGTACAACAAGCCCATCAACATGCAATTATTCTCATCTTAGATTTGTTTGATATTTAGCATATAATAAAATTTCTCCCAAATTTATATGAGTAACACTTCAGCGCAACGGGTGCAATTTGACCCAATTTCGACTAAAAAGTTCTAACGAACTGTTATATTACATATTTTTTTGAAATCATAGAAAAAACAGATGAAAAGTATCAGCTCATATGATGAAAAGTATTAGGTGTATAATATTGTTCAACCTACAAACTAGTACTCCCTCTGTCCAATTTTAATTAGGCAAATAGGTTGGACACATGTTTTAAAAAATATTAGCTGTTTATGTATAACGTAAATGAGTGGAGTAAAAAGTAATCAGATCATTAATAGAAGGGAGAAAATAGTGTGGGGTTCAAATGACAAATGATGTAAATAAATGTATATTGTGAGTGTAGAAATAAGTAAAAAAAATCATTTTTTATGACATATTAAAATTGGACAGACTAAAGAGGTATATTAACTAATTAAAATTGGACAGAGGGAGTACTATTTTTCTTGTGTATGAACCACTTCCTCCATCCACCAAAAGTATATTTACTTGCTTTATTTGTCCTTCACCAAAAGTATGTTCATTACTCTAAGAAAACAATCACTTTATCTTCACCCTCCCACCATCACTTAATTACTCAAATTATCATTTGACTTTGCTCACAAACAATTACTTTACTCATAAAAGAACCCGACAACATACCCTTACTATATCTACTTTTTTCTCAAAACTCGTCCCCAAAAAGTGAATATTTTTTTATGACAGAGGGAGTATAACTTTTACTCATATGAAGAACATTTATATATTTAAAGCATTTTTGTGAATGAGTCAAACTATAGTCAAAATTGCACCAGTGCAATAGAAGTCTTTGACAATTTCCATACAGTGAATAAGAGACATGCAACTATGCAAGACACCAAACTCAGCTGAAAAATGATATTAATACAAATTTGGTCCACTTACTTGGTTCAAAATCTGTCCCTGATTCCTCTGGCGTAGGCTTGGTTGTGTTGGAACTGGGACGTCTAGGCGCTGGAGTATCGATATCATCAAGACCAATTTCCCGCTCAAGGGTACTCTTAAATTCCCTCGAGACTTCCTATAATGAAAAAGGGATTAGGCAGTGCATCACAACTCATTTAGAAGTCACAGAAAACACCCGTTTACATCTAAGCTATAAAAGAGGAGTAAAAAAATCTACCTGAAGTTCTCTTATTGTAGGCTGAAATGCACGTAACGTTTTTCCCAGGTTACGGGCAACCTGTTACCACAAGGTACAAGTAATCGAGTTAAATAACAGCAGCCCTCGAAAAAAATTAAAATTAAAATATTACTTGTATTTAAGAGGAAAGAAACAGCCCTCATGGAAAGTTTCTTTAACATAATGTTACAAGAGGGAGCTTTATGAATTGAGGTTTCCTCAAGAACAGAGAACAATAATAGGGAAATGTATGAAGGGTAATTTTGAATGGACCAAATTGCTCTATACACTCATGTACAACATTCTTTAGCTACTTGTACAATCAAACACAGCTATAAGTGAGTGTATAACATTGACACATCTGAGATCGCCAAATGTTCTGGAGTTACTCTATTTAATCCTTTTCCTTCTTCTTGTTGCCGGATATCTCGTTCGTACACATCTTCTCTTTGTTTCTCAAGTCAAACTAGTAAAGCACCTTCGCCTTTTCTTGTTCTACACTACTCATACCAGACAGCATCGCTACGGAATTAATAAACCTCATGAAAAAATTATGAACATGGATATGCCTATGCCATCCTTTCCCTATGTGATGGACTTACACATATTCATATATTTTTTTCAGTTCATACGTTTTCAGCAAAAGAAAGTAGCTACATCTGCATATCTGTCTTCTAAAATCTTACTATCCTTTTCCTCCGACCACTAGACATCTATATTCAACCCACTCAGCAAGAAGTGCTTAGGAAACATACATCCAGAATAATCAAATTCCTTTAACCATTAATAACCTTTCTTTCTTTCTTTAAACCAAGTAAACAAAACTAAAGAAGCAGTTTCAAGAGTAGTACAAGATAGTTAAGAAATTAGCTACATGTAATTTCTAACTTAACGAGCTTGAGAAATTAATAAAATGCTGAAAAGCCACTATATTTCACATTTTTCTTAGTTCAAGAATAGCTAACTCCACTTCCACCTATTTTATTAACCATTCCAATCCGTTATTCATATTATTATAGTCAAGATATTTTAGAAGTTGACACTGATTCTACATCTTCGGTTTCAACTGTTCAATGACTATATTGTGTGTCAAATGATGTCTGCTCTAACGTAATAAAAAAATGTATTGAATATCAACTTAAATCCATGCCTTTGATGTCCATGAGACAGAACATAAACTGTTTGTCATAAAAAAACCATTTTCTTACTGGGTTCCCTTTGGGAACGAATATTTACCGATAAAAAAAAAAATCATTTTCTCAGATGGGGTAGAATTGCTTTTATTCAGAAACCACTCCTCACAGCTTTGCAAAAAGGTGATTCTTAAGAGAGTTTGCAAACACACCATTAGTATGGTGATAATCACTCGGACCAATTAATTGCCAAATTGAGCAAAGGATTGTATTAAAACCATGTTTTCTACTCACAATTCAGCTGGTTGTGCAGTATAACAACAAGTTTAAACATCGTCAAAGTAATAAAAATGAGATCAAATAGCTATGAACACATTTCTGAACAATATTTCCCAATACAAAGAGCATAAATGAAAGCCAGAAAAATCGAAAAAGAAAATGAAAGCTAACCTCAGCAAGACCTTTTGGACCAAATACTAACAAAGCCACCACCCCAATGACAAGAACCTCAGGCGCTCCAACTCCAAATAAAGAAGCATACACCCCTTTACCTTTACATTTTCCCTTCCTTTCTGCAACACACGCCATTTAATACATTCAACAACACTAGAACAGAAAAAAACTTAAACCAGAACTAAAATTATCAAACTACCAAAACATATTCTCTAATCTAAATCAAGAAAACAGTAAAAGCTAAGAGAGAACGAAAGGGGATTACCCATCTTCACTGAGCGTCGTGAAATTGAGAGGCCCATGTGCTTGAGGCCATTCCACTGAGAAAAAGGAGAACAGCCCAGCTGCGGAATGCATTTAATATGCTGGAAGATTGCATTTTTAGGGATTGAAATTGCAGGATTTGAGAAACATGAGGTTTTCAGACTAGCAGATGATGAGGGGGAGGAGGACGAATGTAACAAGGATGATGTGGGCGTGGAAATAGCAAAAGACATTGTAATGGTCATATTGAAGTCCAAAGACAGTGCTTGGTTTGGGAGGCTTTTTCAGACATGAAAATGGTTTAAGGATGCTGAATTGCTGATTGGCTTGGTTTGGTTTGGTGGTAGATGAACTATACTTCTATTTTCAACGTGAAAAAATGTTGGTACTGTATTATTTTATTTTTATTTTTTATAAATAATAATGATAGTTTTAATTATTTTGGGCCCAAAGTATGATGAAGTTCGGCGTGGTAAATGGAAGGATTTTAAGCCCAACACTATGGGCTTTCAGCCCAAACCTCAAAGAAATATTAAAGTCATTAGAAATTCTCAATTATATTCATGTAACATGAAAGAGCAAGCTCTTATTTTTTTGTCGGCAAAAGAATAGATATTATTAACACAAGAATATGGGTACAAGGAATACCCAGTACAAGAGAATAAATACAGATTCACGAAAATAAGTTCCTAGGACTCTCAAGCCAATCCCTAAAAACAAAATTATGTGACAAAGTATCCTTCACCACTATCCAACTCCAAATCTTAGATTTAAGCTCATCTATAAACTTTTCAAATGAGAAAACTCCATTCCTAAAGATAATACAACTACGCCATTTCCAAATTAACTAAACCACACCAAGGGGTCAAAATTCACAGGTCACTAGCGGGTCGATTTTAAATTGGTCAAGATCAAGTCTATATATATATCCAAGTCTATATATATATATGTAAAATGATACCTTTTCTTTTTTTTTTCTATGGTGTAGTACTGTGGTTTGAGTCTTCTTTCCAGACAATTGATTTGAGTTATCTATCATTTTAAAAAATATTTTTTTTTTTTTTTTTTTTTTGAGCGGAAAAAAAAATTATTTAGTATAAATAAATGAATATAAAGACGTGAACAAATTCTACGGTTGGGGCCTCATATTTTATTGTGTAAAACAATTATTCTATTTTACGTAGTTTTAGGCATACCTATTGCCTAAGCCATTATATATTAATAATTTTTTCCTAATTAAAAAAAACATGGTAAGCTAGAAATAAACACATATAGCATTGTTCAAGACTTGGGATTTAATCTAGTTTCGGTTGATCAATTGTCTTGCTGCAATCAAATAATGGCGCATGCCTAATCTATTATTTTTGGACATACGTACGTGTGTCACATGTTAGATCATTATTATACGCTACTTCTCACGATATTTGTTGTGTTAGGCTAGGCTATATACGGACAAATTTAAATAATAAAATATTATAAATTGAAAGAAATTATATATTTTATATGTGCAATTATTCAAAATAAAAAGTTATATAAAGACTCTAAAAATTTTGGTAAGATGATTAATGTATGTGGGAGAAATGTATGACAAAGGGTAAAATAGTGGGATGGATTCTCGGTATTATTTTGATGCAATTTTCTTGTAAATCTATAAAGGATATAGACACAATGATACAATAATGAGTGAAATATAAAAAATAGGATACACTTATTATTTTATCATGTGTCTATCTCCTCCAAAATTTAAAAAAAAATTAAGAAATTTTATATTCGTAAAATAGTATAGATAAATAATCATTTATGTTGATATTATAAAACAAAAGGCATTCAGAATTTTTAATTTGTTTGGTTAAAGCAATAACTAATTGTGAAATGGCACTCAAAAAGAAAATATTAATTGTGAAACAGAGAGAATTAAAATGATTAAAATAATATTATTCTCTAATAATTTTTAACACCACAAAAACTTTTATGAACCCTCATTCACATCACTCCTTCAAATAATTGCTATGTAGTATACAAAGAGTTACTCCCTCCGTCGGTGCAGAGAACCTTTCACACTGACTTTTGGTTTTGTGTGAGAGTTATTTCATAATAATACGTTAACAAAAGTTATTTTATATGAATGATATGCTAGTTAATAAGATCAACTAGCATATCATTCATATAAAATAACTTTTTGTAAATGTATTATTATGAAATAACTCCTCACACAAAACCATTGAAAAGTCAAGTGTGAAAGATTTTATGGGACGGAGGGAGTATTATTTAATATATTAATGCAATTATTTATTAATTTTGTGAAAACCAATACATAAAATTAAATACTTCTAAAAAAATATTTTGGTAATTAAATCGTGATATTGAAAAAGAGAATTCACTCTTAACCCAAATTAAAAAAGAGCCCCTCCTTAAACATCTAGATGATGTGATATTTAGATATGTTGTAAATGTTTAAATATACACTCCCTCAATTTCGTAATATCTGTTTTTTTAGAATTTAAATTTTATTTCTAATTTATTACTCCATCTTTTAACTATTAATACCTGTCTTTTCAATGATAAGTATTAATTAGTAGTAAATTTTTGTAAATTAGTTTCATGATATAATTTAAAAAGTATTAATTATTTCTATTGTACAATTTTATTTCAAAATACAAAATGATTCACATAAATTTTTATTCACTACTTTGCATTAATCTCATAAATAAAAAATGTCTGAGTCTAATCTCAAGTCTGACGCAAGTGGAAGCAGTCAAAAGAATCTGGCAATATCCAATTGTGAGTGACTACTTCCCCGAAAGCAAACAAAGATGGGTAATCATGTGTTGGATGACGTGTCTTCGGCAGTTTTGCCCAGATCCGAATCTCCTGTTACATTTAAATCTCTCATTACATTAATTATATTTATATCACGTGTATATACATCAAATTCTAAATAAGAGATTAATATTCTAATGTAATCGTATATAACGCCATTATGTAGCAGGAGATCCATGTAACAGGAGATCTGTGTGGTTTTGCCCGGTGCAAAACACAAACACGTCAACGTATTAATACTCAATTTTTTAATACCAATTTTAGTTAAATATTTGATATTTTTAAAATTTAATATTTTAAATTTAAATATTAGAATATTGTATTTTTTATATTAAATATGAATAATTTAAATTGTAACAAAGTAAAATAGTTCAAAGTGGTTAGAAATCACTGTCTCATAAATTCGAATCACCATTCGTCCGATAAAATAAATAATTTAAATAGTAGAAAATATTAATTTATTGTTAATACTCATAAAAAATAATATAATATTGCTCACTCTAAAAACAAAATATAAAATTTTTGTTGGGACAAATTAATACGACCAATTTTTATAGGGAAAGAGGAGTATACGTTCTCACTAATTATTATTATATTTTTTGGTCGGCATTCTCACTAATTAGTAGTATTTTTTTTTTTTTTTTGGTCGGCGTTCTCATTAATTATTCTATAATCATTCATGTATCATTCACCATAGAAGATGAAATGAAACACTAAAAATATAAAATTAATGATTTTTTTTTTTGTCGAATGATGCAGAAAATTAACAACTAACAAGTATTAATGATCAACCAACTTGAAGCCACATACACGTTCCAATAATGCCAAAAAGAAGAGCGATTGTCTTCACACCTTGTATTTGACTCTCAAAAGTGCAGATTTTTCCAGTTTCAGTGATTTAATTTCTGTTGTTTCAAGATTCTCTTGCATTTGTAACCCTGCAACAAACAGGATTTTCATGTTCATTGATGTGTATCTTCAATTTCTTGCTGGCATTTATGAATAGAATTATTTAGATAAACATTAAACTATCCATTTCAGAGCATTTATGGCAGCTCTAATTTTTCATGTGTTGTCTTCATAGCCTTTCATTTATTCTCTCTACTGAATCATTTCTCTGCGCTTTCTTTCATATTCATAAAAATGAAAAAATAAAAACCTAGCTAGTGAGTATTTGTGTAAAGATGGCTATGGCCCCTACTGTGAAAGTAGTACTTGGATCAATAGCCTTCGCTATATTCTGGGTTCTTGCCGTTTTCCCTGCGGTACCCTTCTTACCAATTGGACGAACCGCAGGGTCCCTCCTTGGAGCAATGCTTATGGTCCTTTTTCAAGTGATTACACCAGATCAAGCTTATGCTGCCATTGATCTCCCAATTCTTGGCTTACTTTTTGGAACTATGGTAGTTAGTGTTTATCTAGAACAAGCTGATATGTTCAAGTATTTAGGGCAATTGCTTTCTTGGAAAAGCATGGGTGCTAAGGATTTATTGTGTAGAATTTGTTTGATCTCTGCTGTGTCCAGTGCCCTGTTCACAAACGACACTTCTTGTGTCGTTTTGACAGAGTTTGTACTCAAAATAGCGAGGCAGCATAACCTGCCGCCTCACCCGTTTCTATTAGCACTCGCCTCGAGTGCTAATATAAACTCGTCCGCCACCCCAATTGGGAACCCTCAGAACTTGGTTATTGCTGTCCAAAGTGGTATCACTTTTGGGACCTTTTGTTTGGGGTGTTTCCTGCAATGATTGTGGGAGTTTGTGTGAATGCTTTGATCCTGTTGTGTATGTTTTGGAAGGTCTTGTCTGTTCAGAAGGATGAAGAGGATGCTAGTGACGAAGTCGTGGCTCAAAACGACGTCACTTCGCATCGGTTCTCCCCTGCCACAATGTCACACCTCACTTCCTTGGTCGCCCAAGACTTGATGAATGAGCCTGCCCTCAGGAATCGGGTGTCCATTTCCGAGACTAATAGTAGCATTCGCAGCTCTCCTAGTCTCGGAAGTGGACAACTTGAAGGGGAAATTAACAAGGATTCGAGTGTGTCGAGTAGAAAATCGGATGCTGTGGGAAGTTCATTTGCAAATGAAGTCGAATACAACGGGTTTGTAGCGTTTGTAGAGGAAAGCTTAGGATTTTCCAAGAAATGGAAACGAGTGTTGTGGAAAACGTGTGTGTACCTCATTACTTTGGGAATGCTGATATCTTTGTTGGCCGGTTTGAATATGTCGTGGGCGGCAATTACAGCTGCACTCGCCCTCGTCGTCCTTGATTTCAAGGACGCGAGGCCTTCTTTAGAAAAGGTAGTCAATGCGTTGTTTCATTAAAAGGTATTAGTTTGATACATGATGTGTATGTCGTCGTTGTGATCCAGGTGTCGTATTCGCTGTTGATATTCTTTTTGCGGAATGTTCATCACGGTGTCTGGTTTCAATAGAACAGGAATTCCGAGCTGGTTATGGGAACTGATGGAACCTTATTCGAAAATTGATCGTGTCAGCGGAATAGCAGTTTTGGCAGCTGTTATAATTGTCCTCTCCAATGTGGCTTCTAATGTACCTACAGGTATCTCCATTCTACCTCACTGCTGCTCAATCTTGCTAATTATGTGCCCATTTTGCAAACTCGATTTTTGGATATTGTCGAAAAATCTCAACGCTTATGAATCCATGATACATAAAAATGTCTTAGTGAAAACAACAACGAGCCTTAATTGTCATTTAGATTGCGTTTGGATTGGGGGAATTGAATTTGAATCGCTTGAAAAAGAGTTAGTCCATCATATGAAACTAATACCATAGCATTTTACATTGTTATATTATTTTATAAGTACAATGGTATTACTGAATGAATGTAATGAACAAGTTTTATAGGAGAGTTAGTGCTTTCGATTGGAGACTTCAAATTCATTTCGATCCAAACAATCATTCCATATATTGTGAATTGATGGTTTTGGTCCATCATGTTCAGTGCTGCTTTTAGGTGGTCGAGTGGCAGCCTCAGCTGCAGCAATATCTCCAGGCAGGGAGAAGAAAGCGTGGCTGGTGTTAGCTTGGGTGAGCACGGTGGCAGGAAATCTTTCCCTCTTGGGATCAGCAGCGAATTTGATAGTGTGCGAGCAGGCTCGTCGTGCTCAATATTATGGCTACAACTTGTCGTTCTGGAGTCATCTCAAGTTCGGCCTTCCCTCCACGCTTATCGTCACTGCTATCGGTTTGACCCTCATCCGAGGCTGAGGCCGAGGCCGAGGCCGAGACTTGCATATATATATGATGGATGGATGGGTGGATGGATTTTGTAGATTCAGCAGTCAACAGAACAGAAATATTGTAAAAGCTCTACTCGATCTGCCTGCCTTTATTTCTCTAGAAAATTTTTTATATACAATTGAGCAATCTCACATTTGTTTATGCATTCCAAATTTTAAGTGTGAATTTTGTGGAAATAATAAGAATTCTTTTTAATTGTTCGAAATGGTTCATATATGACTCGTTTAAGATCGGAAGATGATGGAATAGTTTGATGGTTAGTTAGAAGCAAGTACGTGGTACGTGATATTATTGTATGTTATTATGGAATACTTTTTTACTTTTGAGTAAATCGTAGTAATATTTTACCCCGAGTTGGAAAAAAAAAAAAATACTCTCATGCATAATGCATTGACTTGGTATGGTACCGTAAAACTAATTTATAATTATCACTTATTCTGTTTTGCTATAAGTTACTTATTATTTTTTTGGTCCCATTATAACTTGCTCGTTTTACATTTTTATATTATTTACATATATATCACTCATTTATCTCTACTTTTATCTAAATCTCTTACTTATATCGGAGCGGAGGGAATACTATTTAGTGAAACAACTAATATCCTTCAATTAATATCATTCAAAATTACTACATTATAGAAAAACAATTAATATAGTAAAATAACTAATAATCTCAAAAAAGTTTCACGCTAAAACTTATTACATAATACTTTGTTTTATGGGCAACTCTCTGTAAAATTTGTTCACGGTATGAAATTGGATTCATCACTCATCGGTAATATCACTACATTAATTCATAATGTGACTATTCTTATAAACTAATTAATAGCATAATATTTGACACATACAAATACATTGAATTGGAAGATTTAATAATATTATTTATGATTGTTATAATATTATTAAATAAATGAAATCTCATCATGCAGTATCAATAATTAGATTTAGTAATATTATATTATTTTTATGAGAATCAACAACAAATTAATATTTCTACTATTTAAATTATTTATTTTAATTTTATCTAATTTTTAATATATTTAATTAAATATTTAATTTTGGTTAAATATTTCATTGTTTATTTTTTAAACTTAAATATTTATAATATAGTGTTTATATTAAATATAAATAATTAAATAATAAAAATATTAGCTGTTTTTTTATACTCCAGATGGATTCTTAATACTCTTATTTTGATACTTTAAAATTTTCAAAAATAGTAATCCAATAACCTTCCTATATATACGAAACACATAAAATCGACTCCACCAACTATTATCACAAGTTTAAGAAAATCACCCTCATGTCATTAGTTATACGCAAAAATTTGTACGAGACCGTCTTACGATGACACAAATTATAAATTAACACTCAATCCTTCTAAAATGTTAAAACATCCTTTATAAATTTTATTTCGTCTCATGCAAAACTTATTTATTGCTTCCTCCCTCCCATTTTAAATTATTCAAAGTTATCTTATTTTTATTTTCTCATATCCAAAAAATAAAAAATAAATAAATTTATCTTTCTAACTAAATTCTTCCAAACATCACTTTTTTACGACTTCACGCCATTCAATTACTCACTTCCTCTAAATAAAAACTGAAGCAACCTCTCCCCAATAAAAATTGAACTTATTTTATCCTCAACTTTACCCAAGCTACACTGTTATTTTCGTTGTTTCCCACTTGTTCTTTCTACACTGTTTTTCCCGCACATCCTTCACTGCTGAAACAACGCCGGTACGTCTCCCTCTGCTCTCTCTCTCTCTCTCTCTTGGCTCTTCTACTATGTTAATAATGTGTGATCGTTTGCGTATTCTTTGTTTAATTACTGGTATATTTCTCTAAATTTCCCTTTCTCTCTTTTCGTGTATTTAATTTACTTATACACAGTGAGTTTCTTCAATTTCTTGTAATGTTCATACATTATGATTGGGGATTGTTATAGGTTTTCTTGTCAGAATGAAGAGCAATAGGTCAGTTGAAGTTTTAATGTTGTTACTTTTTCCACATTTTTAGTCGTTAAATTTGATTTTAAATTTTGCATTTGCTACAGTTCTGCTGTGTAAATCCCCGGTTCTCTGAGTAAGCACTTGTTATTCTGAGTAGTAACCCTGTTCCTTATCGGTTCCCTTCTCTTTCATCTCTCTCTATGTTGTTCACCACCGTTAACTTCTCTCTGAGCTTCCACTTGTACCCTGATTTTCCTGTTTTCTCTCAATTAACGATTTCAATTAGTTTTTGGTCATTTCTTACTTGAATTTGTGGATTTCTTTAATACTATTTGGCTTGGTTGTTCATGTTGATTGTTATGTCGGGTGTATCATTTTCCACTTGATAAATCGTTGCTTGAGAGGAAAAAAATAAAAAATTCAGCAACCCTATGGTTTCTTAATGAAAATAAATTTCTTAACCAAGTAATTGGTAGGTCGTAGGACAAACAAGAAAAAATAAATTGATCATTTTTTTCCCTCCTTTTCAGGTCAACGGAAGATACATGTACAATACCTAATAAAAAATGATCACTAAATCCCCGTAACGATGAGACTGTCTGTAATCACCTTATACGGTAAGAACTTAAAGATGGAGTTGGTTTTCCTTCAATGTGTTTGATGTAGTTGAGGTCCTTTTGTAAATTTACTGATTCAATTTAAATTATTGATTTTTGGTTCTTATGCATGTTTCATTTGAATTGAATTTTGAAGATTTTTATAGGTGTTGAATATGTTAAAATCTTCACTGCTATTTATCCATCCCATGCATTTTACCAAATTTACTACCTTAGGGGGTCTTTTTTTTTTGATAACTCGGTATCCGGCCCAAGGACCGACTAATCCGGACCAATCCCACCGTCCACTAGCGGGGGTCCCATTTAAAGCGAGAGCAAAGCTCTGTATGGACTGGCCCATCTCAGAATTGTTTGCACCCAATGGGTTTCGAACTGAGACCTATGGAGCATCACACTCCTAAGCCTCAAGCCCTCACCACTAGGCCAACCCCTGGGGTTACCTTGAGGGGTCTTAACTCTTAACATGATGTAGTTACTTTTCTGCTCAAAAATCATACTTTTATTTTTTTGTAAGAGAAGTTATGTACTCTCTTCTTAGACTACTAGGAGTAAATTATGTATTGACAAGAATCACACGCTGTCCGTAGCTTCTTTGAAACATATATTTTTTTCTGGGGAATTTGCTACTCTGAAGGATTATTTTTGGCCTTTTGGATGCTATTGTGCAATATTTAAACTCCATAAATGAAAATGTCCATGTTCTGAACTTATTTTAGATTTTGCATCATATTAATATCTCCAAGAAAATGTTAGATTGTGCGTTTTGCTGTCTGAATGCAAAATTATCTGAAATTTCTCTATATTGATTCATATGAACCTCTTTAATGCAGGCAGGAGCTATGTTGGTTGATGTTGTTTGACTTGTTTCTCATGAACTGTTACATGGTTTTTGTATGAAAACTCATGAATGAAATTGAAAAAGAGACTATTGGGGAATCTATATGATTTTTGTAAACTGTTAACTATTCTTTATTGTAGCTTTCTATGGTTTTGGTAGATCCATAAGTTTTGTGTATCAGTAGTCTCATAACAATGATCCTAACTTTGTGGTTGTCTTCACTTAGATTTTGTGTGTTATCATTTTAATGTCTTCTGACCAACATCATGAGCACTCTTCAAGCATGGGAAGGATATGGTGTGCGCTGTTCTATCTCTGAATTCATAGGGTACCTGCAGAACGCGGATCTCTCATCAAAACACAATTTGTCTGGATGGGTTTTCTGGAATTTCAAAACAGAGAATGAATTACGGAAGGATACAGCCCAGATGATTACATTTCCAACAGAAAAAGGAGAGAAAGAGAAGATCAGATGTGTGCTGGAAGAAACAACATCGAACTTGGGAAACATGAATTTGCGTGAGTATATGGTACAGTTTTGGGCAATGAAAGAGGGTTTTCTCACCACTGTAGATCAACCATTTGCTGTTGTTGGTTCTCTTTATAAATGGCAGTGTTGGTATAGGAAGCTTTGTGAAGCTCATCATTATTTAGTAAATGAGGAAGCGTCGGACAAGGAAATTGGATCCGTTGGAGGTGTCTACTTGAAGGGGTACCCTGAATCCAGCCCCGATCTGAGGCTCTACTCTATCGATGAATTTCCTCTACGGAATGAGGCTGCGCGCTGTGGTCTCCGGAGCTACTTGACCATGCCTGTCTTCGATTTCCTTACGCAAGAATGTTATGGCGTGCTCGAGATCGTATCTCCTCAAATTGGTTTAGACTCTACCCCAATATTTTCCCTTGTGGATCAAGGCCTTAAGGTTTGATTCTTCACTTCATCAATATGTTTGGTTTTATTCATGTTATACTTGGTTTAGATTCATGTGTTTAAGTTGTAATTGCAAAATAAATTGGCAGGGTGAATGTTGTTTTTAGTTAGTTCTGCTGCTTTTATTACAACTCTATATAATATTAATTGCTATTTGTATTAATTGATCACATATAATTCAAATCCTATGCAGAAAGCTGAGTTAATATCCACCCATATAAAAGATCTCCACGAGGTAAATGCTTAGAATGTGCTAAATATTGTATTATGTATTCTCATTCTTACAACAGTTTTAAGCAACTTATGAATTTAAAAATTAACTTACTGCAATGATATTGACTCAGAATCTCCAACCTGAGAGTGAGATCCAAAAGATGATGATAGCGGCTACTGAATTAGTACCCCAACTTCATTTGGTGCAGGTTTGGAGTCCTTGCAAGACTAACACAAGCAATGACTTGAGCTGCATGCAAAGAGTAGCTTTGAGAAATCCAAGGTCCTACTTGAACTGCATAATGGATCAAGAAATGATTCATTATCTTCATGCCTGTGAATTCCACCGTCTACAGATTGGGGAATGGATTGGTACACCTCTAATGTCAGCTGATGGAAAATCATGTTTCTGCCGAAATATATGTGATTTTAGCATATGTGAGAACCCCTTGGCACATTATGCACAAAGAGCTAGATTGTCCTTTTGTTTTGTGGTTCACCTTCAAAACGTGCACCACAACAATGACCACCATTTGATTGAGTTCTTTTTTCAATCTAATGCATGTGATGCTTCCTTTCTGCACATGCTATTAATGGTAATGGAGAAAGAACTCAAAAACTTCAAGTTTGAGAAATCGATAGTTGAATTAATTAAGACCAGTGCACGTACTAAGTATGAATATGTGGAATGGAAGCATCAGCATTCGCATACAGAAAGGAATCCCTATCCAGATTTCAAAAATACTTGCAGATTCCCGTCTTATCTTGCCTGCAGCTTTTTTCGAGAGAGGACATATCCAATAATAAAGTCAATAACAGAGCCGCTTTGCCCAATATTCTTATGCAGGAGAAGATAAAAAAACTAATGATGGAAATAGCAACCAATTGGATGTGGAGCTCATATAGTCTAGTTCAGTTTTGGGCAGTTGGGATGAATGGAGATAGGCCTTTTCTACAGACTTCAGACCAACCTTTCGCTCTCGCTTCTCGTCATAAAGGTTTAGCCTTTTTCAGGAAGCAGTGTATGGAACGTCACTATTTTGTGGATGAGGAAGTTGGCCCACTTCAACGTGTCTTCCGAAGTGGACACCCTGAAATCTCCTGACCTTCGCCTCTACTCTACCACTGAGTTTCCATTTAGGGATCATGCTATGCATTACCTTCTTAGAAAATATATTGCTTTCCCTATTTTGGATCAACATAAAAAATGTGTTGGGGTGCTAGAATATTTTGGATTAGATGATGATGATGAAGTTGGAATAATGTGTAGCATCGAAAGAGCATTAGAGGTATTATTATTCTCTGTCTCTCTCCCACACGCATTTACATTCGGTGTTTGAAAAGAATTAAGACTGTTCAATCCCTGGACAGGCAGCGAGTCTTGGTTCAACCCATATCAACTTCAAGGCACGTCCAACTCGCCAAGTAAGTTAATGATGCGTCTGTTTTAATTTTCAGTTCTTGGAGCTAGAAACTATTCTTTAGTATGAAAATGAGTGAAGGTGTTCTGTTGAAATATGTTAAGAATAAAAAAGGAAATGATTTACAAAACTACGTGCATGTTGTGTGTAACTATTCAAAACTCTAAATATTACACAAATTTTTTCGCTTCACAAATTCATTTTTCCCCAACTCGTGATTATTTTTCTTATATTTTTAGGTTGATCCAAGTCGCCATCTAGCAGACACTGAAATCTTCAGCGCCCTAAATTTGTTGAAGAATATTCCCCAACTGTTCCATGCAGCAGTTTGGGTTACGTACAAGGAATGTGATGGTATCAGCAGT
This sequence comes from Paraleonurus japonicus, assembly GCA_030762865.1. NCBI lineage: Eukaryota > Viridiplantae > Streptophyta > Magnoliopsida > Lamiales > Lamiaceae > Paraleonurus > Paraleonurus japonicus. The sequence goes on from CM061053.1 coordinate 8,564,282, forward strand.
AACATAAGCTGCATGGAACCCTCAATTAAATATGTACTGGGTTGGCCGGTTACCTTTCGTCCAGTACAAACTGGAAGGGGAATTGTTGGGATGGCATTAGCATCTAAACACAAGTTGTGTTTTTGTCGAAATTTATGCAATTTTAGCATAGCTGACGATCCCCTGGCGCACTATTCACAACGAGATAGAGCTGACGTTTGCTTTGCAATTTGTTTGCGGAGCTCACACACTGGGAACCTCCTATATGTTCTACAGTTCTTTCTCTTCCAGGGTCCTGCAAATATTGAGTATCTTTACTCCTTTCTCTACAATCTATTCCCAATACTGAAGCAGCAACTTACCAGCTTTAAGGTTGCATCCGGCAAAAACTGGCAGACGCTTTGGTGATCGACATCGTTGAATTTCCTAAACGCCAACTTACTAACAATCATTTTGTTCCCACTGTCGTGGACTCTGTTCCAAGTGTTCCGCGAGCAAAACCATCTAATGCTGCAACTTCCAGTTCCAGAAAAAGGAAAAGCTTGGAAGAAAGAGGAATGATAGTCTACATGTCAGCCTTGAGGATGTACAGCCACATTTGGGGAAGGAAACTGAGCACGTTGCAGAAGAACTTGGTGGTGAGTGTAACAACTTTTAATTCTTGGTTAACACGATTGAGTAACTCATTTTGACTTTGGTGAGAAAATATTATATGTTTTACAGTTGGAAGATCAACAATAAAGCGCGCACGTAATGAACAATACATAAAAGAATCGTTCGCTCTTTGAGGCTGCAGGAACTTCTCAGCATAGTCGCAGCTCCAATCTTCCGCCCCGATGTGTCACTGCTAACGACTCAGCCCCCAACTTATGCTAAAACCACTCTGCAGCCGGTGACTGAGCTTCAGCCAGCGTCTGAAACAGTGATGGTAACGGCAAAGTACGAAGATGATATTATAAAGTTTAAGTTATGTCTCTCATCGACAATGAACAAGCTCCTAGAAGAAGTGGCCAGGAGATTAGATTTTGAAGTAGGGAGTTTCAAATTGAGATATTTGGATGAAGACAATGATAAAGTCTTATTAGCCTGTGATGATGATTTGCAGCTTTGTCTCAAGAGTCTATCAGCAGGGGGCAAGACTACTATGCAGGTGTTTGTTCATTTAATCAGTAAGTAATCTCTTTTCTATTATTTGTACAATTTGGATTTGTTGTCATATTTAGTTATATTAAAATCTTATTTTATCTATTGAAGTAGTAGTTCGATTCCTCTGTTCTACCTTCCGTATTCCACCAGATGTTTCACCTGCTGGATTATTAACACATGTCGATGTGGTGTATATCATCCATTAATTATTTTATCACCCTCCACGTGTTATTCATCCACAATATGAAACACTAAACATGGAACAATTGATTCCAAACACACTTTCCATTTGTATTAATGAAAAAGCTTGTAAAAGATGTCATGAAGTTCAAAAATTAATAGAACCTTTCTATACTGCATTAAGTTAAAATTATGAATTACTTGCAAAAGTTTTCAAGTAGTGGAAAGGCTTTAACCATCTATGGCAGTTTTTATGTGCAGATGTTAGGGAAGATTGATGATATATGCACTAAGTTATAAGCCTGAACAAGAACATTCTAGAGCATACATATGTGAGCATTATGTTTGCTAATGTTGTATAAATGTCCATCTTTAGAAGGTGAAACAAGATAAATTTTCTAGACAAAAATTTTTTTTTTTTTTTTCAAGTAACGCCGTTATGCACTGTTGTAAACTAATATTGTTGGGAATAAACAATTAATGTGTTGTTTTTATATGAACTAACACGTTTTAAAAAAATCAAATTAGTACGTTTGTTTAAATTAATCAATTTTTCTTTTTTTTTTTAAAAAAAGAAAAAAACCCTATTACAAGAATTATAAAAACACGATAATATCACCAACTCATGTTAAAGACTAAATTTTCAAACAATGAGAAAAACTGCTCCAGGTAAATGTTAACCTTGGATAACCCTTCGTAAGAGAGGTGTAGCCCATGTTTATATTTTGAGTTAGCTTATTAAAGTTAACCATCCGACCCGGGTTTATGACCCGTTTAACCCCTCTTATCCCATGAATTCTAACCCACCTTCTACATGGGTTAATTTTTATCCTCACCTAATTAGATATAAAATTACATTTTAACCCCGTGCCATCACCCTTATCTCTGCTTCATCTTCGGATCATCAATCAACTTCACTATATCCTCTAACACCTTCTCCGAAGCCACAGCGGAGAGCACTTTCTCACAATTGGAATTTTATTCATTCTTAGTTTAGATAAATCCAATTTCTCCATGGAATTTTGTTGCTGAGTTGTGCGGGGTTTTGGAGAGAGAGAGATTGTGATGGTAGGTTTGAAGATTTTTTTTTGTTCAGGTTTGAACCTTATTATTAGTGAGGGTTAATTTAGTCATTTTACAATTATCACCCTCTAATCCACTATTACGTAGCAAATGAAGTAAACACAGGATATCCATATTTTAAAACACCCTTATCACCCCACTATGGTTATCTAAGGTTAACTGCTACACACGAAGTAAACACTTACTCAGAGGTCACCCAAATATGAGGTCACTCAAATATAAGTTCGGCCACGTGGCAGGCTCTAATACAATCCTAAGTGCCCCAACAAAGCGTTCTAAACAAAACTTCACATTTTCTTAGATGGAAAGTTGTGTCCCCACACCCATAAACAATTTTCCTAAAAAAAAAAATTAGAAGGCATACTTCTCTTTCCTTTCGGGTAAGATTTTAATTTTTAAAAATAATGTACAGCAAAGTAAACATAAAAAATAAATTCAAGCTCATTTAAACCAAAAGGGCAAAATTTTTGTATGAAACTATTTGACGGCAAAACAATATGTCATGAGAATAAAACTCTCGCCATAAAACGGTCCAACAAGATAACTACAGATACAAAAATCATTGGAAAAAATCACTATAGGGAGCACTGTATAGTATCTATTCCAGTAAAATCCATCACGCCTAAATTTCACACTGATCATAATAGATGGTACTCTCGTTCCATCGAAAAATGGTACTAAATTTGTTCTTCACCATTTAAAAGAAAAGGAATACAAACAAATCATGCAAGAATGAAACCCTCAATGTTGACACTCAGCAGCACCGCTCAAAATGGGAGGGTGGGGGGTGGGAGAGAGTGAGAGAGAGAGAGAGAGTAACCTAGTCCAACGAGTCGATCAAGTCTTGGAAGTTGAAAACGAGCCAATCGGCTTTAGTTGCAACGGCCTCTCGAAGTACAACTCCCGCATAGCATATAAACAAGTCAGCGCCACCGGGCATACGAGCCTGTACACAATTGTTATGTAAGTAGAACAAAACTTTAATTACAGTGCAAGAGAAATGCATCAACGGATTGAGGCTGAGAAATAGGGTTAATTATCATTTTTGATCCCTAAAGTTTATCTTTTTTCAGTTTGTGGTCCTTCTCTTCCACTCACTATCAATTTGATCCTTAAAATACAAATTTTACTCTCGCATTGGAGATACCATTAGTTGACCGTCCGTAGATCGATGGAATCAACTATTTTTGGGATGCTAAATGAAATTATTTAAAAAATTGTACTTAAATGTAAAAATATAAAAAAGTTAACTCCCCTCCTAGGTCCATATCCCAGATTGCGCTAAGCCAATGCCGACAACAACTTTCCTAAATTATGGGGAACTTGTCCCACCATGGGCGTCTCGGTGACTAACCCGAGATATCGATGCTAACGTTAACATGGGGAAATCGACCAAGGTTGACCAAACTTGCAAATGTTACATTTAGCACCCTGAATAGTTGATTCTATCAGTCAACAGACAGACAAATAACAGTGGAACCAAATGTGAGAATAAAAGTGTACTTTCATGACCAAACTTGATAGTGAGTGTAAGTGGAGGACCAAAACTGGAAAAAGATAAATTATGGACTGAAAAAGATATTATCTCCCAGAGAAATATTATGAGATTGATATTTAAAATTTACAAGGACAATATTTCTCACCTCCAGATCAGTTGCACCATCTCCAATCATGACAAAACTCTTGTACCCTTGAGCCTGGAAATACATTAATCTTTTCACTAATTTTAAGAGAGAGGTTATTAAAAAAACCAAGGTGAACAAAAATGCAGTACTCTGACCTTCCTAATCTGTTGAACAGCAGTGGCTTTCCCTCCTTTCCTTGAAGTCGGCTCATTAGGATCAAATCCCATGAACTCCCCAGAGCTACTGAACAAAAGTTGATTGGCGTATATGTTCTCAAGCGGTATCCCAAGAATTGAAGCAACGGGCTGCAAAAATGAGGGTGTTCATGAGTGCATAGAAGCTCAGATCATACACATGACATGTATTATATTTCTTCTGCTAAATGTTTAAGTTGAAACAAATAAAGGATTATTCCATAAAATAAAAACCACAACACGGTTTTCTAGGGTTTGTTAATGAAGAAATATGCTTTAAGGCCTCATTAAAACCTTTACACTGTAAAACCCTGTGGGAAAAACCGGAGTAAGTGAAAAGAGTACTTTAAAAAGTCATTGCAATGTTTTATGTTTTATGAGCAAATCAACCAAGGCCTACTGAATAACCACAATCTCAACTCCAACATTCTGCTCATTCCTACAGGTGCTAAAAAAACACACTTCGACCCGTGTTATTGATGCTATGTTTTAACTATGTATTTTACAAGAAAAACATTAAAATGAATGGAGTCCATTAACTATTTTTTTAGTCAAAATACATAACCACCACAACGCAAATAAAATATATGGAAACTGTCCAGAATGATGCAATTTATTTTTTCTGTTTCTTTTCCCACATTAAATTCAAGATCTATTGGAGCCAAAAACAAATATGTGGCAGTGACATGAATGGAGTGTTCGCAACAAAGGAAATAGTAATACAGATACACAAATCGAAGTGTGGATCTACAAGTCGATGATGAGACTGGCTAGAAAATTTTCAAAATAATTTAGCATAATTTATAAATAACATAAAAATAATATCCAAGGTTAAATTCAACAGGGAAAAACGCTGGTAACTTGCCAAAGCAAGTGAATACAACCGAAATACAAATTAATCTATAAGTAGGTTTTTTTTTTTTTTTTGACAGGTATAAGTAGGTTTGATTAAAAGGGTTTGGTTGACATAAATTAGAAAATTAAAAAAATATATTGAGATTGAGATTTATATTAAAATGAGTAGTGGCCTAGTGTGTTGATCTAGACTTTAGTGAAATAAGTTGTATACGTTTGATTTTGGGACCTTTTAGTTTAATTTAAGAATAACTTTGCTAGAATCCAAACTAAATTGAGAAAATAGAGTGATTTAAAAAAAAAACTACTTGCAAATGTTACATACTCAACAAAGAAATAGGAGGAATGCCCTGGGCTGGAGTCGAATGCTGGCACATTAAGATTCGCCCATGCACAAATGAAGTAGGAAAACTTAAAAAAAAAAAAAAAAAAAAAAACACTACATTAGTGATTAGGAAAATGGTATTAGCTTAGTGCTTGTTTTCCTTCTCCTTTTCCCCTTAAAGGCTGAAGCGCAAAATCATATTGGATTATACTTGTCATTTTTCATAATTGTAGTACATTGATAAAGGACTATCACAGACAAACATGCATGTCAAGTCCACTGACGAAGCTCAACAAGCAGTACCAATAATATTTACCTAATGCTGGGTTTGTACTCAAGCTAATCATCTATGCAGATTTTAAAATATCAGGCTTTCACAAATATAAAACGACACAATCAATGAACCATAAATGATCAAAATAAGCAACTTACATTTATCATTTGACGAAAACCTCCAGAGACCAGATAAACATCCTTGCTTGTGTCTTTTATCTTCTTCACCAATGCATCAATTCCAGGGAAAGTCTAAATAGTGAAGAGAAAGTAAGCCAACCATGAACCATGCACTTTCAGAAGTAAGGGGTACAAGCATCCTTTTCAGACAATAATATGTCAAAGACGCAAATAATGTACACCGTATAATTGCAACTTCACATCGTTATGTATGGACAGTCATGTAGTTGGAATTTTAGTAGATAGGGTTGGTACTGAAATTGGGATACAAATACGGGGACATTTCAGGTATCGGAATTTTTGTTGTTGTTGTTGAAAATCATTGAAATGCCATTTGGGATATAAATGAAAATGGAATGAACTAGGAACTGACATAAAATGGCAATGCAAATGGATGCATGAACTAACAAGTGAAGACTCATGAAGAACGGAACATGAATGGGAAACCCCCTCATCCAACGTCTCTTTTTCTTCATTTTTAATATTACTCCTTCGCCTTTTTCTTTATACTTCTCATTCAACCTATAACCTCTTCTTCTTTTATATTCTATTCACGTATGTAGAATGACATAAAACTTTACACAGCTGAGCAGACAGACACTGTTGCTGCAGTTATCTTTTCCAGATTTTTAAAGGCTCGAGTTGAGAAGAATAATTGATACAATTCTACATGAAATCCAAACTTACAAGTCAAATAAAGGTCAAGATTCTGAGATCTAAAACGAAAAGCTCCCGCACAACTTAACTTGTCAAATCCTACCTTGAAAAATTATTACAACCAGATAAAAGTTCTGGCAAAGATGTAGGCCTTATATTATTTCTTTAAGATCAAAGAGAAGAGAAATCTCAGCTTTTAGTTTTATTACACTCATCCACGTATCCAAATGTAAAAGAGAATATTATGAACATAAACTTGGAAGTAAGATAAAGGTGGACCCATGGAAGGACTCCAGTCATAAAATGCTCTATTCGGAATTCCTTAAGGCGACATGTATTGATAGAATACGCTTACTTTAGTCAACGACAATGGTCCCTTACTGGGAGTTTTGATACGTGGCAAGGTATCAAAATCTCAAAAATGCTTCTGTTATGCTATAATGTTAGAAATCTGCATCAGTTCAGATACGGCACACCACTTTGTGCAGTTCTGTATTTAGTTTCATGTTAACTAGTTGAATGCTTCAATTGTGACTTGGACTCTGAATACCATGTCTACAGTGGATAGGTGAGGGCTTATTCATAAATTGCTACATGTTTTCTAATTCACTTACTTTTAATGGAACATGAACCTTAACAACTTTGTAAGAAAGGTCTTAAACAAAACTAGCAACTTCCTCAGTAAGTTTTCTTTATGAAACAAGAATTTTATTTATAAATGATACAAGAGTACAAGAACAACGAGATGACGAATCCCTAAAAAGCTAAACACACGAGCTAAAAATACAACTCCTAAATATCTGACACTCGCACACAGAAGCCTTGAAATCTCAATGAAAACAGTACTTTGCCAGCACTGTGTATGTTTTTGTGTGTTATTAAGTATGTTTTCAGTCATCCTTCTTTTGGATATTTTTCAAATATTAACATATTTCACTGCACCAAAGGCGGAAACATACATTTTTCCATCCATTAGTACCTAGCTATAACTCACAAAACATTTTCTGTTTCATTTTTCTAGTTCCATTCCTACATGTAGTGAGTACGCTGCACACATAGTCACTTGCTGCAGTCTCCCAGTTCTGTTTATCTATTAACTTTATAGAGTTCAACTTGATTTTATGCAAAGGAGAAACATAGTTTCTGGGCAGCATGCTCTATTGGCTGGGAAGGGAAAAGCAGGTTATGTCATTGTAAGAATATTTCGTACACATTTTAATTATGTATAGTGCAGTGTAAAAACACTATAAATTTGAAATACCTATATACAATACCACTATGTAAACTTCTGTGCCTCTAGTCCTTTAAATATCACTCAATAGTTGTAAAAGTTGTGCATAAAAGCAATCAATCTAATATTGACATTTTGCAAACAACTAATAAAACATATAGTGTACCTTGGAGGTCTCTTCTCAAGGAACTCCTGCAGCTGTGACAGTGATGGGTTAAAAAGAGCTAATCTAGCAGCCAAAGCTTTCTCAAAAGGAACAGAACCACTCATTGCCCTGGCAAAGATAACAAAATAAATAATTAATATAATTCCAATTTGGGCTCATAAGTTGGGAACTACTTTCCACCAACATAACTAAATCAACGACAATTTGATAAACAAAACACAACTAGACCTGGCAGTCCATTCTGCAACAGCCTCCCCAGCTCCGCAGAACTCTGCCAGCTCATCGATTCCCTCATCTATGCACACAGTGCTATCCACATCAAAGCATACAGCATTGGCATTTTTCCACACCTCAAGGATATCTAATTACAAAAAATATATTGAAGAGATCATCAGCAGCATTATTATAATGTTCTTCATCGCCAGGTACCAAAAGGGTTCCAAAAGATTGAGGTTTCATTTTTAATATTCTTCAACACTATTTAACTTGAAGTCCCGTCTGATGTCATATTTGGATTATCGTTGATAGATGAATGATGAGCATACAACAAATAAAAATGTGACAATTTAAGGTGTACCTTTTGAAGGTAATGTGTTGCTAAAGCGGTCTGCTTCTGAAGCCTCCAGAGGTTGAACAGAAGCAGCAATGGAATTCAACGATTTCTGACTTTTCATTGGACTAATCAACACTCTCCTTGTAACTCTTGGAGCTAATAAAGGAACACGCTGAATTGAATTGTGTTGACAACTACAGAAAGAATTAACCGTTCGCACTTTTATCTGTGCGCTCATTAAGCCCTCCATCAAAATGTATCTGCCCTTAACAGATCAGAAAATGAGTGCACACACACAGACACCAAAAGTAAAAAAATGAAACAGCATAGTCTTGCATTTGAATTTTGATGTTCATCAGCATATCATATCATTAATAGCTCGTTTGATTTCCCTCATTAATTATCTGACAAACACGATTGACTTCATTTTAACACTTATCAGCCCATGTTAACTCATTTGTCATGTCCTGATTATGCAGACCAAACGAGCACTAGGAGGATAAACCTTCAGTTTCGAATTCAATTGACATACACTATGCCCTAACTCAATGAACCAAATAAAAAAATGTGAATATATCCATATCCAAGTGCTATTCACTTAAATCAGGTAACTAAATTCCACGACGCAAAAGGGAATTGAACAGTAGAAATCGACAACAAGAACCCGACTACTAACAAACAAAGTACATAAAATGCGGTCTCATCAAGCATTAAATAAATCCACCAAAACCAGAATCCGAACTTGTTAAACACATTCTCAATTCAATAGATAATCAAACCATTTCACATCTTCAATTGGATTCAAAATCCCAGCAGGATTTTTTAAACGACTGTTCAACAACCAACAAACACAATTAGAAATTACCTTGTTTTTCCGCTATACGATTATGAAGGAATGCTAAAATCTCCTTCACTGTCGTGTAGATGTAGATTCAAGGTGGGAAAAAACATTCTCCGAGAAGTTAGATCTTGTCACCGGAAGCTCCCAATTCATCTTTTTATAATTTTCATTTTTTTCAATTCGCTCCTAAATTTTAATTAAATATAATATCTACCCCCACCTACTTAAGTTTTCATTGGATTTTAATATGAGTGTGTTGTTTAATACTCCATTCCTTCAGTCTAAAAAAATATTTTCATTTTCTTTTTTTGAATAATATTTATGTAAAGCGGATAAATACGATTAACTCTATATTCAATATACTATAATTCACATGCATTATTATAAATAAATGTGATGGTGATAGTATATATACATGATAATAGTAGTGAATATGCATATCAACGATAATACAAATAGAGTTCATCGTATGTCTTAGTTCACACAAATTTTTGCCTTCTTTTTGGTTTATCTGAATATTTACTCTCATTTCATTTTTAGAAATAATTTTATGTTACACTATTTTATCATTACACTCTAAATACCACATATCTATCACACATTATTTTATGCATAACTATTACCATTACATATTTACCACATTTACTTTATATATAAACTATTAATATTCATTAAAATCCCTATATTACTAATAGGAGTTCGTTTTGCTTAGGTGTCGTCATGAGGTTAATTTGAATGAGGTGTCACATTCTTATTAAATGCATATATATGTTAATAATCTATGTGTCATTTTCTTATTGATTTATAATTAATATATGGCATCTATGTGGCATTTTAATATAGGAATTAATTAAAAATTATGTTTCTATGGAGGTTTGAACCTCCGACCTCTTGCACAATATGTATATTTTTAATAAATAAGTTAATATATAAATCTTTAAATATTTTAAATATCTATTTTATATCTAAAAAGTGTTATCATATGACAATTTGTAAACATAAAATTATATTTAACTTAAGCCTATAAATGTATGTAAGAAAAATTGTGGTTGTATCAACTTTTATATAAAAAAACTTAATATAATTATATATGATATTTATTATAAATATACGATATATATATATATATATATATATATTATTCAGAGCAATATTTATGCATCAATTATATAAAAAAATTCTATTAATCGTCTTTTTTTATTATTAATTGTAAAATAAATTTGAAACAAATCTTATAGTAAATTCTTTCACATAATTATAATAATTCTAATCCCTAGCATGAATTGTCATACAATTAATATTACCATTATTTAAATTTAATATTATAATTATAATTTTTTTATACATATACATTATTTTAATATATATATATATATATATTATTTGAAAATATTATATATATAATATATTATATGGTAAAGTTTATTTAACGAAAATACCGCGTAATACGCGGAGCTCATCTAGTATGTATCAAAAGAAAGAGTAATAATTTTTTTGACGGAAAGAACAATTAATTTGGGATATGAAAGTCAATTTTTTTACTTTAATTTAAATAATAAAGTACTCTCTCTGTCTCGATTAATTTTCATACTAATTTGGGCACACATTTTAAGAAAAATGTAATGAGTGGAGTATTGAAGGGTAATTTTGTAAACTTTTATTATTAAATTAAGGGAAGTGATTGGATTGAGTGTAAAAAATAATGGCATATTGTGTAAAAAAAAAAAAAGACATATTTAAAGCTTGGTTTAGCAGTTAATGAACAATAAGTTGACCATAAATGCATATATAAGTTTCAATATAAATATACTAATTAATTTGTAGCTGTTACGAATGTATGAATAGATCAATTAAACTAAGCTCATAGTATACAATAAGGCATGCAAATTGGCAAAATTAACTTAATTACCAATTAAATAAAATTGTGAAACATGATATCCGCATGTAAAATTATAGTGATGATCATGGGAGCAATTGCAATTCTGAATAAATCTGAAGCGCTGGTTGTACCGCGCATACGGCCGCCTGCTTGCTTCGACGACTCAGCAGGGTGCACAAATTTTCTGACAAAGCATTGTAGGAAGGTAATTGGTGCATACACATGCTGTGAGGAGGACTACGATGACCATTATCGAAACGACGGTCTAGCTGATTATTGTTGCCTGGATTTTAGGTGTAATTTTAAAACGGAAGAATGCTTTAACAGTGCAGTAGTTGAGGATCTCTTAAATCACAACCCTTGCAATAATACTGATACATATAGAATTAAGGCCAGAGCTTCTCAACTTTGGGAATTTTGTCGCAACTTTGACTAGTCTTAATTAAATTAAATTGCAATAATATTAATTAATGGGTATCTACTAAACATAACATTTTTAATAATTTATTATCGTCATTTATATATATGATGGGGGAATAATTTTTTTAAGAACCCTAATTTAGGGGTGACAACAATAACGTCAAATCTATATTAATTAACAAACTAAAAAAATAAAAGGTGCATGGAAAATTCAGGAACGGATTTAGGTGGCGCAGGTCGATCACACCTTTGAATTTTAATTTTTTATATTAGGTATGTAGAATTTTTATTTATTTTTGTTATATCTTCAATTTATATAATTTTATCTCCCTTAAATTGAAAATACACATAATACTATAATACAAACTTCCGCTCCTAAAATCAAATCCTAGATTCGTTTTGAATAATTATCCAAATTCAAACGAGTACTGCTTGAAAGATTAATGAATAAATCATATATATATATATAAATAGAAATAACTTAATACAATTACAAGTTACAAGTGATGTAACCAATGACATCACTAAGATGCTGTTAAAAAAAAAAGCCTAAACCGGACCAATTTTTTTTTTTTTAAATTCATATTCGATCTAAGAATCGATTAATTTGAAAAATTAATATTTTTATTGAATGCATCGGCTAGATAGGCGGTGGCGAGGCGGACTTGGGCTGAGGTGCTGAGGTGTAGAGCATCCTGTAGCTGCAGGCCTTGGGCATCCACACTGTACACATTTTCAAGCCCCGTCTTCAACTGAGCTTTTCTCACTATTTCTTTATATTCACCTCCCGTTGCCAAAGCTACCTAATACATCAATAGTCATGCATGCAATGATTTTTCAATCAATGAATTTATATATAATTAATTGATATGACACGTTCTCTTCTTTGAAAATATATTCTCGTGAGAGACTCGTGTTTAATTATAGTGAGAGACTCATGTTTGATTTCTTTTAAGAAACGAATTATAGAATTATAAAATGAATTGGAGAAATCAAAAAGTATTTGAATATTTGTTAAACTAACTAGTAATAACTAATATTTATCGATAAAAAAAAAAATTAAAACTAACCACAACGATAGGGAGGGTGGGGGAGTGGAGATCATTTCGGACGTCCTTGAAAATCTGCACCAAGTGGGCCCCATATGATTTTGCGTCCTTTTCATTATACGTGTCGTTTTCTCCTTGATACCTGTTACAAGGAGTACTTTTATATTTTACATTTTTTAAATTATTTATTAAATAATTAAAATATTTAGTTTAAATGTTTTATTTTAATGGAGAAGAAAAATATTTAACTATTAACGGTATAATATAAATTTGAATATTAATTTAAAATGATATATTTTGAATGGGACAGTATCTAGTTAATTTTATTGGGAAATTAATTATATGGATGGTAATGGTGTAGGTACCATAGGAGAGCCCGAATGAGTCCTCCTGCAGCATTGGAGAGCGCGGCCCGAGCCCGATCCAACATGCGATTATAGTTGGAGCTGCCACGCTTCCACTGGTAAATATATGTTTGTCCGATGGCGCAAGGGACCAGCCCGATGACCTCTCCGGGCCTTAAAATTGAATTGGCAAAGGGCATGCCGGGCCCTACCCCACAAGGCTGTGGCACCCGATGCCGCGGTGAAGAGGCTCTCGAGCCTCTTCCCACGACGAGTGGTTGTTGAGGCGGAGGATTCGGCGATTCGGTTGGCTCTCCGGTGGAACGTATCCATCCCATACGAACACATTGTTCACATACGAAACTCCTCCTAATCCGACCATGTTGCTTTGGCCGGCAAGGAGGAAAATGCTTGTGATGCTGGTGCATTGCACCATAGAGCTGGCGTAGGAAAAGATCATGATCATGCTGAACATTACCTGCATTGCTGCTGCTTCTTCCATCACAGAGAAAAGAATTTATGATTTTTTTTTAATATCGAAAAGAGTTGGGATATGAAAAATTATGTTTTGGGGTTCGTTTTTATCAACTTTCCTCTCCCTCAATGCTTTATACACTTATATACTAGATGATGATTCTCAATCTCTCTATAAGTTCCGGCTTTTAGTTGAGGCGGAATTCTTTCACTGTGATATCGTAACAAAACCTCCCCTCATTTAATATTAAATTCTTATTGGGACTCCCAATGATGGAGTTAATATTGGCTCGCAAGTATACTCGTTGGGCCTCATCAGTCCTTTCCATGTTAGAGTTGACACCAACCCACAAGTGAGGGTGAGAGTGATGATATAAATTAATTGATTTTCAATCTCGTATAAGTTCAAACTTTTAAATGAGATGCTTTCAAATAGTACGTAAATTTTCTAGGTAAATGTCCCTTTTTTACAAGTATCACATAAGAGTGACAAAGAAAATGTTGTAAAATTATGTCTCTATACAATTACAGAAAATGAGTGCCAAATTTTTGGTAAAGATACATCCCCTACATTTACTTCTAATGAAAGAAAGAAAGAAAAACAATAGTGATTTACATGATTAATCTTTTTCTTAAATGGCCGGGTTTTCAAATTCTACCAGAATTAATTAAGTTTGTTAAGTTGAACAATATAAAATATTTTTGTTGAGGTTTAATACGGAGAATTCCTTTAGCTAGGTTAATTCAAATATTTTATAAATTGCATGAATATTATTTTAAAAATATGGTTATTTGTCAACAAGTGACTTGAAAACTTGACTTTAGGCAAAGTATACGGGTTCACTGTGAAACTAGTAATACAATATAAGTTGTTTAATTAAGAAGTACAAATTTGAAAGTAATAATGTTTAATTAAAATAAATAATATTATTTAAAAATATATGCATTTAAGTTTTAAGATTAAATTAGTGTATACTTGTTCAATTTTCAAACAGTATATATTTGTAAACTAGATTAAACCTAAGGGGGTGATATAAAATTTATCCTTCAACCCATCAAGTCCACCAAAACCTGATTAAAGCCAAGATGCATCAAAAGAAACGCTTAACTAACATAATGATGAATGTTCTTGTTTTGCGAGTATAAGAAAGACAAAGAAAATGTCGTAAAATTATGTCTCTATGCTATAATAGAAAATGAGTGCCAAACATTTGGTAAAGATACATATCCCCTACATTTACTAATTCTGGAGAAAGAAAGTAAAACAATGAATCATGACTTACATGCCTTTTTTTTTTTTTTTTTTAAACAAAGTATTATGTGGTTCACTTACAGAATAAGATTACCGTGTTCCGCTTTTCATTTTCATCAAATTCTTGGTCATATATACTTAATATTTTTGGTTAAATATTTGATATATTTAATTTAAATGAATATTTTTAAATTTAAATTAATTCTTGATGGATTGGAATTTATTTATATTTCACGTTTTATTTTAATTGGTAAGTTGATCTACACAGCTTGCCACACGGGATAAAAAAATTACATCATTAGCTTCCGCAAAAAGAAAAAAAAATGCACACGTGAGATCGAAACGACGTCGTTTGGTGCCAAAATTAAATCATTAGTTAATTAGCTTATGTACCCATTAAATTAATTCACATTCGCAAACATAACATATTAATGCAGCGTAACAGACATATTGTACGATACATATCATCCAATTTGTTATACTAAGACCACCATAAATGCTTATATAAGTTTCAAATTTTATATCTTTCATCTGTTACTAATGTATGAAGTCAACTCCAAGCTTATGGAAATCTCTATTAATTTTGCTAATTAGATTAAGAGAAAGCTTAATAGAAATCGCCAAAAATCTCTGCTTGATATCTCCATGATCAGATGAAAAATATAATAGTCATGATGATTATTATTGGACCATTTTTAGATAAATTGCAAGCATGGCAAGAACCACCTGCCTGCGTATCCTACGAAGATAATTGCCAGAATCTTATGACGAATGAATGTTTGAGTAGGGTTGCTGACGTCATCTGCAACGAGGAGCTTGCTTCTCCTGTGCATGGTGTCACTAAATATTGTTGTCTGGACCTTCTCTGTAATTATCACAATCCAGAATGTATCTACAATTATCTGGTAGTGGACCTACAAAAGCATCACCCTTGCAATATTACGGATATAAATAAGATCAAGGCCAGAGCTTTTCAACTTTGGGACTATTGTTTTCACATCTAATACACTTATTTAGAGGTACATTATATATGACCAATAGTTGTAACCAATTATATATATATATATATATATATATATATATATATATTGATGGTGCATCTAGTAACAATATATATCTTCGGAATAAAGTGTCAGTCAATTTGGTCTCAATTTATAAATTTTTATATTTGTGGTCTTTAAATTGTTAGCCCAATTTGGGTAAAGTGTCGGTCAACTTGTTTTAAAGTAGATAATAATATAAATATAAAAATTAATGTATAACGCGAAGTTGATGGAAATTACATTCATTTAAAAAGTTATCATAATTCATAGATCTTGAAAAATAATTCCTAATGAATGAATGGTTGAGATTAGAAGTTGTATACGATAAATGGTTGACATCAATATTTTAAAATGAAATGAATGATATTTGGGGGATTTTGAAATAGAAGAATTTGATTTTGTCACGCTTCCATAGGTTTGTCTTTATAAGATTATAGATTTAAGAAAGTAGCAAAAACACTTGTGAATTAACGAGTTAAATAGATTTCCTAAAAAAAAAAAAAAATTGTGCGAAGACAAAACGAGAAAAACTTACTTTTAAGTGTGTTACTATAAAGACAAGTATGTGTTACTCCCAAGTAGTGCGCCGCATAAGAGTCATTGTAGATAAGTCATGAATTTATTGATAGTTGCGGTGCTTACTTACTTTCTTAGAAACAAGAATTATTGGTGTTAAATTTTATATCGATGCTATTGTGGCACGAGTTAATCTAAGTGTCGAGCCCGCCACGTGGATGAATTCAATGAGAGGCGGTCACCTCCTGGTCATGCAAACTGGAGGCCATGGCGAGGAGAGAAGGGTGAACAACCTGGCGAATAGGTCCTCGCCGAGTAGCGAGGAAGTCGACTAGCATGTCCATGCCAAGCAACGAGCAAATTAAGCACTATCTTCGCCCACCTAACAAGATCACCCCTAGTTAGGAAAGTGATCCTTGTCATAATGATAGTAAATAGTCAACCTACCTACTATGGAAACAAATCCTTAGAATGTCGGGAAAATCTTATGTCACGAACAATAGACAGGAATGTTAGTGGGCCGAAATTTGTTCTCGAGTACAGATCTCGGTGCCTTTTTTGAAAGTTGAAATCCATGCATTTAATGCATGGATTCCCTTTGGAATACTAGGACAGCATTATTTCGAAAGTAAAATTTCGATTTTGAGATTCTAAATGATCTACGATCATCTATTTCAAGAGTAGATCGATCCTATACTATTTAATTTTTCAAAACTTAATTAAAGTTTATGCCCTTATTTAATTGATCAAAGACGAGTGTCCCACAACGTTTACCAATTGAATACTCATTTAATTGGTTACAAACCAATTTCTCCAAGTTTTTGATTAAACTACACGAAGACTTATGATATGAAAAATATATATTATATCTAATTACAAAAATCAATTTATTAAATGATGCATGTATGAGTGCTTAATCTATAATCTCTGGAGACAAAACTGCCAAGCCTGAAAAGCCCTCCCAGAAAGTTCATCTTTAGCTATATTATTGCAAACCTCCTCCTTTTGGAGCTCCACAGCCAGTGTACTATCCAGGCAATCTACTATTTTATTATCACACAGAATGTCTAGGCAGCAATTAACGACGCCGTTTTTGAAAAATCACGAGATTCGACATCGACGCACGTGATGTTTGCAACTAGATCCCTACATTCTTTGCTTATTTTGTTGGGGCACAAATCTTCTGTGAGGCAAGCTGGGGGTACACCCCTTTCTTCAAATGCTTGGGATTTATTCCGAATTGTAAATATAATCATCATAAAAATTATAATGTTGAGAGTGTTCATGAGTACTCTATTCAAAAAAAAATCTTCTCTTCTAAGATATATATTTTGCTTAGAGGAGATAGTGGTTTTAAATGAATTGATGAAGTTGAATTTCATAACAGCTCGATTTAATCTAAATTGAAACCTTTATATGCATTTATGGTGCATCCTGATAAACTACGAGAAAATTCTAGTTTTGGTAGCATGAAAATTTTTCAACGATAATTTTAGTCTCACGTTCTTTTATAGTCTTTTTTTTTTTTGTAAAAATTAGTCCCGACTATTATTTTTAGGACAAAAATGCAATTTTATCTCATTCTCTTGGGAATAAAACTGCAATTTATCATTCTCTTGGGACCAAAACTGCAATTTTTTGGGACTAAAAATGTCGAAAAACTACGGGGCTATAAGTGTCAAAAAAATGATTATTTTGCAAACCGCTCATTCTTTTGGGACCAAAAATGCAATTTACCCGATAAACTACTAAACCAAGTTTTTTTAATTAATTTAAAAATATTAAACGAATGTTTAAAAATAGATAACTAGGGAGCGCTTGTTTCAAGTTTTTCAATGAGAATAAAAATGAAAATTTTTATTTTTCCCCTACACCACAGTGTATGTTGGATAAATAATTATTTCCATGATGGTGTTATATTACTACACCACCAGGTATGTTGGATAAATAATTATTTTCATGATGGTGTTATATTACTAGTGAAGTGTTCTAAATTTAGAAAAGATAGACAAAAATTAGTTCTAAATTTAGAAAAGATAGACAAAAATAGTTGTTAGCTGTGACATGAGAGAATGATTAGTGGGATGATTATAAAAAGGAAACATATAATCAATTGAGATAATAATTATCTTATTTAGGAGAAAAAATAGTGTTGTAGATCATATTTTATTCTCGTTCTCATGGAAAAAGTACCAAACCAAGCGCCCCTAAATTAGTAGGGTTGTGTTGGAAATGCTCTTAATTAAAACCAAAATGTTGTGAAAGGTCAACTTTTCGTACCCATAGAATACTTGTTACAAGCTTGATGCTTTCCGAAACAAAAACCAAAGAATCATGCAAAGATCACAATAAGAAGATAAATCATTATTATATTTCTTTGATCACAATAAAAGATGGTAGAAGTTTATGAAAAGAGCATAAAGTGCAATGCTGAACAAGTGGTTTACAAATAGCTGGAGCTGATCATCATCTTAGTTCATATTTCCCTCTGTATTCATCCACTTATTTCTATGAATGTGTCTAGCTTTTACCATACCCAGTAACACTACACCTTGTCACAGTCAAAATATACACAAGATTTGCACAAGTAAAATCTCACTTCTTCTGCTCCACTGGTTTGCTGCAGGGAATAAGATAAACAAGTAAAACTCTATTCAGACAATGTCCGATAAAATATTAAGCAAGATAGACTCTTAATTGTAGGAAACGAATCTTATGGCGAATACAAGCTCTGGTAGAGGTTACTCATTTACATCTCCAAAGCATTGGAAGACTAATGTAGCTGAGCAACGTCAACATTGGATGTTGGAAAATTTACCTCAGCATCTCCAGTCTTGAATGTGATATGGTTTTCTTCTACCAGTGACTTATGTACAGTTTGGCCAGCTTCACCTGATGATTTAACTTTGGGAATTGCAAAAAAAGGACATTGTGTTCACGTGCCTGTACATTAAAGACAATACTTTTTTTTATGTAAATGTAAGCCAAGTTGACTATTTCAGGCCAATTTGACCTATATTAACATAAGTTCAAAGGTATTATCTTTAATTTACAGGGATCAAAGCCCGATTATTTTTAGCCCGATTTGGGCTAATTCAGGTCAATATGGCCTAAATTTATATTTTAACAGGCCGTAAACATAATGTCCTTATTTTGCTACTCCCAAAATTATGGGCCTAAAAGAATATTTTTCCCCTTTGGGCTTCACCACACTTCCTGTAATCCCGTGGCTTGTTGTCGACATGAAGTATACCAATCAGGAGAAGAGTTCAAGTGCCATAGGAGTGCTAAGGAGTTGCTTAAACACTCTATGAGCCAAGACTAGCTGTCCATTAGAATCCCAGTTCTTGGAAATCATGAGAATCTGAACACCCCTCGGAGAATGCTGGGATCCCAGTAGGAGGGGGTATCAATTTTAGGTGAGTGATTTGGAAAATTATAGGATGTGTCCTTTCATAAAAAGATTGATTGAGAGGAGAATGTGGTATGGCTTCAACCCCATTGATCATAGGTTTGGGTGTTGTATGAGGACTAGATTTTGGCGGTGAAGGCATCACTCGGTTGAGGTGCTGAGGTGACCTTGGAAGTGGAAGAGGACTCCCGACTGGAGATACAGGGGCCGACCTTGGATGTGGAAGAGGACTCACAACTGGAGATACAGGGGCCGACCTTGGATGTGGAAGAGGACTCCCGCCTAGAGATACAGGGGCCGATATATATCTTGGAGTATAAATATCACTGGAAATATTTTAAAAAGAGATCAGAGAGAAACGCTAGGACCAAGAACACAGCTATCTTTACATCATTATTCCATTTTCATGTGCTATTACTTGTAAAATAAGAAGCCATTAGCATAATTTCTAACCAAATAAGTTACTGAAAAGAAAAAACCAGCATTGATTGCATTGATGGTGAAAATGTTGAGGGGAGGGACTAGGGAGGTTGAATCAGAGAGGTTGAGAAAAACCTTGTTTGAAAATTAGACTTTGGTGCTTTGGAGGCAGGAGATATAAATTTCCCAGAATCCAACTGATGAGGACTTCTTGCATGGTCAGTACCCTGTAAATGATTTATTAGTTTGCTAACCTTTTACTAACATGACGAAATAAACAACTCAACTGGTGCACATTGTTCGGTGAAAACAACTAATATTGAGTAACTAACAAATTTTAGTAAAACAATTAATATCATTTAAAAATGCACTTGAGTTACACGGTGCAACTGGTGCATAGTATTTGCCTTAAAACAAAAACAGGATCCACTTTTAGACCTCTATTCAGATGCATGAAAACAATGCATCAGAGCTCAATATTGAAATAGTTTAAGGTTCAGTTTCGCCGTCGTTTTTTTTTTGGTATGTTAAAGTTTACCGAGTTTACCATTTTCTCATCCCACATCGGATCACAATTGTAAGAAGGGTTTCAGATTAAAATTGTAAATCATGAATTATCGAGCGCCTTCTTTCCTACCAACAATTGATTTTATGGATCAGAAGGGCTCAAACAAGTCAATATTTCTGTTTAGCAGTCTCAGCTTTAGCTATATGACATAGTACTTACCAAATCTAGTAAGCCAATAAGACAAAAATCTCGATTATAAAGCAGAGCAAATGCGAAGTAGGTGATAGAAACATCAGATTCACTTTACTGAATACCATGCTATATGCAGACTAAGAACATTGGCTATGAAATTTGAAGACCTTCAGCTTAAATAACCATTTAAACGTGAGAAGCATCCATCACCAATCCAAAATCTTAGCAAAAGTCAAGATAATGAGATTAATATAAACAGTACCTCGGACTTTGCAGCATTTGTAGAAACCAGTATTTGTTTTCCCAAATGCCATGAACTTTTCACAAACGGGTGGTCCAAAAGCTGAGTAGCGGTGGCACGCTGCTGAGGATTCCACTGCAAACAATGCCTCAGGAAATCCTTACAAACATCTGAGAGGTGATCTGGAATTTGTGGAAGTTCTTTATGATTTGCAATCTTAAACATGGCCATGCCCTATAAGCCAGAACAGATAGAGCATTAAACTGAATAAAGTTTGTTAATCAAGATCTGGCCGTATAATACCCTTATTATCATCGAAAAAAATAAATAAATTTATTAATCTGAATCACGCACTGTGTCATACTGGCTTAGAGGTGGTCTTGCAGTAGCCATTTCTAAGACAGTGCATCCAAGACTCCATATATCAACTGCTAATTTACACTCATTTGAATTCATCATGAACTGAGCCAAAAAACAGCAAGGGAATACAGTAATGCATCAAGAAAGCCAAAAGGCAAACAGGTTTCAGACATTAGGAAAACTAACCTCGGGTGCCATCCAATAAAAGCTATCCATAAACCACAACATACGGGATTGCTCTGCGATCTGTAAAATCACTTACACAAAAATTTAACATCATTCAAGACATAAATTCTATGGCAGATCAAAATGAAACAGGCAAGAATTATGTTATGTCCTAACTCCTAAATTGAAAGGATAAAATTGAAAAAATGCCGTGTAACTTTGATGATCTTAAGAAAATGCTCCTGTAACTTTGAATTATACAAAATGCCTAGTAACTGTAAATTTCTTGATAAAACTGTCCCGCATCCCCGTGTTCTCAGTTTCTCAACCAGGAGAGGCTGACGTGGAAATTTAAGAAAAGTCTAAAGACAAAAAACTAGACAAATATGCCCAATAACCGGCCAATGGGCATGTTTACCAACTTTTAAAGTTACAAGGTATTTTTGTATAATACAAATGTTACAAGGCATTTTCATAATATCATCGAAGTTATTAGAATGTTAACACCACCGATCAAAAAAAAAAAAAAATTAGAATGTTAACACCATCTTCCCAGTTTCTAATCTGAATACCAATCTTGATTACACGAATAAATGACGAGTAGACGACATTAACATAAAATTTGAGAAAGAAAGGTTGCCCTCGATCCACAGCATAAATTCTATCGGAATCCATTGTAATGACTAAAAACCAAAGAAGATTTCCATACCTGTTGTTCAAAGGCAAAGTTGCAAAGCTTCACTTTACCATTTGGGTCCACCAGTACACTGGCCCCTTTAATATCCCTGCAACAAATTACGCTTCATAACTGCATGAACAATAATGTTGAAAAATGTGGACCTAAGCCAAAATGCTGATCAATAATAGCATAATCAGAGTTACCTGTGTGCAATACTTTTGGAATGTAAATATGCTAACCCTGATAAAATCTGCTGAGTATATTTACTGATCACTGATTCTCCTAATCTACCATATTGTTGCAGAATCATATTGATTGAACCCCCAGATACAAATTCAAAGTAAATATAAAAATTATCAGCCACCTGATCAATGCAAATAATTTATTGTCAGCTACACTCAAGAGATGTTATCATAATATGGTCTATTTACTAAGCCTAAGCTACATGTGGACAGATGGAAAGTTTTTATACGAAGCTGCACCATCAAAAAACGAATGCCTAAAATTTCAGGAATACAACTGACCATTTCAGATCCATAATATTGAACAATGCTGGGATGATTAATGCGACTCAATAGCGCAATTTCCTGCAAGAAACTAAATAATTACAAGAAATTCTTGATTGAGAGCTGTTGGAAAATAAATGAAACGGGCCTCACACATCCATTCCAAAAAGAACTCAATTCAGATTAAAAAAAAACTAACTTTTTCTAAACTCCTTGCATTTTGCTTTGATTCTGCGTCTTTAGGAGATAAGCTAACCTCCTTCATAACACACATTTGACCCTTTTCACTACCAACAAATAGTTAGAAGGTGATTAGCATAACTTTTATACACAAACATATGAGAGATCCCAATGATAGGTTGCCGGTTATCCCCATATGAAGAATGGAGAAAGCTGAAGAAAGGAGAAGCATAAACACACATCCAAACAATAATGCCCACCTATTGAAACCAAGGTAAACGTCTCCTAACGGGCCTTTTCCGATCAACTTCCCTTTTTCCAGGAAGTCCCTGGAATTTTAACATTTTCAGCTCCTTTTGGGCTATGTGGAGGTGGGGAAGGCAATTTTGCAGCTGATTTTGGAGGAGAAACATGCGAAATCGGTGTAGGAGGAAGGGGCAATGGATAACTTTCTTGTTTCACATCATCACGATTGACCCTGAGACTAACGGTAGGGCTAACTTTTGAGCAATACTCTGAACTCACAGGACCACGGTCAAGATCAAAATTCTCAATGTCCCGTTTTGGCACTTGAATCGTCAAATTCCTTTTCCTAGAAGGTGTAAAAACATTCTTATTTAGGAACACGAATACCAAATCTTTTGAATCTGAATCCAAATGAAGCCAACAAACGAATTTAAAACACAAAATCAAACGAATCCAAATGATAATAATTTAACTCATCACCGAGTTTGATTACGAAAGTTTTGGTGTAGAACAAAAATTTCTCCAAAAAAAAAAAAATCAAATCACGCATAATATGTTAATTTGAAAAAAACCAAAATGTACACAAAGAGAAATAAAGAAATATATAAACTGGAGTATAAATGATAATCTGATAGAAATCTGGAAAAGCATGAAATCACCTGGAATGTGTAGGTGCGGTGCGAAATTGTTCATCTGTTTCCTGATTAGAAGCAGACCATTGGGGGCTAGAAAAGGCAAAGGGCACATCATGATCGAGTGAAGAATTGAGACGAGAAAAACTGAAATCAGATGAAGAAGATAAAGAGGTGGTGCTTGGGCTTGGGCTTCTTGATTGTTGATGAAAGAGTTGCCAGAGCTGCTCTTTCTTGAGAACAGCAGCTACTAGCCTCTCCCAGTTGTCGTAGATTGCAGACATCTCTCATCTCTCTCTCTCTCTCTCTCTCTAACATTCGGCCATCAAAATGGAGTAACTGAGAGAGAGGTTTGAAGCCTCTGCAGAGTGGCGCTGGTGAAATATGGAGGGATGTAATTGTAAAGTTCAACACGGAAGCTCTGAATTTTGGCGTCAAGCGTTAAGATATTGTTGACAAATTCTTATCGTCTTTTGTTTTTATCGGTAAAAAAAAAAAAAAAAAAAAGATTTTTTTAAAAAAATATGAACTGGTTTTGAGGCATACCCAAAATCGCTGATAAGTATAACGCTTCTGATAAATTAATAAATCAGAAAACCAATCAATCTAGCGTTAGAACTCTACGACGATTATCACCGAGAGTGTGTTTACTATAAACCAAGTTTCACGGTGAAATTTGATCCATATTAAAAAATAGATTAATTTACTTTTCAGTTATTCCGACTAATACCTTTTAGTAATATAGGTAATACTCTTCCAGGTATCATAACCGATATTTTTAATAATATAGGTAATACTCTTGATTATCACGACCGATACCCTTTACCAATATATGACATACTTTTGATTATCACGTGAAACCTTTTAATAACATAGGTAATACCGTTCAATTATTACAACCGATACCCTTTAGTAAATGATCAACTTTCAACGTGAACAACCTAATCCGATAAAGATAAAAAAATTACAATAATTCTCTTTAATTAGATCCAACTCCAAATTCTTGTCTTCACTCCTGCATAATTTTTCAGCCTCAAAATCTTCATTTTTTAAAAACTTTGGCATTTATTTGCTTCCAAACTAACCAAACCAAACCAAGCCAAATCGAGACCGCTCAATTTTTTTAGCTATATCACTTCGTCAATTTTATCGCGCAATTAATTTGTATTTTATTAAAAATATGCTAGTTTAATAAAAAAAAATGATTATATATGCTAACGATTGGATATTACTAACTTTTATACATTCGGTGATTTCCACTATCTAGCGGAAATGTTAGAGGCCTCCCTTTTTTTCATCGATTAAATGATGATTCAAACCTATGATTTTTTTTTTATGGGAGAACTCTAACTACTTGAATTATAATGTTAGGAGCTCCTTATTCAGACAGTCTATGAATTCAGCCTTCCCCTATTATTGGAAATGCAGAAACTATAGTTCTTGCAGTTCTATTAGAAGAAGACTACCCCATGATTTGTCTTCTGATTTTTTAAGTGATTCGAGACATGATGAGCTTGATCCCATGTTTTGAATATTTTTTGGGTTAGACGTAATAACAATTTAATACCCCATGAACTAAGTTTTTTCCAATTGTAATGTTTTTGGTTGTCCGTCCAAACTTTCTTTTATTTATTAATGTTGACTAATTTCAACTTTTTAATTTATAAACGCTGCACAAGACTCATTCAAGTTCTCCTATGGTACTTGCATCATACATACACTTTGATTATATTTTCTCCATAAAATTAACTAGATAATACATTTTTTATTCAAAATATATGTCATTTTAAATAATACACATATATTTTAAAAAATATTTAGATTTATATTATGTCTTTAGTAAATATTTACCTTTGTCATTAAAGTAACACATTTTTCTAAATATTTTAACTTAATGGATAATTTAAAAGAAATAAAATTAATTTATATTAAAAGTATAAAGCATCATTTTATTGCCAATTACACATAATAAGCAGAAAAAGTTGGGAGGCAGAATTTGAAGATATTAGAATTCGTATTTGGAGTTGGGTATCGATGATTTTTTCTAGCATTTAAATTTCTCATTGTTACCCACTAAATATTTTTTGAATTTTAAAAATATATTTATAAACCATTTATACTTAATTATACTATGATAACAATAGTTCATTGTTTGCAAGCGTAATTTTTTTAAAACCAAAAACTATTAATTTTCAGGTGAATTACTTTCATTAAAAAGGCGAGGAATAAGTGTATGACTTTAATTCCATGATTTTTTAATATAAAAACGCTATTCAAGAAATCATTCCCTTCAACTAAATACCTAACTTTCATTTCATTCCAATTTCTATGATCTAAATATACAATTTACAAGTTGTATTATAACTTTTATCAATTTGCAACCTATTCATTTTTACCTGATTGCTACTTATAAATTTATAATATAAGAAATTGATAGATTACAACCTAAAATATAATATATGTTACAATCAAATAATTTTGCATAGTACAAATCACAATAGAATAAAAAAATTATACAGGTTACAAATTGATATATGCATTACCTGTTTTTTATCTCCACTATTTCAGGATTGAAGCACAACATGAACAGTGCAATCATCATTCTCATTGTATCTACTGTTAAATGATTCTTAATTCTTACTTATCATTATCATTCCTCTGATTCATTAAAGAGTATGAATCAAATGCCGATTTAACTGACTAAACTTTACATTTGTCTATCAAGCTACGAGTGAAGTCCCACAATTTATGAGCCAATTCTTGATCATTAGCTTGCAAGCTTGTCTCGGCCAGATTACAATCTGCATAATATTTTCCAGTAATGCCTTTAACATCTGGATGCAATGCGGCGTAGCATGTCGTTGCGGCTCCCTGCAACAGCACGAGACGAGACAGAAATTGACAAGTGATGTAGAAGGTTACAGAGTTTTGGTGAGATTATATCACCAGGGTCAAGAGATTAGGACAGGTCGGGCGTGTTAGTTATACGGCTTACCAAACGAGCCCTTACTGAAAACAGAATACATGTATTATTACCTGGTGAACATTTTTCATCACATGATTACCCAGAGCTGCAACAAGACCTGAATTAACCAAAAGGAAAAGAACAGGATTGGATAGGGTGCCAGAAAAGGGAAAAAGATTGTTTTCGTCCCATAATTTTACCAATTTATAGTTTTGGCCCTATTGACTTTTAAATTTTGATTTCGTCCTGTAACTTACACTCTTTCAACCTTTAGAATCCTATTGAGACTCTTAAATTCTAATTCTAGTCTTGTAACTTAAATCAAATACAAAAAGTGGTAAAAGCGTGTATGTTACAGGATGAAAATCAAAATTTAAAAGTCGAAAGTGTGCAAGTTAAATCAAAAATTAAGAATTATTAGGACCAAAACCAAAAGGTGGTAAAATTACTAGAGGAAAAAACATTTTTCCCTACAAGAAATGATACGAGTCTCATTATACTATTATATACAGAATGCTACTGTTGCAAAATGAAGATTATGATACTTTTCTAGAACATGAGATATCTGAGAAACTCTTATAAAGGCTGGAAAAGTGGTATTAAAATTATGCTAGTTAATTTTCAACAGGTATGTTGAGATGATCTTACTAACCCTGAATGGTTTGTAGATAAATATTGGGTTTTTAATCGCTTAAATCTGACATTCGGTTGAATTGAATCAACGGGTTTCGTTGATATTTTTATGTTTCTTCATCGCTGCGCTACATCAATAATATATTACCAACCGTTTACAAACTAATCAACACCTCATAATGTGAAGCTTTCACAAGAACTAACTCCATTCCACTCAATGCAACGAAAATTAGGTATAATCGTAATAAAGGACTCAAATTGAGACAGAACATAACATGAATTTAATTGGGAAAAAGACATCACCGTTTATAAAGCTGTGGTGACGGAAAAGATTGGTGGCAATCGCGCCTGGATGAAGTGAATTTGCTGTTATCTCCACCTTTTCTTCCTTCAAAGAAAAATTAATTTTAATTGAAAATTTGGAAATAAAATAACTCACATGGTAAGCACACTTATGAATATACTATCTGTTGAATATTTAAGTGGTAGAAGGATAATCCTCCTCAACAATTGCAGGGAGTTATTCAATTACATTTTCTCTTCCTGTTTTACCAGAGCAAATAGTGCAGGTTATATAGCCTTTAAAGCAGAAGATTAATAATTTTTATGAAGCCAATTACCTTCAAATTCCTTGCAAGTTCATTAGCATGCAGCACGTTGGCAAGCTTTGATTGTCCGTACGCAGATAGACTGTTATACCTGTGCATCATTACATGCGCCAAATGAATATTCACTCGAAATTTTTGAGCAGTACTGTATATAAGTCTTCACACAGGTTGTTAAATATGATTGCTGACACGCATCAGCCTAGGGACTGAAGAGGGATTTGTCCCCACCAGCAGCAGGAATGAAGAAATGGCACCCTCAAAAATTTGTTTACTTCTCTAGCAGCCATTTCTAAGATGCAAATTATACTCTTAAAATGCCTAGAAAAGGGGCAAATCGTCAAATTTACAGAGGTCCATCGACATCAATCATTTTAGCAAATGCATCTCAAATACAGCATAATTAATGGCAGGTGAGGACAAAATGGCTTCCAACAAATATACCATGTTACTGTGGTTCATAATGAGTATACCCTGATTCATCATTAATCTTACTGAAGCGGATCCCCTCAGGGTACGAAAACTTGTGCCGCCTGGAGGAGACATTTACAATTCTTCCTTCTTGACTACTTTCACGAGCTGTTTTCTTCATGGTTTCCAGTAACAAATTTGTCAACAGGAAATGTCCTTCAAGAAAAGAATACTTGAGTACTATTATCCTTGGTAATAAGACTTGTAACTAATGAGATGAGTAAACTTCATATTCGTGCATCCAATCAGAAATTCAAGCAACAGTGAAGTTCATTAGGGAATTTAAATTAAGGGCAGGGATATTTTCCACATCATTAATTTCATTAAAGCAAAATCTTTAATCATACCCACATGGTTCGTTGCAAACTGCAGCTCTATATTGTCCTCCGAAAGCATGAAGGGTGTAGCCATTATGCCAGCATTATTTCTAGTGAAGATCCAAATGAAATAGATATTAGAGACTATACTATCTAATCAATGTGCAAAAAAATGATACGCGAACTTGGAAAACAAAATCTTGACGGGGCAATCTCAATTAGATATATCAATATTATGCATATGCAATCTCGAAAGACAAAATCCCTACGACTTAGTACAGTTAGTATGCACAGAGAATCCCAATCAAGGTCCAAATATATCTGGAAATAAGTAAGCATGGAGATGAAATGCATACATGATGAAACAAAATATCGTCATTGAGATATAAATCAATTATCAAAAATATGCATGCCACTTACACAAGAACATTCAGGGAAGGCCCAAGGAATTGAATTTCGACGCAAATTTCCTGACTGATGTCACAGAACTGAGATCCAACTCCATAGCGTCAACTTTTGCATTTGGAACTTCGTTGATGATTGCTTCTTTTGTTTCATGCCCAGCAGCAATATTTCTGACTCCCATAATAACATGAACACCTCGCAATGCGAGTACCCTTGCAGTCTCTGCTCCAATACCACTCGAAGCCCCTTTTATAACAGTAGCAGCAAGATAGCATGGTCATTATAAGCATATATGATAATCTAAGATACAATTTGACTCTATATTTTGGATATATAGATGCCCGTGTAGCCACATTTTTGAGACCAATCTGTAAATACTCTAACTGATCAATCATGAGAATAAGACATTGAACAAAATTGATTCTCACAACATGACATGGGAAAGATGCATCCACTTTGTAAATACGATGCAACTATCTTTCTCACTTTTTAGTTGGAAGTGATTTTTGTAACTTATAATGGACTCACTTTTTATGGCTCTTCATCCTTAAACTTTCTGCCCAAATTGAATGAAAACTAGTTGTCCAAACGAGGTGTATATGCATTGTAATAGATTTGTTAGTAGCTTGCAAATTGCATTGTTGAAGCTTACTAGGCTACTGGCCTACTCGTCACGAAACTAAAAATCGCTGCCTAAGCTGGTTGTGCTCTAGAATACTTCATTATTGGTAGTAATGTTACAGGGTTAATATAAATGAATTACAAACCTCCCTACAAGTTCGTACATTTAGATGAATTGAATTTATTTCATGGCATCAGAGTCAAATTGAATTGTCACATGTTGGGAATTCTTCCTAAAGGAGAGAGTTGAAAATTCGATCCACAGTGGTGGAGAGTATTAAAAAGTTAATATAAATGAATTAATTCACACCTCTCGAAGATGAAATTCTTTCAAGTAGTTTTTCAGTAATCCATCAAGTACTCAATAAAACGTATTTAATTTGCTATTGATCCAATTGGTTGCATCTATCGACCCACATCCTAAGAATGTGATGCACAATGATATAAAGTTCACCAGGTTTTTAGCGCACACAAGCAGTAATTCGGTTTCATATTCAAAAGCAGACAATGTTCAATAAAATTAAATCAACACCAACACAACCCTTCCAGAAATAACAACCATATATTCTAAATAAGATAAGCAGCAAATGTTTAGGAGGAATTGCAAAAAAACAGACATGAAATGAAGAGAAATGAAAAGAAAACCTGTAACAATGGCGGTGAGACCGGAGCCATCAATCCCCTCAGTGACTTGCGCCGCCGTGGAGGTGGCGGAGAAGCCAGAAGCCCCCTTTCTGCTAAATAACCACATTAGAGGAAGACCATACGAACAA
Organism: Paraleonurus japonicus; assembly: GCA_030762865.1. Lineage (NCBI taxonomy): Eukaryota > Viridiplantae > Streptophyta > Magnoliopsida > Lamiales > Lamiaceae > Paraleonurus > Paraleonurus japonicus. Next base: position 8,594,878 of record CM061053.1, read on the forward strand.
CTCGATATGGTGAGTATTGTAGAAATTAAATGCGGTGGCCAGCTTTAGCTTTACACGAACATGTATTAATAATTCAGCAAAATAGAAAAATAAATTGAGTACAATAAGTGAAATAAGAAAATTAAATGGGGCTTATAAATTATATTCATTTCTTTTAATAATTTTCATGTACAATAATTTTTCACTTAAAATGAAATAAGAAAATCAAATTGGGCATATAAATTACTACATATTTATTATTTTTAAAATTTCAACGTGGGATAATTGACATGTATAATTTTTCATATTATCAACGAATATTGATGTCAGGTAATTTTTTGGTAACTTCAATATTATTTTTTAAGCCAATATTTATTTTTCTTAGAAATAACAATAAAGCAAAAAAGGTCAGGTGATTTAGATTTTATCCTTTGATGATGGTAATGGCATACATTTTGTAGCGGTAGCGAAACAACGATCAACCATGCTAATGTTTGATTGGTAATGGCATAAATTATAACTCAAACTTATAATTTATGTCATAAGTAATAAAGATTTAATCACTTGAAATATTCAACATCATATGTAATAAAGATTTAATCACGTGAAATATTCAACTTCGTTTAGATATTAAATAATTATTATAATCAATGTAATACTCATTAACAATCTTAATTTGTAATAGTACTTCCCTAAAATAATATTGTTGGTTTATAATTGCACCAACGATGGCTTTACAAATAAAAGTGACGGAAATAATTAAAAGAAAGAACAAGAAAATACAAAAGAAGAAGAAAATTACAAAAGTAATACTTCTTTAACTAATAAGTATTAGTTCTTTCCTTTTCCACGAACAAGCTTCAAACGACCGCAACAATGAACCTTTTAACCACGAACAGCTGGTAAGTCGAGTCAAGGAAATGATCCTTTGCCCGCAAAACAAATACGTCGGCTAGTGCTCACGGTCCGACGTAATGTTTCCAAAGGTGAAACGACTTTCGTCTCGTATTCAAGTAGCACCACTTGAAAACGAGCTCCAACGAACTGAAGTACGTGAAACTGGACTGAAAACTAGTATGTATGCAAAAGCGGACGTGAAAATTGCAAAAATTCGACGTGGGTGTATATGCTAATGCAATGGGTGCGTAAAGCTAGGTCCATGCAACATGCAGATGTCTCCTATTTATAGGCGTAACACCTGAGATATTGAAGAGCCAACAGACTCGGATTTAATGCAATCAATCCCCATCAATCAGTCGGGCCTGTTTTGGTAATGTCAAATTGTTATACAAGTGACCATTGAGATGCCACGAATCTGGACATCCTCCTGTCTGCATTCATTTGACTCTTGAACTCAAATTCAAATTCAGATTCACATGAAATGTCACCGAAATTCACATGAAATCCAAATTCAGATGACATTCATCTTCCTGGGCTCGACTCGGATTGGGCCTGCACTTTGGGCTCCAAAAATTATACATACACCACCACCAAGCCAAGTACACCCAAAGTCCAATTGCCAAGATCCAAGATCCAAGATCCAAGTCCACGGACACGGGCACGGGCACGGGCACGGGCTCGGGCTCGGGCTCGGGCTCGGGCTCGGGCTCGGGCTCGGTCTCGGCTCGGCTCGGCACGGCCGGACGGTCGCGGGCGGGCGGCGCCAGCGCGCGCGTGTGGCCCATTTATGTATGCATAGCCCACTTATAGTTTGAGTTCTTTTAATCACTTCTTACTTATAAGGAGTGCATTAACTCCCACATTAACCGATGTGGGACAATTACACTTAAGTTTAATGTGGCACATTTATTACTTAAGTGTAATACCTTAGCATCTCAACATATATATCAATTTCTCACTCACCGAAATTCGGTTTTAAGAAATTAAATATACTCTCACTATAACTTAGTTTAATTTCCCGGAAATTAAACATCGAATTATTTTAATTAAATAATCAAATTATTTTAATTAAATAATCAAATAAATTGATTAAAATAATTAAACCTAATTTCTCCAACAATCCCCCACATGAGTGGAAATTCCGCCTTATAATATGCAGACCCACACCCAGGTTCCCGAGAAACTTTATTGCGTCAGACGGGTAGCTTGTGGCTTTGAACCTTCCATAGTTAAACACCATCGAGCATACCGCGGCTTAGTGGACACAATGCCTTGAACTAGTCCTCCTTAGTGTATACCTAGACAATAGTGCTAACACAATAAGGTCTCCACGTACTTCGTTCTCACGTTTGTGTCCGTTTTGGCCATGGACAACCCTTTGGATTCATAAGCGTTACCTTGAAGCGGCCCTCACTTCTCGCTTATATAGGTGACCTCCTCTTATAGGTATCCGTCATACCCTACCTCCTCAAGGTGTCGGGAGTCATTAAAAGTCGAGACTTATCCTATTACCACAACTTTACGGGTACTAACACTTGATAGTGTGCTTTCCAGGGAATGATCTCGTGTCATCAAGTGTGCTCAACCAACATCCACGGCTTAGTTTTCCCATTGAACCAAGATCTTGGGATCTCCTTCAACTTGGTTGGGTTACCATTGTTTCCGCTTTTACTTTGTGGATTTCGGACCCATTCCTTCTAGCAACTTGTACATTTGATCTCTGTTTATTCCTTTCGTGAGCGGATCCGCTAAGTTGTCCTTTGATTTCACATAATCAATTGACATTACACCACTTGAGATCAAATGTCTAACGGAATTATGTCGGCAGCGAATATGTCGTGACTTTCCATTGTACATATTGCTCGAGCTCTACCAATAGCACTGACAATCACAATGTACCATCACCGACGATCTTGGTTTGTTCCAACAAGGAATATCATCAAGAAAATTCCGAAGCCATTCAGCTTCTTCCCGACTTTATCCAAAGCTATAAATTCGATTCCATTGTGGAACGGGCTATACACGTCTGTTTCGTAGATTTCCACGACACCGCTGCGCCTCGATAGTGAATACATACCCACTAGTTGAGAACGACTCATTTGTGTCTGCAAATCCGGTTGGCATCACTGCATCTTCAAGTACCGCCGGAAACCTTGTGTAGTTAAGCCCAAAATGAAGGGTATGTTTCAAATACCTTAAAACCCTTCGAGTGCTCTCCAATGCTCTTCGTTTGGATTACTCGTGAACCTACTTAACTTGTTCACCGTGCAAGCAATATCGTGGCGTGTACAATTCGTAATGTACATCACACTCCCTATGATCCTTGCATATTCCAACCGAGCCACCGGATCACCTCGATTTTTCTTTAAATGCACATTGAGTTCCATGGGCGTTTTGCAGGTGGATCTTCAAACGCATTAAACTTCTTAAGGACTTTCTCGACGTAGTGAGGCGAGTCAAAGTAATGCCATTTGAAGTCCTCACGATCTTAATTCCCAGAATTACATCGGCTAACCCCATGTCTTTCATGTCGAAATTTCGACTCAACATGCGTTTCGTGTCCATGATCACATCATGACAGCTTACTCATGATTAGCATGTCTACGTATAGACATAATATTACAAAGCCTTTAGGCGTGTCTTTCACATACACACATTTATCGCACTCATTAATGCGAAATCCGTTCGACATCATTGTGTTGTCAAACTTCACATGCCATTGCTTTGGAGCCTGTTTAAGACCATACAATGACCGAACAAGTTTGCACACCTTTTTCTCGTTACAGGTGCTACAAACCCTTACTGGTTGATCCATGTAGATTTCTTCTTCTAGTTCACCATTTAAAAGGCAGTCTTAACATCCATTTGGTGAATCTCGAGATTGTGCGGAAGAGCAATCGCGATAAGCACACGAATGGAGGTTATCCTAAATTCTGGTGAGTATGTGTCAAAGAAATCATACCCCTCCTTTTGTCTAAAACCCTTCGCTACCAAGCGAGCTTTATATTTGTCAACCGACCCATCTGCCTTATATTTTCTTTTAAGGATCCATTTGCATCCTAAGGTCTTACAACCTTTGGGAAGATCAACCAATTCCCACGTGTGATTTTGCGGGATAGAGTCAATTTCGCTATTAATAGCTTCTTGCCAGAGAGGTGCCTCTGGTCTTGACAGAGCGTCTTTGATAGATTGTGGTTCATCTTCCAACACATAAGTGATGAAGTCGGGACCATAAGTCTTAGCAATTTTAGCTCTCTTGCCGCGTCTAGGTTCTTCACTCTCCCGAGTGGAAGGACCAGCAGTTTCATTTACACTATCTACAAGTGGTCTCTTACTAGGACCCACATTTACCTTGTCTCTACAAGGGAAGATATTTTCAAAGAAAATTGCATTCCTTGATTCAATCATAGTGCCTTGTCATATCCGGTACTTCGATCTGTGAATCGGGAATCGATAAGCACTACTATTGTAAGCATACCCAACAAAAATGCAATCGACCGTTTTAGGGCCAATTCTTAATTGCTTAGGATCGGCACTTCAACTTTAGCCAGACACCCCCACACTTTTAGGTATTTGTATGAAGGTTTCCTTCCTTTCCACATCTCATAAGGAGTCGATCCTTAGTCTTGTGTGGAATTTTGTTCAAAATGTGGTTGGGTGTGAGAATAGCCTCACCCCACATATTTTGTGGTAGACCGAGTGATTAACATTGCGTTCATCATCTCTTTTAGTGTTCGGTTCTTTCGTTCCGCAACACCATTTGATTGAGGTGAATATGGTGCGGTAGTTTGATGAATTATGCCCGATTCTCGCACAAAGCTGCTTCAAACGGTGCCACATATTCTCCACCTCTATCACTTGGTGCTTTAATTCGATTACTCAGTGATTTTCTACTTCACTCTTGTAAAGCTTAAAGGCTTCGAAAGCCTCATCCTTGCTTCGCAAAAGATAAACGTAGCAAAACATCGTGCAATCATCAATAAAAGTAATGAAATACTTTTTACCACCTCTAGTTTGTACAAACTTTAAATCACACACATCTGTGTGAATTAATTCTAGAGGTGCGGTGTTCCTTTCCACCGATTTAAATGGTAACTTAACCATTTTAGCTTCAACGCATATCTCACATCTTTTAGGTGCGTCAATATTAGCAATATTGAGTAAATCAAGATTTACCAACCGTTTTATAGCTTTTAGATTTACATGTCCTAATCTTAAATGCCATAAAGTGGAACACTCAACAATATAAGCGGAAGTAGATGCGTTTTCATTCATAACTTTCTTGCCTTTACGGCTTACAACCATTACATTCATTTTGAGCAGTCCATTCTCGAGATAACCTCGACCTAGAAGCTGTCCACACTTGCTCAATACAACTTTATCGGATTCAAACACTAGTCTAAACTGATGACTAATAAGTCCGGAGCCCGATATCGGGTTCTTGCGGATGTCAGGGACATGCGGCACATCCTTGATGTAAGCTCTTTCTTAGGAAGTAAGTTTGAGCACAACGTTACCAACTCCGGCCACTTGAGACGTAGCACAGTTACCCATGTGAAGTTTCCTCCCATCAGCGGGAGCATAGGTAGAGAAAGCACTCTTCTCGGAAACGAGGCGTGACACGTGGCTCCGGTATCCACGAACCACTCTTTGGGGTTATCCACCATGTTTGCCTCAAAGACGGCGGGACATGTCCATATCGATTGCTTCATTTTCAACCATATTTGCACTTGATTGTGCTTTGCCCTTTTCTTTTCTTTCTTTTCTTTCTTTTTTATCTTTTTTGGGGCTTTACAATCACGTGCCATATGGTTAGGCTTACCACGGTTGTAGCAATCACCACTTTGAAGTTTGATTTTCTAGCAACCGGTTTCTTATCATCATTAGGCCTTTTTCTTTTCTTTGATGGTTCACCCCGTTCCATCAAATTTGCCTTTGCTTCCATATTCACTTGTTTAGATTTAATGTCCATTTTCCGATTATCTTCTTCAATTCGGAGTTTGACGATTAATTCTTCAAGTGACATTTCCTTTCGCTTGTGTTTGAGATAACTTTTGAACTCCCTCCAACTAGGGGGTAGTTTCTCAATCACCGTAGCTACTTGGAAAGCCTCACGGTAAGACCATACCCTCCGAGAGTATGTCATGCAAAATTAGTTGAAATTTTTGAACTTGTTCGACGCATGATTTTCCGTCTACCATCATAAAGTCCAAAAATTTTGCAACTACGAACTTTTTAGTTCGGCATCCTCGGTTTTATACTTGCGTTCTAAAGAACTCCAAAGCTCTTTCGCGATTTAACCGAACAATACACGTTATACAACGCGTCAACTAGTCCTCCAGGGACGTAGTTGCGGCACAGAAGTCTCCATGGCCCCAGCGATCAAAGGCTATACGCCTAGCAGGATCCGTGTCATTTTCATCGACCACGGGCGGGTCCTCCCGGAGGAACCGCGCTAGGTGCAACGTAGTGAGGTAAAAGCGGCATCTTTTCTTGCCACCTCTTAAAGTCACTTCCCGAGAACTTCTCGGGTTTTCTCCATGAACCATGAAAGGTCCGGAGTCGTGAGTCATGAAAGGAGGTACAACGGAAGTTGGAACCATAGGAGAAGGGTTCGATGGTTCACCAACTTGAGTGATGACCGGTGGATTTTGGTTATCATTTCCACCGTTGTTGTTATTTCCGTCGGAAGCCATCGTAACAATCCGGATATTTGTTTTGCGATTGTTGGTTTATAATTGCACCAACGATGGCTTTTACAAATAAAAGTGACGGAAATAATTAAAAGAAAGAACAAGAAAATACAAAAGAAGAAGAAAATTACAAAAGTAATACTTCTTTAACTAATAAGTATTAGTTCTTTCCTTTTCCACGAACAAGCTTCAAGCGACCGCAACAACGAACCTTTTAACCACGAACACTGGTAAGTCGAGTCAAGGAAATGATCCTTTGCCCGCAAAACAAATACGTCCCGGCTAGTGCTCACGGTCCGACGTAATGTTTCCAAAGGTGAAGCGACTTTTCGTCTCGTATTCAAGTAGCACCACTTGAAAACGAGCTCCAACGAATCAAGTACGTGAAACTGGACTGAAAACTAGTATGTATGCAAAAGCGGACGTGAAAATTGCAAAAATTCGACGTGGGTGTATATGCTAATGCAATGGGTGCGTAAAGCTAGGTCCATGCAACATGCGGATGTCTCCTATTTATAGGCGAGAACACACGAGATATTGAAGAGCCAACAGACTCGGGATTTAATGCAATCAATCCCCATCAATCAGTCGATTCCGTTTTGGTATGACCCGGTGTTATACAAGTGACCATTGAGATGCCACGAATGCGGACATCCTCACTGTCGATTCATTTCGACTCTTGAACTCAAATTCAAATTGATTCACATGAAATGTCACGAAATTCACATGAAATCCAAATTCGGATGACATTCATCTTCACAGGCACGACTCGGATTGGGCCCGAGAATTTTGGGCTCCAAAAAATTATACATACACCACCACCAAGCCAAGTACACCCAAAGTCCAATTGCCAAGATCCAAGTCCACGGGCACGGGCTCGGGCTCGGCTCGGCACGGCCGGACGGTCGGGCGGGCGGCCTTGCTGGCGCGTGTGGCCCATTTATGTATGCATAGCCCACTTATAGTTTGAGTTCTTTTAATCACTTCTTACTTATAAGGAGTGCATTAACTCCCACATTAACCGATGTGGGACAATTACACTTAAGTTTAATGTGGCACATTTATTACTTAAGTGTAATACCTTAGCATCTCAACATATATATCAATTTCTCACTCACCGAAATTCGGTTTTAAGAAATTAAATATACTCTCACTATAACTTAGTTTAATTTCCTAAATTAAACATCGAATTATTTTAATTAAATAATCAAATTATTTTAATTAAATAATCAAATAAATTGATTAAAATAATTAAACCTAATTTCTCCAACAAATATATCTAAAAATTTCATACTTAAAAATGACGAGTCATACTCCTCTTCAACCTTATTCTCTTTCACAATAATTTTAGTAGTGTTATATTTCCTTTTTTTTTATCAGTAGTAGAGATAATATTTCCATAACAACAAGAACTTCACTGAATTAAAACATATTGACATAAAATTTACAGTTATGTGTGACTAGGATAAGTAACATTAATTGCTCTTTTCATGCTAAGTTTAGGTCGATAAAATTTACACATTATTTAAGGTTTGTCAAACTCTAATGCTGTATAATTAGCCAACTTATGTAATGAAAACTTGGCTAAATTGCAAAAACATAATTTGGCTGATCAAATTTCATCATGAAGCTTTTCATATTAATTTTGTGCTGAAAATTAGAATTAGGAGGGTTGGAGAGAATTAGACACGTGCATAAATTCAAAGCTGGAATAGGGGAATAATCTAATTATTTATAACCCTACAAAATTAAGATAAGATTACCCAAGGGAAATAAATAATGCATCTTAATTACCCAAAAAACAAAATAATAATACACTCAGAGAGAGGGAGGGGGCTTTTAATTAATCTTTAATTTTTGTATAATAAATCTTGAAGGCCTTGGGAAGAAAAACAGGGATCAAAAACCCAAACAAATTGAAGCTCCAAAACGCCATATTCGCCACCGCAAGAGCTCTCCCCACATACAATCTCCTCGGACTCCCTGCATTTTCCGAATCCACCTTCCAAATCTCACTCCTCAACCACTCCACAATCGTGAAAATCCTCCTCGAATTGTACAGCACCGGCACGAAAACGCGAATCGGCAGCGAGAAATTGCCGGAAAACGACAGCCCTTCCATGAAAACCTGACTAGACAATAAGAACACGTGCGGCGCTGCGGCTTTGATCCCCTCTTTATCCCCCTCGAAAACGCCTTCGAATATGTACGCAATCGGAAGATACAGTCCGATCACCGCCGCCACGAACACGTAGATGCCTAGGATCCTGTTTTTCTCGCCGAAAACCGGCGGATCGGGGTCGGAGGTGGGTGGAAACGCGACTTTTGAGATGAAGTACATGTAGATTACGGAGAAGATGACGAAGGCAAAGTCCTCGGCGCTTACCATGCCGCTGGCGGAGAGGACTACGCAGACGGCCAGAGCGTTGAGCTGCCGGAAAGTGAAGAAGCTCCGCCGCGCGGTAGGTTTCCCGGCGGGCTTTAGGGCGGCGTTTGTTACTTCCGATTCGTGGTTTTCTTCAGGTAGACTTATGTCGCCTGATGGACCAATTCCACCGGACATCTTTCACGGTTTCTACTGAAATTTGTACAGGGGTAGTGAGGAAGACTTAATTCTCTGAGGATGAAGGAGAAAAAACTATGGGTGAGCTCAAAAATTATGTTATCCGAAAAGAGAGGTTATCAATATTTGTTGTTTCCCCTTTTTTGAGAGAGAGAGAGGGTTTTCAGGGAGAGCGATGGAGGGGAGAAGTTTGAGCTGGTTGTTTAACATTGTCTTGTTACACGTTAATTGGTAAAAAATTATATGAAAATGTTTCATTATAAATTTATTATTATACTGTTTTAAAAATTTTAAAATATCGAAAATTTGAATTATAGTGTTAAGAATGTTGTTTAGAGTATCAATAATAATTAAAAATTTAGTATCTAAATTATTTATATTTAATATAAAAATAGTATTATATTATTTAAGTTTAAAGTGTTATATTCTAAAAAGAATATTTAAAATATAAAGAATTTAATTAAATATTCAATTAAGAATATCATAAATTAAATAATATTAATACGAAGATTGAACCATCTTCGTATGAATTTGATGAGAACTTAGCCAATAAGCCTAGCAATTGAGTTGCCACGAATTCTGCATTTAGTCCTTTAACTATTTGTATTGCCTATTAGGGATTATTTTGCAAAAGTTGTATTTTTTATTAGTTGTTAGTTGGAGTTGTTAGGTGTTAGTTAGTTGGTTAGGTAGAATTGTTGTCTATATAACTAGTTATATAAGCTCATTTGTGAAAGGAATAAAAATAGAAGTTTTATAGCTATTAATCGAATACTTTCTAGCCCAAGCTAGAGTATCGATTTGGATTTGTTACTTGCCAACTGAGTTGGGGCATCGAAATCATCGAGTCTAATTCGCGGTTCTCATCAAGAACTCATCAATCCCAAGTAATTTTGATGCCCCAACTCGGGTTGGCAAGCAACAAACCCAAACCGATACTCTAGCTTGGGCTAGTAAGTATTCGATTAATAACTATAAAACTTCTATTTTTATTCCTCTCTCAAAAGAGCTTATATAACTAGTTATATAAGAACAATTCTACCTAACCAACTAACTAATACATAACAACTCCAACTAACAACGAATAAGAAAATACAACTCTTACAAAATAGTTCCTAATAAACAATTCAAATAGTTAAAAGACTAAATGCAGAATTTGTGGCAACCCAATTGGTAGGCTGGTTGGCTAAGTTCTCATCAGAATTATAGAACTCCTTAGTTGCTTTTTACTACTTGGGCCACGATTTATTGATTTTCATTATGGGCCTAGTTTCCTAGTCCAGCCCACTTCAACATTCACGTCTCTAGTCATCATATTGGCGTTTTAAGGATTCTAGTCGCATCCTCGTGATGGAAAAGCATGTTCGATAAGGTTATGTTTTGTTTAGAGATGGAAATGGAGGATGGAGGATGGAGATGAAAAATGGGGATAGGGTAATCCTGTGAATAATAAATTTGTGTTTGGTTAGAGATGGAAAAGTAGGGGTGGATGGAGGCTTTATGTCAAATCAAAGTTGATGTTGTATTATTTTATTATTGTTAGTAGGTTGAAGTAATGATTGAATAATTGTGATAGAAGATGATATAATATTATATTATTTTTAGTCAGTGGAAAAATGATTAATGATTATAATTATTATATTATAAATAACTTATATATATATATATTTAATATTACATATTAATGTTAATATTTTTATTTTTTATATATTTGTATTAAATATTACTGAACATATATATATATTAAAGTTGATGGGAAGTGAGGTTTTGCAGGTGGTGGAAGAAGGAGGAAAGAGAAATCAAGAATGTTAAAATCAGATCGTGGAAACTGATGGTCAACATCCTTATGCGTTTCATGTTTCTGAGCCTCGCAATGTTCCTTCCATAAATTGGAGAGACATCATCAATTCTACTTGGTCAGCTTTAATCTTTCCCTTTTCTCTGATTTTGCATGTCAGGTTTGGTGTGGAAACATGATTTTTTTCTTTAAGAAAAATTGTGTGAATGGTGATTCTTAACATCGTAATTGGGGTTCTCTTTTTCTGGGTAAGATGTGATTGAACTTGAGGGTTTATGTTTTCTGATTGTTTTGCGAACATGTTGGATTGGCTTTCATTTGATTGTGAAATTGTGTTTACTAATAATGGCATGATCTGTCTCTGCACTTATCTTGGTGAAATTAGATATGGATTTTATCATAATTTTAATTGATAGAACTGCTGATTTTTAGGTGGCATTCTTGCTCTTTTCTGTTACTACTTTGGCTGCAGATTCAAAATCATTTGCAGTACAGTCCGTTTTATTCTAGGGTTTAATGAGGAAGAATGTGCAAATAATCTGTGTTTGTATTTGGATTTGAGAATGATCTTGAAAAATGGTGATATAATAGTAATATAGAAATATTAATATATAATACTTTATAGATATAGATTCATATTTGTATGCGAGATGAAATAATTAGATTATAAAATTGACTGCGACTGAAAAAGAAAAAATCATTCTAGCTCAAATCAAACATACTCTTATTTATTCAATAATAATATTTTTTTATGGATCCTTCTATTCACTCTATTTACATATTCCATAGTAAAAATATCACTATGAGCCCCACAATTTTAATTAGATTTCGCCCATAAATTTGAACAATTTACACTCTTTTCTCATGCCCTTATTTTGTAGGCCCTTGATATCTTTTCGGCAAGCAAATTACATTTTGTTTGGTGTTTTTTTGGAAGGTTATTCTTAGGTATAATACCTAAGTCTTTTTCATTAAGTAATTATTTTGGGCTGATCTTAATTCATATCACGGTGGATAGAATTATGTTGCAGAGTTCTTATTTGGACATATAGGAAAGAAAATGAATTTTGAAATGTTTTAAAATACAACACAAGTATAATCTGAAGAATTTGACAACCGATTATGAAAATTACTTCAAATCTTACATTTAATGTGGAATTTATATCTGCATATGTGGCACTACCTCCTTTTCTGATTTTATTTTGTTTTTCTTATTAGATTAAAAGTTACATATTATAAATTACTTATTATTCCAAATTTTAAAAAATTTAAATCTATTCCATTCATTTTTCTCTTTCATATTATTTTATTTTGAATTATTATTTCAATTTAAAATATAATGTGTGTAATAATTTAGTACTCCGTCCGTCCCAGAGAACCTCACACTTGACTTTTCAACGGTTTTTGTGTGAGAGTTATTTTATAGTAATACATTTACAAAAGTTATTTTATATGAATGATATGCTAGTTGATCTTATTAACTAGCATATCATTCATATAAAATAACTTTGTTAACGTATTACTATGAAATAACTCCACGAAAAAACCGTTGAAAAAGTCAAATGTGAAAGGTTTTTTGGGACGGAGAAATATTTTTAATATATTGCACTTATAAAATGTTAAAAAAATTACAATTGAATTAAATAAAATCAATTGAATATATATTTGGATTATTTAGTTTAAAAATGATAACATAATTATTTGGTACTCCCTCCGTCCGGAGTTAGGTTCATATGTGTTGTGACACGTTGTTTAAGAAAATTTAAATTAAAGTAGGAAAGAGAATAAAGTGTAAGAGTATTTTGGGTGGTTATATGGGACAAAGTGTAAGAGAATAAAGTAGAATAAAGTAAGAGTGACATTTTTTAAATTTAAATGATATTGTGAGGGTATAGTTTATGGAGGGTATTCCATTTTAGGGATGTGAAGTTAATTGTGAAACGTGTCGAAAAGAAAGTGTGAAGATAAGCTTTTGGGAGGGAGGGAGTATTACGAACTAGAACTAGTGACAGTATGTCTAATTAGAAATTTTTATATTTTTTTTTTTTTTTTTTTTTTTTTTTGAGTAAATAGTGTTTTGGGCTCCAGCTGTCAACTAGCCAGCCCATAATATGGAAAGCCCATATTCACACACAACGGTAAATTAATTGCTTGCAACTTACATTATCTACAACGGTAAATTACCTTATTGCGCAACAGGCGCGTGAGTTCAAATCCCACAGCTGTCAAATATTAATTTACCTGATTAAAAAAAAAAATCATTGCGCTTACAATTTACGCAGGTCTGTGAAAGTGAAGAAACTCCCAATACCATGATCGCTCAATAATCAGCGACTTTCCCTAATTTCTACTACAACTGCAATGGGCGTTGGAGGGAATTTCTGGGATTTGCTCAAACCCAATGCTCGATCGATTCGAAGGTTTTGATTTCTTGAGGAACAAACGTGTTGCCGATGACCTGTCTTACTGGATTGAGACCGCCATTAAAGGGTACACTAGAGACCCCCACATTCGCCTAACCTTCTTCCGGACTGTCAATCTTTTCTCCAAGGTACCATTATTGTTATTTCCTAGATTTATGGTTTTCGACGTATTATCGACTATCCCATAAGTCCTGCTCATTTTTGTTTTTTTGTTTTTCTTTTTGCCTTTTCGTGTTGGGGATATTTTTCTGGAGACTCCGAAAGATTAGGAAAAAGAATGATACTCACAACGCTGTGAGATGGGGTTTATCTTTTCTTATATCTCGTGTCTGACTTTACAAGAATTTTTATTAGGATAATGATGCTGAAGTAGTTCTTAGTATATATATCTTGGAACGGTGTTAATCTAGGTGTCGCACATGTCAATTTTTTAATGTAACCACATTGGTAATTATGGGAATGAGGTTCTTGACGTTGAGTAATCAATACAGTTTGGAGCGTACCCAACTATATGGTTCAACTGCTTATACTTTGACCATTGATCAAGTTTTTAGATGCGAGTGGCTTCGATTGATTTCGGTAATTGAAGAAGAATGTGGTTAAGTAATTGGAGTATTGACAATTAGGTTTGTTGTTATAGAGAAGATATGTTTTGAAATTATTTGGAATATCTGATTCTCTATCATCTTCTTAAGCAAATATGAAAGGTATAAATTGATTTAGGAAGTTGTTACACCACATTATGAGTTCACCCTTGACATTTGCTTAGGGTGTGGCCGATTCTTTAGTACTATACTTTGAAGTGAAAGGGAAGATATTCACCGATTTAGGAACTTAAAAATTATACAGGTAGTTTCCTTGATTTTACTTAGTCTCCTTCTAGGCTGCACGAGGGCTTTGCAGACTTTACTTTCGTACTCATTTTTACATATGATTACATCATTTTTTGTTTTAATCTCAACAGTGTGTGCAGTTATAATTTGGATATGTGTATAACTTCATATTATCATTTCTTGCTTATCATTCCTAGAGTTAACTTCTTCTTCTTTGTTCGCTAATTTTTTAATATTTTTCTTTTTGGATTAGGCCGTTTCAATGCATTTGAGAAAACTCACTTGATGGACCCAACATCAAGTGGGCGGGGTATTCGGTAGTTTAAGACATATGTACTACAAGACTCGAAAAGGTAGGATGGATGAATGATGATGTTAATCTAAGTTTTTATTTACCATTGACATGTCTTGTCTTTTATGGAATAATGCATTCTTGATTTCTTGGTATTTAGAATTAACTCAACATTTAATTTTAAATGGTTGCGGGAAGATGCGAGAGATAAAGCTCATCTTGGCGAAAATTGAGCCTAGCGAAATCCAAAATTTTTATCGGATCTTCTATGAGAATAACATATCCGAGAAGGCCAATTTACAAAAAAACCGTAAGCATTTTCTCGTACTAATGCTAATTTTTAAACATTTTTAATTAGTCATGTCTTTTAGACATTTATGTTTTATTACTTCATTTATAGGGAAGAGATGACTAAGATATATCGATTGCTACCATGTTGTATGATGTCTTTGAGGAAAGTTGTACCTCCGTCAAGTGTTGATGATCGAGGTTTGGTTTACATTGTATGTTCTGTACTTCCAAATTTGAATTAGTATTCAATTTGAGAATTTTTGTAAAATATGTTAATTTTATTTATGCAATAAAATATGTGGGAAAGTCGGTTTACGGTTCAAATCCCATTTCCCTTTGTGGGAAAGTGGGAAAGTCGGTTTATGGTTCAATTTCCCTTTGTGGGAATGTCGGTTTAAGGATCAATATCCCTTCGTGGGAATGTCGGTTTAAGGATCAATATCCCTTCGTGGGAATGTCGGTTTAAGGATCAATGTCCCTTCGTGGGAATGTCGGTTTACGGTTCATTGCTTCTTTCCCTTTGTGGGAAAGTCGGTTTATTCATTGCTTCTTTCCCTTTGTGGGAAAGTCGGTTTATGCCTCTTTCCCTTTACGGAAAAGTCGATTTACGATTCAATGTCCCTTTGTGAAAATTTCGGTTTATGATTCAATATCCCTTTGTGGGAATGTTGATTTACGGTTCAATGTCCCTTTGTGGGAATGTTGATTTACGGTTCCCTTTGTGGGAAAGTCGGTTTACGGTTCAAAGCCCTTTTCCCTTTGTGGGAAAGTCGGTTATGGTTCAATTTCTCTTTGTGGCAATGTCGGCTTAAGGTTGAATGTCCCTTTGTGGGAATGTCGGTTTACGGTTTATTGCTTCTTTCCCTTTGTGGGAAAGTCGGTTTATGCCTCTTTCACTTTGTGGGAAAGTCGGTTTATGCCTCTTTCCCTTTGTGGAAAAGTCGGTTTATGCCTTCCCTTTGTGGAAATGTCGGTTTACGGTTTAATGTCCCTCTGTGGGATTGTCGGTTTACGGTTTTAATATCTCTTTGTGGGAATGTCGGTTTACGGTTCAATGTCCCTTTGTGGGAATGTCGGTTTACGGTTGAATGTCCCTTTGTGGGAATGTCGGTTTACGGTTCAAAACACTTTTCCCTTTGTGGGAAAGTCGGTTTACTGATTCAAAGCCTATTTTCCTTTGTGGGAAAGCCGGTTTACTCCTCTTTCCCTTTGTGGGAAAAGTCGGTTTACTCTTCTTTTCCTTTGTGCGAAAGTCGGTTTACGGTTGATATCAATTTGTGGGAATGTCGGTTTAAGATTCAATGTCCTTTTGTGGGAATGTTGGTTTACGGTTCAATGTCCATTTTTGGTAATGTCGGTTTACGTTTCAATTTTCCTTTGTAGGAATGTCGGTTTACGGTTTAATGCCCATTTGTGGGAATATAGTTTTACGGTTCATTGATTCTTTCCCATTGTGGGAAAGTACATTTTATGCATCTTTCCCTTTGTGGAAAAGTCGGTTTACGGTTCAATGTCCCTTTGTGAAAACGTCGGTTTCTGGTTCAATATCCCTTTGTGGAATGTCGGTTTTCGGTTCAATGTTCCTTTGTGAAAATGTCGGTTTACGGTTCAATATCCCTTAGTTGGAAAATCGGTTTATGGTTGAATGTCCCTTTGTGAAAATGTCGGTTTACGGTTCAAAGCCCTTTTCCCTTTGTGGGAAAGTCGGTTTATGCCTCTTTCCCTTTGTGAAATGTCGGTTTATGGTTCAAAGCCCTTTCCCTTTGTGGAAAAGTCGGTTTATGTCTCTTTCCCTTTGTGGAAAAGTCGGTTTATGGTTTAATTTCCCTTTGTGGGAATATCGGTTTAAGGTTCAATGTCCCTTTGTGGGAATGTCGGTTTACGGTTCATTGTTTCTTTCCCTTTGTGGAAAAGTCGGTTTATGGTTCAATTTCCCTTTGTGGAAAAGTCGGCTTATAGTTCAATTTTTCTTTGTGGGAATGTCGGTTTAAGGTTCAATGTCCCTTTGTGGGAATGTCGGTTTACGGTTCATTGTTTCTTTCCCTTTGTGGGAAAGTCGGTTTATGGTTCAATCTCCTTTTGTGGAAAAGTCGGCTTATGGTTCAATTTCCCTTTATGGGAATGTCGGTTTAAGGTTCAATATCCCTTCGTGGGAATGTCGGTTTACGGTTTAATGTCCCTTTGTGGGAATGTCGTTTACGGTTCAAAGCCCCTTTCCCTTTGTGGGAAAGTCGGTTTATGCCTCTTTCCCTTTGTGGAATGTCGATTTATGGTTCAAAGCCTCTTTCCCTTTGTGGATAAGTCGGTTTATGCCTCTTTCCCTTTGTGGAAAAGTCGGTTTACGGTTTAATTTCCCTTTGTGGAAATGTTGGTTTAAGATTCAATGTCCCTTTGTGGGAATGCTCGGTTTACGGTTCATTGTTTCTTTCCTTTTGTAGGAAAATCGGCTTATGGTTCAATTTCCCTTTGTGGGAAAATCGGCCTATGGTTCAATTTCCCTTTGTGGGAATGTCGGTTTAAGGTTCAATGTCCCTTCGTGGGAATATCGGTTTACGGTTTATTGCTTCTTTCCCTTTGTGAGAAAGTCGGTTTATGCCTCTTTCCCTTTGTGGAAAAGTCGGTTTACGGTTCAATGTCCCTTTGTGAAAATGTCGGTTTACGGTTCAATATTCCTTTGTGGGAATGTCGGTTTACGGTTCAATGTCCCTTTCCCTTTGTGGGAATGTCGGTTTACTGTTCAATGTCCCTTTCCCTTTGTGGGAATGTCGGTTTATGCCTCTTTCCTTTTGTGGAATGTCGGTTTATGGTTCAAAGCCTCTTTCCCTTTGTGGAAAGTCGGTTTATGGTTTAATTTTCCTTTGTGGAAATGTCGGTTTAAGGTTGAATGTCACTTTGTGGGAATGTCGGTTTACGGTTCATTATTTCTTTCCCTTTGTGGGAAAGTCGGTTTATGGTTCAATCTCCCTTTGTGGGAAAGTCGGCTTATGGTTCAATTTCTCTTTGTGGGAATGTCGGTTTAAGGTTTAATATCCCTTCGTGGAAATGTCGGTTTACGGTTTATTGCTTCTTTCCCTTTGTGAGAGTCGGTTTATGTCTCTTTCCCTTTGTGAAAAAAGTTGGTTTACCGTTCAATATCCTTTTGTGGGAATGTCGGTTTACGGTTGAATGTCCCTTTGTGGGAATGTCGGTTTACGGTTCAAAGCCCCTTTCCCTTTGTGGGAAAGTCGGTTTCTGATTCAAAGCCCTTTTCCCTTTGTGAGAAAGTCGGTTTATGCCTCTTTCCCTTTGTGAGAAAGTCGGTTATGGTTCAATTTCCTTTTGTGGTAATGTCGGTTTAAGGTTGAATGTCCCTTTGTGGGAATGTCGGTTTAAGGTTCAATGTCCCTTTGTGGGAATGTCGGTTTACGATTCTTTGCTTCTTTTCCTTTGTGGGAAAGTCGGTTTATGCCTCTTTCCCTTTGTGGGAAAATCGGTTTATGCCTCTTTCCCTTTGTGGGAATGTCGGTTTACGGTTTAATGTCCCTTTGTGGGAATGTCGGTTTACGATTCAATGTCCCTTTGTGGGAATGTCGGTTTACGGTTCAATGTCCCTTTGTGGGAATGTCGGTTTACGGTTCAAAACTCCTTTCCCTTTTTGGGAAAGTCGGTTTCTGATTCAAAGCCTCTTCCCCTTTGTGGGAAAGTCGGTTTACGGTTTAAATATCCATTTGTGGGAATGTCGGTTTAAGGTTCAATGTCCCTTTGTGGGAATGTTGGTTTACGGTTCAATGTCCATTTTTGGTAATGTCGATTTACGTTTAAATTTTCCTTTGTAGGAATGTCGGTTTATGGTTTAATGCCCCTTTGTGGGAATATAGTTTCTGATTCATTGCTTCTTTCCCATTGTGGGAAAGTCGGTTTACGATCTTTCCCTTTGTGGAAAAGTCGGTTTACGGTTCAATGTCACTTTGTGAAAACGTCGGTTAACGATTCAATATCCCTTTGTGGAATGTCGGTTTACGGTTCAATGTTTCTTTGTGAAAATGTCGGTTTCTTGTTCAATATCCCTTTGTGGGAAAATCGGTTTATGGTTCAATGTCCCTTTGTGGGAATGTCTGGTTTACTTGCTCAAAGTCCTTTTCCCTTTGTGGGAAAGTCTGTTTATGCCTCTTTCCCTTTGTGGAATGTCGGTTTATGGTTCAAAGCCTCTTTCCCCTTGTGAAAAGTCGATTTATTCCTCTTTCTCTTTGTGGAAAAGTCGGTTTATTGTTTAATTTCCCTTTGTGGGAATGTCGGTTCTGATTCAAAACTCATTTCCCTTTTTGGGAAAGTCGGTTTACGGTTCAAAGCCTCTTTCCCTTTGTGGGAAAATCGGTTTACTCCTCTTTCCCTTTGTGGGAAAGTCGGTTTCTGATTCAATATCCATTTGTGGGAATGTCGGTTTAAGGTTCAATGTCCCTTTGTGGGAATGTTGGTTTTGATTCAATGTCCATTTTTGGTAATGTCGGTTTACGTTTCAATTTTTCTTTGTAGGAATGTCGGTTTACGGTTTAATGCTCCTTTGTGGGAATATAGTTTTACGGTTCATTGCTTCTTTCCCATTGTGGGAAAGTTGGTTTACGGCAAAGATTCCCTTTGTGGAAAAGTCGGTTTACAGTTCAATGTCCCTATGTGAAAATGTTGGTTTACGGTTGATATCCCTTTGTAGAATGTCGGTTTACGGTTCAATGTTCCTTTATGAAAATGTCGGTTTACGGTTCAATATCCCTTTGTGGGAAAGTCGGTTTACGGTTAAATATCCCTTTGTGGGAATGTCGGTTTACTCCTCTTTCCCTTTGTGGGAAAGTCGGTTTACTCCTCTTTCCCTTTGTGGGAAAGTCGGTTTACGGTTCAATATCCATTTGTGAGAATGTCGGTTTAAGGTTCAATGTCCCTTTGTGGGAATGTTGGTTTCTGATTCATTGTCCATTTTTGGTAATGTCGGTTTACGTTTCAATTTTCCTTTGTAGGAATGTCGGTTTACGGTTTAATGCTCCTTTGTGGGAATATAGTTTTACGGTTCATTGCTTCTTTCCCATTGTGGGAAAGTTGGTTTATGCATTTTTCCCTTTGTGGAAAAGTCGCTTTACTTCGCTCAATATCCCTTTGTGAAAATGTCGGTTTACGGTTCAATATCCCTTTGTGGAATGTCGGTTTACGGTTCAATGTTCCTTTGTGAAAATGTCGGTTTACGGTTCAATATCTCTTTGTGGAAAAGTCGGTTTATGGTTAAATATCCCTTTGTGGGAATGTCGGTTTACGGTTCAAAGCCCCTTTCCCTTTGTGGGAAAGTCGGTTTCTGATTCAAAGCCCCTTTACCTTTGTGGGAATGCCGGTTTATGGTTCAAAGTCTCTTTCCCTTTGTGGAAAAGTCGGTTTATGCCTCTTTCCCTTTGTGGAAAAGTCGGTTTATGGTTTAATTTCCCTTTGTGGGAATGTCGGTTTAAGGTTCAATGTCTCTTTGTGGAATGTCGGTTTACGGTTCATTGTTTCTTTTCCTTTGTGGGAAAGTCGGTTTACGGTTCTTTGTTTCTTTCCCTTTGTGGGAATATCGGTTTAAGGTTCAATGTCCCTTTGTGGGAATGTCGGTTTACGGTTTATTTGCTTCTTTCCCTTTGTGAGAAAGTCGATTTATGTCTCTTTCCCTTTGTGGACAAGTCGGTTTATGGTTCAATGTCCTTTTGTGAAAATGTCGGTTTACGCTTCAATATCCCTTTGTGGGAATGTCGGTTTACGGTTTAATGTCCCTTTGTGGGAATGTCGGTTTACGGTTCAAAACCCATTTCCCTTTGTGGGAAAGTCGGTTTATGTCTCTTTCCCTTTGTGGGAAAGTCGTTTTACGGTTCAAAGGCTTTTTCCTTTGTCGTAAAGTCGGTTTATGCCTCTTTCTCTTTGTGGGAAAGTCGCTTATGGTTCAATTTCCCTTTGTGGTAATGTTGGCTTAAGGTTCAATGTCCCTTTTTGGGAATGTCGATTTACGGTTCATTGCTTCTTTCCCTTTGTGGGAAAGTCGGTTTATGTCTCTTTCCCTTTGTGGAAAAGTCGGTTTATATCTCTTTCCCTTTGTGGAAAAGTCGGTTAACGGTTTCATGTCCCTTTGTGGGAATGTCGGTTTACGGTTTAATGTCCCTTTGTGGGAATGCCATTTACGGTTCAATGTCCCTTTGTGGGAATGTCGGTTTACTCGTTAGAAACTCTTTTCCCTTTGTGGGAAAGTCGGTTTACTCCTTTTTCCCTTTGTCGGAAAGTCGGTTTACGGTTCGAGTATCCATTTATGGGAATGTCGGTTTAAGGTTCAATGTCCCTTTTTGGTAATGTACATTTACGTTTCAATTTTCCTTTGTAGGAATGTCGATTTACGGTTTTAATGCCCCTTTGTGGGAATATCGTTTTCCGGTTCATTGCTTCTTTCCCATTGTGGGAAAGTCGGTTTATGCATCTTTCCCTTTGTGGAAAAGTCGGTTTACGGTTCAATGTTCCTTTGTGAAAATGTCGGTTTACGGTTCAATATCCCTTTGTGGAATGTCGGTTTATGGTTCAATGTTCCTTTGTGAAAATGTCGGTTTACGGTTCAATATCCCTTTGTGGGAAAGTCGGTTTACGGTTCAATGTCTCTTTGTGGGAATGTCGGTTTACGGTTCCAAGCCCCTTTCCTTTGTAGGGAAAGTCGGTTTATGCCTCTTTCCCTTTGTGAGAATGTCGGTTTATGGTTCAAAGCCCCTTTCCCTTTGTGGAAAAGTCGGTTTATGCCTCTTTCCCTTTGTGGAAAAGTCGGTTTATGGTTCAATGTCACTTTGTGGGAATGCTCGGTTTACGGTTCATTGTTTCTTTCCCTTTGTGGGAAAGTCGGTTTATGGTTCAATTTCCATTTGTGGGAATGTTGGTTTAAGGTTCAATGTCCCTTCGTTGGAATGTCGGTATATATATATATATATATTACTATTATTTATGGATAATATATAAAAATGTTAATACAAAGGTGATATATATATATATATATATATATATATATAATATTCTATATATAAAAAATGTTAATACAAATGATAATATATAAAATATTCTATATATATATATCTCAATTTATGAAAAATAATAATACTTATTAAAATAAAATTGATAGTTTATTTATATTTATAATATCTACAATAAATAAAGGTGATAATATAATTTTTATGCATAGAATAAATAATTTAATTTAAAATAATAATATTTATTAATTTAATTTAATAAGGTATAGTATAAAGTGAGAGATAGAAATAAATATAATATAATATATTTAATGTGAAAGATATAGTTGATGTGATTATATTGGAATATGTGAAAATAGGTGTGTAGATATATTATAAGGTTGGATGAAGATTTGGATGAGGCCGTCCAAAATAGAATGGGATGAGGATGGGCTATCCACATCCGGATGACCCCATCCTTAACCAAACACACCCTAAGTGTCATATTCCAACCATTGGTACATAATATCACTTCTCTTAAAATTTAATACCATAACATATTACATGCTGAATGTGTAAATAAATATAATGTATTAATTTATAAGTATAATGATATTAAAGAATGAATGTTATTGTATTAAGTAATGTTATACATTGAACAAGTTTCATAGGAAATCAACTCCAAAAATGATCATTGATTCATTGATAGTCTTTTGGATAACTTTTGTGTTTGGTTTCCTATGAAATTTGTAAATTTAAGTTATGTCCAATTTTTTTAACTAAAGCATTTTAGTGCACTGTGCATTAATATATGAAATATGCCTTAAACTAAATATATATATATATATATATATATATGAAATATTATATAATATTTCATATTTCATTTAGTAGAAAATTGTGAAATTATCTAGAAAACTTTTCAACTATAAAATTAAAGTTGTCTCTACCGTTTATTTAAAATGTGAATATCTATATATAATAGAGATTTTATTAGTAAATCATGTAAAAAGTATTAAAATTTTGAAGTATTAAATGAGATTATTATTTATAGATTTTCTAGTATGACAAATAGTAGTGGCCGATTATAATTCAAACTTTTAATTAATTATAAGTAATTTTTATATTTTTATATTTTATTTATTATTCAAATTTTTGTGTGTGTGTATATATATATATATCAATAATTTATATTATTTAGAAAAAATAATTTAATAATTTGATAAAAAAATATTAAGTTATTAAATTAATAAATAATTAAGTTTGTCATGATTTTATTTTGTAAATTAAATTTTAATTTTGTGTCATGATTATCTTTAATCGATAAAATTATAATTTTTTTAAAATTCGTGAAATTTTTTAATAAAAACTTTTAAAGTGTTATTTAATTTGCAATTAAATATTTTAAAATGAAACGGCGTCGGTTTTTTTGGCGTAGTCTTCCTGTAAGCTATAATTGTAAAAAATTATTAATATGAAACTTTACTTCCTAAAATTCAAAACTTTATTTTGAGATTGGATTGTAATTAGTGGTGTAAAGATGTTAGGATTGTAGTGGGATATAATTCCCAATAAAAATTATAAATATTCAAATTTAAAGTATAAATGTAACGCGCGAGACATGGCCTATTTTGTAATATATAGAAAAAATATTGGAAGCGAAATATTTATTAAAACCCACTTTCACAATCATTTGGTAGACTAATCATACAGTGAGTCTGTTTTATTTGATGATCTGAACGATATTCAGTGGATTAATCTTGTGAGTTGGTGTAATGGTCTGATTTGCATTTGTATTAATAATAGATCTCTTTATCTGTGTAATCCATTTTCTAGAATTTCCAAACAATTACCTAATACTTTTTCGTCAAAAAAGAAATTACCTGATGCAGGGCATGTGATGGTTATGTTTTCAATTATCTAGAAAACAAGATGTGAATTTTTATACATAATAGAAATACTTTTAGTATATCAAATCATCGTGGCCGATTATAATTCAAACTTTTAATTATTTATAAGTAATTTTTTTATTTTATTTATTCTTTAAATTTGTGTCTGAATAAAAATTATACGTCCAAGATAATTATCATATATATATATATATATATATATATATATATATATATATATACTTTATATTATTTTAAAAATAATTTAATAATTTGATAAAAAAATATTAAGTTATTAAATTAAAAAATAATTAGGTTTGTCATGATTTTATTTTGTTAATTAAATTTTAATTTAGTGTGTCATAATTATTTTTAATCGATAAAATTATAATTTTTTAAAATTCGTAAAATTTTTAATAAAAACTTTTCAAAAGTGTGATTTAATTTGCAATTAAATATTTTAACATGAAACGACATCATTTTTTTTTTTTTTTTGCAGCCACATAAGCAGCTATAATTGTTAAAAATATTAAATTGAAACTTTATTCTCTTAAGGTTCAAAAGTTTAGATTAAAATGCAATTTCAAAAAATTTATGATTTAATATTCGACTAGACCTTTAAAATTTTATTGGTAATAGATGATCTTTATATTTTTTTAGCAATGAATGTAAATTGATGATTGAAGGTTAACAGCATACGATGATGGCAAGTACGAGCTGCTGCTCACCAGCTTAGAATACGAAAACTCCAATTTATCATAGTGGCTCTCTGCGTTGAACAATGAATTCCTGAATAAATTGAACTTTTACAAAGTACATTATCAACTAATTTTACAATAAAACTTTTATATATTTTTTTAACAATAATAATTATAAAATACACATATATTGATATGTATGTTCAACAAAAATATTTTTATAAATTTTTAATTAATATTAACGATTTCCAATTCACTTAATTCAATGATTATAAATTCATTCCATACCAAGCTATTAAAAATATTATTTTATTTTAGTAATATTATAAAATAAAAATAATTAATATTATTTTAAATTATACGGTAAAATTAATTTATAAAAGATCCTATTCTAATTATTCTTTATCTCAAAATTAATTGTTCCTCCATTGTTACTATAATTAATTAATATAAAATATAGTTCTCACTCAAATCTCATAAATAAAATGATAGTTTTCCCCCAAAATTGGGTCATTCATTGTGCAATATTTAGATTTTTTTCTTTATCAATTCATGTACATATGAACATCAGATACCCTGAAAAGTCTTTAATTAAGACCACAACCAATACATAACAAAAATATGTCAATGGGAAAGCAAGAACCCACATTTCATGAGTGCAACAATAACTGAAAATAAAATATAATCTACCACCCACAAACCCCCAACTGTTCGGAAAAAAAAAAAAGAGACGAATGCCTCAAGAAAACTTAAAATTGTCCGACAGAAGACCACTAGTAAAATTGGAACCTCTGCTAAGACTAGAAGACAATGTGCTACACTAAAGAAAAGACTCATACTCACATTTATCCTAAGCAACAGCTTTTTGTTTTGGTATGTATTTGAATTTGATGCTCTTTTCAGGTTTTTTTGTGATACTGCCTTTTGGAGGATCTGATACAGTCGAAACTGTTGCCGAGTCATGATGAACATTAGAGCATTCGGGAGAAGGGGAGAGCACTAATGTCACATGGTCTCCTGCTATAACTTCTTTCCATCCTGCATAATTCCAACATTGTAAGCCTCAATCTAACTAGGAATGAACCAATGCAGAGATAAATTACAAAAACTATCCTTGAAGTTTAGCTAGTTAAAAAGAAAAGAAAATCCACTGTAAGATAAATCACAACACGCTTTTTCAATTACAATATATTTTTAAAATTTGCAATTCGATATACGACCTTTCGAAATATTATAATTAAATCACACAACTATTTTCTAAAAGTCCTGCAGACGAGACAGTGAATAAAATTGAAAAAATTGTAATCAAATAGAAACATTAAAAATAATATTAAATTAATTTAAAATTTTCAGAGATTTTATGTCCGTCACGCAAGAAAATAGTCATAGGCTCTAATTCCAAAATTTAAAAAATTTTGTGCATTAAATCGTAAATTTTAAAAACATATATATAGTAATTGAAAAAATGTAAAAGATTTTCTTTTATGTAATGAATCCTTTTGTAATTACCCTTCCATTTAAGTAGATATAGAACACAACAGAGGATAAAGGTAAAAGAAGGCATACTCCGGGAAAGAAACTCTCTGGCAGAGTCACTGGAAAAAGGGGCAAATGCATGTGGAGAATCTTCATTTGAGAGCTTATGATTATCACTACCATTGGAATCCTCATTGCTTCTATCAATAGGGACAATATTGGTATTCTTCATTTCACCACGGCTCACAGGCCTCCAAAGCTTAGAAGTCACTCGGTTGGTCCCAACAAGCTTTTCGGAAGCATTTTTCTTCTTAGGCAAAGCATTCTCTGTGGTGCAAGCATCTTGTGCTTCATTTTTCAGTGTAATAGGTATAGAACCGATTATCACCTCACTATTATTTTGTTCCATTTGATTGGGTACTCCCAGTGACGAAGGCTGCTTCAAGTTAATGTTATTTTTCAGCTTCTTGGTCCAGACTTTGCTGTTGTTATGTATACTTCGTTCTTTGACTGGTGGGCTAGGCTTATGTTTAGGTTCAGGTTTGAATGTTTGATTATTCAGGCTGGAATGAAATGCATATCGGCCATTCCTTTGTGGCTTTGGAGCCTGCCAGCGATTCCGATGACCAATTCCTGCCATGAAATCGGTAGCCTGGGAATCAGAATCCCCTGGTTTCATATGGTCATTGCTGAAATTATCAATATGTACTTCAATATCTTCATCTGATCCATTGTCTTGGGGCTGAACGGAATCTGAATTTGTGAGCACATCTGGCTTAATTGGAATTGGAATCAGATGGGGATGATGGACCAGATGGTTCAGTTGAAGTAGGTCTATCCACTATATCAACATCGACATTCAGGTTCCCGTTGCTCCCATAGAGTCGCTCTTTCGCTTTTTGTTCTTTATGACGAAGTTTTCTGTTTTTTCCTCTCCAAAAGCAATGCTCGCCTAACATTTTCAAAATAAAATAATCAGCAATGGAAGCACTTTACAAATAAAGGAAGAGTAGTGAAAGCTACAACCCAGTTCCAAGAGTTTGAATTTATGATTTTTCAAATTAAGATTTGAATTTTCTCTTTATGTATTAGTCACAACTTTTTAAACAAATTTTGAATCTTTTCATTTGAAGTTTAATTTTATTAAAGATTTAGTAAATAATTTTGAGTACTTATTTATTTATTTTTCGCTGCAAATTTCAAAGTAAATTGTATGCATGTTTGGATCTTTATATGAGAATTTTGGTTTTTAAATAAATTGTTGAGTTAAGTTACTCTTTTCAAAAGTCCTCGAAAATAGGGATGCAACAGAGTTAACCCAATCCACTTCCTACGAGGTTCTCACTCCTATAACCCAAATTTGTTAGGTCTCTCCGAGCCTCTCTAAATCAGTATAATACTCGTAATACCTCAACCCTAAGAAGTTTAAAAATAGCTTTAACTCAATATAGCAAGCATATCTCATAAAAGCTATGTTATCAAATCAATAATATAACCATCAGTCACTTGGCCATCAATTTCAAAACTAAATTACACCAGCAAATTCATTCTGTGTACCCCAGAAATTTATGCTTATGCATTAATAAATAGAATCTACCTTTTCTGTGCAGCTTCTTCTTCCTCCACAAGTAGCTTCTGACACCTCAAAGCTTCCGCATCTTTGTCGGCAACCCATGCTTTCACCTAGTTATGAATTCATACTATGTTAAGATATGGCATATTTCAATTCAGAGATGACACCCAAGCAGCACAGAACTTTAGAAGATGATGTATAACAGGAATAAAATGCAAATATTCTCTAGTATAACAGAAGGCTTGGTTAGTGAATGTGGCTGCACAAAATTAAACATGTTTTTCATTTTTTTATGTTTAATATACCCAAACTTTTATTTTATAAGATAGTAAATATACCCAACTGAAGTTATGGAGAGTCTAAATTTCAGTGCATGGTAAATTTTCAGATGAACATAGGGACAACTGCTACTAAAAACTGAGAAAGCAAAACATCAAGTGAAAAATAAAATATTGAGTACCAGTAGCAGTTCAAAAGGAAGCTGGTGTTTGCAACCAAGTTCTTCAACTCAAGGCTGTTTTTAATAGTTTCTCCATCAAAACGTACTTTTGCACAGAATCAGCTGTGCCAGCACATAAAAATGTTCCCTCACTGGCATCATCAAGAATGCTAAACAGATCCTCTGAAGAAATCGCCGGCTTGGCTTGGATGATATCCTGAGACAAATAAAGAATTATGTGAAACAACTGCACAGCCGCATATATGCTAGTAACTGTACAGAGAGTGCAAATGCATGAAAGTGAATGATGCCTCCTCACCAACAGTGTGGCGCCAGCCTTCACATAAGTTTGCGGAAGAGTCCAAACACCTGGTCTACGAAGGGAGGAAGCCAAAGCCCTTACAATGGATAATCCAGGAATATCCTGTGGGAAAATGTACAAACAAATCATAATGTGTATAAGATAACGACATAAGGTGCATCGGAAATTAAAATGGAAAAACAAAATATATCAGATTATACCTAATCCCTGAGCAACCAAAATTATTTCATGAGTAGAAGAAAATATTACATCTAATAGTCAAATTAATTAGTAATATGTTGTAAAGAAGATAGTTTGAGCTTCCAAAAGGCGTAGCAATATTAAACTGGAGGGCATCTTTTTAATAAATCACAATCAAACACAACTTTCTCCAACAAACATCAGCTAAGATACAGTACATTTAATTTCTGCCAACAACTTCACCGTGGATACAGTTCTTTACCATAACAAAACTTAAAAACTTGAAACCACACAAACAGAATATACACCACTGCACCACATAACAAATTCCTGCAAGATAGTGACAATTCCCACTCAGCATATTGTCACATCAACACAAATGATAATGCTAACAACAACCGGGGACCACTTAAATTGCAACTTCAAACCCAAGGAAAACAATTCATTTCAAAAGCATGAAGACTAAAATATGATTCGAGTAAGAATTGGGAACTAAATCCCTGGCTAAATTACTTTCCATGAGAAAATAAGTACAGAACCCCAGTAGAATATCACGAACAAGGAGAATTATCTAATATCCTCATATTAATACATGAGCTCTGCATGGTTCTTCAGAAAATGTACGACCAGAACCAGAACTTCCATCCAGTGTTACCAAATCAACAGCATCAAGACCAAAATTAGAATCTATAAACTGAAGGGTTGCAAGGCATTACAGGTCCTTTAATAATGAGTACTCCTACTACATAATTTTCCATATTCAGCAGGCACAATAGTAAAATCAGCAGTGCACAGACTGAAGTTTCACAGGTTTATCCAAACAAACAAAATATGTAGTGATGAAAAGAGAGGAACTACATGACTACCTTAAGCATCACATCATTAAATGACGTTACTTCCTTAACCTGCTCAAACGTCAGCTGCACATAATAACAGCAATCTTATTTAAAATATAACGGATGAAATAGCATGAAATAAATACAACAGAGGAATACATACCTTATCCCAGAATGCACCCAATAAATTTCTATTTTTGTTGTATTCCTACATAGAGAACGGATAATTAGAAAAGTGTTTCAAAGTTTATGACTAAAAATGTCGAAGTTGACGACTCGGGAAAAGGAGCTATAGATTTTGCATATTTCTTAAAGATGTTCTGAAAACCTAGATAACCTTGTTGACATTCAAGGAGCGGCGGTGCACTCGAATGTGCCTCCTGTAATTAATTGGTGAACAGAACTCCTGGGAACACTTCTCACACTTCTGCATCTGGACTTTCACAGGAGTTAGCAAAGGCCAACCAGGAAGCTCTGCAAGTAAAATTAGAAATATATATTAAAACTAAAATTCCTGCTAGATCTAGCGTGGTCAGATATACAACCTAGGTAACCACAACATTTGAATTTAAGCAATAAACATCAAAATAGTCTTTTCTAGAAAATGCACACGCTTGAAGCTAGTGCTTGTAACAACATAGCCAAACACGGGCGCGCCTTGGACATAAATTCCCCACATGTCTGACACAGTATTCAGCATTCTCAAAACTAAAGAGGTTGCAAAAACATCATCAAACACAAGAGAAATAGGTTAACCAACAATTAAAAGCAAAGGGCTCTAAATAAGCTTCTGTCTGCTCAGATTCAGAGGCCTCGGAAAATAAGATTCATTTTTATCGGCGTGCACCTTTGAATAGTAAGATGGCAAATGTGCGAGGTGGCCGATTGTGAAATGGTGGGAGGAGAGGCAGGGATCTAATCTTTGAGGCAAGAAATGATAGGCAAAGAGCCCTAGTTTGTTGTTCTCTATGGGCCAAAAAATATGGACTTAGAAAAACAGCCCAATTACTAAAAAATCTAAAGAGAGCTCATATTTAATTGCAAGGGCGGCTCTCTCTACATATACCATATATATTTATATGTTATAACTTATATAGTATATACAGTTGGAACTTAGGCATACGTCATCAAGGATATAATAACTTATACCCCCATTTATATATCCTAGCAATAGAATCCTTTCTTGCACAGTGGTTACAAATCTCAAAACATAAAATCAAACCTCCTATACATCAAAGGGAGACGTGCTACACATTATAGTTTTCACTTAAAGACAGTTAAACTATATTCTTACCTGGCTGATCTAATGCATTAAGCAACTGAATCCACTGGACTGGACTATCCGATGTCCTTGGAGAAGGGAGAAGAGGCTCCTTTCCAATAGCTTGTCTGATAAAAGTGTCTAGGGAGTCATTCCCATTCCCTTCTTCGGATTTCATTGCATTAAGAGTTCCACTTGCGCCTGAGCTTTGCAGCAGGCATAAAGGCTCCACTTACGACTGGCTCACACAGGGATACTGCATAAAAGATTTGCCACTTCAAATTACATGATAATAATTTTTAGACCAATTAAAAAGAGTAAAGACCATATGAAATATGTATTATATTCATCAATAAACTAGAGTCAAAACAAAATATACAGAAGTTCCTATTACAAGTTTCAAAAAGATCAGTCTCATTCAGGCAAGCTAATAATCTCATGAATATTGGAAGAATGAATTTGATTAATAGGGCAATAAAGATGAAGATTAATAGAGGTAAATAAGTCAAAGAATATCACAAAATAAAGAACACGGTACCTTGAAGTGGGCAGTGAATAGTGAGGTTACACAACGAAAAGGCAAGGCAAAAATTTAATGTGGATAATCAGAAGTATTAATCTGAAACTATCATATCCCATTCTTACATGCAACTTTATTAACTGATCTGGTTCACTTTATTTTATGAACAGCAAAACTCCAAAACTTGCATTCATCTAATTCCTCAAAAATTCTATCCTGTTTAATGATTATGTGTTTATGATGATATATATACTCCCGCAGGTAGTTAGGTTCAAAGACAAATACCCTTAACCATGATTACAGTTCTGCATCATTTTATCAATAAAAGTTCCGGTTTGCTCCCAAGCAAAAACAGAAAATATGTTCTAACCTCAAAACATGGACTCACTTAAATTGAGTCAACTAATTCGAGCACATAAGCTTTTAATTGAAGTATAGCAAAAAGTAACAAATTTTAGATGAGAGTAGCAAAATCAAATTTCCCGTGATGTCATTCACAAAGCTTAAAGATTAGAGTCACATCATAAAATCTAAGACATTCGACGCAACGATGAAAATATGAAAACATACCATCAATCCAACACAGGAATAATCATCATGGGTTTAAAGCATATATGAAAATCCCTGAATGTGGCTAGATGGATTGTAAGAGTAACCACAAATTCATTTCTACACTGAGAAAAAAGCAAGCTATTGCCTACTTTCTATAGTCTATTAAGCATAGATCAAGAGTTCATGCACATATACGCCAAAATCAACAAGTGTGTCTTACATCCACACCCGAGAGATTTAAATTAATAAAGCTAAATAACACAGAGCATAAAATAGAACCAGAAATTGCACAGTTGCAGTACCAAAACAAGTAGATTTTGACCTAAGTGTACCATAAAAAGAAAAAAGAGAGAAACTAGTGCTAACCTAATTGTAACTACATTAGATTCAGTTCATGGTCTGAGTGAATCTGAATAAACTCAAATGAACAATCAAATACCACTAAACAAAATAATTTATTGACAGAACATTTCATACTTTAATCAAACCTGTATATGCATTATAATCAAAATTTAATACCCGCATATTAAGTTAGAAATAATTGCACAAAATTAAGTAAGAAAATAAATGAGCCAGATGATGCAATCGCAATATATAGAACAGAAAAAGGAATGAATAAACTTAGTTGTAGGGTTTGTGCTCAGGTGATCTATGACAGGCATGAGACCGTAAACTCATAACAGAGAAAAGGCACACGTACCACAGAGCGGAGAGATCTCCGGCGATGGATTGCCGACAGTAAGTGTGAATCAAAATCAAAATGGAAAACAAAATAAATTGTTATTCACGTATAGCTTATTGTATTTATATCTGGAAAAGAGAGAGAAATCAGCAAAACCTTTTAGAGAGAGAAAGTGAGAGTAATAACTGGAAAGACGAAGAAAGAATAATAGAAAAGACGAGCGGCCACACACACACATATATATATATATATATATATATATAGGTAAAGAAAATGTGATAGAAATTCTGTTTGAAAATTTTATTCAACATATAATTTTTTTTTTTAGAGATCTAGATACATTTGCACGCATGGAAAAAGAAAGACTTGGTCTCTCGTACATCCTAATATTCAAATGTATTTTTGCATTGTATTGTTTGTATGTATTAGTCAAAAAGTAATGAAATTTTGTGTATATCGAGAAAAAAAGGTAAAGTTTACTGAGAATGGAGGTTCACGGTGAAACTCGATCATTTATTAAAGGGTATCGATTGTAATAACCTAACAGTATTACCTATATTATTAAAAGTTGTATGGGATGGATGGGAGTAGTAATTTTATTTTTTCTTTGGATAATTACGGTTATTTTTACTAAACAATTCCGATCAATTATTATTGTTTAAAAATGATAAGCTGTTTAGTGGAACAATTGTAAATATTCAATAAAAATAATTTGATTGTTTAAAAATATTTTTGAACTAGACGGTACATCTGGTTCATAAAAGAGTAAAACGAATGGAAAATGTTAATTTATACCTTTTATGTAAATTGTGCACAAGAGGACTAGAGGAGTTAAAGTTCTATAAATAGATATCTTGGATCAAAATTTATTAATAAAAGTTAAAAATATTCAAATGCAATTATTGAATAAATGATTAAAATATAAATATAATATTAATTCATCTTACAATATACAATTCGTTTAATATTATAGAGTCTCGCGTATGAATTAGATTGTATGTATAATATAAGCTATATAGTTTATTTTTGGGCATGTTATTGCCCCACACTAAAATTTCAATTTCAATTTCAAGTATACACATTTTTCAAAAGAAACACACAAAAATTTTAAGTGCGCACGTCCGAAATTTCACATATATCCTTCCCAAGAATCATACTTCCATATAGCAGCTTAACTTAAAAAAAAAAAAAAAAGATACACACACGCATCCCCACACTCACTCCCGCACCCTCACAAGCACAAGGCCACCGCCTTCTTCTTTGTTCTTCACTGTGCGAAGTTTCTATTTAAATGATAAAAGGTGTGTTTGTTATTTTTGTCATTGTTATTTGAAATATTTTATTTGTTAAATATGATCATTTGTGTGTATTTGTAGATGGTAACTAGTTATTTTGCTTTCATATTCAATTATAAATGACAATATTATGTTATTTTATGTGGAGATATTTTATACTTAAATTTTGATAATTCATGTTCATGGGATAATCGATTTTTATGTTTAGGGTTCCTTAAATATTAATTTTTCATTAAATTTGTTGCATAAATTTGATGGGTTGTAATGTATTGATCGAATTATGGGTTGAGTTGCATGAAATTTGCATAAAATCTCGTAAATGGGTGTTCGGATCTGTTCTTCGCACATTTTGCTTATGTGCGATAAAAATCGCGCATTTACCTTTTGTGCGGGAAAAAATTTCGCACAAGGGAAAATTACTAAGTACACACACCCGAAAAATTCGAACTTTTTTTTCGCACAAAGATAGTAAGGGTATGTTAGTCATTTTTACTATGGTTTGGTTAATTTGAATTTTCGGTGTGTGTATTTGAAACTTTGGTGTGTGACAATAACCTAACCCTTTATTTTTATTTGTGATGAGGCATAATTTGGTCATACTATGCTAAAACGACATGTGTACAACAGAGTGACGTGAGAATATTGAGCGAGGCCACAAGGTCTATTGGACATTGGATGATGAGTTTTTAAATCCGCTTAGGAGGTGGGCCTTGGCCCCTTTAGATAGATGCAGTCCAACCAAATTTTAATCGGGTTTGGGCCGGACCTAATTATTTTTAGGGCCCTACTATTTGCACCTCATCACTATGTATAATAATGTTTAGCTTAATGTACTTTCAAATATAGCTATAGAATGAGTGTATCTAATAAAAGTGGAGGTGTAGATAGTAATAATCTTATTTTTATTATGATTATGAAATGGTCATCACGGCCCTATCCCCTTTCTTCATGTCGATTTGGGGATCTCGCCTAGAATAGGTGTAACCAAGTAGAGAGAATTAAGGCTCAAGTATTCCTATGGAAGTGGATGACTTCATGGGGAGCTGGGAATTTAGGGGGTTAGTTGAGAATAAGACAGAGAAATTGATTAACACAATACGGAATTATTTACATATAAGTTCAAAATGAACAAATAAGTTTAAAAAATTTGAACAAAAATACAAAAATATTTGAATAGATGCACAAAAATATTTGAACATGAACTTATTTGTAATTTTGAATTTTTCTTGAATCAATTTGTAATTTTTTCTTAAAAAAATAGTTCGCGTGGAAACATATTTAGATCATTATATAAGTAATTTTCAAATTATAACATAAATAATTCAATCAATATCATAGTTTTACTTGTACAACTAGTCAATTGGTTCATAAGCATTACTCTTTCCATCCCCGCAATTATCTTCATATGTGAAAAGGCATGCTTATTAAGAAAACTTAAATTAGTGTAGGAGAGAGAATAAAGTGTAAGAGTATTTTGGGTGGTTGTGTGAGATAAAGTGTAGGAGAAAGAATAAAGTAGAATAAAGTAAGAGTGACATTTTGAAATAAAATTGATATTGTGAGCGTATTGATATTGAGTGTTATTTCCAAATTTGGGGTGTCAAGATAGTTGTGGGACGGATCGAAATAGAAAGTGTGAAGATAGTTTGGGACGAATGGAGTATTATATAGTAAAATAACTAATACCGCAAAATGAAACAAATAATACTAACAAACTAATATATTTTAATAAAATAACTAAAGAAAACGAAAACCAATTGCATATATGGTAAAATTGGTTTATATAAGACCTAGGAGTCTGTGTGTGTGTATTTATTATGACATATCACAATTGATAAAGGTAAGTGTATGTCCCGAAATGAGTCAAGTGAGGGTAAACATTTAGCCCATGTTTGGTGGGCTCGGTCAATTGTCTGCCGGAAAAGACAGCATGATTTTACAATCGGAGGTGATTTTGCGAGATGAATTATCTCGGATAAAGTGCAAATAGCCACGGGCCTATACATTTAACTCGGGCTAGATGATTTCCACCAAACACCAGTTGGACTAAGATAAACCCATTATTCAGGTCTTATCTTAGCTAGCAAACAGGGCCTCAGGAGAGAGAGGTGAATAATTTTTTTAAAAAAAAATTGTGCCCTTAATTGGGGCTGCTGACTTAACATGTCAAATTCAAATGAGTTAAGTGTAGAGTGTTAAGCTCGAATGTGATAATAATGTTGGTTGCTTAGATAAATTGATCAGCTAGGCTACTATAGTGTGTAGACCTTAGATATATTATATATACTCGTTTAAACTTTAAGAAAACTTTTAACTTAGTCGTGAAAGCTTATGAGCATGAGAATGTAGTTGGTTAATGCAAGAGTAAGCTAACTAAGAGAGTGGTATGTTTGCTTTATGAAGTTGTATGTAGTATGTAATGACAATTAAAAATATTAGTAGCAGCAAACAAGATTTTTATAGTGGTTCGAAGTGTCAAACTTCTATATCCACTCTTTTAAATTAGTTGGAGTATTTTCTTTCAATTGAAAATCTTAATTTAGGATGTCGTGGCATAGTTAATATTTTCTCCTCCTTGAGGATTCAACCTGCTAAAATTTTATTGAATTGCAAATCTCTCTTATTTTTTCGGTTGAGTCTTCTCTATTTACTAGCTAACTCTTTAAACGGTCTAACTCTGAATTTTATTGAACTAGGGTTTAATAGTGTTACGATGTACTTTGAGAATTTCTTTATAATGTAAATCAAGTCAACCTAATTCAATGATATAAGCGAAGGCGAGGATCGAAGCCAACCAATTGTCCCCTGAAAGTTTACGGTGTTGCACTCTCATTCAACTAGGTGTGCAAGCGAGTCGAGCCGACTCATGAGCTACTCATGCTCGACTCAAAAATGCTCAAAATTGACTTGAATTTAATTGAGTTGAACTCGAGCTACTCGAATACTTATTGAATTCGAGTTTGAGCTCAACAATAATAGGCTTGTCAAGCACACGAGCCTAATTGAGTTTAATCAAGCTCACATAATATTTTTATTTTACCCCTAATATGCTAATTATTTATATATATATATATATATATATATATATATATATATATATATATTATAATTAAAATTAAAATAAAAAAATTAATTAATGTTATGTAAGTTATTGAGTCGAGTTCGAGTATTTGTAGTTTTTCTCGAGTCGAGCTCAACTTCAAAATAATTGAGCTCGGTTGAGTTTGAATTGAGCTTCGAGTTTCTAAATCCGGTCAAGTTCGAGCTTGACACTACTAGACTCGATTGCCCTCATTTACACCCCTACACTCAACTACTCGATTAATGACAATTTTTTTGTGCCAAACGTCCTCCTCTATATGAGACAAAAAAAAAAAAAAAAAAAAACTTTGCCTTGATCTAATTCAGTTGCATCGAGTGCAAAAGCGTGTAATGAGCAAGGTAAGCATTCTCACCTAAGGTTGTAGAAATCGGAAATCGCTAATCGGATGGATTTTGTGCAAAGGTAATTCATGTTGACAAAAGCAGGTTTCACTTTGTCAAAGATGAGACCAGAGACGCTCCGATTCCATCAGTTAAGTAGGCGCTTCATGGCAACATGTTTTTGTCAGTATAAACGTTTCAGTTGTAAAAATGTGTGTAGTACTGACACCAAAGAAGCCATGTTATTTTTTATGTTCTATTTTCCTACTCACAATTTAAACAACAATAACTCTTTTCATTTCAAATCTATATTTTACACATAATATACAAAAATAAATATATTTTTCCAATGTTTAATTTGACATCAATATTGCTCTTGTATAAATAAATATATGTATTGATTTTAGTTTATATATTTGAAACAAAATATAATTGAAAATCTCATAATGATTTTACATGAATATTACAAATTAATAATTTTAATACAAATAATAAATTCCATATATTTTTTTTTCCATATAGTAATGTTGAATTTGCATGGAGACATTTATAAAACCGGGAAATTTAAGCTCATGATCTCCCGTAAATGTCCTTGAAGTGTTTTTACGAGAGTAAATCTCTTGTGCACCAAGTCTAGGTGCAGTGCAATTCAATTATATTTTTAAACGATTCACGAGTGTTTTTACCGAAGCAGATACAATTGTTTTCACCGAACGATTACAACAACTCAAGTGTAACTATTCAGTAAAAACAACTATAAATACTCAGTGAAAACAATCGTAACTATTTAAAAATGCACTTGAATTACACGGTGCACTGATTCACACAAGACTAAGGAATTTAATATATTTGTGGACAGAATTTATAAGAAGAGTTGGAAAACATGTTCTAGGTGTTATGCTGCCACTCTTGTATTGCATAATAAAGGGCATAGTTAGGAAGGAGATCACAGTTGTGAAGCTTCAAATTTGTCATTGGGGAAGTCGTGGTGCCCACTATCAAACCATCCTCTTATCGCGTCTGCCTCATATGTGAAACCGTCGGGTGCTATATGTGGATCTTTCATAATTTCCTGCAACCAAGAAACGAAAACACGTTTATTTAATATAGTTGCTACAGGCGTGGTTTACGGAGGCGAATCGTTTGATATTTAGGGAAAACTACATTGTGTCGAGTAGACTATGCACGTTTATTTACTTCACAAGCTTCTATTGTTAAGACTTCACCACCTATCCAGCAGAATCTGGCACGCATTATCATCAAAAGCATAAACGACTACTTGAAGATGATATTTTCTACTATTTTGGCCCTCACTTGCTGGCTAGAAAAGTTTTTGGGGGTACTTTTATTTTGTTGAACTAATTTTGTAAAGGTAAAAAGGATGAATGGCTAGTAAATGAGGGCAAAAACAGTAGAAAAAACTTGTGATCAGATAACTATGAATCATACTCTAACAAATAGTGTAGTTTAGGGGCAAAAGTGCTTAAAAAGGTCGTACGGTGAAGTGCCAAAATATGTACAAATGCATTTGCATATTAACAACAGAGATTGAAAACATGTATTACCTGATAAATAGGACAGACGAAATGAGAAGGGATTCGACGTTGACTCTTAGAATCCATGGAAGATGAGATAGAGCACAATTCTCTCATAGGCTCAATTACAGCCCATACTTCTGATACAAGATCTGGTCTATCCATGGGATCCTTCTCACAGCACCTCAAAGCCAAATATGACAACTGTTCGGCATGCTCCAGAGGCCACTCCCCAGCTGACATGTCCAAAACACTGTCCAAATTTCCTCTTTCCAGTGCACATTTCACATCCCTCACTACAGCTGAAGCTGGCCTTGCTGTTAATAGCCTCAATAGTACAACTCCAAAGGAGTAGACATCAGATTCAGAGGTAAGCTCCCCGTTTTCAAGAAATTCAGGACCCACATATGCTAATTTTTCTGGATCATTTGTGTGAAAAGTAAGAGGATTTTCATTATGGGATACCAAATTAAAGATGCCAAAGTCGGTTATTTTGGTAACAAAATTCGAATCAAGAAGAATATTTGAGGGTTTCAAATTTCCATGTACATTACAAGTGTTGTTGGCATGCAAGAACATGAGGGCATTGCACATATCGATGGAGATCCTTATCCGTGTTTGCCATAGAAGAGAAAAGGTTTTGGCAGGGGTAGAAAGGTAATCCTCAAGGCTGCCGTTATCAATGTACTCATATATGAGTGACCTGGACTCCGTACAGGCACCAATAGCCGTTGCAAGATTTGGATGTCTCACTCTTGATAAAACTTCCATCTATATTGATAGAATTGGGACTTGTCATTTACTTAGAAAATAAAGCAATATTGCAAAAATTAAAAATAAGGATGATATCTCCACGCTAGCTAATTGTTCGAAAGTTAAAATCCACTTCGGTGATCGCGTAACTTTTAACTTTTAGCGAAAAGTCCCAAAAATTTAAAATTTTCAATTTAATCTCATAAGTCCTTAAATGATCCGATTTTGATCCAAAAGTCACTGGAATTTGAAGTACGACGTTGTTTTAGGGCACATTAATTGGCATGGTAGGTCAGTAGGTGTAAAATTGGTCTCATAACTTTTGTATTTTCCACAAAAGGTTTCAGAAACGTTAGTACTTTCAGGCAATTTTGAGACCAAAATCGGACTAGTTAATGAGTTCTGATATTAAATTAAAAACTTTAACTTATTTCGGACCTTTGCGGAAAAGACAACAGTTATGGGTCCAAAATGAATTTAACTTGATATTGTTAAGTCATAATTCATATTCACGATTAGAAACAACACAAGATAGTACGATCATATTTTTAAATAAACACTCATGTACATTGAAAAAGCTAATAGGTAAATGTTACCTCATTTTTGAACTCCGAATCACTCTGAGAACCAGAAGATGGCAACATCTTTATAGCTACCTTAACATTGTAAAGCATTCCCTTAAAAACACTCCCATATCTTCCTTCACCAATTTTTGAGACGGTTTAAAATTGTGTGTAGCCTCAATGATGTCCGTGAAACTGAATCCAAAAATTGTGGAAGTGATAACCCTGAAGGCTCCTCTGTTTGCATTGCCTTATATCTGTTAATTTTTCTAATAGCAGTATCATAGTCCATACGAAGATTATCCCGTGTTCCCTTAAATGTTATTAAGAGATTCACTGCTTGAATAATTTTCTCCTCTAGCTCTTTCTCAAAGCAGCATGTCTCTCTGAGTTGGCTTTCTAGAGCAGGCTTCTGGTCATGAATCGTCTGCAGTTCTTTTAGACATTGACTGTGCTGATATCTCATTGTCTCCAGTTCTTGCCTTTGAATATGTAATAATTCCTCAAGTTCTTTACTGTTAATCTCTTCCTTGCAAAGATTTGCTGCTGCCTCAGCCTGAAGAGGAGTATCATATTACATAATGAATGAAATAACTTTACAAACAGAAGATAAGCAGGTTTACCATTTTGTAATTTATGATTGTCACTGCAATAAGTCTTTTGTACATAATTGTTTTATCTTGTGGCTCAATTGCTGCTAATTTAACCACATTTTCGCAAATTGCAATCTAATCTAAACTTTTGAGTTTTGGCAAATAAAACCTCAATTAAAAAAAAAAAAAAAAAAAAAAGAGCGCAACTTTAGATGTGATATTAATTTTGCTATAATCCCACTGAAAGGAAACTTTTGCTCCCACCACAGGCACAGAGCAAGCTCATCTTGGTTTCTAAATGTTCTTTTACTACCCTTATGAGAGCATGAGAACTTATGGCCAAAAGGGAAGTAACAAACGCATCTAGCATTCTGCATTTACCTTATGCACAGCCTCCAATACATTTTCATCAGGTCTGCCACTCAAATCTTCAAATGCTCTCTGTTTAGAGTTCTCCGAATCTACGTTACTGTGCTCCAGTTTATCGCGTATGTCGCAACTTTCTTTCTCCGCGAATTCAGTATCCTGGAATACGTATATTCTTGTCAAATTCAAAACTTAGATCAAATAACAGAAGCAACCACATTGATGTCAAGTTACATGGCCCAAATAAAAAATTGCTAATGAATGAGGACTACCATAATTTGGATCTAACAAAAGCAACATGATCTAGGTTATAATAATTTAACATTGTTAGATGATTCATCAATTATTCCTCCCAAGATTTAGATCAAAACAAGGCATACTAAACCATTCTTCATCAGTAAAATTAAGCTTACCATTGAGGTGTTAGACAATGAACAAGGTAAGTGCTCAGGACACTCCATATTCGGAAATGAAGTAGAACTTCCACTTGTCTGGCCCACTGTTGGATTCCTTGTGCTTACTACTTCTGTTAATCTACTTGAGTGCCCCAAAACCTTAACAAGTTCAGCATCGACATCTATGCTTCCCTTGAGATCACTCGTTAATGTTGTTCTGCCACCACTTGTTGACGGTGACAATGGCATGGTAGTAAGTGAATGAGAACCAAAACCTACAGGCCTAAACAAGAAAACAAATGTTGTTTGTTAGTAAAGTATGAGTTTTCTCCTTTGTAAAACCAATGCATGGACCTTTCATAAAGTCAGTATAAGTCATCTGAGAATACAGAAAGCCTCGAGGGCAAACATCCTTCCATACGATCTTTTAATA
This sequence comes from Paraleonurus japonicus, assembly GCA_030762865.1. Lineage (NCBI taxonomy): Eukaryota > Viridiplantae > Streptophyta > Magnoliopsida > Lamiales > Lamiaceae > Paraleonurus > Paraleonurus japonicus. The sequence continues at coordinate 8,636,402 of CM061053.1, forward strand.
TCACAAAGGTACAACCATACAAGCACTATGCACAGTTGGGTGTAAAAATCATTCCTTCACAGCTCAAGTTCTAATAGAGATAGGTTCACTCAACTTCGCATGCTAGGATAGTGTAACATATGTATCAGAAGGTAAAAAATGATTGTAGACTTGATGTTTAAAATAGGAAATCATGAAATGTGAATGGTAATTTTGAATTCTAAGTAAAATAACAGTGCACAAACTGGTGCATCCACGTGGAATAATTTTTTTTTCTTTTTAGACTTACTTCATCCAATAGCTTTCAAAAGAAAAGGGAAAAGAAACGCTTTTTGCGTTAGAAACCATTCTACAGCTTCTTTCGAGCCAAACACACCCAAAGATATTGATTCTTAGCTTACAATCATCATTTCAACTGCCACACCTTTCGTTTATGAGGCTCCCCTTTGAAATAAAACCAAATATGGCATGATGATGGAGCTTGCTGGCAGACAACCATAGCTTTACTGGAGTTGGTATCTGAAAGTTTCCTGCAATCTAGATTAGTCCATATAAGTAAATAAACAGCATTACTTAGTATTCATATCGCACTCTTATATTCTCATAATTAAAAACTTTACAAACCTCATTCACTGACTTCGACTAAACATTACCAAAGTGAAAACATGCAAATGCCCTGGTTATTTGAGTAAAAATGCAGTTCACAGAATCAATGCCCCCACTGGAACTTTTATAACATTTGAATTAAATTGAACAAATTGGTACTTTATTCCAGAATTCACCTATGCAGCTGTGTTTGGATTGATGGAATTCAAATGTAGCATTTGAAATCAATGCTATTCAAAATTCACTATTCTCCCAAATTAGAGTGGACATAAAAATAATCCAAATTCCTAAAAGGTTTCCTGATTCAGAACAAATAAAGCAATCTAATAAACAAACAGATTCTGAGTAATAAATGACTAAAAACAAAATTAGCATACTTTGCAGTGAATGTCTCAGCTGCAGCTCCCATGATGAGCCTTCTTATTCTGTGTTGATTAATAAGTTGAAGAATCCCTTTCTCAATATTTCTCATTTCAATCCAAACTTTATCAGCCTGTTTCTGCAGAAGTGTAAAGCAACTGCTCTTTTTCAAACAACTCACGAAGTACTTCATAACATTGTCCAAAAGACATTAGTTGCATGAATACTTTTGAAGATCAAGGACTTTATAGAATAAGTTGACGAAATTTGTATGCGTTCAAAAGTCAATAAAAAACAAGTTGATATGCTTTGTCCAACTAATATGCATGAAAGTAAATGGATTTAAATTGTAATAAGGTAGGCAAGCTCAAAACTGAAGAATATAATTACCCCCATCTGGGATAGGAAGAGAAGGTACTGATTCATAAGCTTTTGCATCTTCAATGGTTCAAATTCCTGGCATGGCTTAACTGTTTGAGGCTTAAGGCTGCTTGCTGACAGTTTCCCATTCACTGGAAACATAGGAGAAGAAAAGATGGTTTTAAATTGAAATATTGTTTGTCTATATCCAACATACATAAGAAAGTCATTAAAAGTGCACCTACAAGAAGAAAATAAAATATTCAAAGAAGCAAGGACAAAGTAAGATCAGGTGCTACATAATGCAAATTTGGAGGTTCAGCACAAATTTCAGAAAGGTATTTTCCAGAACTTCTCAAGCTAAACTGATAATATATGATTTTTGGAAGCATGATTTGATCATTGCAAGGAAATTGGAATTCCCTATATATTTAAGAAAACAATCAGCTACAAACAAAATAATAGAGAAGCTTCCCCATTGGATTTTGTTAAGTTGAACAATGATGGTCTTCGATGCGGAACTCTGGGTGCTAGTGACATAATCTGAAATCAGAAGGAGCTTGCTTCTTGATTTCCTCGCATCCTTAGGCAATTTTGCACTATTTGAGGGCCTAAAAACTCTTTGGAAAAAGGTTTCTTAAATGTCTAATAAGATGTTGAGGCTAAGATCATTGTTCCATTGCTCCAAGCCTCCAACAAAAACAAACTGGCGGTTGGACATTTCTTTACTTTAATGGACAAGCAACCAGCTCAATATTCACATCTTGCCCGTATACAGGGAAGGAAATTAAGCAGCAAATTACCCTGCAAATAGAGCACGAATCGAACAGTCTTCTGGTATGGTCATAGCCTCTGGAATCATGCAAGAGCCTAGGGGGTTTATACTTGCAGATTCTTAGAAATTACCTTTATTTTGATTCCCTTCTGCCTAAACTTGTCTTGTATTCCTTCTGCCTAGCGTGTGGCACATTCTTTTCATTGATTATTACAAGTAAGAAACATTACTTTGCACCACTTCTATCATGAAAGACAATATATCTACAATCCTACAACAGGTGAAATTAAACACGAATGCTACCACAAAAATAAACAGAAAACAAATTCAAAGGATGTGGAGAATTAGAATACACAATAAAAAGAAAAACAAAGGTTTCATAAATCTAAATATCAATCAAAGAAGATAAACCGAAAGGAAATAAATGAAACCAATATTCATCATCGATCATAATTTGAAAAACAAAAATCCACTAATCCAATCAATTACAGAAACTAGCCAGAATTCCCAGCCTAGATTCAGAGTGTAAAATACAAAAATTTGAAGTAAAACGAAGTAATGGGCTTACAGATTGAAACAAAATTGGCTGATTGATGAACATGAAGAAGACAAATATGTGTCCCCTTAAAATTTTCCAGTGCCCATGTAAGAAAAGACTTTCCTTCCTTGACATTCCTTCCCACAGCCACATAAATCGGCGAGTTGGAATCGCCAGTTTCCCCTTCACTTCCCATAATTCCTTTTACTCCCTATCACAAGATCATCAATGTGTTTTGGTTTCTTATCAGTGGGTGTTGGAAGATTAATTTGGTTAAGGGAGTTGAACAAATTTACGGTCAGTAGGAAAAAGAATAGGCTTGCTTTTTCTTCAACCTTTTGTAGAAAAAGAAGAGAATGCACACTACGTGTTTGTTGTTTTGCGATAAAGAAATCAACAGTTATTTTGCTGAGAAAGTTCCAAATTCCTAAGAATTTGCTTTTCTTTCACTCAACTCAACTTTTTCAAAATCAACCTTTTTAAGCGGTTGTTTTTTCGCTTTTATATTACACGGTTGTTGCCATGGAGAATCCATAATGCTGTGTGCTGGACCATGATTCTATTTACACCAAATGCATTTTTTTTTAATAATATTATCAGTTATTTTTATTCAACAGTTATATTTATTTGCATTGAATAGTATATTAATAGATGCAAAATGGTGCAAAGTGTAGGAATGAAGTGAATATTATTTTAGTAGGATAATTTTCAGCTAAATAAAATACATGATTTATCAGAAATTATATAATAAGATATTGCAAAATTTGCTCATCTGGACCATCAAAATTTACTAAATAATTATAAAAGACCACGTATCTTCTCCTACAAAATTTATCTTTCTTAATTTAATACTCCCTCCGTCCCACCATAAGAGTCCCATATTTCCATTTTCGTCCGTCCCACCAAAGTGTCCCATTCCTTTTATATCCATACCCTACTTTTATAACTATCCCTATACTATCTCTATATTTACAAAAATGCCACTCATTTAATATATTTAATTACATCTTTTCATCTCTCCAGTACATCACTTATCTTATATTATTATTATACTTTACATTTCATCTCTCTATCTATCACATCACTTTTCTTATATTATTATTATACACAATTTCTTAAAGCACTTTAAAAGTTGTGGGACTCTTAGGGTGGGACGGAGGGAGTATATGTGTATTTGTAATTACTAGGTCAAACCGACATATGATGAAAATGAGACATCAGAAATTATGCATGTTGCTTGCTACATTGACTCACCTGTAGACATAATATATAAATTTTTCTACCTAAGTAGTTTCGACCCAATTCTTTCTAAATTAAAATTAATTAAAATATTTTTTAAAAAATGTAGTTTTACTTTATTTACTTAACCGGGTTATCATATACACTAAGTATTGTATAAACATTGTTCACGTTACTAATATCCACAAACAAGTTTCAATTTTTAGAATATGTGGTCAAATATGTAATATTCATTGTTCACGGTATTACTTGATCAAATTTTTAGATATATAAATAGTTATTCACCGTGAACAATGTTCACATAATATGCACTCATCGTAAAAAAAAAAAAAAAAGCAAAACTGTGCAACTAGTACAATATATATCATTGGCTGCAAAGAATACATATATGGATTATGATGAACCAACCGTGCCCATGGATGTTCTTATATGAAGCTCTAAGATCTTAGGTGTACACATGGAGTGTAAACCATTCATTCAGCACAATACAAAACATTACACACATGAAAATCAGAGGATAAACAGTAAGATCTTTTCATCACAACCACAGAAGGAAGAAGAGAAGTATGAAAAATGAACAGAACAGCAACTACGGGTTGCAACTGCCACCAATTTCGGGGTTTTCTAATCAAAAAGGCCCCCGGCCACCTGTTTCATCATGTTTTTGATCTGCAAGATTAGGAGCAAAAGAAAGTATAAATGTTATAGCTACATTCAATGACTTCTAAGAAAGACTTTGATTGCATATAAAAAAATTGATTAGTTTATCCACAACAAATTCAATCATGAGAATCTAGTGAAGAGTTTATATCAACATTGTTAAGCCATACAGTTTGATTACAAACCTGTTTTCCTGAAAGGCCGATTTCTTTCAAATCGTCAAGCTGTAGTGCAAAACATTACAATTTAAATAAGACCAAAGTTAGATTAACGTTGAAAACGGATGTGTTGAAAAGATTATTGCTGCATAATTTATTTATTCTTACATTCTTGAATGGTTCAGGGGATTCTTCACGCATTTCAAGAATCCATGTAGCTCGTTTCTCCCCAATACCCTGGATTAAGAATTACTTTATGAGGCATCAATCTAGTAATTGATATAGCAGTTAAATACATAAAACCTTTGACATACCTTTAGACTTTTTAACTGTTCCCTGCACACAAGAACAAGAAAGACTATATTTAACTTTGGAGCACATATCAAAGAAAACAATACAAAAATGTGTAGGCTGCAAACTCAGCATTTATACCAAACCACCTATATATTTTTCAAAAATTTTAAAATTTATTCCCAATTCAGATTGTTGATTGCTTCTACTTGACGATGAACCGTTTAATCTCAAGCGTATAGAGGACACTAAAACTGTTATGTTTTACTTCAAGAATGGGTATTCTTTGAAACTAGAGAAAATAGGTGCAAGTTTTTGTCCATAAAAGAGAAACAAATCTATAACCTATATTTCTTGAACTATTGACTTTTTATTTGCTGTTTTCTGAGGGGATGCTAAGAACTCATGATGGACATATATAATAGAGGACATGGTGATGATTACTAAAAAATAAATTTTGCATTTCCACTTACTTGTTGGCAGAATTCAAAAAGTAGAGGTGTTCTTGAACAAGAGAATCCTGACATCAGAAATAAATATTTAATCAGATTCAAATGATACCATAAATGAATCATGTGAAATATGAACTGTATTGCATACTTTCATGTTAGAACTGCGATTGCTGAAAGTACACCCTCGAGGAGTTTGATAACTCGCAATTTTGAGTTCCGTAGCTGGAGTTTTTGGTTCCACAATGTCATTATAGTTTTCTTGGCTGTTTGATGGTACAATCACGTCTTCTGGTATTTTTGGAGTTGATTCACATAATGTCTTTAAGTTATTACACAGTTCTCTAATTTTTACACTAAGTAGTGGGGATCCATTGTCTTTCAAATATAAAAGGTTGTTCTCCTCACATGTGCTAGCTGAATTATGACAGAGAAACAATAAAATGCTTAGTGAGTTTTCAAATATCAAAATACATCTGAACTATTGCACCCAAATTTACACCAAGAGTACCTCTAGGGCTACGGGTCCCATTATGAGGAGAAACGTCCTGAGATCCCAAATTAACATTTTATCAGAATGCATGTAAAAGCATGCTCTTTAAATCAAAAACTACTTTAAAATCAAAAAGTACAAAAACAAACTATACTGGAATAAACATTTGACTATACCGTTTTCGTTATAGTACTTTGCTCCAAATCTAAAGTGTTCTCTAAAGTGCACTTTGATCCAGGTTCTTCGATTTTTACATCTGGGATTTGTTCCATTTCAACAGATGAACATTCTGCAATTGATGCAACTTCTAGAGCCTACAATATACAATGAAAATAATTGTATCATTAAAAAGAGATTATTGACATTAGTGTGAATCCATCACTAAGAAAATTTAAAATTGTGTACCCCTTCTAACGATAATGGTGCAACAACTAAAGCGAGACTTGGAAGAGTTTTGGACTTTTGAATTGAAGTGTCTTCAGACTGGCATCTCAACTGCATTTATTTAAATTAGTCAATTAGTTGGATGAGTTGTATGTTTTCTTGAGTCATTAAACATAGGACAATATAACTACACAACATAAATTCCAATATTTAAGATACAATACCTGCTTAGAGTTAACTTTTTTACTTCATCGAATAGTTTCCTTCAAGGAAAAAAGTGCACAAATATCAATAAAAATCTCAGCATAATCTCTCACCTCCAGCTAATTCGAAGTAAAAATAAGTTTTACCTTCCTTTTACGGTGCAACTAGCCTTCTTTGTTGAGAGGAGCCGACCATCAACCTGTTTTTTCACACTTAAGGAAGCTGAGACTGTTTTTCCATTTTTCAAAGATGAAATCTCCTTCATTTTGGCTGAACTCTGACTTTTATTATTAGTAGAGTCTTTCAACACTTGTTTGGTGCTTTGATATGACCGAGAGAGTAAACTTATGGTACTAAGAGAATCTTGGCAAAAGGAAGGGTTCTGCAGTCCAGTACGAAAATATCAATTACAGTGATTTTTTTATTAGCACACATATTATGCAATATAAAGAGTAAATCAAAAAGTCATACCAAGCAAGTTAGCAGAAGTACCACGACTTCTGCCACCAAGGGAGTCTTGTAAGATTCGAGTGAGTATACTTTCCCTATATGGCACTCGCATCTCATTGGCATTGATAGCACTAACAACATTCAGTAACGCATAAAATGACTTATTCTTCCTATTACTCTCAGCAGGGGTAATTCCACTTCTTCTGAGATCCTCATAGCCTGATAAGAAGGCATTGCATAAGATATTGGATAAAATATCATCTCATTAAATGGACGAGTATTATATCAAATTTAGATGATATTATTCACAAAATAAAACCTGCTAGATCAACAAAATTTATTTTCATTGGTTTCATCTTGTCATCATCAGATGATATGTGCACCATCAAGCCTTTGTGTGGCTGATCTGTTAAACTTTTTTGAGTACTTCGGGAACCACCCTGAGCAAAGTATATATCATGAAATTCCGTAATAGATTTCACAGGGACCTGCAAGACATTTCATAGAACCAACATAAATATCTAAGTTATTAGAAAAGAGGCAAATGCTTTATATTTCAGGAACTATATAAATATACTAGTAATTTTTCTTGCCTGGGAGAGTCCTTTTATGATGATTTTTCCTTTAGCATCTTCTAATACTTGGATAGCAGGATGATGGGGATTTAGTAGATCCTTCACGTGTTCTCGTGTCAGTTCGTAGAGGGACACGGAAACTGACTTCCCTAATTCTCTTGCTTTCAAAAGGATTTCAGACATTGCAATCACTGCTATGCCTGGTTTCTCTCGAGACCCCTTTAATAAGTAGGGGTACAACATTAGTAAAAAAACGTGAATTTTGTTTCACAAATTAGATGCAAAGAAAATATGTAACCTGGATGGTGTAAGTTTTCCCACTTCCTCTCGCACCCAGAGCAATGACAGCTGCATTTCGACCATCGAAAACCTCCGAAATCATAGGATGTACCTCTCGTGAATATATCTGATCAATTTCTTCATGTTGTCCATAGCAATAGTCCAGTTCATACCCATCTTTTCGACTAATATATTAATCCAAATAGAAAAGAAATCAGTTCCTATGCACATATTTAAAGCCAGAGATTCTAGTTTCCTCCTAGTAATTCAAATTGCTCATTTTTTCCCCAAATAAAAGTTCAAAAGTTTTCTATTAAGTGAAATTCTAAGCTGCATTAATCATAATATATAGAAATCAGAAACTTCTCCCTGCTTTTTTTCTCCTTAAACCCAAGGCAAAGACCATCTTAGAAAACTCTTTATTAAATTAATCCTCAAGTCCAATTAACTGAATTCTAGCTTAATTATACCTTAATCTCGACTACACCCTAGGCGTCAATACAAATAATTCAGAATACGAAAAACACTTAAATAAAGAAAATCAGCACAGCACCTTTTGAAAAATGTGATTAAAATCCGAAAAGTTACCTGGTGGATTGAGTTTCAAAAAGACTTTACACTTCTCAGATGAGCCACTTTCTTCAGGGTTTTTGACCGTGATCCACGAATTTGAATTTTGGGTCAAGGATTGGGAATCACCATTCGTTAAACCCTTAATTTTTCCAATTAATCGGACTTTTCTAGATGGATCGGAACATCTATTCGCTTTTACGCTGTTGGGTTCCGCCATTGAAAAGGATTACAGAAATAAGCCTGCAATTGGAAACCGTATGTGTGAGATGAGGAGCGGATGTGTGTCAGTGTGAGAGGTATGATAATGGAGGAAGGTAGCCGTTGGGGTGTTTTTGGTTTTCAAATGGGGAATCACGCGCCTCTCCAAATTTTGCCTTTCAAAAACGGGTGATAAGATAATGCTGGAAACTTATTCAAGATTTTGTATGGACGGATTTTGGATTTAGGAATAGTTTCTTTTTTGTTATAAAATTGTAAGTGATAGTGAATTATTCTACTCTCTCTGTCTCATTTTAATTAGGTAAATAGGTTGTACACAAATTTTAAAAATATTAGTTATTTATGTATAAAATAGATGAATGGAGTAAAAAAACAAGAGCATTGTTGTTAAGTCATTAATAAAAGAGAAAAAATTAATTAGTAAATAGCGTAAATGTCACATGATAAATGGTGTGAATAATTGTATGTTATGAGAGTTGAAATAAGTAAAAAAATAATCATTTTGGATTGACATATTAAAATTGGACGACTAAAAAAATTATATTGACTCATTGAAATTGTAGGGAGAGAGTACAACATAGTTTAGCATGAGTAATAATATTTTTAAATGTTTGTATTGAGAATTAATTCATATGATAAGTTAAAATTTTATAATTATATCCTCATATACTTTTTTTTTAATAAAAAATGATATTTTTGTCAATTAACTTAGTCATATAGTGTTGATAATTTTAATATCTCATAAAGGGAGGGATACATTTTCACTCAAAATGAGAAAACTTAGGTTGGACTTTCTATATTTTTGAGGGCTATAAGTAATATAAATCAATAGTAACAAACACTTGAATTTTATGAAAAACAAATTATATACTAGTAATCATTAAAAACAAACCGTTCCTTAATATAATCAATCATACACTGCTAATATTATTATCAAATACACAATATTTTAGTTAGAGTATATCTTTTTGTCCCCGCAAAAAAAAAAAAAAAAAATCTTTTTGTGTATGGTGGCCTTGATACTTTCACTTACAAGATAAGATATCCGTGTATTAAATTTAAAAAATTTAAAATATCAAATATTTAATTAACAATATTAAAAATCTCATTAGGATTATATTATTTTTTTCAGGCAAGGACTACTATGAAATAGGGTGGAAAAAATAACGAAAATATCGATTTTTTCGGTATACCAATATTTTCGGTACGATATGATACCGCACCGTAACCGTATGCACATTTAAATTTTTTAATATTTAGTTATATACCGAAATAGCGAAAAAAATTATAATATTTTGGTATTTTCGGTAAAATTATATTTCGGTATTTTGGTAATTTTGATATACCACAATTTCGGTATGAAATAATATACCAAAATTTCGATAGTAATTTTTTCGATAGACAAAAGTTTCGGTGCGGTAACAATATAAAATTTTATATACCGAACATTTTTGTATATAATACCGAACCACCCCTACTATGAACAATTATTCATGGTGAAACTTGATCCATTTATTAAAGGGTATCGAAGGATATGACCTATATTACTAAAGGGTATCACCATGATAATCGAAAGATATATATTATATTACAAAAGGTATCGGTCGTGATAAATGAAGGGTATGTTCTATATTACAAAAATTATCAATCGTAATAACCGATGGTTATGACATATATTACAATTTACAATAGAGCAATATTACAAAGGGTATCAACCATAATGGAAAGGTATGACATATATTTTTAAATGATATTAGTCGAGATATGTGAATGGTAAATTAGATCTATTTTTTTAATGTGGATTGAGTTTCACGGTGAAACTTGGTTCACAAAAGACACACTTTATTTTTCAAGAATATCAATAATAAATTAATATTTTTACTATTTATATTATTCATATTTAATATAAAAATACATTGTTATAATATTTGAGTTTAAAATATACATCACATTTAAAATATCAAGTATTTAATGAAAGTATAAAAAATTATATGAAATTGAAAAGTAATGTACCGTATAATTGGTACAAGTAAGACTCTGTCTTTTCTTTGATATGGATCATTTACTTTAGTCCTTTTGTTTTGATTTTAAAAAGCAAGTCTTGAATTTATAAATTTAAATTTAGTTTTACTTTGAGATTTAAAATCTGATTATATAAATCTACTACTACAATGCCTAAAGTTATTATTTATTAATTTCTATTATTACACTTTTATATATTTAAATCATAACTCATATCATTCTATCATTACAATCACAACAAAAATAATACTACAACTATATTCATTTTTACACATTAATTTAACATAAATTTAAATATTATCATATTCAAAATTCTAAAATAAACACATTGGGTTATTTATTACTCTCTCCGTCCCGTAATTATCTTCACGCTTTCCTTTTCGGTTCATCTCAAGATTAGTTTCACATGAAATAACCCTCAATATAAACACTCTCACAATACCATTTTATTTTCAAATTATCACTCTTATTTTACATTACTTTATTCTCCCTCTCCCACTTTATCATATTAAACCACCCAAAATACACTTACATTTTATTTTCTTTCCTGCACTTTTTATCTCTTAAAAGTCAATAAAACATATTTTCTTAAATTGTGTATAAATACAAGTATGAAGCTAAAGATTAGATGGAGGAGTAGAATTTTACACTCTCTCTGTCCATCAAAAGTATGTTCACACAGCTTTTTTTTTTAATAATTTGTTTTGCTTCACCATTTAATCATATGTTGTTCATTTTATACTTATAAACAATCACTTAACTAATAAATAGACCACACAATATCTTAAAATACTTTTATTTTATCTACTTTATCTATTTTTTAAAAAATCACAAAACCAAACGAACATATTTTTAATGGACGGAGGAGTAATAATTCTCTAAAATTCAAAATTTGAGTTTTAAAAACTGCTTAAAACTTGAAACAAACAATCACCTCAGTGTTAGGACTTTGACACCCATTTTTGTGGTTTTTATTTATTTATTTGGTGGGTCACTTTGGAGCCATTGATTTTTTTTTTTTTAAATGTTATCTTATTTCCAGTTAAATATGGTATCAAAATTCCTGGTTACCCTCACCCTGTTCATTATTTTATAAATTGGAACTATCTCCCTGTACATATCAGTCTAGAACCAAAAAAAAAAAAATTCAGTCTAGAACATATTTTTCTATATTAGAACCTGTACCATCAAAAGAAAATTTGAACCCAAACTCATTAGGTCCAACTCTGTCGGTCTTCTCATTAATTGATTATTTTTATATTACTTCTATACTACTTTTATAATATAAAATATATTTATTTTAATATTAAATAATTTAATTAAGACCAAGGTTGTAAAAGTAAAAAATCATCGGACGTTTTGAGGCCGCCTAGGCGCTGCCTGGAATTTTTTTAATTTTATTAAAATAAATCGGCCGCCACCATGAAAACGCCTAAATTAAGCAAAATTGGAGCGGCCGACGGCCGCCTAGGTCGATTTTTGCAACAATGATTAAAATACATAGTTGATAAAAATGACATTTAATCTCCATATATATAATAATACATAAAAATAACATATGTAATATATACACACAAACACATGCCTTTATGGACGTTCTTGGACACAAATTATGTTTTGTCTCACGCAAGATCTACTCTATTTTGAGTTTAAGAAAAAATATAGAAGGCTTGGTTATTTGAAATCTCAACTTTGATTATAAGTTAAGATTCGGTATTATATATTTCGTATATACGATAAAGTTCTTGTATTATTCCTTTTTAAAAATTTAAAGTATCGGATATTTGATGAAGAGTATTAATAATCTCATCGAGGAATATTAATTTTCAAGAATATCAACAACAAATTAATACTTTTATTATTTTATTATTCTTATTTAATACAAAAACTCGAATATAATATTCAAAATTTAAAATATCAAGTTTAAAAAGTAACATTTAAAGTATCACAAATTTAATTAATAGTATCAAATATTTGATCAAAAATATTAAAAATTGAATGAAATTGAAAAATGTAACACAATATATAAATTTACCGTATATACGAAAAACATAAAAATTTCATAAATTAGTTATATTTCTCACTCCAATTCGTTCCCAAAGGGAATCGAACCCAGTCTCCCACTTAAGTGAGGAGCTCGGTGGCCAAGTAGGCTATGCCCCTTAGTTGCCCATAATATCTTTTACATTTTTCTTTTTTGTGCGTTTCTTTATAAGTTCCACATTCTTAAAATGAAAAATCCTTTATAAACTCCACCCTCACAATTTCTACTAATTTACACAAAATATCACTACCTTTTGACTCACACATACACACAACCCAATTATTTTTATATTTTATACATAAAAATTATAAAATTATTCCTCAAAATCTCAATTATTACTCTTCTTTTCTTACAGTGTGTACACTTCCACCTATAAAAGCTTGTATGAAATTAAGGGAGTATATAAAAATGGTTAATTGTAATGTTGACTAAGGGAGTATATAAAAATGGTTATTTATAATGTTTATCATGAAATTATTTAGAAAATTTTAAAGTGACAAGTATTTGATTACAAGTATCAAAAATTTAATTAGAGGTATTAAAAATCAGGTTCAAGAGTATCATATTATTCTTTAGGAGAATTAATAACAATTAATACTTTATTATTTAAATTATTCATATTTAATAAAAGTATAATATTATAATATTTAAGTTTAAAGTATCAAGTCTTCAAAACACCTTTAATGTATTAATAATTCGACCAAAAATATCGAATTGGATAATGGTTCATATTATAAACCACATTTATATAAAACCTACTCTAAAGAGAATTTTTTTGTGTGTGTGTGTGTGTGAAACTCGACTGTTCATCGTGAAACTATTATTAGACTATTATTACTCCGCAATAAAAATGTTATCACTTTTAATATAAAGTATATCATTTTTTAAAATTTATCTTTAAATAATAAATTTTACATATATATTTTTAAAAGTGATACAATTTATTTAATGCAAAGTATATTACTTTTTAAATTTTTACCTTAAAATAATATGTTTTGCACATATTTTTGAAAAGTGATTCAATTTAACGTAAAAGTGATAACTAGTAATTGTAATCTTAAAATGATCTCACCGTGAAACCAAGGGGGCTTAGCCTACTTGGCCACCGGTTTCCATTTTAGTGGGAGACCAGTTCGATTTCCTTTTCTAACGAATTTGGAGTGGGAGGTATAAGGAGACTTTGAGAATTTGAAATTGTAAAGGAGACTTGACAACTAACTTCTAACACTAACAACTAACATTTACCAATTAAAAAAATAATCTAATCGAAAAGTAATATTATTTTATATAATTTATGAATATTATGAAGATAAAATTTCTAATTAATTTTTATTTTAAAAATAAAAAGAATATGATACATGAGACAGTGATCGAAAAGTAATATTATTTTATATAATTTATGAATATTATGAAGATAAAATTTCTAATTAATTTTTATTTTAAAAATAAAAAGAATATGATACATGAGACAGTGTCATATTAATTTTTTTCTTTTTCAAATTTTATGTGAATGGGACAATTTTATAAAATTAATTAATTTGGTAATGTATAAATATAGAAAATTCTGGAGAAGAGCTCACGAACAAACACGTATCCTGTTGAAAAGATCCATGAAAAAAACCCAGTTGCAGGGTAGATTAATTTCTTTAATCAATCGATTTTAGCAATGGTTAGTTGAAGCATAGAACAGGGGTCACTGTTGACCTGCAGACAACAACTACCCTCCCCCTCCTCTCTCTTTCCAATCAATTTCGTTCTTCACTGCACTGTCGAGCAATAATTAAAGCCGTTCATTCAAATAATTACAAGAAACATAATACCCTTTACATCCCCTTTAATGCTACAAAGCTACAGAAAGATCAAGAAACTCTCAGACCCCTGGATTTTTCACGGGTTTGGTCGCTTTTACCCCTTGTTTTCTTGATCAGTTTCCAATTCTGCTACTTGCGTTCCTTCTCTTCTAGTCAAGTACTCTGCTGTTGAGTGAAATTCTTTGACTATGAAACGTTTTGCACTGCAGTAATTCTTGCATTTACCCTTTCAATCATCAATGTGCTGATTATTTTATCCATTCTTCTGTTTCTCAAGTGGCAATTTTGATGCGCCCACTTCAATTTTGCCACTTCCCGAGAAAACCCTTTTTCCAATTTCATCATTTCATGTTCTAATTTTCTCCCAACTAATTTGTAACTCCTAACTGAAGTCTTGCTGCTTGATTTTGATAATTTCCAATCACTATTTGAGATGCCATTACAATTGTAACACTTGACTAATCATGCTTGAAGAGTAGGAAAGAATGTCGATTCTCTGTGGCCTACCTTGCCTCCCCCTTCTAGAGTGTGTGTATTGCTTAGCTTGTGCTCGATGGGCATGGAAACGGTGTTTGTACACCGCAGGCCATGATAGTGATACATGGGGCCTAGCAACACCGGAGGAATTCGAACCTGTCCCTAGGCTATGTAGATACATATTAGCTGTGTATGAGAATGATTTGAGAAACCCCCTTTGGGAGCCCCCTAAAGGATATGGAATCAATCCAGACTGCTTAATTTTAAAAAAGAACTATGAGGGAGACACACGGGCTAGCGCCCCTTACTTGTTGTACCTTGATCATGATCATACTGATATAGTTCTTGCCATTAGGGGACTTAATTTGGCAAAGGAGAGTGATTATGCAGTTTTGCTGGATAATAAGCTGGGGAAGAGGAAATATGATGGGGGTATGTTCATAATGGGCTCTTGAAAGCTGCTGCCTGTGTTTTGAATGCAGAGTGTGGTATATTGAAGGATCTGGTTGAGAGATATCGAAATTATACGTTGACTTTCACGGGGCATTCACTAGGAGCTGGTGTCTCGGCTTTACTAACTATGGTGGTTGCCCAAAATCGGGATAGATTGGGGAATATTGATAGGAGGAGGATCAGGTGCTATGCTATTGCACCAGCTAGGTGCATGTCACTTAATTTGGCTGTGCGATATGCTGATGTTATCAACTCGGTTGTTCTTCAGGCAAGTTGCTACTATGCTCCTTGTACGGATCTTTTAGCTTTGTATTAACAAACTAACATTTACCGATTAAAAAGAAAAAAAGATCTCTTCTGGAGACATAGGTGGCAGAATTTTTTTCTCATGTTTTGATGTTGTATCTAGTTATATTTCCATATATAAGGGGGCATGAAGTTCATATACATATATTATTAGTGATGTTGGAAAAGTAGCATGTTTGATAATATATTAAGATTGTCTCATCAAGTCAATCTCTCCACCTGTAAGTATATAGGGCCTTGCATCACAGTTTCTCATCAGGTTTATTCCGTAAATTATTGGCATTAAATATGAAATTCTGTGCAATATAGAAAAATTTCTGATGAATTGAACTTGCATATATTCACATGACATTAACCTTTGTCATACCTTACGGATGAATACTACAACTTTGAATCTGATTTAAAAGAATATAAAAATATACTACAATTTTGCGTTAGTTCTGCCCTCTCTTATCTGAGATTTTGAATACACGTAATGTCGCGTAAAAGAATTTTCCATGGCTTCTAGCTTGTACGAGGGTGGAAGAGAGAAGATAACTTTCTTCCTGCTGACTTTTGGTTTGCATATTTACATCTAGTGTTGGATATTTCTGAGTCAGCTTGTCTCTTTGAAGGCTCTAAGCATCTTATGATCCAATTTCATCTTATTTTAGTGGGAATGAACACCTATTTTCTTAAAAAAACAGAAAAGAATATGCCTTGTTGCTTGCTACTTTATCTGTTATTATATCATGTTAGTTGGAGGTAAATGTGTATTGGAATACGGTATATATGAGCATATTTTCAGTTTTTAATGAGCAAATGCTTTACTGAAGCAGGATGATTTTTTACCTCGAACAGCAACCCCATTGGAAGATATATTCAAGTCACTTTTCTGGTAAATTCAATTTTCGAGTTATATTCTCTTCATTGCAATTTAAAAACTTTAATTTACACATTTACCATCTGGACAGTTTGCCTTGCTTGTTATGCCTAAGGTGCATGGGAGATACATGCATACCAGAGGACAAAATGCTGAAAGATCCCAGAAGGTTATATGCTCCTGGTCGCCTTTATCACATTGTTGAACGGAAACTTTGCAGGTAAATGAAGATTACTCATTCAACTTTTGTAAGTTTTTCGAAATGTTTAAAATGGAATCACTTGGAGCGAGTTTTCCATGCCCCTTAAATCTCAAAATAGCATAACAACAGCTTCTCATCAATTGGCCAAGAATATTCTACTTAAAGCGGGCACAAGAGAAATTTATTTAGAAGTTTAAGCTGTTAGTATACTAATCATTAATCATCTCATAATTACGAAACAATCTTTTTGGTATGTAGATGTGGAAGATTTCCTCCAATTGTGAAGACAGCGGTTCCCGTGGATGGAAGATTTGAACGTATAGTCTTGTCTTGTAACGCCACCTCTGACCATGCCATTATTTGGATAGAGAGAGAAGCTGAAAGAGCTCTTGAAGTAAGCCCGTCTTTCCCTTTTTAATGTTTGTGTGTCGTTTGCCATCCGAAATTCATTAACTTGTCGTTTCTTTATATCCAAACGTATTATTACAAGTTGATCTTTCTTTATCCATCAATTTTGGTTTCTTCCGGGACTAGCTTAGCCTTTACTCTTACCTTACGTTTGTCCCTACGCATCGGTCTATATATTTAGTTGAGATAATTGCAAAATTGGTCCCATATTTATTTGGTGTTGGCGATTATAGTCTCATGAATCAATTTTCTCAATTAAATCATTATGTCACGTAAACGACACCAAGTCCTGTGTTAGATTGCTACATGATAGCTACACATGGAAACATCGTGTTACCTTGTTATAGGATTAAAATTGCATCATTTTATAAGTAATGTGACTTAATTGAGAAAATTAATTCTTATAGGACTAAAATCGCTAACACATAATAGTTACGATATCAAAATTTCAATTTAATCCATTTTGCTCATATAATTTATTTGTACGTATCACAAGAAAAAATGATCTTGATGAATGATGTCATCTTTAAGCCAATGTGTGTGAAATACAGTTGATGAGAGAGAAAGATCACACATTGGAGATCCCGGCAAAACAAAGGATGGAGAGGCAGGAATCTTTAGCCAAAGAACACAGCGAGGAGTACAAGGCTGCTCTACGACGAGCCGTAACTTTAGCTGTTCCCCATGCCTTTACACCTTCTCGATATGGGACTTTCGTTGAAGACGAAGAAGAAGAAGATTCCCAGCACTCAGCAGGAGATTGTTCAACAGGATCATCGGCCAGAAGCAAAAGTATAGAAAGCTGGGACGAAGTGATCGAGCGTCTTTTCGAGAGGGACGAGTCCGGTCTCATGGTGCTCAAGAAACCACTCATTGGCAATTCATAATATGCTGTAGTTATGCAAGATCCAAACATAGAGATTAATTCTTTTATTCGATTCTGTTGTATTTTTGTAATGCTGAATAGCCCTTTAGTTATTGTATTAGTGATGAAATAGATGTGCAGAGAGAAATATATGTATGTATGTATGTATGTATACATTCAAATGCGCTATAGAATGGATTGGATTATTGGACTTCTTATGCATTAGATTTGTCAGGATATTTGAAACTTGATAAACATCCCAATGGTTGTCGATAAATGTTGATTTTGTTGGCATTTTAATTAAATATTAGTAAGTAATAGTTTAATAACTCTTTTTTTGGGTAAATGAATTTAGTCGATAAATGTTGATTATAATAGCATTTTAATTAAATAAATATTAAGGAATATTTTAATAATTCATTTTTGTTGGGTAAATGGATTTAGTGATACCTAATGATAGGGAATTCAATTGGATGATGTGTAAAATTTATTAAAAAAATAATTACTATTGAACCTTGAACGTCTAAAATAAGTTTTATATTATTTAACAATTAAACCAATTCATAAATTTGTAAATATTTTGAATATCTGTTTTATGGAGCCTATAAAGGTATACAAAATATTTTATTTACCAACTATGAACTAACCATTACCAACCTCAAACATATTTTTTTGAAAGGCCAACCTCAAACGTTTTATCGTACACATTAATGAGATATATTATTTTTAGAACAATTTTGACCATCGATTTAATACATCAAACAAAATAATATATACATACATATATTTATATATATACAAAAGATTTGAATTTTGATACATACATAAGATAAATTCTAATGTATATTTGAATTTTTGACTTAATTTTAATTTTATTTTAGATACATTTTGACCTGTTTATGAATGAAATCAAATAAATTAAAAATTGAACTAAAACTACACAAAATACTTTTTTTTTTTGAAAGCAACAAAATACAATTAGTGCATACGATTCTTTTAAATTGGTTAGTGGGGGTATTTATTAACATTTCAAATTCGTTCGATAATATAGACAAACTTTCCTGTCAAAAAAAAAAAAGATAATATAGACAAACTTTGAAATAGTTTTGTAATTTACTCATTTTATATTTATTTATTTTCATATATTATATATATATATGTGTATATATATATATATAAATATATGAAAATACTATGGGCTCTGAAATACTTTGGGTCAGACTTGGCCCATTAGAAGCCCAATCAAATCACGCTACCATAATGCAACTATATCCACACCTCGAATCTATATATAAAACTACTGCCCAAAACCCTAATTTGTTTCTCGCCCCGCCTCACATTTTTCTCGAAGGAATAGGTATGTCCACCCTCTGTAATTCATAATTCCTATGTATGTTTTTGTTGGAATTCTTTAATTTGCGTAAAATATTACTGAAAAAATGATAAATCTTTTGTGAGTATTGATTTGAAGAATTTCGTCGTAATGGTATAAGCTGTAGAGCCAAATACCTGTTCTTATTAGCTACATTTGGTTTGTCTGCGTGTAGGCAATGGCTCCAAAACAGCCTAACAGTGGGCTTTTGTTGGATTGAAGAAGGGCCATGTTGTTACCCCCAAGGAATTAGCGCCGCGCCCTTCTGATAGGAAAGGGGTAAGTTAAACGTCTTGATGGATTACTAATCCTTTAAATTGTGTAGATCATTTCAGTTTTGTAGCTTTAATATTTTTTGCATCTTTCAACGTACTCTTCAAATTCGAGCAGTTTATTGTTAGTTTCTGTAGAAGATGACAAAACCTGGAACATTGTTGCTTATTTTCTATCATTAGCCGCTTGAACTGTTGTAAATTGATTCGTTTCCGAGTGTTGCTGTAATTTGATAGATTATCATTTCTTAGGATTATGGAGATAATTTCATTGTAGTTAGTGTAGTGTATCTGTTTTAAAATATACAGCTCATTGTTCAAATTCATTCTGTTTGTTGATACCATCTATAGAAATGGTAAGAAAGTAGTTGCTTATACTGTCTTTAGCCACATTGTATGTTTGTGATGCTAGTGTGAGTGTCGTTGACAAGTTCAGAGGCATGTTATAGGTAATGTATAGCATATGTTGAAATTAGTTTGGTTCCTATGTCTTTTTGCTTATCTAATATGTTGATGCACATAATATTAGCTGAATTGAAAGTTCATATATTTCAAGTAGTAGTGTTTTATAGGTCTCCTTAAGTCCCTGATTATTAAATTTTTAAGCTAGAGGATAGTAGAATATAGCATATATTTTGTTTGATAATCCAAACTGTTTGCTCCTTTTACGCACATATTTACTCTGCATAGACTCCAATTTGTCTTTTTCGGTCCTGTAATCTATGAACTATTACAGAAAACAAGCAAGAGAGTCCATTTCGTAAGGAGCCTCATTAGAGAAGTTGCTGGATTTGCTCCCTACGAGAAGCGTATCACTGAGCTTCTCAAAGTAGGAAAGGATAAGCGTGCTTTGAAGGTAGCCAAGAGAAAATTGGGTACCCACAAGAGGGCAAAGAAGAAGAGAGAGGAGATGTCTAGTGCACTCAGGAAGATGAGGTGATTAACTTTATTGAAATCCTGTTGCTTTGCTCCCTTCACATTTATTATCAGTTTTCATTTTTTGCCTTCCTAAATCTGGTATCATTTATTATTAAATGGTTATGATACTATTTTCATATGAGAACAGTGCTTGTCTTTATTATGGCTTATTGTATTTTGTGATTCGTGCAGGGCTGCTGGAGGTGGTGAGAAGAAGAAGTGAAGTATGCCTTCCTATTTTAACCCATCTCTTCTTGAGTGAAATTTTGAATCTGAATCTTATTCAAGTTCATTAGAATGCATTATCATGTACTTTGATGTGTTTTGTCTTTTAGATAAATTTAAGGTCTAAAAATTTCCTTTGGTAACTACATTAAACCCTATATTTGTTGGTCTATCTTGCATTTATGAAGTGAGATATGTTTTATTTTTCTGTGATAACGCCAATGAGGCAAATATGCCCTGTTACTGCTTTTATTCTGGTGAATTATTATCTCTGCATGCTGATGAAAGGCTAGTCAAGAAGTGATATGTCAACAGTGTAAAATAGGGTTATAATAACAGAAAAGTGTTAGATGTTAGCATTATTGAAATCTGTTAACAAAATAATTAAAAACATCATAATAAAACATAGGATTTTTATAAATTTATACATACACTTACCTTACAAGAGGTCAACTCAACAATAATATATTAAGAAAAGTTTACATGAATTCAAATTCATAGAAAATAAATTGATTAGATAATGATTAAATTGATACACATATTTTGTTATATTTTTCTGCAAAATTTATGCTGAGGATTAATAAAACAAATTTATTAAATTTTATTCTAACATTAGTATTTTTTATTCTTTTAGAATTTTGAATTCTATGGTGATAATTTATAAAGAAAAGTGGACGTGATTTTATTCATATTGGTAAACTGAGTAGATAAAGAATTGTGAAATTTATATCAAATTTCATTTATATTTCAATTAAAATTTAATTTAATAGATTCTAAGTAATATTAGGTATTTTTCTCAAAAAAAAAAAAAAGAAAAAGATTGGAATATTTGTACGAAAAATAAGAAATAATTTTTCTTATTTACTCATATTTATTAGTTTAAATATATCTTCTATTATCTAAATTTCTAAACTAATTTATTTAAATCAATATCATAGTTTACTCGAGTTCTACGTCTATGAATTTTTTTTTTTTTTTATTATGATGAAACTTGATTCATTTACTAAAGAGTATCAATTGTAATAAATGAAGAGTATTACTTATATTACTAAAGGGTATCAATCGTGATAACTAAAAGGTATGTCGTATATTACTAAAGTGTATCGCTTATGATAATCGAAAGATATTACCTATATTACTAAAAGGTATCAACCGTGATAACTAAAAGGTATGATATATGCTACAACTTACAACAAAGTAACATTACAAAGAATATTAGTAGTAATTGTAATCGAAGATATGACTTATATTATTAAAAATTATTAGTCGAATAACTAAAAGGTAAATTAAATCTATTTTTTAATATGGATCAAGTTTCACCGTTAAATTTGATTCATAGTAGATACACCCTTTCTAGAGAGTGAGACGAATATAGTAGTATTAACTATTAAACAAAAGTAGTGTGTATGACATTTTTGCCATTAAATTGAAATTAAGAAAATTTAGTCAATATTGGAGCAAAAATAAAAACTTGTGTGATACTCTAATTTTATGGTGAAACAAACTAGAATAAATTAGCATTAATATATTACAAAGTATTAAAACGTCATTTTGAAATTATACTTCGTTTCAATGTATGACGGTTTCGTACAATACCTAATCCGACATTCCATTTCTTGCATGATGGGAATAAAATGATTGGGCCACAACATATTATTGAAGGCCCAGCCCAGTATATTTGCCAAAAAATTAAATTAAAAATTAAAAAAATAAAATGCAATATTTCGATTGCTTAACGGTGAATCGTACTCACTCACAGTTACAGCTTTCCCTTCACTGGGAATACAAGGACGCCCACTTCTGGCTTCCAATTTAGTCAAAGGTAAATCCCATAAACCCTCTTCCATTTGATCAATAACGTTTTCCCCAATGTATCAATCCTTACGTCTTCTCTAATTCTAAGATCTTTTGATTTGAGTTCGCTATGTTATGATATTGATGGTTATTCAGTCAACTCATTGTCAAATTTGCTGAGTTCTTCCGTTTCTTTCAAGAAAGTGATGTCTATTCTTCATGCAAAATTCGTTTGTGGTTTAATCGATTCTTATTTTAGTCCCCGCATTTCGTCAAGGAGAAGTACAAGAATTGTGGTTTTCGGATTAGAATATTTGAAATCAAGCACAGTAATTGAAAAAGTTGAAGCTTTGACATTATTGGGGATATTGGATTGGGGAATGCGCAGTGTCTAATTTTCAAATTTGTTTAACTGTTGGCTTGAATGGAAAATTCGTTTTTTGATGAAGTTTTTAAATGAATTGATCATTGACAAAAGTAACGGGTGAGATTCTGATATTTTGTATTGTTCAATTAGATGTATTAGAATCTGTATTATTTTTCACACGATTTGCTTCTTATGTGTCGTCTTTTTGTCTAGATTATGGTCCTTGTGCGAGTGTAATCTCTGATTATGCTATTATATATTTTGCAGGAATGCAGGTACTTCTGTTGTCAATTGTAGGGCAGATATATATACGAATTGCCCTCAGCATTTAGCTATATTCTTTCACCGAGTCTCCCAAGGGTAAATTTGGATCTCGCTGAATCTGATTGTCAACAATTTACTGTCTAAATTCTCCCTTGTTTTAAACAAATTTTGATTTGGTAAAACTGGTGGATTGATTCAAATATGGAGCCTCTCTGGAAGCTAGTTTATTTGCTGGAACCATCTTCAGTCACTCTATTCGTCACAGCTGTTGCAGTATCATACACATCTGCTTCTAGAGCTCTAAATTATGGAAAGGAAATGGAGAGGAATCGGGACATGTCTGAAGCTTCCATTACCTTAGATAGATCACAAGCATTGATGATCCCAATAATGAGCTCTTGCAGTTTGCTTCTTATGTTTTATTTGTTTTCTTCTGTCTCCCAAATCCTCACTGCTTTCACTGCAGTTGCCTCAGCATCAGCTTTATACTTTTGCCTATCACCATATATTGCTCATATTAAGTCACAATTTGGTTTATCTGATCCGTATATATCACGATGTTGTTCAAAGTCATTCACACGAATCCAAAGCCTTCTTTTGGTACTATGCATTGGTTTAGTTGCCACATGGCTTGTAACGGGCACTGGTTATTGAACAACCTTTTGGGTATCTCTCTCTGCATAGCTTTTGTGAGCCATGTTCGACTACCCAATATCAAGATATGTGCAATGCTCCTCGTCTGTCTGTTTGTGTATGACATATTTTGGGTGTTCTACTCAGAAATGTTTTTGGGGCAAATGTTATGGTATCAGTTGCAACTCAACAAGCATCTAATCCAGTGCACACGGTTGCTAACAGTTTAAGTCTTCCGGGATTGGAGTTAATAACCAAAAACTTGAGTTGCCTGTGAAGATTGTTTTCCCCAGGAATATGTTTGGCCGTTCTGTACCTGGAAATACTGGTTCTGAATACATGATGCTTGGTCTTGGTGACATGGTAAGACATGTTGATTTGAATAGTTGTGTTCAAAATTCTATATATTCAGTCTTTTCAGCTCATTGAAATGCATCTTGGTCTTGCTAGTCTTTAACTATATCATTCCACTTCGTTCATGACTATTATCTTTTGCGGCCCATCTCATCATCACATTCTTCAATAACCTTAGGGGGTGTTTGTTTATGAATTTTGGATTTGAAATCCAGTAACTGGATTTTATAAATGGTACAAGGTGTGTTTGGATTTTGTATATATTAGGAAGTGTAGATTTTGATAGGGTAGGATTTAAAAATACAGGTGATAGATGATTGATTGTGTATTGAAAATTGTGTTTAAAGTGTGAGAGAGAGGTGTAAAGTAAAAAGGAGAAAAAGTATTGGGTTGGGTATATTATATAATACTAAGTGGGTGATAGATGATTGATTGTGCATTAAAAATTCTGTTTGAAGGAAAGTAAAATAGGTGTATTATAGGTAGAATTTTATAGGGTTTGAAATCCTATACCAAAATCCGATTTGAGACCGAGAATTTGGATTTTGAATAAAAATGTGGAATGTTGGGCCATAAACAAACACACCCTTAGTGTTCTTTTTAATTTAAAAATTCTGTGGTAATGTCTACATTTATATGAAGAGTAATTGATGCATAATGTTGTCAGCATGTATAAGGTTATGAATGTTCAATGTGGTTTTCCACCCTCTCGTGATGTCATTTAGTTTGTGCTCTCTTCGGAACCTTGGAGAATTTTCATATGGTGTTGAGAAGACTTTAACGGAAGAAAAAGCATTTTGATTGGAATTTGGAAGTTGAAGCTTTCTAAATGTAGCTTGAGCAATCAATCTTTCAACATTTACTAATAATATTAACCTAAGGGGGCTGTTTGATAGTGTAATACTAGATGATCTCCAATAACACTCCGACTGATTTCTGATTTTAACGCACATGGATGAACTACACCTTTTTTATTTTTGGTATAAATCAAGTGCTAGTCTTTAAAATCAGTAATTTATGCAAATCTTGCAGGCTATTCCGTCTATGCTTTTGGCGCTGGTTCTGTGTTTTGACCACAGAAAAGCCTAGATTCTGCAACTGCATTAGATGTGCAACCTTCGAAGGGAAGCAAATATTTTGGGCATGCAGTCTGTGGGTATGCTGTTGGACTGGTTACTGCCTTAGCAGCTGGTCTCTTAACACACTCACCTCAGCCAGCACTTCTGTATCTGGTATGTATCTAAAAGATTGTTCAATATTTCATCCCAAGTGTGGGTCAGAGGGATGATTTCATCGAATTTGAAAGTTAACAAGACAAAATTCAATTCGGTAAAATGGAATGTTCTGAAACAAAAATGGACAAACTTACAAAACTAAAAGAAAAACTGTTTACCTATAATGTACTAGTAAAACATGATACATAATCAACGCGATGACTCTCGTAAACTTAAGCAATTGTTGTTGATTTCACTCTTTCGCCTCTTGACTGTTTTGGCACTCGTACGTAGGTACCGTGCACTTTGGGACCAGTGATGGTCCGTTCATGGATTAATAAGGAGCTTGGAGAGCTTTGGGAAGGAAGTGCCCCAAATATAATTGAGAAAACACATGTTACAGATGCTTGAGCACAGGAAATTGGGACTTGTAAAAATCTCATATAACATTTCAAGGGGAAAACATTTTGTTTGTACTGGATTAGGCTATCAAGAATTTCAAGCTTTTTACCTTGATTCACAAGAAAAGGCAAGTTTTTTTTTGTTTGTTTGTTTTTTTTTTTTTAATTTAAAAGAAAATGAGTAAGTCTATTGCGCCGCAATTCAAGTGTATTCGTAAATAATCACCTTTGGTTTCACTAACAGTTACGATTGTTTTCACTTAACAATTACAGTTAGTTTGGTTTAACAACCACAATTGTTTAGTGAAAATAATCGTAACTGTATAAAAATACATTTGAGTTGCATTTTTCACTTAGTGCATGCAAGACTAGGGTAAAAATATAGTTGAGACGGTATCTTATATCCTAAGACTGGAGAGTGATGATCATCATCTAGACCCAATAAGGTGTGGATGAATTAATTGACTTTTAAACTTTGTTCTACATAAATTGTGATTCTATTTCATAGAATTTTCTCGTAACACACTCTTTTAATTCAGAGTTTTCTTTTATTTTCTTCAGATAGCAATAAGATCTCTGATATTCTTAATATGCAGTGAAAAAAATTCAAACGTCTGAAAGTGAATAAAAAGGCCATCTTGGTTGCAATTTCAAACTCATATATTAATAGAGAATTTTCAATGCTAATTGATTAATTTAATTTATGTGGCGATTTTTTTAAACTATTTTTGTCGTCATTATATTAGTTTTAATATTTTTATGTCATATTTTATTGATTTGTGTTTAACACAAAGTTGAATCTCCCCGTCTAAATTTTGAACAATCAAGCGATCTGGATAATGTGATCTTCATTCGGATGATTTTGAGGATTGACCATGACTAGCTTGAAAGCGATGATCCCAATAGTGTTTCTTATACTTTCCATAACAATTTAGAATTTTATTAAATCTTTTAATAATCAAAGTCATTGTCTCCTTCATTCTTATTTCAGATTTAATTGATTCCACTTGTAGATCTCGAACGAGTTTAGTAATGCTAAAAGTTTAGAGGAAAGAAATGAATAGTCTTTTAAAATAATTTTTGCTTGACTTAGCTCGGTAATTAC
The DNA here is from genome assembly GCA_030762865.1 of Paraleonurus japonicus. Taxonomy (NCBI): domain Eukaryota; kingdom Viridiplantae; phylum Streptophyta; class Magnoliopsida; order Lamiales; family Lamiaceae; genus Paraleonurus; species Paraleonurus japonicus. The sequence goes on from CM061053.1 coordinate 8,663,363, forward strand.
GTTGACTATTCACAAACAAGCTTCAAATAATGTTAAGTAAGAGTGCTAGTTGTTAAGCTCAAACTGATAACCTGTCTTATCGATCGCTAAACTAATTTGTCAGTTAAATAACTATCAAACAAAGTTAGGTGTGGATGTGCGAGTCTTTACACGAGTATGGAAATCTTTTTAACATAAAGCTATCTTTTTACAAAGTTGGTTTACTTGGTGTGAAGCTAACAATGTGAGTTATGAATGCTTTATAAACTCAAAAGAGTATGACAATTAAATATAAAATAATAATCAACACACAAAAATTGGTTTAAAGCTTCAACTTCTACATTTGTTCTTCCCACACAAGCCGCGATAATTCTAATACGGTAGGAATCTTATTTTAGAGTGTCATGGAACAATAATCTAATCTTTGCTCCTCGTATGGTTTGACTATCTTGAATTTAGATGAGTTTCAGTCATCTACAACTAATTCTTATTCAAGTCCAAGTCAACTTACTCAAGCTTTCAAACTCTCAAAAAGAGTTTTAAAACTATTTCTAACTATGTGGGATCTCTCTTACAATGTTTTAACCTTTAAGCTAAAACTTCCTCAACCTACTCAAACTTCCTAACTCCGTTCTTCTAAGTACACCGACATATCATTGTATTCATTTCGTCGTTGTAAAATAACATGTCTTATATAAGAAGTTCTCCACCTTATCAACCGACTCGAACTTAGCTGGTCCTTGTACTTAGAAAACAAACCAACTTTTGTTCAAGATGGCCTTCTAGACTCCAAATTTTCAAGTCTTCAACTAGTCTTCAAACTTCGTTGGTCTTCTTCTTTTGTAGACTTCAACTAATCCTCTTCTTCGATTTCACCTATAAATTGAGTTTCCCATAACTTATTAGTGTCCGTTTGGTAGGCATATTTATCTATTGCTAAACACGCCTACCAAACGGACACTTAATTGTTAAAATAACCTTAAGTATAAACACAGACGCTAACTCTAAAGATTCAATATTACATGATTTTTTTGGCACAATCATCAAAACATTTAAGGCTGCGGTTAACAAACCTATTACTAATACCTTGCGAAGATTTTGTTAAAAAAATACTCTTATATTAAATATGTATATATTACTTATATATAAAGTGCTATCAGGACAAGTCTTTGAAAGTGTGTACTAATTGGTGTAAGTGAACAAAACCAAACATGTTTAAAAAAATATTTTTTTCAACAACTTGTTCGCCAGTGTCAAGCGAACAGTATGGATCCAAAAATTTATGAAAGCATTCACTAGAGAACACTGCTATTTCGACAACATAAAATCAATGAAATTATAAAATAACTATAGATAACACGATAAATTAATTGTAACAAAAAATAACATCATATTAATTTTATACTCACAAACACACTGTACAACACATGCATGATAAACTAATTATGAGTCGGTCTTATGTGTTTCGTTTGCACAATACCACTTTTGAAAAATTTAAGGTAACACATATTTGATCAAGAGTATTAAGAATCTCATCGGAATATCAAGAATTAGAGTCGTAATAATATATTATTTTTTAGAAGTATTAACAACAAATTAATATTTTTACTATTTAAATTATTCATATTTAATATAAAAAATAGTATTACAATATTTAAATATAAAATTTTATGTTTAAAAAATAATATTTAAAATATAAAATACTTCATTAAAAATATTATATGTTTAATTAATAATATAAAAATTGAATAAAATCAAAAATAAACGCAATAATCTTACCGTACTTTGCCAATAGTTAATTGTCACTCCACCTAGAGCTATTGGACTAATTTGTTGGCACTACTTGATCAGCCCATTGAAGTTTGTAGATTTATTAGGGTTTAGTTTTAGTTATATACACATGGTAATTAATAGATACACATATTTTTATATTTACTTGTTATACTTGCGTCAAAAAAGTTACTCCTACTTGTTATACTTTATTTTTTTCTTCTCAGTTTTCTTTTCTCTGTATTCACCCTGCAAATTCACAGCGGCCACCTCCGCCCGCCTCCACCGCACACTTTCGCGCCGCCTCCACCGCACACCGTCGCGCCGCCTTCACAGGTGAATCCCTCTCCCTTTTTAACAAAAAAACTTATTGTTGGATTCTTGAAAAATAAAATCTTTGTTGATGAATCATAAGTGCCGATGGGGGTGAAATGGGTCAAATTGTTGACTGTAAAATTAAGTTGTTCATTATATAAAAAGGTTATGTGTGCAAATTATGATGATAATACGTGTTGTTATTCAGAACACTTGAAATGCATTACACTTGTTTGTTGAATTTATATTTTATATTTAATTTGAACTGAAATTCATCAGCAAGTGTTCTGATACAGATGTTGATTTCTCTTGTTATGAAATCTGATGTGCCGATGGGGCACAACAGTTTTTTTAAGAAAAATAAAATTTTAGTGGTATATCTATTATGTATGGAGTTGTATATAACCGGACCCTTTATTTTATTTGAAACCGAAAGGTAAAGCAAGGGTTAGGATCTTCCGTTGAGTAAACACTGGCTCGATTTTTCACACGATGGTGTCGCAGCACGGAGTTCAACTCGCCGGAAATCTGATCTCATGCTTCTACGGCGACATTTGCTCTGTAATTCATTATCTATTCCTCTTGTTTATCTACAAGTCTTTTTATGCTTGTATAATTAATGTCGGTTATTTGACGAAGTGGTATAACTCAATTGGTTAGAGCTCCACTACCTATGTCCAAAAGGTCATGGGTTCGAGTCACCATTTAACCGATCAAAAAAATTAATGTCGGTTATTTATGTGCAATTCTGCGTGTTGCAGAAAGTATGCCAGTGTTTACTCAACAGAGGATCACTGACTCTTTTTCAAATTTGCCGATTCACGGAGATTACCAGAGAAAATGTCGTCAATTGCCTGCGCGTTTTGGTACATCAAAATTGCGTACAAGCCTTCGCTCTTCAGCAAGAAGGTTGGTTATCATGCCTCTAATTTCATTAAATTTCTGTTTAAGAGATCTTTTGGGCAATGGGGGATGTTCTCACTGTATTCTTTTGTGTAGAAGTTGATTGTTTAATAGTTAGTTTTTCGAATTTTTCCCGCTACAGTCGTTACATATGATTTCTCAATAATGACATGACTATTGGATTTCTAGGTGGTTTTGGTGAGGCTCCAAGGATTATAACCAAATATATGGCGTTATTTGAAAACATAATACATAAATTAAGGGCTCCGAAATTTATGCAAATAGTATCAGAAGAACTCGGAAACGATGTAAGAATTTGTATGATCTATTTTCTCCTGGAATTTTTGGTTTGCTGGTCATGTTCATTTCGAAGACATTATGTTGATGTTAAAATTGATTACATGGGCAACTAATTTGTTTGTTTGTATAGTGTCTAGAAATATTTCAGTGGTTGATTGAACATGGGAGAATTTCAATTGATCAGATTATTGATAGGAAAGAGGAGATAGCACGGAGAAACAAAGGTACGTGGCTTAAACCAATTTAATATATGAAGGACAGGCTTCCTAGTATTATTGATGTTGTTTGTTACTTTTGCAGTATACTATGTATCTTGAAAGTGGAAGTGTCTTTCATACTGTGTTCTACTTTGGCTTTAGTTTGTCCTATATTGAGTATTATTAATTGTAGTAAATACTTAATGCTTTATGCCTGGAAAAGAGGTTCTTAATCTGTTAATCATCACAATGCGTGATTACTGATTTATATAATTTTTGTGAAATATGCACATGCCCACGCTAAAGTAGTTTTTAGGATGGTGATCTTTGGAAGGCCACAATCTGAATTAAAAGTACTGAATGCATTTTACTGAATTTCATGATACTCATATCTCGATATGATTCATCCAGGTAGTTTTGATGCTAATGCTGTGCGTGAAAGCTTCCACAGACTTTTGAATGCCCGATTTATTGAACGCTGCCCTGCCCCTGAGCCATTTCTTGCTCCACCATCCGAAGAAGATTATCCTACCAAGAAACGGGGTTCCAAGTCAGCCAAGGTAATGTTGGATACTAGAAAGTTTACTGTATGTTAAAACACATCATTTACAAAATGATTTATTTTTAAGGGCACACCTAAAAATAAATGATTTTCTTTCTATGGATTTTTAACTTCTTTTCTCTATATGTTCTTGTGCGCCCTAGACCTGAAAAAAATAACCTTTTTTTTTCATTTTTGATTGAGAATGCATTTATACATTAATTAGTAAATTCTCTCTTTTTATTTAACAGTGTATGCATTCGTGTATTTCCCTCTTTTCATTAATTCATTTACCACTTAGTTTATTTGTAAGGAACTCTTTTTCCTAAATAAATTTTAAGGTATATACTTGCTGTAATAACGTAAATTAAATTAATTGGGGTTTATTGATTACTACACATATGAATATGCTAGGATTAAGAGGACCTAAGGAGGGTGGTTTCATTCTGCTGCCTCAACCATTTATATTCCATTCATTAAATAATGGACACCAATTAGAGGAAAAAAGAATCTTTTGAAGGTTTTTGTGACTATTTAAAAACAATAAAAATGGGTGAAATTCTAGTACTTGGCCAGACTTATTCTTTATCGATTCGTTTGAACTTGTTTGCCATCAGTATACCCTTTACTCTGCTTCAGTTTAATACCATTGTCAAACTAGTCATGCTTTACTTTACTCAACAGGTGGCTTCAGAGCAGACTGTAGAGCAGCGTGCTTTGGCAGCTGCAGCTCCAATGGAGTCGTTGAGGTTCTTAATGGAAATGGATGATCCCACTGACGAAAAGGGTGGAGATAGTGATAAAAGCGTGGTAGTGGGGAAGAAGGTTGGAGCTGCATTTCTTTTTGATGTTTTCCTCGCGCAATATTTGAGTTTATTGACTTTATCTTTTTGTTTATTGGGATTGAATAGCGCAAGCAAGATGATTTGAAGTCTGATGATGTTTTATTGGATGCCGATAAAAAGAAAGTAGTTCTTTGGCGTGTTAATTTTGAAGAATTTTTGTGCCGCCTGAGGCATAAGGTTGGGCTATTATAAGTATTTGAACATTGCCTTTTGTTCTATAATAAGTAAATTTATCAGATTTCTTGATGATCTTTCTTTGATACTCCATGTGCTGTTACAGGCTTGTATTTTGTACATCAAAACAAGGGTTAATGATGAAGCAAGCATTGTACTGAGTGCAATTTTGAGTTTAAGTAGACGATCAGAGCGTCAAACAAAAGCAGATAAATCTGGTAAGAGTCCCTTCTCTTCATGCTTCAATGCTATTTTGAAGTCATATTTTACAAGTTCTCGATACTTAAATGGGTTAAACTAAATTGCTTGGACATCCAAATCATTTTTAATGGTTTGTTTGTATAAAGATCTTTGGTGGAGCAATTGATTTGAATGCATATGTAATCAAATGAGTTAGTTATTTTGATCAATTTACTGTCCAAGAGAGAAATATACAATTAACTTTGGTAGATGATTAATGATGGGTTATTGTTTAAATATATGATTTTTCCAAAAATGACTAGAATGATAGCAATCTTACATATCAGACATGGTTAATATCTTGTTTAATGATTAGTTACTTACGTCAAGGAACACACCATTCATTATGAAATAACTAATGAATAAGAGAGTACGATTCCTGCAACATGGTCAATTTGTCTCATGCACTCTTTTTAGGTACCATTTGCCAATTTTGTATTACTTTTATATGAATTATGCTTAGGTGTGTGCAGTATTAATATTCTATTTTGCAGAAGCTCAAAGTATAATTTTTTATGCCACTACGATCATTACTAACGTATCGGATTTATTCTCCTAAATAAATGTCTTGACAACTAACATAGCCCATCTTCTGCCGTCCCTGTTTTACTCTGTATATGTTTTCATACATTTACCATGATATTTCAGTGCATTTCATGATAATAGGTATTTCGCAGTCACACAACTCAATTGTAGGTCAAGTTCGAAGTCTAACAAGTTGTATATTCTTTAAATTGGTTCATTCTATGTATTTTAGACACCTCTCTTCTTAGATTTTTCCTTGCATTTCTTAACAGGTGCTTCTATAGATCCTAAATAAACGTAGTTGAAAATATTAAGATCACAAGTGAGAATTTGTAAATTGTTCACTAGCATATCATTACAGATTTACAGTCCTGTGAGATCTTGTTTCATATATATCAAACACTGACCTGACTTATATAATTATATTTCAGCTGAGCTGTCAATAAATGCTATATATGATGAAGTGATAAAAAGGAGGGTGGTCTTGGATTTGACTTTGAACGTGTCAGAACTTCACTCGACCAGCTTGGGTGTGAATCCCACATGACAGATTCTGATGATAATTACAGCGTTGGTACACACATTCTTATACAATTTTTACTTAATGCAGTGGTCAAATCAAGTGCCGTTATGAATCAGCACTTTGTATATGTATTAAATTCTAAAACAGCCCTTTTAACCTTTTTTCTCTGCAGATATAAAAGACATCATTGAGAAGGCTCAAAAGGAAGAGGTTTGTATCTCATTTTTTTAACCATAAATTCATTCTCTGTGCTCAGTTTCTATAGTGTATTGTATTTATACTCCATCATATGATAAATGCATTTTATTTAGGTGGAGTCTATGGTGTTGAGAAGATATGGGAGGGAGGCCTATAGGATATTCAGGAAACTGTCAATGGCCGGCTGTTTCCTTGAGACTGATAAGGTAACTCTTAATGTTAAACATCCATGGGAATATTGCTGAACACTTCACTGGTCGCAGTCAGTTGACCACATCAAGTAAAATTTAGTAATCAGTTGATAATGTGAAGCATGTCATTAGTTTTAGGTGTTTCATATTTAATTGGGAAAATTATAGTTTTGGTCCCATGAGAATTTTCCAATGACAATGTTAATCCCACGTTCTTTTTTGGTCTTTTTTTTTTTTTTTTGCAAAAATAGTCCCAACCATTACTTTTTAGGACCAAAACTACAATTTTATTTCATCCTCTTGGGACAAAAATTGTAATTAATCATTCTCTCTGCAGATCCCTTTACTTTAACATTAACCATTTTGGAAATGGAAAAAATGGCATTGTAGGTATATAGTTTCAGTTAGTATTTTCTCCGAATGAACTGATAACACTTTATCCCTGCAGATCGCGGACATGACATTTGTTGAAAAGAAAGATGCAATCAAGATTCTATACAAGCTATGGAAAGATGAATATGTGCAGATGGAGGTAATTAAATATGAAACACCACAGAAATGAATCACCATACTGCTTGTTCCCAATTTATTTTAAGTAAATGAAAGAAAAATTTCAGTTTATTGTGTCTATTGCAGAAAGGGTCGACTGGTGGGGTTAGGCCGTCTGTTCTTTTGAAGTACAGAATAAGTAGGACGCTCCATGAAAAATTTCTTGATGAACTTCACCATGCTGCTTTAAATTTGAGACTGAGAATCGCACATGAGAAAGACCAAGCAAAAGAGGTATATTCTTCCACAATTGGTCATTTAGTTAATCAACAGTTATTGTTTCATATTATTGTTATTGAATCAACGATAGTCCGTTTTGTTATTAGAATGTGGGTAACTTCATCTGATTGGCGATCCATCCCTAAAATAAACCTTACACTAAAACCCCATATAGCAGAATAAAAGCTTAGCTTCTTGTTTAATCTTGATAATTGGGAAGTAACTGACATGTCTATATGATGTGAACCAGGTTCTTCAACTACCTAAAGAGAAGCTTGTTGGAGAACTGCGGAAAAGTTATGAACTCGCGCAGAAAGTCAGGATCGTTTTAGAATCTTCATTGATTAATCTAGATGATGCCATCATGCTTTTTCAAGATTTCTGATCAATCATAATCTTCTATCACTAGATTTATTTAAAATAAACAATGAGAATATATTACTTACTGAATTGCCTATTGGAGCTTGGAAAGTAAAAATATACTCCCTCCAATTTTAATTAGGCAAATAGGTTGGACACAGGTTTTAAGAAATATTAGTTATTTATGTATAAAGTAGACAAGTGGAGTAAAAAGTATGGGTATTATTGTCAAATCATTAATTGTAAAGAGAATAGTGTGAAGTTCAAATAATAAATGAGGTAAATAAATGTATGTTGTAAGGGTAAAAATGAGTAAATTTTTTTCATTTTTGCATGATATATTAAAATTAGACGGACTAAAAAGGTGTATCGAATAATTAAAATTGCATGGAGGGAGTACAATTTTACTTCCTCAAAAAGGAAAAAAAGGATAACAAATGAGGCCAAAATAGTTGGTAGGGGATTTTATAGGAGCTGCCTTGAATGTGTGTATGTATATGCATTTTTTTATTAAGTATATTGATATGTTAATTGTAATTGTATTTTGAGTTCATTTGGATAATTTATAAAAAGTTGAAGTAATGACACACTTGTCCCAGTGGGTATGTGCCAGTTTTTCCCGAAGAAGCGGGTCCTGAACACTTGGACATCTACATTATCAAATTAATTAATTTTGTGGTATGAACAAACTACAATAATTCTTCATTGGATGGCTCACTAAAAATTGGAGACTCTACTGCAGAGGAGAGGAGAGGAGGGTCCTGCACCTGCAAGGGATATTAAATGGTGGTGAATTTTGAGACCGGTAAGAAATGGGCCTTTTTCTTGTTAGAATACTTGAATATCTCAAGTATTGAGGGAGGAGTAGGAGTAGAGAGAGATAGAGAGAGACAGAGTAGGAGTAGTGATGAGTTTCTTGATCAGATAACATAGAACGCGAGGTAACGATTTTTTGAGGACAAAAGGAGTACATCATGGAACTTATTGACAAATCTTATTTGCGTTGGAATGGGGAAATAAAATTATGCATAAGCGAAGCGAAAAAGGATCCGCGGGAGCTCAACATTTCAGAATGCACGCATTTGTACTCATAACTACAGGCGAGAACATACTCCCGCTCAATTCTTTCATGCTTTGCAATCTGCATTGCTTGCCGTTCTTTCATTTTGCAGTCGGGTGGAGGTGATCATTTTTCGTTGCCTAGTTATTGGTTGCTGAGGCCTGAGGGTCTTTTTAGTGGTTTATGGATCTTGGCAATTAGGTTGTGTAGAAGCTATTTTCTAAAGTGTGAACTTGAGATTCTTCCATTATCTAGATTTCCTTCTTCATTTGGTTCTCCTTTGGAATCTACAAACCATTTAAGGTTGAAACCTCTCAGGCTATATAACTGCACCATCCAAAATTTGGGAGATGCTTCTACTACGGCATGTCATCATCACAAATCTTCAACTATCACGTATTCCCCGCGGGGATAATGACCTCATCTTGGAAGACTTACAGACACTCGTGCTTGAGAAAAAAAAATCATAAATCATTACTGTATCTTTATTCGAATCCAATTTTAGTCATTTTCTTTTTACTTTATTAATTTTGATCCTTTTAGTGTCCATTTTGGTCGTTTTCATTAGAAAATTTTAATTTTGACCGGACAATTGCCCTAATTTTGTATTTTTCACATCGGTTGTCGTGTCCACTGTCATTTGCATCGTCTCTCATCCAGGAAGAATAACCCTCAATTACGAGTAATTTACGATGAGGAGGGCTGAGGTTTATACATTTCTTTTCCTCTTATCGAGCCCATCATTTTGGTACATATTCTTGTCATTTTGTATGCTACAACAGATTTTCGGTAATTTTTTCAAAATTTAAATTATCCGGAGAAAATGACGTGTTTTGATACCAAAATGATCACAATTGATAAAATATAAAGAAAAAGATCAAATCTTGATTCGAATAAAATTACAGGACTATTTGTGAAATTATCGCGATTAATTTCAATTGCAAAAAGTGGTGATTAAGAGAATCTCGAATATTAAGAAATTAAAAATACACTATACGGAATCTAGGTGAAACACATTGTAATGATTTTTGTCCCAACATTTTTGTCATCTAAAAACCTCCAAACCCCTAGGAAATAATTCCATCTAATCTAATAGTGTGAAGAGAGATGCGAAATTAATTCATTTATATTAATCTTGACACTACATGTAGGATCATGCTCGATAAGGAATTTCAGCGGTACATGGGGGAGAACCTCAGCTTTCCACATTCCCTGAAGAAGTTCACGTTACGTCCCACCATGCTCAGTTCGGAGGCATGTGTGAAAAAGATACTGGAGGAAAGACGACACCCACTTTCCGCGCCCTGAACGCCTTCTTCTTAAGTGTTTAGAAAAATTGGAAGAGATTCCTTCGAGTATAGGAGACATGCCAATGCTGTTGGATGAATGTTTTAAATCGAATTTTAGAGGAGCAAATGGAGCTTGGGAACCTAGACCTTACACTTCTCATAAGTATGACATGAACCTGCCCTCAATCCTTCTTTTTCTTTTTCTTTTTTTTTTACAAATATAATTATTGTCCAATACATTGCCTTATGAGCATTATTATAATCTTCTAAATTTATGTGATGCAATCCTAAGCTGGACTACCAAAATTAACTTGCACTACCAACACCGGATTGAATGATTGAGAGACCGGAGACTCTTATACATACACTAAAAAGAATATGCTGTTTCGCAATGAAAAAATCGTTTCAAATCGTGATTTGCAATGATTTCCGAGGTCGTTTGAACTGTCGCAATTTACAACGGGTAAGGGTCGTCACAAATATTTTTATTTAATTTAATTTAATTAAAAAAGAAGTTTACGATTGTGTGATCCGTCTCAAAATTGATAACTTTCCTTCCACCGTAAGAAATTATTTAAGAGGGGACTCTATAATTGTTGTTAGGAAAAAAATATATACGTAGGGGATGATGAATAATTAGCACAATAATCTCGCTAGTATGTGGAACAGAACTCAGAAAGACTAATTGAAATTAGTGCCTCCAGAAGCGGCATTTCATCAAATACTTTAAGGGTGATATTGAATAACAGAGTTGGTCTTGTCTAAATAATTAAATACTAAAACTAATAATATATTTTAATGAAATAACTAATATTGGTAATTTAAAAATACACGAAATGCAAACCACTTGAATGGTAGCACTTGTTTAAACAGGACTTTGCCTCCTACTTTCTGATAAACAAAAGTCTTGAATCTAACTTATTTTTTTGATCGGACAAATGATAACTCGAACTCATGACTTTATAACATTGGGCTCTAACCACCTGAACTATACCACCAATTAAACTAAACATATGTGTACTGAGGCACAACACTTGAGAAATACTTAACAAACTTATCGCGCACAACCGATCCATTCTTATCAGCTGATCCGTTGTTTATATCCTGGAGCATGCACAATGTTGTGAAGAGTGCAACAAACTAGCAAGAATAATCTCATCAACTTGTTAAACTCTTCTACGTCTTATGAACAATCTTTGTTGAAATTGAATTTTCTCCCAAAGAGTACTCTCAATATAGTTTGGGAAAAACATGAACCAATCGGAAGTTGACAATCATCAAAAGTAATGTCCCGAGCTGCAATGGGACAACCACAAAAAGAGCACCTTGCGTTTTCTATAGCTTCTTTAGCAATACTATCTCCCTGAGAAATATTTAACTAACTTATCCCTTGCAACAGATCTCTTCTTATCAGCCGATCCGTTGTTTATATCCTGGAGCATGCACAATGTTATGAAGAATGCGACAGGCTAGCCAGAATAATCCTGGATCATGCATAATTGAAGGAAACTGTTACAAATCATCATGCCGAAAGGAAAACTTCCTCCATCCAGCACTTAAACCATGATTCCTCGGAAGATATATGCTACCAATGACATAAGAATTAAGCATTAATCTAGATTCTCGACGTTAATTAAATAGAACAAGACAATCATTATATATACTTACCATCCAAAACTCTTGACATTAAATAAAATTGTATTTGTGCTGCCACTGCTGGGACATAAGTGGAATTGTATTTGTGCTGTCACTACTGGGACATCAGATCTCTCATGAATCCGCATTGGCATTGGGTTGCCCCTGACCGTTTGATCTTTTAGTATCCTCGCCATCTGATGAAATTGGCTGCCATTATAAAATGAGTATGCATCATTTCATTTCTTCAAAAGCATTACGATAACTCTAAAAAAGAAACTCTCATCGATACAGTTCTTTAAAGGCATCATATAATTTTTACTCTACACTTTATACGGCCACTTCATTCAAGCAAAAGATCATATCAGTAGAAGTGGGGTTGCTTAAAATAAAATTGTTATATAAAGTAATTAGATCCACAAGTTAAAAACCATTAAAAGCATCAATTTAAAAGAAAACGAAAAGAAACACCATATGAGTTAATCAGGTGAGATTTAAAAGCAAAAAGGAAGAGATCTTTTTCAAGTTGGGTTAACAAAAATATAGGAGCAGATCGAACATATATGAAAAATGTAGCTGGAAGAAAATTTAGATTTAGAGCACAGATATGAAGAACATCTATTCGGATCAAATAGGGCACCCGCCATCTAGCAACTACATGAATATTAGAAGAAACAAACCAAATGAGATTTACATATATAAATTATAAACAAACAAACAAATGAGATCTACCTTTTTTCCTCTTCCGCATAAACACGGCCAGGAAAGCATGAGAACGCTTCAGAAGCAAAAAGCAAATCGAGCAGATGTTAAAGAAAACTAGGTTTTATGTGTGCGGCCGCCGCTGTATATGAAGCTAGGTTTATTTTGGTTTGTGCCTCCTTTTATAGTGGATGTTTTCCAAATACATGAAACCCTAGCTAAGTTCCGTGCGCCGCCTTTTCCATATAATTGTAGAAATACATACGGTTTTATCTATTCATGTGTGTATTGTTTTACATGTTGGTATTTAAAAATACAAATATTATATATATTTTGAAAAGCAAAAAGACATGAATAAAAACCAAGATCTAGTGCAGATAAGTTCAAACATTTCCTCAAAATTAAAATACTTAAAATTCAATTTGACCCCATAACTTTGGGTTTTTCCACAAAAGGTCCCAAAAATTTAAGATTTTTAATTTTTTCCCATAATCCATAATTGGTCCGATTTCAATCCAAAAGTCGTCAAAACTCCACAAACGATGAAGTATTGAGACATATTTTTTTGGGACCTTTTGTAAAAAAACTCAAAGTTACAAGATAAAAAGTGAAAAATCCCATAAAAAAGGACCAAACTTGGAACAATTGTGAAGTTATGGGACGAAATTGAAAAATTTAATTTTTTTGGATCTTTTTCAAGAATATTCAAAGTTATGGGACCAAATTGAATTTTAACTCAAATTAAAATCTTGATTTTCAAATCCCCAGGGGTTGGCCTAGTTAGGGGTGGGCAATGGGTTTGGTACCCGAACCGAACTCGAAAAAAATTCCCGATCGGTTCGGGTTTTAACTTAAAAATCGGGTTTTGGGTAACCCGAACCCGAAATTTGAAATACGGGTTCGGGATCGGGTTTTACGGTGAGACCCGAAATTCCCGATCGGGTACTCGAACTTTTTTTATATAATTTTTAATTTTTAATAACTTTGAATCTGCTGAATCTTGAATAGGCATAAGTTAATAAGACAATTAGGGCTTTTTTCCCCTCGGTCTCAAGCGGTCAATTCCCAAATCCCAATTTCTCAACGCACACACGCAGCGGCACAGCTCGCCATCGGCGATGGCGTCAACGATTGTCGCCCATCATTTTCCTCACTACGGCGGCGAGTGGCGGCGGATTTTCCTCACTACGACAACAACATAGACATAGTTTGCACTTTGCGGTTTGCACAGTTTTTTTACAACAGCCCGTTTAAATCTTTATTCTATTGTGGTTTGATTTGAATATATAAGGTGTACGTATGTATGTTTGTATGTATATGTGTGTGTGTTTCGGTGTGCGTTGTGTAAGATTATCATGTACAAGAATTGGTGTGAGACACTCACACGACCCATTCATAATCAATAGGAACCGAGAAGAAGAAAGTTTTCAGGACCTTCATTTGCTTTGTATTTTAATTGATCGAATCACTCGATGATTTATTCGAAGAATTGCACGCCCACCACATGTTTGTTAATTTGTCAAATTGAAGAAAAATATTAATACCTGAAAGTGAAAGGAATGGTTTTGAAATGATTCCCACTTAAATATATTATTGCTTGCTTATTACAAATTTATGATTCAAAATGCACATGGGTTCCCGAGTAAATCGGGATCGGGTTTTCTAAAATTGTACCCGAACCCGAACCGATGCCCACCCCTAGGCCTAGTGGTGAGGGCTTGAGGCTTAAGAGTGTGATGCTCTATAGGTCTTAGGTTTGAAACCCATTGGACAAACTACTCTGCGATGGGATTGGTCCCTCGAATTAGTCGGTCCTTGGGCAGGACAACTGAATTATAAAAAAAAACTTGATTTTCAAAATCACATTATTTTTCAGTTTCCATAATCCCGAAGAGTGTTGAACCAAATTGTTGCCCAAAGAACCGATTGAATACCTCGAGGTCGGAGGCCAAGATGTTGAATTATGAAGTGTTCTCTAGCATTGTTGTGCTCGACAAATTATATATTTCGAGATACGACATTAGAACACTAACATCTTTCTTTTGAAAGGTTATGTTAAAGAGGAACTCAACGACCACTTTTGCAGAGAGAACTGATCGACCTTTGTTGGTGACTTAAAAAAATTAAATAAAAATTCAGATGAGATTTAGAATACTTGATACGTATGCAAACCAATAAATGTGCAAATAAACTAATCCACGTTTCTGCAATATGAATTTCTACACGCACCTCTCAACACAGATTCATGCTTCTAGGCGGAGTTGGATGATGCCAAATTGAAGGTGATGCGATCACGAGCCCTAACCCATCGATTTAGGAGTCATTGAGAGCTAAGAAAGGGGTAGAAGCGATTGAGGCTAGTAGAAGGATAACAGTCTACGACAGGCTCGAGTACTAGTCTACTTATTGCGTTCAACAAAAACGTCCCAATAAAGTTAACTTAGACAATTTTGTCCCTAATTTTTGCTAAGTCTATAATTTACGTCTCAAATCTCATTATAGTTTGCCAGAGACTACCAAACAATGTCATTTAGCAGTCTCCGATGAGATTTGAGGCGTAAATTATGGACTTAACAAAATTAGGGATGTAATTGTCTAAGTTTACTTTATTGGGACGTTTTGTTAAACACAATAAGTTATGGGACGTAAAAGAACTCTATCAATATACGCCAATATATATACGAAAAAATCTGTATTTCAAAATCTCTATATTTAGGTATTAAAAATATTGACATAGACGGTACAAAATGGTATACCCACAAATTTGACATGGAACTCTATATAAATTTTTTTGTGTGCTACCAACAATTTTTAATTAAAAGGAATTTTTAATCATTATGTTCGATCAATTAAAAATATCAGAAAATTGTAATTTTTGGTCTCATAAGAATTTTTCAATAGCAATGTTAGTCCCATCGTTCTTTTTGGTCCATTTTTTTGCAAAAATAGTCTCAACCATTATTTTTAGGACCAAAACTGCAATTTTATCTCATTTTTTGGGACCAAAACTGCAATTTATCATTCTCTTGGGACCAAAACTGCACTTTTCTTGGGACTAAAAATGTCAAAAAAAACTACGGGATCAAAAGTGTCAAAAAAGGACCATTTTGCAAACCACTCATTCTTTTGGGACCAAAAATGCAATTTATCCTTAAAAATATTGATAGCCACCGCCACCGCCATCACCTTTACCCGGCCTCTTAATCCGTGGAGTACATTTCTTCAAATAAACCCCACGACGTGAGAGAGTGTTTGATTCCCGCCACCAAAATCAATGAGGCGTAGGTTTCCGATTCCCGCCCGACAACTCCCACCCCTCTTTAGGACTGCATTGATTTTACATTTTCTAAATTATTTTTTCTGTTTTTTGTAATAAAATGATAACTATTTAATAAATTTTAAAATGCACGTGCTAACACACTCTTCAACCATTATTTTTGGATGAAAAATTCGTATGAGACCAATTTCGATTAAAAAAGAACCAAGGGAAAATTCTTATGGGACCAAAACTGTAATTTTCCCCATTTATACACCCAACCAGATGGGATATTATTCACTCGAAGAACAAGTAAACAACATTTTCCTCCGATTTTAAATAAACATCCATATTAAATCGTGTAATTTTTTGATGCAATCCAAGCTGGACCTCATGCACGGATGAAAAGGTGAATCTGCCTAAGAAGATCAAAATATCTTGGAAGAAGAACATACACTGTAAGAACAAAATTAACCTGTATTATAAATCTTTTTTTTTTTTAGTTGCAAACCGAATAGTACGGGGGACTTGGCTTTCGCGAGTTGGAGGCTTTTAATAAGGCGTTACTTGCTAAGCAAATATGGATGTTTATTTAAAATCCGATGAGTTCATTCATTGCTAGGTTTTTCAAAGGGAGATGTTTAAGCATTCAGATGTTATTCTATTTGCAGATTTGGTTGTTTGGTGTCCTTCAGGCTTTGGGGGACACTTGATTTGTTGCAATTTCAGTTTATATATTGTTAAAAAGAAATAATGGTGTGAAAATTATTAAAAATGACCTAACAATAACAAACAAAACGCAAACAACTTATCTAATACACCTAACAATAATTCTCAGCAGCTTAATGAATAATGACCTCTTCCACATTTCCTTCAACCTCACCAATGCCTTATGAGCAACGGAATTTTGTGTTTCTTATTAAAATTGAATATGGAAAGACAAAAACTCGTATGAGACCGTCTCACACCTCTCAAAAGAGTATCAAATATATATATCAGAATATCAAATCCTTGGAAATGGAAATTGGGAAAAATATCAATAACAAATATGTGAGCAGGAATATCAACTATATAAGAGTGCCCCTTTGGGAAAAACATGACCCAAATCAAAGGCAACGTCCGGAGCAACAATGAGGCAACCATAAGAGGAGCAACATACACTTGCTTCTTTAGCCATACGTACTATCGCCCTGTGAGAAATACTTAACCAACTTATCCCTTGCAACCGATCACTTCTTATCAATCGATCTATTGTTTATATGTTGGAGCATGCACAATGTTGTGAAGAATGCAACAAGCATGAATAATAGAATGCCTCACGCTTCAAATTGAAAGAAACTATTTCCCAATCCAAGTTGTGGACAACCCTATTCCAGTGAAGTTTTCCACTTGCTATATTTCCTGCTCCACCAAAAAGTTGTGAAGAAATATCCTCGTACTTCAATGTCCACGAATTGGTCTTTAAACTGAAGGTTGCCCAATAACCTGGTTTGGAGACTTACAAAGCATAATAACAAGCACCTTGTAGTCATTACTCGACTTATCGTAACTGAACCCATATTTGGAAATAAGCTTGCCACACAATATATCATCTGCATCTGGCAATTTCATGTACATTCTCGTAGATGGATTCCACAAGAAAAAATAACACCATTCAGAAGAAAGCAACAAGCCCATTACAGCATCTCACAAGCTTAATTGACTTCCATTGAATATTGAATAAATCATTAAATGCAAATGAATCAACAATGGGTTCATTAAACGATGATCTCTTGGACGAGATAATCATTATATATACTTACCATCCAAAATATCAACATTAAATAAAATTGTATTTGTGCTGCCACTGTTGGGACGTGAGTGAAATTTTATTTGTGCTGCAACTGCTGGGACATTAAATCTCTCATGAATCGGCTTTGGGCTGCCCCTGATTCCCTTGGTGTTAGGACCGTATGATCTTCTAGTATCCTCGCCATTTGATGAAATTGTCTGCCATAGTAAAATGCTTATGCATCATTTCTTTTCTTTAAAAGCATCATATAATTACTCTACACTTTATACGACCACTTCATTCAATCAAAAGATCATATCAGTAGAAGTGAGGTTCCTTAACATAAAATTGTTATATAAAGTAATTAGATCCACAAGTTAAAAACCATGAAAAAGAAACACCATATGAATTGATCAGGTGAGATTTAAAAGCAAAAACAAAACTAGATTCACCATCATGAAATTAGAGCAGATTGAACAGATATTAGAGCGCAGATTGAACTGATATGAACAACATCTATTCAGATCGAATAGAGGCACCTGACCATCTATCAACTACATGAAATTAGGGCAAACAAACTGAGAATAAAAGCAAACCACACATCACCGTCATTACAAGAACATTAGAGGAAACAAACCAAATGAGATTTATATATATGAAAAAACAAACAAACCAAATGAGATCTACCTTGTTTCGTCTTCAGCTAAAACGGCCAGGAGAGCATGAGAATCTTTCAGAAGCAGATGTTAAAGAAATTTTGGATGTGTGGCTGCCGCTGTATATGAAAATAAGGTTTTATGTGTGTGGCTGCCGCTCTCTGTGAAATCTAGGTTTTATTGGTTTCTGCCTCCTTTTTATAGTGAATGTTTTACAAATACATGAAACCCTAGCCAGGCTTCGTGCGCCGCCCTATCCACATAATTGTACATACCTACGGTTTTATCTATTCATGTGTATGTTTTTTTTTTTTTTGACATATGTGTATGTTTTAGAATGACAAATATTATATATAAATATATTTTTTGAACAGAAAAAAATTATTAACACAAAAATACAAGGGTTTTTTTTTTGAGAGGTAAAAAATTCATTCTGAGCCATTCCCTCACTTTTGCCCAAACATAGTAACACACATTCAAAGAACACATGTGCAACACTCTCATTATTTGTGTCGCTCTAATTATCGTTTTGTGCATCCTATTCCCACTTTTATACTAAATTTAATAATTTAAAAATATAATTATAATTTACAAATTTATTAGTATTTAATTCAAGAAAAAAATCAAAATTTATTCAAAAAATATTAATCATTGATCTGGTCATTAATTTGCAAAACATTGAATAAAAAAATAAAAAAACATTGAAAATTTGCAATATCGTGGACACCATCCACTATCAATTGAAGTTTGGAGCTCCTCATCCTACTAAATTCTGCAAAATACTCGGCAAATTAAACCTGAATTTTATACCCATGACATACTTTAAAATACAAAAAGGGCTCCAAGTAAATAAAATTATAACCGACCCAGTATTACATAAGCCCAACCAAAACCAAAAGAATACTTGGGCTTCTTTACAAACATATACACATATGTATAGATATAACCGTATGTCATGTATGTATATACATTTATGTGGAAAAGGCGGCGGAAGAAACCTAGGGGCAAGGCTAGGGTTTCATGTATTTCCAGTATATATAAGAGGAGGGATAAACCTAGCCGTCACACCTCAATTCCATAAACCCGCCCACATCCAAAAATCTTCTGAAAGCCTCCTCCTTACATCTGCTCGATAGATCTGCGGTCATGGTTTCCTGCTTCTGTTTATGCTGAAGAGGAAACAAGGTAAATTTTACTTGTCAATTCTTATGGTGTTTCCTGTTTTTAAATAGATTGTTTTAATGGTATTTTTAATCGATGTGCATTAACTTGTGGATCTATTAGATTTCGTGAACAGTTTACTTATGTGTCCGATCTTTGAGCACTATTGGCTGTTTTTTTTTTTTTAATTGATGCTTCCAATGGAATTAACTTGTGGATCTATTAGTTTAATTATGTTGAACCCATTATGCTAATTGGATCCCTTGCTTGAATGGAAAATAGTGTAAATACACATATCTTTTCACATCTCGCATATCTTAGTTATCAAATGCGCATAGAGTAAAGATATGATGCAGTAATTTAATGAAATGTATTTCGACAGGGATTGGTAAACTGAGGGTATATTATGGCAGCCGATTTCATCATACGACCTTCATCAGGAGCAGCCCAATTAAAAGACTCAGTAGTGACAGCACAAATAAAGTTTTCTGAGAGTCACATTCCCTTGTATCTAATCAAGGAATATGAACAAAAAGTGGAGAAAACACTTTTGGATAAAATATATTCTCTTTTCTATTGTGGAAACAAGAAAATAGAGACAGCAGGTGTAATTCATGCCATCAAGATATCTGCTATAGGTATATTAATTGATTTTTGCATGTTTTTATGAGTTTTCTTTTTTCCTTTGTTAATTAATTAGTACTGTTTTGGTGTTTAGGAATGCTGCGAGTGCGAGGTGCGTACATGCCAAGGTATTTTACTTACAACTTCATTCATTAAATCTTAAATTGAAGAATTTCTCAATATTTTGAGTCAGAGATTATTATTCCTAGTAATTATATAATATATCACCATTATATCTACCAATTGGTGTCTCTTTTTTTTTTTTTTTTTTTTTTACAGGACCAAGTGATCTCTCCTAAAATTGCAGCCGTTGTTCAAAATCTCCTTGAAACAAGGAATATCCGATCAAATCTTCAAAATTACTCTATAATTTCGAAAATCCTCCAAACACTGAAACTTAACACAATATTCTAAGAGTCACATTCCCTTGTATCTAATCAAGAAATATGAACAAAAAGTGGTGAATTTTTTTGGAGAAAATATATTCTCTTTTTATCGTGGAAGCACGAAAACAGAAAACAAGTGTAATTCATGATCAAGTAAACTTTTTATTGCTGATGAAGTGGTATAGTTCAAGTAGTTAGAGCCCCACTACCTATAAATGGATTTGAGTCACCATTTGCCTTATAAAAAAAAAAAAGTAGGAATATTACATTGCATGTGCTGGATGGAGGAAGGATGAAGATTTGGAACAGTTTCCTTCAATTCTTGTGCATAATCTTGGATATTATAAATAACAAGATTTGTGAATTTTGTTGATTGTGCATTGTTGTTGTATACTCTTGAGTATCTCTTATGCTCGTGTCATAATATATTATCTATTGCCTTCAAAAAACACATGGTTTAGTAGCTTTATTTATCAGAAAGTAGGAGTACACGAGAAGGTGGGAAATTTGATCCCATTATTTAGGCATTTACGGTGTAAGTAGTTTTTCATTATGAAATACAAATTATTTACACAAGACCAACTTTGTTATTTAATATCACCTGTTTGATAAAATGCCTTTTCTAGTGGCACTGAAGGATTTCAATTAGTCTTTTTGGAAATAGGAATTTAGTACTTCTTTTCCATCATACTTTCTCGATTATTATGCTAATAATTCATCACCCTCTTAATTTGTATATATTTTTTTCCTCACAACAAATTCAGAGTCTTCTCTTAATTAATATCTTATGGTGTGGAAGTGAAGTTATTAATTTGCCCTACCGCTTGAGGCTAGTTGTTCAAGAGTCTCCGGTATTACAACGGGGTAAATCTATCAATTAGGAGATTGAAATTGATCTTGAGAAGAACAAGAATATCTCCGAACTGCATTGTGAAGATAAGACGAGGCGGAAGAAAATGTAGATCCTGTCGCAAACAATGGCGTTTCAATTTTTGGGAGCATTTTTTATTTACAAATTGTAATGGCGGCGAACGACAGCATGCTAATAAGCACTCATGAGATAAATGATGCTTCCGTCGGAGATATTTTGAAAGAGGAAAATTTGGATTTGGTTGCGTTGATGGAAAGTTTGGTGAATTCAAGGTTGTCGTATAAGTACGTCGTGGAAAGAAGTTCTATGGCGGCGCCTAGTGGATTCAATGATTACTTTAATGATGAAATACAATTGTGAATGTGCTGATGCGACGACCTTATAATGAGTGGAAAATCTTATACCCTAATATTGTTTAATGCCATCATAGTTAGCATCCATGTCCCGCATGTAATCTGTAACATCTGACGAGTGTAGATAAATGGTACCTTTAGGGTAGTCGACCAACACATTAACCAAGTTATGATTATTTTTGTTGATCCATCCATCTAGCAAGATGCTGCAACCTGTGTGGGCATGTGTTTCTTCCAAATCATCCTCGAATACCAAACCTTTTAGTTCCTTATGTGTAGGAATTTCAGACATTTTTAGTTCAGAGAAATATGAAATCATCCTCTGTAAGCTACGCAATCGACATCATTATTAACATCCGTGCTCAACAATAATGTCATAACAGTTCCACTTTCGTTCTCTTTCTCTTCAGATGCACTTAGATTCATATCTATGATTTTTCTTTTTCCAGTCATCCTTCCAACCCCTGTAACATAATTAATGATGTAGATAACTCTAAAAGAAGGAACTCTCAAAGATGTACAGAGGTTTTAGGTGAGAGAGTACTGAATCTTGATGTGAATTAATTAAGGTGTCGAATAGAGAAAGCAGAGGAGTATCCACTTCCATTCTCTCTCTCTTAAGTTGAAAAAATGAATATGGTGTATATATATTTCCAAAAACCAGGCTAACATTAATAGATGCAATATATATATATATATATATATATATATATATATATATATATATATATATTCTGTGGAGATGTTGATTTTTTTATAATTAATTAGTTGTAATTAACTAAAATTTTTATGCACAAGTTGAGGAAATATGGTGTATATATTCTTCTGTGGAGGTGTTGATTTTTTTATAATTAATTAGTTGTAATTAACTTAAATTATTTATGCACAAGTTGAAGAAATATGGTGTGTGGAGGTTGTGCATATGGATAAATATAAAATTGAGACACAAACCGGTCAAACTTTAACTATAAATAAAAGTGAACAAAGTTTAGTAAAAGAAATAGAATTATTACTCTCTAGTACAATTTAGTGTGAGATATTGCAAAATCATACAATTCCTATTCATAATTGCAGGGGAATACAATTGCATAATTGAATTTGTCGAAAATAACCTTTGAGTATCACTTTTTCAAGTTTCAGATTATTATAAAATTTACGTCATATCCTTATCCCTCATTTCATTATCGGTTCTCCCAAATTTTCTCTCCTAAACCCTAAAATCGCAGCCTTCTATTCACCGCCTTCCATTTCAACGCCGTCGCCGATGTTGGGTCACTCACATCTGCGCTCAGATGGTCGCCGCCCAGAGCCACGGTTCGTCGAGCGATCAACAGTCCCCGTCGATCTCTCTCTCTCTGCCATGCTCAAAACTCCTTCTACACCCGGACCGCGCCGCCAATCGACTCCGCATCCCTCCGATACCCGCTCAACGTAAAAAATACTCAATTGCTTTTCTTTTTAGGTGTAAATTTTATTTCTGTATGAACATATTTTTTTGTGAAAATTTTTAGGGATTTTGGAAGGTTATGTCCGATCGATGCAAATTCTCCAATAAATGCTCCACTGTCGTCGCCGATCTCTCTCTCCACTGTGCTGCCGATTTACTCGCCGCTCTCCTTTTGATAAGTATCGCAGTGTAGACGAAAATTTGCAGGAAGAATTTTGAGGTCCCTTTTTTAAGGAAAAATATTTGTTGATGAATAAAGTTGAATGATACAAGAGAGGAATTAGATTGGTTATACTATTGTTATTGAGCAGAATGGTTTTGGGGACTTCAAAGATTGAGATAGATATCCGATTCTTGATCAAGAATCCAACGTTGTTCATCGAATGTTGGATTCAGGTTCTTGCTTTGGTAAGGATGGGAAAATGACTTTTTATTTTTTCAGTTTCTTTTGAGTTTTAAATGAATCGAGTGTAGATTGAAGATGAATATTTTTTGTGGCTATTTTCTTGATATTTTTCATCAGTTGAATGATACAAGAGAGGAATTAAATTGTTGATACTGTTGTTATTGGTGATGAAAGGTTTGTTCTTAGGAAAACTTCAATTAAGTGCAGCATAATAATTCTTGTCATTCTGCTACCTCTGTTCATAACAAGTACACACAGTGGTCTGCAATTAAATTTTATTGATGTTCAACTAAGTTTGTGTGTAATGCAACTAATTATTTTATTATTCGTAATTAAATTTTATCAATGTTCAACTAAGTTTGCTTGTAATGCAACTAATTATTTTGTTTGTGCAATTTTTTGTGGTTTAGTGTAATTTTACCGATGTGCAACAAGGATTGCGATTGTGTTTCGTGGACATCAAATCGATTATAAGAAGGTGGCGGATGAGCTGAAAGTGTGTCTTTAGAACTGGATAAATTGCAAACAAGGAAAGAATGTTAATATTTTGTTTTAGAGAATGGATAAATAATCCTCTGTGTCATTTTTGTTTTTTTACTTTGGTTTGTGTGCCAATTGTATTAATAAATTAATTTTTTTCTGCACAACTTTAAGTCTAATCTATCCACAATGTTGTGTGGGCATAGATGTCTTTTTGTCAGACCAATTGTATTGAGCTGCAATTTCAATTTTTCGTGTATTGCATTGTAATTCTGTTAGTTAATTTGTATGGGACAGTAATTGGCCCAAAGAAATAATTTCAGATCTATTAATTAATGCTTCAAATTATTTAAGAATAATAATTATAAATCCATTTCTAAGGCATCATTGTTATGCTCGTATGACACATAAGTTTTTAAACAAAGCATTCAGATATTATTTGTTGTAAAGGATTTTGAACAAATACAGAGAAGGCTACAATTTAGGAGGGCAAAACTTGTATGACACTGTGTCATCTCTCATGCATGGAATTTTATCACTTTTAATAAATTATTATCACTTTTAAAAAAGTGATACAAATTAGTATAAAAGTGATAACAAATTGAAAAGTGATAACAATTTATGAAAAAATTATAACAATTTATTAAAAAGTGACTCCCTCTCATACATGAGTCTTGTGCCCCTTTTAGGAGACATCTTGGCCGATACCAAGGTGCATAAATGATATAACTAGAAATAATCTTCAACTCAAATATTGAGAAAATTCTTCATCATTACACGACTCCACTTCAATTGCACACACCACATTACTGAATGAATTTCGCGACAACTTCGGTGTAAGGGTTATACTAACAACTAAAACCAATGGTGAACCCACTTCTCCAGCCTTGCTTATAACATATATCCACAAAATAGAACACCAAAAGTGAGGGTATTCACCACATTTTCTCAAATGGCATCACCATTGTTAGCAGAGCCGACAATTGGGTTTGGTACATCTTCTCCTACCCTCCCGTGGCGAAGCAACATCAACGTTTAATAGGCGCATGCACTTTAGAAAACGAGGAATATCATTTCGTAATCTTGTAAGAGTTCTTTCGGTTTCCACGGCAAAAACTCGAGCGTTTAAGTCCTTCACTCAATCTTTTTCTTCTTCTTTTGTTCATTTTCTCTATCAAATTTCTCAGAAATATCTCGACGCCTTGCTTTTTAATTGTCTTGTGTTACTCTTCTTCGTCTTCGTCTTCCTTTTCTTAGTGGAGGGCACGATGGAAAATAATGCTGAATCAACCAATTTTTCTTTTTCATTTTCATAATCACGGTGTTTACAACAAATATGAGATGGGTGGATATATCCATGTCTCACATATAATATATAACTTACGGTGAGTGTAGATAAATGGTACCTTTAGGGCGGTCGACCAACACATTAACCAAGTTATGATCATTAGTGTTGATCCATTCATCTAACAATATCTGCAACCAAGTATAGGAATGTGTTTCTTCCAAATCCTCCTCGAATATCCAACCTTTTAACTCCTCACATGTAGGAATTTCAAACAGCTTTTAGTTCGGAGAAATAGGGAAACATCAACGAGATCAACAACATTAGCATCAACGCCGACAAGAATGCCATATCGGTTCCACTTTCATCCTTGTCCTCTTGGATGCACTTAGATTCATATCTATGATCCGTCTTTTTCCAGTCATCCTTCCGACCCCTCGTAGAATAATTAATAGATTTTACATAATTTATTGAAATGCATTAGACAACTCTAAAAGAAGGGGAGGTTTTGGATGAGGAATAGAGAAAGCAAAGGAGTATCCTCTCTCTTAAGTTGCAAAAATGACGAAATGAATATGGTGTAAGGATATTTCTAAAAATATGGTTTTTGAATGAACATAAAATTGGGACACAAACCCGTCAAACTATATAAGTAAAAGTGGACAAAGTTTAGTAAAGAAAATAGTTTCAGATCTATTAATTATTGATTCAAAATATTTTAAAAAAATAATTATAAATCGATTTTCAAGGTATGAATGTTCCTTTATTTAATTTCAAGTGATATCCAATTTATAGGAATGGGTTCTAATATTAATTGATATGAAAAATTAATTAATAAATCCATAAGTTACCATTACCATTCGAAATTTTGATTAAAAACGTAATATTTATCACGTATCTAGCTAGATCTAGGTAGACAGTTTTTGTAGAGGTAATAAAAGAAAGCATCAATTTAAAAAGAAAAAGAGATCTACCTTCATTGGTTTTGCTCTTCAGCATAAAGACGCACATCGAACAGATATGAAGATCAATCTACCAACTACATCAAATTCTGCCAAACAAACCCAATCAGGTTAAAAAGCAAACCACATCACAAGAACAAATCAAATGAGATTTACATATATAAACAGAAAAAGACATGACATCAACCTTTTTCCTCTTGAGTATAAGCAAAATCAGGAAACCTTGAGAGCAGATCTAGAGAAAAGAAGTATCCTTTCTGAAGAAATTTGGATTTTTATGGAATTGAGGAGATGTGGCTGCTGCTGCGCCGCTGTAGAAGAAAATGAGAGCTAGGTCTTCTTTGCTTTCTCCCCCTCTTATATATAGCGGTTATGTGTTGCTAATAGATGAAACCCTAGCCTCTTCCGCCGCCTTTTCCACATAATACATACATAGGGTTATATCTATACATGTTATGTTTCAACCCAAGTATTCTTTGGGTCAGTTTGCTTTGGGCTTATGTAATAATGGGTGGGCTACAATTTTATTTACAATGGACAGCATTTTGAGGATATTAATTTTTTTACTTGGAGCCCTTTTGCATTTTAAAGTTTGTACTGTGTATAAAATTTATTAAATTAAATTTGTTATTAGTTTTAAGAATATAGGGGTAGGGGTGGGGCGTTCGAGACTACTGATGAACATTTATTCTTTCACTCTATATTTTACTCTTCAATATTCATTTTTAATTTATATAAAATTGTATTGAAAATTAATTTACTATTTTTTTCATTAACGTTACGTAAAGTATCACGTACAACACAAGTTAATATAAAAACGCTAACCATCCATACATTTTTTCTCAATGTAAATACCTATTGCAAAAGCTAAAATCATAATTATTATAAACTCATCCACGTGTATCGTAAGGGTGATATACAAGTTATAAGTATTTAGCGAGGGTAGATGCGCTGTCTAAATTGTAACCACATAAATTGTACGAGAAGAAATTTTTTTGGTCTCATAACTTGTTGGGTCTCCAGTTTTGGTCCCAAAAAAGTTGTCTGTCCAATTTTGGTCTCATAACTTTTGAATTTATCCAATTTTGGTCTCATAACTTTTGAATTTGTCCAATTTTGATTCCATAACTTTTGAATTTGTCCAATTTTGGTCTCATTTTCACCGAAAATCTAAAATGACGCGTCGTTTTTATCACTTGACATGAGAATTTGTTCAATTTTAATCCCATAACATTTGAATTTATCTAATTTTGGTCCCAATTTTTGCCGGCACGCGCATGTCACATGAAAAAATTGGACAAATTCAAAATTGGGCAGGTTTATGCCATGCCACGCATTGTTCGTTTCCATTCTTCTAGTAGCATAGCTGATTCAAATACGGCAATGCGAGGACTTCATCCATAAAGCTCGATGGAGGTGCTTCGATTGTTTTCTAAAGTGGAATGCACGATCTCTCATGGTTGCTTTGTTTTGTCAACAAAAAGTTCAATCTTGCGATCATCATTCATTGAATAAGCAGGTGCATAAGGAGCTACTCTCCCATAATTCTTCATAAATCTCATTTGAATATCCTCCAAATTTGAGAATGAAATCCTTCCCTATCATAAACCTTAAATTGAAAGGCTACACAAAATATTCGTTAAATAGACACCAGCTTCCCAAATTCAAAGAACAAGTTTCTTAGAATAATCGACAATCTTGAATCGCCCATAAATCTGTCGAGGCAGCCCGACAAACCCGATCTTTTGTCCCGTTGGAAGATGGGACAGCTGGTTTTGGTGCAAAACTGCATGGTGCTAATATGGGAGGTCTTGACGTCGAACTCGAAGTTTCTTTGAATAGATGTTTTCGCGATCCTTAACGGCGATACCTCTCAATGAAAGCACCAATTGATGAGAACCGCGAATTAGGCTCGATGAATTCGATGCCCCAACTTAGGTTGGCAAGCAACGAAACCCGATTCGAAGCTCTAGCTCGGGCTAGCAAGCTATCGAATCAATTCAAAAGCAAGAATTTGCTTTAAAAACTAGTTTGCTATCTTTTTCATATCTCTCAAAAGATCTTATACAACTAGTTATAAAGGCAACAATTCCACCTAACCAACTAACTAACACTTAACAATTAACTAACTTGCTAACAAACTAAAAGAAACTACCAAAAAGAATTACAAAAACTAAGTCTAAAAATTTACTGGACCAATATTGAAATACTGAGTTCGTATCATAGTCATGTGACTCAAGTTGTAAAATATAATAATACAATTATATAGCACACTAAATTAAAATATATTTTAGATATTAGAGTGACTTTTCACATTCTCACCTAAGTAAAAATTTACATTCATCTCATCTTTGCTAAGTATACAATACTTTATATATCTTTCTCTTTAACTTTGATCAAGTCCAAGAAAAACCAACATAAAAATTTCAACACAAATACAAACCGCAAGATTTGGATATGGGTCTCTACAACGAATATGAGATGGATGGATATGATTTATCCAAGAATCAATACAATCTACCTCATTCTTATATTCTACAACCGTTACAACTCTCGACGAGCTAATAAATTCCAGCAACCCCTCCGGCCTATTACTTGCTCTAGAGAAGAATAAGAAAATCTCCGAAATGCATTTTGAAAATAAGACAGAGGCGGAAAAAGTTCTAGAGAAGAATAAGAAAATCTCTAAACCGCATTTTAAATTAAGACGGAGCGAAGAAGCTCTATAGAAGAATAAAAAAATCTCCGAACCGCATTTTGAAAATAAGACGGGGCGAAAGAAGATCTAGAGAAGAACAAGAAAACCTCCAAACTGCATTCGAGGATAAGACGGAGGCGAAGGAGGCGGAAGAAGCCCTAGAGAAGAATAAGAAAACCTCCTAACCGCATGCATTTTGAAGATAAGACAAAGGTGGAAGAAAATGTAAAGCCTGTCGCAAAAGATGACATTTTGATGTACAAACTCTAATGGCGGCAAACGACAACATGCTAAATCTTTTGAAAGATGTTGATTAGGATTTGATTTCGTTGATGGGAAGTTTGGTGATTTCACGGCCGGTGAATTCAAGGTGGTCGCATCATTAAGATCATTTGCATTGATCCATCCATCTAGCAAGATGCTACAACCCGGTGTAGGCATGTGTTTCTTCCAAATCATCCTCAAATACCGAGCCTTTTAACTCCTCACGTGTAGGAATTTTAGACATTTTTAGTTCGGAGAAATAGGGAGTCGTCCTTTGTAAGCTACGCAGGTCAACAACATTAACATCCGCACTCGACAAAAATGACGCCATATCAATTCAACCTTTTTCCCGTCATTCTTCAGACCCTGTAGCATAATAATAGATAGCTTATATATACACCATTTCTTGAAATGCATTAGATAACTTTTAAAGAAGGAAGTCTCAAAGATATGTAGAGGTTTTGGGTGAGAGAGTACTGAATCATGATGTGAATTAATTAGAGTGTGGAATAAAGGAACAAAAGAGTTTCCACTTTTATTTTCTCTCTTAAGTTGCAGAAATGAATATGATGTATGGATATTTTTGAAAACAAGCTAACATTAATACACATAAAATATATAATATATATATAAACTAATAATGTATTCGACCGGTGAAACTTTATTAACTATATAAATTAATAGAAGTGGACAAAGTTTAGTAAAGAAAATAATTTCAAATCTATTAATTAATGCTTCAAATTATTAAAAAAATCATATAAATACATTTTCAAGGCATCACTGTTGCTTAATTAAATTTCACAAATAAATCATATAAATCCCAGCTAGATAGAGTTTTTAGAGGTAAAAATCAGAGAATGAATGGAGAGATTTCCAATTAGTAGAAGTGGGTTTCCTAAAATCAAATTGTTATAAAAAATTAATAGACCCATAACTTACTATATATTAGAAGTATCAATTAAAAAAGCAGTGAAAGCATCAATTTAAAAGAGAAAGAACATAGATTGATGAGAGAGATTAAAAGCAAACACAAAACAAAATGAGATCTACCTTAATTCATTGTTTTTGGTCTTGAGCATAAAGAAGCAACTCTTCAGATCTACTTCCTCCTTTTAACTAGAATGAGCAACTAAATGAAATTAGGGCAAACAAACCGAATCCACATCATTACAAGAATCAAATGAGAATATAAATTAAAAAAGCAAACCATATGAGATCTACCTTTTTGCCTCTTCTATATATATAACCACGATGATCAGGAAGCCTTGAATAATGCAGATCTTGAATATATGGAATTGAGGAGATGTGCTGCTGCCGCTACGAGCTAGGTCTTGTTTGCTTTCTCCCTCCACTTATATAGACGGCATGATTTTCTAACACATGAAACCCTAGGTTTATTTTCCAATCCACAGTTTTGGATTGGGCCGCCTTTTCCACATACATACCATACGGTAATCCACAGTTTAGTTTCCAATCCATAGTTTTGGTTGGGTTTCTGCGGAGTCACCTGCTTTGGTTTTGGGCGTATACATATCAGTGTGCTTTGGGCTTATCCTATTTGGAGGATATTAATTTTATTTACTTGAAGCCCTTTTATATTTTAAAGTTTGTATTGTGTATAAAATTGATCGTGTTAGATTTGTAATTAATTTTCTAGATATAGGGGTAGGGGTGGGGGCGCTTGAGACTCTGTTGATGAACATATATTGCAAAATTAAATGTTTTTTTATTTCTTTTTATTTAATTTTTTTTTTTTTTTGCAAATTAATGAATAGATTATTTGATTTTACAATTTTATTTCTTTCTTCAATTTTAAATGAATAGTAATCATAAAAATTGATTATTGGGATATTAGAAAGCATGATTTCAAAACTTAAGGAAGATTTCGAGGTAAAAACCGATTTGGTCCCATAACTCTAGTTTTTTCCGCAAAAGGTCCCAAAATATTTTAATTTTTTTATTTTTGTCCCATAACTCACCAAGTAGTCCGATTTCAATCTCATTTTCGCGAAAAAATGCAAATGATGTCGTTTCGTTTCACGTTTTTGCACGTGGCGGCGAAAATTGGGAGAAATCGGCCATCATGCCATCAAGATATGGATGGATACTGTTTATCCAAGAATCAATTCATTGTGATCTGACTTCGGATCTCTTAATGAAGATGACGATATGGATGGATACCGTTTATCCAAGAATCAATTCATTGTGATCTGACTTCAGATCTCTTCAATGAAGATGACGATATGAATGGATATTGTTTATCCAAGAATCAATTCATTGTGATATGGATGGATACTGCGGGGCGGGGGCAGCCCAATTAGACGACTCCGGCAGTGGCAACACAAATACAATTTCTGAGAGTCATATTCCCTTGTATCTAATCAAGGAATATGAACAAAAACAGAGACAACTGGTGTAATTCATGCCATCAACATCTGTTATAGATATATTAATTGATTTGCATGTTTTTATAAGTTTTTCATTTGTCTTTGTTAATTAACTAGTACTATTTCGGTGTTTAGGAATGTTGCAAAGTGCAGCAAAAAATATAAAGATGGTTAGCTTAAGCTATGCTATTACACCTTGGGAATTTGAGCTGCCTAAACCCGATACAGTGATGCATTTGAAGAAATGATGTATATATATACAATCTATTATGCGGCAACGCTAGAAGGATGACTGGAAAAAGACAAATCATAGATATGAATCTAAGTGCATCTGAAGAGAAAGAAAATGAAAGATTTGGAACAATCATTCTTGTGCATAATCTTGGATATTATAAATAACAAGTTTGTGAAGCTAGATTAGAAAGTGAATTGTTGCTGTTGTTTTTTTTTTTTTATTGACTGAGCATTGTTGCAATCTCTCTTGAGCATATGCTTTCCAAAAACCATATGGTTTAGTTGGTTTATTTATCAGAAAGTAGGAGTGCACGAGAAGGTGGGAAATTTGATCATGTTATTTAGGCATTTCTTGTGCAAGTGGTTTGCATTTCGTGTGTATTTTATAATAGTATTAGTTGTTTCATTATAACGTACGATTGTTTACACAAGACCAATTCTGTTATTTAATATCAGCCTCTTAAGTGTTTGATGAAATGCCTCCTCTAGGGGCACTGAAGGATTTCAATTAGTCTTTTTGGGAATAGGAGTTTACAAAAATAATGATGGTTAATTGTTGTAAAAGGTAGTCATGTGACTCAAGTTGCAGAAAAAAAAGTAACAAACTTATTTTCAATTTTCTATAAAATAATAAAAATACAATTACCACACTAAATTGAAATACTAAAGAAATTAGAGCGAGTTTCACATTCTCACCTAAGTAAAAAGATACATTCATCATCTTGGCTAACTAACTATGTATATATAAAAACTATATATATCTTTCTCTTTAACTTTCATTAACTCCAAGCAAAATCAACCGAAAAATTCCAAAACAAATACAAATTGCATGATTTGGATATGGATCTCTACGACGAATATGAGATGGATGGATATGGTTTAAATATCCAAGATCAATACAATCTGCCTGATTTGGACATTGATAATTTCAATAATTAAATTATGGTTATGATTGCGCCGATGCGACGATCTTTTAATGAGTGGAAAATCTTACACCCTACAATTTGTTGCAACTCTCGACAAGAATGCCATCATAGTTAGCATCCATGTCCCGCATATAATCTGTAACATATGTCGAATTTAGATAAATGGTACCTTTAGGGCAGTCGACCAACACATTAACCAAGTTACGATCATTTGTGTTGATCCATCCATCTAGCAAGATGCTGCAACTAGTGTAGGCATGTGCTTCTTCCAAATCCTCCTCGACATCCAACCTTTTAACTCCTCACGTGTAGGAATTTCAGACATTTTTAGTTTGGAGAAATAGGGAATCGTCCTCGGATCAACAACATTAACATCAACACTCGACAAAAATGCCATATTAGTTCCACTTTCATCCTCTTCCTTTTCAAATGCACTTAGACAACTCTAAAAGAAGGAACTCTAAAAGATATACAGAGGTTGGGTGAGAATAGAGAAAGCAGAGGAGCATCCCCTCTCTTAAGTTGCAAAAATGAATAGGGAAATTAGTTCGCATGGTCTTTTCACATAAAAATTTGTTTAAATAGACTTTGATTCAAAACTTTATTTTTCTCTCAATTAAAAAAAAAATAGTAAAATTAAATCCAATATTTTAACTACGCATTAGCCTCAATTGTCCTCATTTAAAACTTTCTAATTCTCTAAACTTTCACTCTCTACGGGAATCTTTACAAATACACCAACAAACATGTTTTGTTTTAACGGCTAAATTAATTATAATTAATTAGTTGTAATTAACTTGATTCTTTTCTTTTTGTACAAGTTGAAGAAATATGGTTTGTGCGGGCGAGCAAATGGCTGAATATAAAAATCGATTTGGTCCCATAACTCTGATTTTTTCCGCAAAAGGTCCCAAAATATTTCAAATTTTTAATTTTGTCTCATAACTCTCCAAGTAGTCTCGATTTCAGTCTCCTTTTTGCCAAAAATGCAAATGACATCGTTTCGTCTCACGTTTTTGCACGTGACGACAAAACTTGGAGGAAATCGGCCACCATGCTTACTCAACAAATATATGATTTTTTTTTTTGTCTCAACATAATTTGTCTCAATAAAAAAAAGTTGACTTTTTTATAATTAATTAGTTGTAATTAACTTAAATTATTTATGCACAAGTTGAAGAAATATGGTGTGTGGAGGTTGTGCAAATGGATGAATAAAAATTATGACACAATCCGGTCAAACTTTAACTATAAATAAAAGTGAACAAAGTTTAGTAAGGGAAATAATTTCGGATTTAAGGCATCATTGTTTATTTTTAGAGTAATTTTGAAAATTTGATTATCATTTTGTATTATGCACGTATGAGACATAAGTTTTCAAACAAAGCATTCGGATATTATTTGTTGTAAAGGATTTTGAACAAATACAAATGCTACAATTTTAGGAGACATCTTGGCCGATACAAAGGTGCATAAATGATATAACTAGGAATAATCTTCAACTCAAAATATTGAAAAAATTCTTCGCCTCCACTTCGATTGCACACACCACATTACGGGACGAATTTCGGCGATAGTTTCGGTGTAGGGGTTATACTGACGATTAAAACCGGTGGTGAGCCCACTTCAGCCTTGCTCATGACATATACCCACAAAAAGTGAGGGTATTCACCACATTTTCTCAAAAGGCATCACTATTGTTAGCAGAGCCGACAATTGGGTTTGATACATCTTCTCCTACCCTCTGTGGCGAACGTCAAGCGGAGAAAGCACATAATTCAACAACACAGTTAGCCCCGTCGTAGCTTTCTTTTCAAGACCTTGACTTCTTCTAGCTCTATGCTAGAACCGCTCATATCCATGAGACCAATTCTGTCACGACCGATGTCTGGATCAGAATTCTCACAATATGTACTATCCAAAACCCACCCTCAATGTTTGATGGGCGCATGCACTTCGTAAAACGAGGAATATCATTTCGTAATCTTGTAAGAGTTCTTTCGGTTTCCACCAATTGCAAAAATTGAGCGTTTTTGTTATCGTATAAGTCCTTCACCTCAATCTTCTTTTGTTCATTTTCTCTATCGATTTCTCAAAAATATCCTGACGGCTTGCTTTTTAATTGTCTTGTGTTACTTTTCTTCATCTTCCTTTTCTTAAACAGAGGGCACGATGGAAAATAATCCAAATTCAACTTTCACAAGTCCAAGCAAAAGCAATAGAAAAATTACAACACAAATACAAACCGCAAGATTTGGATATGGAACTCTATGACAAATATGGGATGGATGGAAACATGCGGTGAGTGTAGATAAATGGTACCTTTAGGGCGGTTAACCAACACATTAACCAAGTTACGATCATTTGTGTTGATCCATCCATCTAGCAAGATAATGTCACCTATGTAGACATGTGTTTCTTCCAAATCATCCTCTAATATCCGACCTTTTAACTCCTCACGTGTAGGAATTTTAGACGTTTTTAAATAGGAGAAATAGGGAATCGCCCTCTGTAAGCTATGCAGATCAACATCAACTCTATTCTCATACAAGTATCTACCAATGTGCTCTTCTGTTTTCATGATCTCTCGCATCATCGGAGGTAGTGACAGTCCTCTTTGTGTTCTCGTTTCTTTACGATGAAACACTTGTACGACGATTCCTACTTTGAGAACCGTGAGTTTGAGTGAGATCTGCCTTTGACATGTCCATGTTATGATTACGAATTATCTCGGCGTAGAAATGTTTTCTCTGAAATAGGAAATCATCCTCGGATCAACAACATTAGCATCAACTCTCGACAAGAATGCCATATCGGTTCCACTTTCATCCTCGTCCTCTTCGGATGCACGTAGATTCATATCTATGATTTGTCTTTTTCCAGTCATCCTTCCGACCCCTGTAGCATAATTAATTATACATCATTTCTTGAAATGCATTAGACAGCTCTAAAAGAAGAAACTCTCAAAGATATAAAAGTTTTGGGTGAGAAATAGAGAAAGTAGAGGAATATCCTCTCTTAAGTTGAGAAATAAATATGGTGTATGGATATTTCTAAAAACCAGGCTAACACAACATATAATTAATAATGTATTCGATGTTGATTTAATTATAATTAATTAACTTGATTCTTTTTGCACAAGTTAAAGAAATATGGTATGTGGAGGGCGAGCAAATGAATGAATAAAATTGAGACACGAATTGGTAAAACTTTATTAACTAAATAAAAGTGGACAAAGTTTAGTAAAGAAAATAATTTCAAATCTATTAATTATTGCTTGAAAATATTTATAAAAAATAATTATAAATCCATTTTCAAGGCAATGTTAGCTGCAATGAAGTGATACCCGATTTGTAGGAGTGGGTTTCTAAAATTAAATTGATACAAAAAATTAATTAATAGATCCATAAGTTACCATTGCCGTTGAAAATTCTGATTAAAGTTTTGATTAAAAAACGTAATATTTATCACGTATCTAGCTAGATCTAGCTAGGCAGACAGTTTTTGTAGAGGTAAATAAAGAAAGCATCAATTTAAAAGTAAAAGCGATCTACCTTCATTGGATTTGCTCTTCAGCATAAAGACACAGATCGAACATATATGAAGATCGATGTACCAACTACATGAAATTAGGCCAAACAAAACCCAATCAGGTTAAAAAAACAAACCACACATCACCATCATCACAAGAACAAATCAAATGAGATTTACATATATAAACAGAAAAAGACATGAGATCAACCTTTTTTCCTCTTGAGTATAAGCAAAATCAGGAAACCTTGAGAGCAGATCTGGAGAAAAGAAGTATCCTTTCTGATGAAATTTGGATTTTTATGTAATTGAAGAGATGTGGCTGCTGCTGCTGCTGCCGCTGTAGAAGAAAATGAGAGGTAGGTCTTGTTTGCTTACTCCTTCCTCTTATATATAGCCTAGGTTATGTGTTGCTAATAGATGAAACCCTAGGTTTATTGGGCCGTCTTTTCCACATACATACGGTAATCCACAGTTTATTTTCCAATCCACAGTTTTGGTTGGGTTTCATGATTCACCTGCTTTGTTTTGGGCGAATTCATATCAGTGTGAGTTGGGCTTATCTAATTTGGAGGATATTAATTTTATTTATTTGAAGCCCTTTTGTATTTTAAATTTTGAAATGTGTATAAAATTGATTTTGTTAAATTTGTAATTAATTTTCTAGATATAGGGGTAGGGGTGGGGGCGCTTGAGACTCTGTTGATGAACATCTATTGCAAAATTTAAATGTTTTTTTTTTTCTTTTTATTTAATTTTTTTGCAACTTAATGAATAGATTATTGATTAACAATTTTATTTCTTTCTTCAATTTTAAATGAATAGTAATCATAAACTGATAATGGAGAAAATTGATTATTGGGATATTAGAAAATGATTTCAAAACTTAAGGAAGATTTCATAAGTTGATTTTTTTAATTGAAAATTAAATAAGAATAAATTCGTAAATTTATATATAATTATATTTTTTTAATTTTTAAATTTAGTGTAAAAGTGTGAATAGGGCAACACAAAATGATATTAGAGTGCTGCAAAATGATGGTTCTTGTGACGTTAAGTGCAACAAGTAGTAGGTCATCTATTTTAGGATACTATTTGAGATCGAATATGAGAAACAATGCGTCCGACTCAAGATACTACTTGATGCAGGCCAAAACCTACAAATAAAATGGGAGAAAGTGAATATGACCGAGAATCACTCAATCGGCGGTAGTGGACTCCTCAACACTACTAATTACCAGATCACTGACGCAACTAAGCCGGTCACTTGGCTTAGAGGAATCTGATGAGAATCGTGTTTTACAGATGCACCGGAGCCCCGACTCAGGTCGGAAAGCCACGATGTTTGCAAAATTTGCAAGATAAACGAACTATTTCCGGCGACACTCCGGCTCGAGGCGAGAAAAAGGCGTCGGTTGCAAAACAATATTGCAAAGCTAAATCTTATTTTTCATATCCTCCAAATGAGCCTTTACAATTAATTATATGGGTATCTAATCTACTTAACCGACTAACTAACTAACAACTTCAACTAAGATCTCATAAAAATACAATTCTTGCAAAATAGTCCTTAATAGGCAATACAAAAGTGCATGAGACTTGTAAAAATTAATAATTCACATCATAATCACTCAACTTTAAAGTGCAGGAGACAGGTAAAAATTAATAATTTTGGTTCATAAGGTGATGCATATCTACCAAACCCTTCATCATCATATCCTTGAAAATAGCTAATTTGACCTAAAACATTAAATATGATAATCACGAATTTAGACCAACCAAAAGGATAAATATGCAAGAGAAGAATTTGGCCATAACTTCTCACTCAAAATTTCGAAGTGCAAAATTCAAAATCCCTCAGAAAAATCAGCGTAATATGTAAAGTTGACCTATGTGCATAGGTTCCTCAGAAACTGCAACAACAAGTAAGGTACCTTAAAACCAACTTATGGTTTAACGAAACAAATAATATTATCAAAACTAATAATAGGTGAAACTTGTTCACACAAGACTTTACCATAAAAGAATATTTATGTACTCAGATTTCATAATTTAATTTTTGCAATGGCCTTTTTTAATCATTAGTTTAATTTTATATAAAATTAAGAGATAGATTCTTATTTTTACAAGTATATAGAGTAATATTTCATTGTACACATTTGTAGCATCGATCATATAATTATATGTTTGTTTATATGTTATTATCGCATCAAACCATCCCTAAGTTAAATAAAAATTCTACGCGAAGTGTGAGTATCCCGCAATCGGATCTGGAGAAGCTGGTGTTTAAGAGACTTTGGAGGGGTTGGTCTCCGAGGAAAACAATTCCTACCGCACGGAAATTACTCAAAGGGCGAATAGCTACGGCAGGATATATAACTTGATAAGGAGGGTGGACTTGGGACCTAATGGGGCAGATTGCAAACTGTGCCATGGGGAAAGGGAAGAGTTGCAGCACCTTTTCTTCAAATGCACAACTGCATCCTTTGTTTGGTCCAGTATCCTTTCATGGTTGGGTGTTAGTATTGCAACACATTGCAACCCTCTATTACACTTCTTGCAGTTCTCGGAAATTTTGGGCAAAGGTAAAAAGAAAAGGGTGGCTATCACTATTTGAATTGGAGTGGTTTGGACCATTCGGATTCTCGCGTAATGATGTTATTTTTAACAACAGGAAATTTCTTTTAGATAGGGTGGTCAATATTCTCAAAATTAGAGAATGTCTCCTTGCTAAATTCTAATATTGGTACTTGGTTAGGGAATCCTTTGTCTTGTTTGAGCTCCATCTGCTAATATTTTGTAACAAAGGGTTGAGTACCCCTTGTATTCAATTGCAATGAAATTTTTTTGACTTTTCAAAAAAAAAAAAACAAATTCTACGTTGATGCCATAAAAGTTAACGGTAAGTATTCTCATACCAAAAATCTTTCTCTTGACAAATAAAAAGTTTTAATAAATTTGTTAAAAACTTTTTATATAGATAAGTAGATTGGTATTCTGAATCTCAACTAAATCTTCAACACTTAATAAGTTTTTGTATCAAAGGTCGTCTCTCCCTACTAAAATGATCGTTGAGTTCCTCTTTAACATAACCCTTTAAAATATTTATGCAATATTTTAAAATATCAACTTGTATACATAGATTACTATACAAACATATGCGCACATGTGCAGTGAAATTAACCCAAACTTTAGTGCAGTGAAATTTAATTTACTGCTTAAAAATAAAATAAAAAATATGCACATGTATGGATATAACCGTTGTCATTTGTGTAGAAAGGGCGGCGCAAGAAAACTAGGGGCAGGCTAGGGTTTCATGTATTTCCAGTATATATAAGAGGAGGGATAAACCTAGCAGCCACACCTCAATTCCATAAACCCGCCCACATCCAAAAATCTTCTGAAAGCCTCCTCCTTACATCTGCTTGATAGATCTGCGGTCATGGTTTCCTGCTTCTGTTTTTGCTGAAGAGGAAAAAAGGTAAATCTCATTTGCCCTAGTTTCATGTATTTTCTATATCGCTTCTATCTTTGTTGTAATTTGGTTCCCTGCTTCTTTG
The DNA here is from genome assembly GCA_030762865.1 of Paraleonurus japonicus. NCBI lineage: Eukaryota > Viridiplantae > Streptophyta > Magnoliopsida > Lamiales > Lamiaceae > Paraleonurus > Paraleonurus japonicus. Next base: position 8,703,136 of record CM061053.1, read on the forward strand.
AGGAGCATTACTTCTGCTTCATTTGGAATGAATTTTGCTTTTTTCCAAAAAAAAAAAAAAAAATCACTGGTCAATTCTTATCGTCTTATGGTGTTTGTTTTTAATAGATGCTTTAACTTGTGCATCCAGTTTAATTATGTGCCTGATCTTGAATCTTGGACGGTGGCACTTTTGGCTGCTACTGTTGCTCTAATTTTTAAATTAATTTTGCTTTTTTCGTAAAAAAGGAATGGAAAATAGTGTAATCACACATATCTTCTCACATATCGTATCAAAACCGTAGATGATTTTTGTTAATCCTAGTTGCTTTGTTATTTTTTTCCTTTTAAATCTAACTGGTCAATTCTTATGGTTTTTTATTGATGCTTTTAGTAGTTTTTTTTTTTAATTGATGCTTCCAATGGTAATTAACTTGTGGATCTATTAGTTTAATTATGTTGAACCTCATTTATGCTAATTGGATCTCTTGCTGGAATGGAAAATAGTGTAATTACACATCTTAATTATCAAAACCGCATAGAGTAAAGTTATGATGCAGTAATTTAATGGAATGTATTTGTACAGGGATTGTTAAACTGAGGGTATATTATGGCAGCCGATTTCATCATACGGCTTTCATCAGGGGCAGCCCAATTAGACGACCCAGTAGTGACAGCACAAATACAGTTTTCTGAGAGTCATATTCCCTTGTATCTAATCAAGGAATATGAACAAAAAGAGATAATAGTTGGTGTAATTCATGTCATCAAGATCTGCTATAGGTATATTCATTGATTTGCATGTTTTTATAAGTTCTCTTTTTTCCTTTGTTAATTAACTAGTAATGTTTTGGTGTTCAGGAATGCTGCGAAGTGCAGTACATGCCAAGGTATTATACTTGCACCTTCATTCATTAAATCTTAAATTGAAGAATTTCTCAATGTTTTGAGTCGAAGATTATTCCTAGTTATATACCTTATTCACCTTTATATCTGCCTAGATGTCTCCTAAAATTGCTGCCTTCGTTCAAAATCCTTGCAACAAGTGATAACCAATCAAATCTTCAAAATTACTTTATATAATTTTCGAAGACCCTCAAAACACTGAAAGGGCAGCCCAAAGCTGATTCATGAGAGATTAGATGACCCAGCAGTGGCAACACAAATACAGTATTTTAAGAGTCACATTCCCTTGTATCTAATCAAGGAATATGAACAAAAAGTGGAGAAAACACTTTTGGAGAAAATATATTCTTTTTCTATTGTGGAAGCAAGAAAACAGAGACAACAAATGTAATTCATGTCATCAAGACCTGCTATAGATATATTAATTGATTTGCATGTTTTTATTATAAGTTTTCTTTTTTCCTTTGTTAATTAACTAGTACTGTTTTGGTGTTCAAGATGCCAAGGTATTTTACTTACAACTTTATTCATTAAATCTTAAATTGAAGAATAATTTTCAATATTTTGAGTCAAAGATTATTATTCATAGTAATTATATAATTTATTGACCTTTATATCTGCCAATTGATGTCTCCTAAAATTTCACCCGTCGTTCAAAATCCTTGCAACAAGGAATATCTAATCAAATCTTCAAACTTACTCTCTATAATTTCTGAAAACCCTCAAAACACTGAAACTTAACACCAACGGAATCAGGGCAGCCCAAACACAGTATTCTAAGAGTCACATTCCCTTGTATCTAATCAAGGAATATGAACAAAAAGTGGTGAAAAACTTTTGGAGAAAATATATTCTCTTTTCTATTGTGGAAGCAAGAAAACAGAAGACAACAGTGTAATTCATGCCATCAAGAAAACTTTTTATTGCTGATGAAGTGGTATAGCTCAAGTAGTTATAGCTCACCATTTGCCCGATAAAAAAAAATAGGTATATTACATTGCACGTGTTGGATGGAGGAAGGATGAAGATTTGGAACAGTTTCCTTCAATTCTTGTGCATAATCTTGGATATTATAAATAACAAGATTTGTGAATTTTTGTTGATTGAGCATTGTTGTTGTATACTCTCTCTTGAGCATCTCTTATGCTCGTGTCATAATATATCTATTGCCTTCAAAAACACATGGTTTAGTAGCTTTATTTATCAGAAAGGTGCACGAGAAGGTGGGAAATTTGATCCCATTATTTAGGCATTTACGGTGCAAGTAGTTGTTTCATTATAAAATACAAATTATTTACACAAGACCAACTTTGTTATTTAATATCACCCTCTAAGTGTTTGATGAAATGTCTCTTCTAGAGGCCTGAAGGATTTCAATTAGTCTTTTTGGAAATAGGATCGAGTTTAGTACTTCTTTTCCATCGTACTTTCTCGATTAATGTGCTAATTATTCATCACCCTCTTAATTTGTATATATATTTTTCCTCACAAAAAATCAGAGTCTTCTATTAATTAATATCTTACGGTGTGGAAGTGAAGTTATTAATTTGCCCTACCGCTTGAGGCTAGTTTTTCAAGAGTCTTCGATATTACAATGGGGGTAAATCTATCAATTAGAAGATTGAAATCGCTCTAGAGAAGAATAAGAATATCTCCGAACTGCATATATTGTGAAGATAAGACGAGGCGGAAGAAAATGTAGAGCATGTCGCAAACAATGGCGTTTCAATTTTTGGGAGCATTTTTTATTTACAAATTGTAAAGGTAGCGAACGACAACATGCTAATAAGCACTCATGAGTCATGAGATAAATTATGCTTCCATCGGAGATATTTTGAAAGAGGAAAATTTGGATTTGGTTTCGTTGATGGGAAGTTTGGTGAATTCAAGGTTGTCGCATAAGAACGTCGTGGAAAGAAGTTCTATGGCGGCGCCTAGTGGATTCAGTGATCACTTTAATGATGAAATTACAATTGTGAATGCGCTGATGCGACGACCTTATAATGAGTGGAAAATCTTATACCCTAATATTGTTGAATGCCATCTTAGTTAGCATCCATGTCCCGCATATAACTGTAACATCCGACGAGTGTAGATAAATGGTATCTTTGGGGCAGTCGACCAACACATTAACGAAGTTACGATCATTTGTGTTGATCCATCCATCTAGCAAGATCTTGCAACCAGTGTAGGCATGTGTTTCTTCCAAATCATCCTCGAATACCCAACCTTTTAGCTCCTTACGTGTAGGAATTTCAGGCATTTTTAGTTCAGAGAAATATGAAATCATCCTCTGTAAGCTACGCAATCGACATCATTATTAACATCCGTGCTCAACAATAATGTCATAACAGTTCCACTTTCGTTCTCTTTCTCTTTAGATGTACTTAGATTCATATCTATGATTTTTCTTTTTCCAGTCATCCTTCCAACCCCTGTAGCATAATTAATGATGTAGATAACTCTAAAAGAAGGAACTCTCAAAGATATACAGAGGTTTTAGGTGATATAGTACTGAATCTTGATGTGAATTAATTAAGGTGTCGAATAGAGCAAGCAGAGGAGTATCCACTTCCATTCTCTCTCTCTTAAGTTGAAAAAATGAATATGGTGTATATATATTTCCAAAAACCAGGCTAACATTAATAGATAAATATGGTGTATATATTCTTCTGTGGAGGTGTTAATTTTTTATAATTAATTAGTTGTAATTAACTTAAATTATTTATGCACAAGTTGAAGAAATATGGTGTGTGGAGGTTGTGCATATGGATAAATATAAAATTGAGACACAAACCGGTCAAACTTTAACTATAAATAAAAGTGAACAAAGTTTAGTAAAAGAAATAATTTCAGATCTATTAATTAATGCTTCAAATTATTTAAGAATAATAATTATAAATCCATTTTTAAGGCATCATTGTTATGCTCGTATGAGACATAAGTTTTTAAACAAAGCATTCAGATATTATTTGTTGTAAAGGATTTTGAACAAATACAAAGAAGGCTACAATTTAGGAGGGCAAAACTTGTATGACACTATGACACTGTCTCATCTCTCATGCATAAGACTTTATCATTTTTAATAAATTATTATCACTTTTAAAAAAGTGATACAAATTAGTATAAAAGTGATAACAAATTGAAAAGTGATAACAATTTATTAAAAAGTGACTCCATCTCATACATGAGTCTTGTACCCCTTTTAGGAGACATCTTGGCCGATACAAAGGTGCATAAATGATATAACTAGAAATAATCTTCAACTCAAATATTGAGAAAATTCTTCATCATTACACGACTCCACTTCGAATGCACACACCACATTACGGGACGAATTTTGGCGACAACTTCCGGTGTAGGCGTTGTATTGACAACTAAAAAAAAAAAAGGTGAACCCACTTCTCCAGCCTTGCTCATAACATATATCCACAAAATAGAACACCAAAAGTGAGGGTATTCACCACATTTTCTCAAATGACATCACCATTGTTAGCAGAGCCGACAATTGGGTTTGGTACATCTTCTCCTACCCTCTTGTGGCGAAGCAACATCAATGTTTGATAGACGCATGCACTTGAGAAAATGAGGAATATCATTTCGTAATCTTGTAAGAGTTCTTTCGGTTTCCACCGGTGCAAAAAACTTAGCGTTTGTGTTATCGTATAAGTCCTTCACTCAATTTTTTTCTTTCCATTTTCTCTATCAGATCTCTCGAAATATCCGACGCCTTGCTTTTTAATTGTCTTGTGTTACTCTTTTTCGTCTTCGTCTTCCTTTTCTTAGGTGGAGGGCCTGATTGAAAATAATCTGAATCAACCAATTTTTCTTTCTCATTTTTATAATCACGGTGTTTACGACAAATATGGGATGGGTGGATATATCCATGTCTCACATATAATATATAACTTACAGTGAGTGTAGATAAATGGTACCTTTAGGGCATTCGACCCACACATTAACCAAGTTACGATCATTTGTGTTGATCCATCCATCTAACAATATGTGCAACCAAGATTATTTTTTTGATCGGTAAATGTTAGTTGTTAGTGGTATCTTGCAACCAAGATATAGGAATGTGTTTCTTCCAAATCCTCCTCGAATATCCAACCATTTAACTCCTCACATGTAGGAATTTCAAACGGTTTTAGTTCGGAGAAATAGGGAAACACCATCAGATCAACAACATTAGCATCAACTTTCGACAAGAATGCCATATCAGGTTCCACTTTCATCCTTGTCCTCTTCGGATGCACTTAGATTCATATCTATGATCCGTCTTTTTCCAGTCATCCTTCGACCCCTGTAGAATAATTAATAGATTTTACATAATTTATTGAAATGCATTAGACAACTCTAAAAGAAGGGGAGGTTTTGGATGAGGAATAGAGAAAGCAAAGGAGTATCCTCTCCCTTAAGTTGCAAAAATGAAGAAATGAATATGGTGTAAGGATATTTCTAAAAAATATGGTCTTTGAATGAACATAAAATTGGGACACAAACCCGTCAAATTATATAAGTAAAAGTGGACAAAGTTTAGTAAAGAAAATAGTTTCAGATCTATTAATTATTGATTCAAAATATTTTAAAAAATAATTATAAATCGATTTTCAAGGTATGAATGTTCCTTTATTTAATTTCAAGTGATATCCAATTTATAGGAATGGGTTCTAAAATTAATTGATATGAAAAATTAATTAATAAATCCATAAGTTACCATTACCATTCGAAATTTTGATTAAAAAACGTAATATTTATCACGTATCTAGCTAGATCTAGGTAGAAAATTTTTGTAGAGGTAAAAAAGAAAGCATCAATTGAAAAAGAAAAAGAGATCTACCTTCATTGGTTTTGCTCTTCAGCATAAAGACGCACATCGAACAGATATGAAGATCAATCTACGAACTACATGAAATTAGGCCAAACAAAACCCAATCAGGTTAAAAAACAAACCACACATCACCATCATCACAAGAACAAATCAAATGAGATTTACATATATAAACAGAAAAAGACATGAGATCAACCTTTTTTCCTCTTGAGTATTAGCAAAATCAGGAAACCTTGAGAGCAGATCTGGAGAAAAGAAGTATCCTTTCTGATGAAATTGAAGAGATGTGGCTGCTGCTGCTGCCGCTGTAGAAGAAAATGAGAGGTAGGTCTTGTTTGCTTTCTCCTTCCTCTTATATATAGCCTAGGTTATGTGTTGCTAATAGATGAAACCCTAGGTTTATTGGGCCGCCTTTTCCACATACATACATACGGTAATCCACAATTTATTTTCCAATCCACAGTTTTGGGCGGATTCACCTGCTTTGTTTTGGGCGAATTCATATCAGTGTGAGTTGGGCTTATCTAATTTGGAGGATATTAATTTTATTTACTTGAAGCCCTTTTGTATTTTAAATTTTGAAATGTGTATAAAATTGATTTTGTTAAATTTTTAATTAATTTTCTAGATATAGGGGTAGGGGTGGGGGCGCTTGAGACTCTGTTGATGAACTCTATTGCAAAATTTAAATGTTTTTATTTCTTTTTATTTAATTTTTTTACAAATTAATGAATAGATTATTTATTAACAATTTTATTTCTTTCTTCAATTTTAAATGAATAGTAATCATAAACTGATAATGGATAAAATTGATTATTGGGATATTAGAAAAATGATTTCAAACTAAGGAAGATTTCATAAGTTGATTTTTTTAATTGAAAATTAAATAAGAATAAATTCGTAAATTTATATATAATTATATTTTTTTAATTTTTAAATTTAGTGTAAAAGTGTGAATAGGGCAACACAAAATGATAATTAGAGTGCCGCAAAATGATGGTTACTGTGACGTTAAGTGCAACAAGTAGTAGATCATCTATTTTAGGATACTATTTGAGATCAGAGTATGAGAAACAATGCGTCCGACTCAAGATACTACTTGATGCAGGCCAAAACCTACAAATAAAATGGGAGAAAGTGAATATGACCGAGAATCACTCAATCGGCGGTAGTGGACTCCTCAACACTACTAATTACCAGATCACTGACGCAACTAAGCCAGTCACTTGGCTTAGAGGAATCTGATGAGAATCGTGTTTTACAGATGCACCGGAGCCCCAACTCAGGTCGGAAAGCTACGATATTTGCAAAATTTGCAAGATAAACGAACTATTTCCGGCGACACTCCGGCTCGGGCGAGAAAGAGACGTCGGTTGCAAAACAATATTGCAAAGCTAAATCTTATTTTTCATATCCTCCTTTAAATGAGCATTTACAATTAATTATATGGGCATCTAATCTACTTAACCGACTAACTAACAACTAACAACTTCAACTAAGATCTCATAAAAATACAATTCTTGCAAAATAGTCCTTAATAGGCAATACAAAAAGTGCATGAGACTTGTAAAAATTAATAATTCGCATCAGAATCACTCAACTTTAAAGTGCAGGAGACAGGTAAAAATTAATAATTTTGGTTCATAAGGTGATGCATATCTACCAAACCCTTCATCATCATATCCTTGAAAATAGCTAATTTGACATAAAACATTAAATATGATAATCACGAATTTAGACCAACCAAAAGGATAAATATGCAAGAGAAGAATTTGGCCATAACTTCTCACTCAAAATTTCGAAGTGCAAAATTCAAAATTCCTCAGAAAAATCAGCTTAATATGTAAAGTTGACCTATGTGCATAGGTTCCTCAGAAACTGCAACAACAAGTAAGGTACCTTAAAACCAACTTATGGTTTAACGAAACAAATAATATTATCAAAACCAATAATAGGTGAAACTTGTTCACACAAGACTTTACCATAAAAGAATATTTATGTACTTTCAGATTTCATAATTTAATTTTTTGCAATGGCCTTTTTTAATCATTAGTTTAATTTTATATAAAATTAAGAGATAGATTCTTATTTTTACAAGTATATAGAGTAATATTTCATTGTACACATTTGTAGCATCGATCATATAATTATATGTTTGTTTATATGTTATTATCGCATCAAACCATCCCTAAGTTAAATAAAAAATTCTACGCGAAGTGTGCCGAGTATCGACAATCGGATCTGGAGAAGCTGGTGTTTAAGAAACTTTGGAGGGTTGGTCTCCGAGGAAAACAATTCCTACCGCACGGAAATTACTCAAAGGGCGAATAGCTACGACAGAGATAGGGGAAAGGGAAGACTTGCAGCACCTTTTCTTCAAATGCACAAGCTGCATCCTTTGTTTGGTCAGTATCCTTTCATGGTTGGGTGTTAGTATTGCAACACATTGCAACCCTCTATTACACTTCTTGCAGTTCTCGGAATTGGGCAAAGGTAAAAAGAAAAGGGTGGCTATCACTATTTGAATTGGAGTGGTTTGGACCATTTGGATTCTGCGTAATGATGTTATTTTTAAAAACAGGAATTTTCTTTTAGATAGGGTGGTCAATATCCTCAAAATTAGAGTTTGGCATTGTTTATCCTGCATGAATGTCTCCTTGCTAAATTCTAATATTGGTACTTGGTTAGGGAATCCTTTGTCTTGTTTGAGCTCCATCTGCTAATATTTTGTAACAAAGGGTTGAGTACCCCTTGTATTCAATTGCAATGAAATTTTTTTACTTTTAAAAAAAAAAAAAAAAAAAACAAACAAATTCTACGTTGATGCCATAAAAGTTAACGGTAAGTATTCTCATACCAAAAATCTTTCTCTTGACAAATAAAAAGTTTTAATAAATTTGTTTTTTTAAACCAAAACAACTTAGTTATTATTGCTGCAAACGCAAATTGGGTTCGGAAGCCTCACCACAAAGTTTGGCGGGTCAGTCCAACAAAATGAGTTCTCAAACAACCGAGAATTCCTAGCAAATTCGTGAGCCCAATTATTGGCATCACGTTTAACAAAATTAACAGAGAACAACGGAAAGTTCTCTAGAATTGACTTGCAAGCATTAATAAAATCTCCGAAAGCTGAAACATAAGTGCTTTGCGACTTGATGGCATCTACTACTATCTTCGAGTCTCCTTCCACAATAATACGATCAAGATTCAAGGTTTTAACCCAAGAGAGTGCCTCATAGAAGCCCATAACTTCCCCATTTCCACATCTAAGCATTCTGCAAACACCAAAGTTCTTCCAAGCACAAAGGCGCCTCTATAATCTCTTAAAACCATGCCTATGCTGTTTGATTTGTGTCTCCAAAGAACGCCGCGTCAACGTTAAGTTTCCAGCTCCCTTCAGGCGGTCGATGCCATGCCAAACACTGCTTAGAGCTGCTAACAGCCTGGCTATTAAACCTGATTGTCTGCACCGCATTCCATTCGACAAGAAAAGCCGCGAAGTACAAACAGCTTCCGCCGGCAACCGACAGCTGCCTTCCCACACCTTACTGTTCCTTTCTCTCCATATTTGGTAAATGAGCATGCAACAAATTTCAACCTTACTCAACTCTCCATTTTCTAGCATTGAAAATACTAACTCTAAAAAACCCTCACTGTAGCAAACAAATTGTTCCATAAATGCACCAATACCTGCTCGATTAAAACAATCCTTAGCATAATTGCATGCGATGAATAAATGCCAAATGGTCTCTTGCTGGGATCCACACATCACACAAACTTTATTATCCACAATGTGTTTTCCAAACAGGTTCACTTTAACAGGTAAACAATTCCTACATGCTCGCCATAATAAATCTTTGACACGTGAAGGAATCTTAAGTTTCCACAATAAATTCCAGTTGCCAGCAACTTCTAAGGACGGATCAAAGGCTAATTTTGTTGCTAAGGTATAACCAGCCTTGGTAGTATACTTACCATCCTTTGCATGATGCCACACCCACCTATCTTCGATTTCCCTAGGGGCAGGACTATTTTCAGAATTTTTGCGGCATCGCTATGGTCGAATAACATGTTCACCGCTTCTCTATTCCAAGTTCTTGTGTCATCAATTAATGCGGCTACTTGTAGATTTTCCAGACCCCTTGGGCACTCAGATTGAATGAAAAAGTTATCATCATTATTGAGCCACGGAGTCCTCCAAACCGACGTTGATTCCCCATCACCAATTTTCCTACGTAACCCCTTTCTCAGCAAGCCTTGACTTGCATGAATGCTTTGCCAAGTGAAACTCGAATTGCATCCTAGTTTTGCAGAAAGAAAATCCCCATTGGGAAAATATCTTGCTTTCAGTATCCTGCAAACTAAAGCATTAGGCTCAACAAGGAGCCTCCAACCCATTTTCCCCAGTAGAGAAATGTTAAATAGGTGCAAGTCTCGGAAGCCTCGACCTCCTGCCTCTTTTCGGACGCTAATCTTCTCCCATCTCATCCATTTCACTGCTTTTGCAACCTCTCCTCCGTTTTCCCACCAGAACTTATTCATCATAACTTGCAACTCATCTAACAAGGTAGAAGGGAGCAAAAAGTGGTCATACAATACGTCGGTAATGCTTGGGCAGCCGATTTGATTAAGACTTCTTTTCCCACCTTCGAAAGTTTCCTGCCCCTCCATCCTTGTAGCCTCTTCCATAGTCTCTCTTTTATATAATTGAAAATCTCTCTTTTCCTTCTCCCTATCATTGAAGGTAACCCCAAATACCTCCCTGTATTCAAAGGGTTGTGAATGTTAAACAAATTACTCAGCTCTTCTCTCTCATGAAGCCTCACGTTCTTGCTAAAAAATAGTCCAGATTTAGCATAGTTAATTGCTTGCCCAGAAACTTGTTCGTAATCGTCCAACAAGTGTCTCAGATAAGTGCACTCTTCTCAACTAAATCTTCAACACTTAATAAGTTTTTGTATCAAAGGTCGTCTCTCCCTACTAAAATGATCGTTGAGTTCCTCTTTAACATAACCCTTTAAAAGGTTCTTGGTCTTAAATATTTATGCAATATTTTAAAATATCAACTTGTATACATAGATTACTATACAAACATATGCGCACATGTGCAGTGAAATTAACCCAAACTTTAGTGCAGTGAAATTTAATTTACTGCTTAAAAATAAAATAAAAAATATGCACATGTATGGATATAACCGTTGTCATTTGTGTAGAAAGGGCGGCGCAAGAAAACTAGGGGCAGGCTAGGGTTTCATGTATTTCCAGTATATATAAGAGGAGGGATAAACCTAGCAGCCACACCTCAATTCCATAAACCCGCCCACATCCAAAAATCTTCTGAAAGCCTCTTCCTTACATCTGCTTGATAGATCTGCGGTCATGGTTTCCTGCTTCTGTTTTTGCTGAAGAGGAAAAAAGGTAAATCTCATTTGCCCTAGTTTCATGTATTTTCTATATCGCTTCTATCTTTGTTGTAATTTGGTTCCCTGCTTCTTTGAGGAGCATTACTTCTGCTTCATTTGGAATGAATTTTGCTTTTTCCAAAAAAAAAAAAAAAAAAAAATCACTGGTCAATTCTTATCGTCTTATGGTGTTTGTTTTTAATAGATGCTTTAACTTGTGCATCCAGTTTAATTATGTGCCTGATCTTGAATCTTGGACGGTGGCACTTTTGGCTGCTACTGTTGCTCTAATTTTTTAAATTAATTTTGCTTTTTCGTAAAAAAGGAATGAAAATAGTGTAATCACACATATCTTCTCACATATCGTATCAAAACCGTAGATGATTTTTGTTAATCCTAGTTGCTTTGTTATTTTTTTCCTTTAAATCTAACTGGTCAATTCTTATGGTTTTTTATTGATGCTTTTAGTAGTTTTTTTTTTTTAATTGATGCTTCCAATGGTAATTAACTTGTGGATCTATTAGTTTAATTATGTTGAACCTCATTTATGCTAATTGGATCTCTTGCTGGAATGGAAAATAGTGTAATTACACATCTTAATTATCAAAACCGCATAGAGTAAAGTTATGATGCAGTAATTTAATGGAATGTATTTGTACAGGGATTGTTAAACTGAGGGTATATTATGGCAGCCGATTTCATCATACGGCTTTCATCAGGGGCAGCCCAATTAAGACGACCCAGTAGTGACAGCACAAATACAGTTTTCTGAGAGTCATATTCCCTTGTATCTAATCAAGGAATATGAACAAAAAGAGATAATAGTTGGTGTAATTCATGTCATCAAGATCTGCTATAGGTATATTCATTGATTTGCATGTTTTTATAAGTTCTCTTTTTTCCTTTGTTAATTAACTAGTAATGTTTTGGTGTTCAGGAATGCTGCGATGTGCAGTACATGCCAAGGTATTATACTTGCAACTTCATACATTAAATCTTAAATTGAAGAATTTCTCAATGTTTTTGAGTCGAAGATTATTCCTAGTTATATAACTTATTCACCTTTATATCTGCCCAGATGTCTCCTAAAATTGCTGCCTTCGTTCAAAATCCTTGCAACAAGTGATAACCAATCAAATCTTCAAAATTACTTTATATAATTTTTGAAGACCTCAAAACACTGAAAGGGCAGCCCAAAGCTGATTCATGAGAGATTAGATGACTCAGCAGTGGCAGCACAAATACAGTATTTTAAGAGTCACATTCCTTTGTATCTAATCAAGGAATATGAACAAAAAGTGGCGAAACCTTTAGTGCTCGTTTGGTTTCCCTCATTAATTATCCGACAGACATGATTGACTTCATTTTAACACTTGTCAGCCCATGTTAACTCATTTATCATGCCCTAATCACGCAAACCAAATGAGCACTTAGGAGAAAATATATTCTCTTTTCTATTGTGGAAGCAAGAAAACAGAGACAACAGGTGTTATTCATGCCATCAAGAAAGTACAAATTTTTTGTTGACTTGAGCATTGTTGTTGTACTCTCTCTTGAGCATTGATCTCTTATGCTCATGTCATAATATATTATCTTTTTCCTTCAAAAAAACATATGGTTTAGTAGCTTTATTTATCAGAAAGTAGGAGAGAACGAGAAGGTGGGAAATTTGATTCCGTTATTTAGGCATTTACAATTCTGTTTAGTAGCAGTATGTATTTTATACATGTTAGTTGTTTCATTATAAAGTACAAGTTATTTACACAAGACAAACTCTGTTATTTAATATCACTCCCTAAGTGTTTGATGGAATGCCTCTTCTAGAGGCACTGAAGGATTATCGTGCTAATTATTCATCATCCCCTTAATTTATTTATCTTTTTCCTCACAACAATTTCAGAGTCTTCTCTTAGTTAATTTCTTATGGTGTGGACGTAAAGTTATTAATTTGCCCGACCACTTGAGCCTAGTTGTTTAAGAGTCTCCGGCATTACAATGTTATAACATTGTAACATTGTCAATTTTTAATCTGAGCTTAGTGTTGTGGCCTGGCAAAGCCATAGGATTAATTACCTTCTTACACTAACTAATTGGTTAAAAGATTATTTATTTTCAATTACCTTCTTACACTAACTAATTGGTTAAAAGATTATTTATTTTCAATTAAAGTTGGTATAAGTAAAAGTCTATTTCACATTATTTAACGTTCAATTTAATATTAGAATTCGTTACAAATTATTGAAAAAAATCGTCCTATATGTTTGATCACTTTATACTTTTTGGTCCTATTGATTTTCAAGAATAACTTTCGCACTTTGTACTTTTAGACTGGTCACATTTATTTTACAGAGAGTATATCTAATTGAAACATTTTTCAAATTTTTTATTTCTAGATTAGTAAAAAAAAAAAAAAAAATTAGATAACTTTCAAGATCTTAATTTTTAATTTAAAATCAAGATTCATTGTAACTTTTTATTTGACAATTTTATTAATTTTATTATACTTTATAATTTTTAAATTCTTTTAAAATATATTCAGTTTTTGAGTTTATACGAATTCCAAGTTGTTTATATACTATCTTTCATTATATAATTGAATATAAATTAAATTTCTAAAATATATTTATTTGTTGATTGCTGATATCATTTATTTAAGTCATTTGATATACTTTTAAAAAATTTATGTTAAATTTAAATTCTATAATGTTCATAATCTTTCTCCAAATTTGTGCCATGTAGATAAAGAAAGGCAAAGAAAAAAAAATCACATCAATGTCAATTAGATATATTAACCCTGTATAATAAAAGAAAATGAATGACATGAATATGTACCAAAAGGACGGGCTCGATAAGAGGAAGATAAATTTATAGGCCTCGACCCTCCCTCAACTCTTGTATATACCAAATCAAATTAAGCACACTTTTCTTATGTATAAGATTACATTTTAAAATTCTCCTCCCTCTCAACATGATATCAATGGAGTCAGTTACTTCCATTCCATTTGGGAAACTTGTAAATTATAATTAAATATTATAACTACAAAATACTCGTAAATGATGGGGGAAATTTTGTATTCATGACAATGCTTTGGTTACAAATACATTGTTCATAATTAATTAAAATTTAGTTTATTTATTGATAATGTTTTTGGTTTTAATTATGTGACTGCTAATATTCACAAAATAATAATTTAATTTGTGATCGTTTGTAATTGTGAATACAAATTGTGAAAAGATATAACTATTTTAAGACAACCACAAGTAGCCGCAAAAAGTACGTGGAAGGATTGACTGGATAATTCTTGATGTCAATTGACACATTAAAATCAGCTTATGAAATCTTGGCGTTCCTTCCAGAGGACGGGAGTTTGGACCGAATCAATGCCATTTGGTGCAAATTAGTTCCGTTGAAGGTCACATAACTCTGCAATTGTTCGGTTTTGGTACTTTTTTGCGGATTTTACACTTTTGTCCCATAAGTTTGAACATTTTCGTAAAGGTCCCAAAAAATGCGTACCAATATAATGTCGATTGTGGAATTTTGGTGTCTTTTGGACTGAAATCAGACCAATTAATTAGGAATTATGGGACAAAATTGAAAATCTTAAATTTTTGGGACCTTTTACGGAAAAATCCGGAGTTATGAGACAAAATTGAATTTTAACTCCACGAGAATAATTTATCAGTTTTATTTTGCTTTTTCAAAAAATAAAATAAAATTCTAGAGTTGTGTTTTTCATAAGTTGATTGGTGATTAACTATATAAGCTTAGTATGAGCTATAAAATGGATGAATAACTGAGCAATTTTATATTTTGTTATTGATTTTTTTTTCATATATCGTAGGATTTTTGGATTGCGCTAAATAACATATTTTTTTAGTTTTGTAAGTTACTTCTATTTCGATATTAGGCTGATCAATTTTTATCAATTGAAAATCATCGATAACTCAATTGTTCGAATTAGTCCGATTACCGGTTGTAGGATGAGAAATATCAGGTTGGCGTTAATATGAGAGGGTTTGACTTGTCTGTGTGATAGAGTTTGGTAGGTCAACCATATATTTTATCTCCTATTGTCCGCTTATCGGACTAAAATATCAAAAATTAAAAATTACAAGTATATTTTCAATTCGTGAAAATCGAACTAAAATCGAAATACAAGTAATTTACAAGATTAAATATATATTGTTTTATCCAAAATCAGGTTTTTATTTTGAAAACCATTGCAAGTGCATAACGCAATCGAAGCCCATCCGTGGGTCAATCCATCAATGGGAGCTCTCAAAGCGACGAGAAACTCTAGCAAATTCGTGTGCGGTATATTGACATCTCTTTTGACAATTATGGAAAAATGATGGAGTACAATCCAAGATATATTTACATGCATTAATAAAATCCGAAAAGACCGATAAATAAAAGTTTGTCGAGTTAATGGTGCCCACCACTATATATATTTAAGTCCCCCTCCACAATTACCCTTTTAAGCCCCAAATTCTTAATAAAGAGAGTGCTTCAAAGAAACCCATCGCTCGCCAACATCCTCTTTCATACATCCGAGAAATCACTATAGAGTAGGTGACCACGAACAATCAATTATAATACCATATCCGGAAATATTTATTTAGGCGGTAACTTAGGTTGAGTTATATTTTAGGACAATAGTTTCTACAGACTTGTAAAAGTAGGCCACTAACTTTTTTAGCAAATGTAGACTATTTTTCTCACAATGATGAGCCTTAATGTGCGGGAAAAAATAATTTGCGGGAACAAATTTGTAAAAATTCAAAACTTGCGGGCCTATATTTGCAGCAAAAGTAATTAATGGCCTACTTTTGTCAAGATGAAAACACATCAACCCCTAAGTTATGGACCTTAAGGAATATTTTCCCCATTCACTTTCGAATATATTGGGGCAAGTTTATGTCATGCCACTCTATCAGCCTGCGCGCCTTTCATTCTTCTAGCGGTATAGGTGGCGCAAATACCACTTCATGAGGGGAGCTGCAATGCGCTTCCCATATCAGCTTGCTTATCTCTCTCTCCATATTTGTAAATTACCATGCAAAAATTTCAGAGCTCCTTGAACCCCTCACAGTTGGCCATGGACTATTCCACATCCGCCAAGTCGTTGTATTTTTCATTTTACTTTGATGATAACATACACAGTGTGAAATAAATCGACTATTGCAAATTGATAAGATGAACGGCCATGATGAAGATAAAGAAAATAGTACAAGGTACAAAGTGCGGCATGCAAAAGCAACAAAATACTGATGGGTATCATTTATTGTTATTGTCTTATAGTATAGGCATATTGGAAGGAGACACTTGTCCCATGAGTTGCAGCTGATTGTTTGCTATATATGTATCACTGTAGCACTCTTTAATTATCAAGAAAAGAGTATTCGTTCTCAGCAAAAAAAAAAAAATACCTTTTAATTTACAACTTTTATTGTTCTTCATTTATGCATATTTGTGATGAATCTCTTTACAAATATACACAATATTACTTTTTAATTTAGTCATGATATTTTATTTTTATATTGCAAAAATTGTATTTCATTGCTAATTATTCAATACGCGATAGTTTCAGACGATATATTATTGACATGATAAGCAAATCTATAAACCACAATAATGATGGTAAATTGTTGTAAAAGGTAGTCATGTGACTCAAGTTGCAAAAAAGTAACAAATTTATTTTCAATTTTCTGTAAAATAATAAAAATACAATTACCACACTAAATTGAAATACTAAAGAAATTAGAGCGAGATCCACATTCTCACCTACGTAAAAAACTTAAATTCATCTCATCTTTGCTAACCAAGTAAATACAACACTATATATTTATATATAAACTTTCATCAAATCCAAGCAAAACCAACAGAAAAATTCAACTCAAATACAAATTGCAAGATTTGGATATGGATCTCTAAACGAATATGAGATGGATGGATATGGTTTATGAATCTAAGATCAATACAATCTGCAAGATTTGGACATTGATATCTTCAATGAATATGAGATAGATGGATATGGTTTATCCAAGAATTGATACAATTGACCTATTTCTTATACCCTACAACCGTTACAACTCTTGACATGCTAAAAAGTCTACTCCACCCCTCCCGGAGGCTATCGGAAGAACATGTAGAGCCGTCGAGATCTTTTGAAAAAGTGTGATTTGGATTTGATTTCGTTGATGGGTTGTTTGGTGAATTCATCATAGTTAGCATCCATGTCGCGCATATAATCTGTAACATACGGTGAGTTTAGATAAATGGTACCTTTAGGGCAGTCGACCAAAACATTCACCAAGTTCACGAGCATTTGCATCGATCCATCCATCTAGCAAGATGCCGCAACCAGTGTGTAGGCATGTGCTTCTTCAAAATCCTCCTCGATATCCAACCTTTTAACTCTTTACGTGTAGGAATTTCAAACGTCTTTAGTTCGGAGAAAATGAGACCAAAATTGGACAAATTCAAAAGTTATGAGACCAAAATTGGGCAGACAACTTTTTGGGACCAAAACTGAAGAGCCAATAAATTGTGGGACCAAATTTATTTTTTCTCGTACAATTTATGTGGGTACAATTTAGGCAGCGCATTTGCCCTCGCAAGATATTTATAACTAGTATATCACCCTTACGATACACATGGATGAGTTTAAAATAGTTATGATTTTAGATTTGCAATAGTTATTTACATAGGGAAAAAAATGTATAAATGGTTAGCATTATTATATTAACTTGTGTTGTATGTGATACCTTACATATTTTAATATACGTAATGTTAATGAAAAAAATTATTAAAAATTTCCAATACAATTTTATATAATTTAAAAAATGAATATTGAAGAGTAAAATATAGAGTGAACGAATAAATGTTCATCAGTAGTCTCAAGCGCCCTCACCCCTACCCCTATATCTAGAAAATTAATTACAAATTTAACAAAATCAATTTTATACACATTTCAAAATTTAAAATACAAAAGGGCTTCAAGTAAATAAAATTAATATCCTCCAAATTAAATAAGCCCAACTCACACTGATACGAATACGCCCAAAACAAAGCAGGTGAATCCATGAAACCCAACCAAAACTGTGGATTGGAAAATAAACTGTGGATTACCGTATGTATGTGGAAAAGGCGGCCCAATAAACCTAGGGTTTCATCTATTAGCAACACATAACCTAGGCTATATATATATATAAGAGGAAGGAGAAAGCAAACAAGACCTACCTCTCATTTTCTTCTACAGCGGCAGCAGCAGCAGCAGCAGCAGCAGCCACATCTCTTCAATTACATAAAAATCCAAATTTCATCAGAAAGGATACTTCTTTTCTCCAGATCTGCTCTCAAGGTTTCCTGTGTTTGCTTATACTCAAGAGGAAAAAAGGTTGATCTCATGTCTTTTTTCTGTTTATATATGTAAATCTCATTTGATTTGTTCTTGTGAAGACGGTGATGTGTGGTTTGTTTTTTAACCTGATTGGGTTTTGTTTGGCCTAATTTTCATGTAGTTGGTACATCGATCTTCATATATGAGTCGATCTGCGTCTTTATGCTGAAGGGCAAATCCAATGAAGGTAGATCATTTTTCTTTTTTAAATAAATTGATGCTTTCTTTATTTACCTCTACAAAAACTGTCTACCTAGCTAGATCTAGCTAGATACGTGATAAATATTACGTTTTTTAATCAAAACTTTAATCAGAATTTCCAACGGCAATGGTAACTTATAGATCTATTAATTATTTTTTTGTATCAATTTAATTTTAGTATCACTTCATTGCAGCTAACATTGCCTTGAAATTGGATTTATAATTATTTTTAAAAAAATTTCAAGCAATAATTAATAGATTTGAAATTATTTTCTTTACTAAACTTTGTCCACTTTTATTTATATAGTTAATAAAGTTTTACCAATTCGTGTCTCAATTTTATTCATTCATTTGCTCGCTATTTTTATTCATTCATTTGCTCGCCCTCCACATACCATATTTTTTAACTTGTGCAAAATGAATCAAGTTAACTAATTTTTTTTTTTGATCGGGTAAAGGGTGACTCGAAGCTATTATAATTAAATCAACATCGAATACATTATTAATTATATGTTGTGTTAGCCAGGTTTTTAGGAATATTCATACACCATATTTATTTCTCAACTTAAGAGAGGATATTCCTCTACTTTCTCTATTTCTCACCCAAAACCTTAATATCATTGGAGAGTGTCTTCTTTTAGAGCTATCTAATGCATTTCAAGAGATGATGTATAATCTATTAATTATGCTACAGGGGTCAGAAGGATGACCGGAAAAAGACAAATTATAGATATGAATCTAAGTGCATCCGAAGAGGACGAGGATGAGGATGAACGTGGAACTGATATGACATTCTTGTCAAGAGTTGATGCTAATGTTGTTGATCTGAGGATGATTTCCTATTTTAGTAGCAAAACTTTCTACGCCGAGATAATTCGTAATCATAACATGGACATGTCAAAGACATATCTCATTCAAACTCACGGTTCTCAAAGCAGAATCGTCGTACAAGTGTTTCATCGAGAAAGAAACAGAACACAAAGAGGACCTGCCACTACCGTTGATGATGCAGAGATCATGAAAACAAAAAGCGCATTGGTAGATACTTGTATGAGAATGGAGTTGACGTTGAAAAATCTGATACGCTCAATTTTTGCCTTTGGTGGAAACCGAAAGAACTCTTACAAGATTACGAAATGATATTCCTCGTTTTCTGAAGTGCATGCGCCCATCAAACATTGAGGGTGGGTTTTGGAAAGTACATATTGTGAGAATTCCTGATCCAGATCTTGCCGTGGCAGCAATTAGTCTCATGGATATGAGCGGTTCTAGCATAGAGCTAGAAGAAGCTAAAGGTCTTGAAAAGAAAGCCACGACGGGGCTAAATATGTTGTTGAATTATGTGTTGTCTCCGCTTGACGTTCGCAACGGGAGGGTAGGAGAAGATGTATCAAATTCAAACCCAATGGAAGTGGAGCGCGAAATGATGAAGAATTTCTCAATATTTTGTGTTGAAGTTTATTCCTAGTTATATCATTTATGTACCTTTGTATCGGCCAAGATGTCTCCTAAAATTGTAGCCTTCCTTGTATTTGTTCAAAATCCTTTACAATAAAGAATATTTGAATGCTTTGTTCGAAAACTTATGTCTAATACGAGCATAATACGAAATGATAATCAAATCTTCAAATTTACTATAAAAAAATAAATAAAGGAATAGTGATGCCTTGGAAAGGATTTATAATTATTTTTAAATAATTTGAAGCATTAATTAATAGATTTGAAATTAATATTTTTACCAAACTTTGTTCACTTTTATTTATAATTAATAAAGTTTGACCGGTTTCGTCTTGATTTTAATTTTATTTATAGTTTTAATATTCATCTATTTAGTCGCCCTCCTGAGACCATCGAATACATTATTCATCTATGTTGTGTTAGCCTAGTCGTTAGTTATATTTAAAAGGATGACGGGAAAAAGACAAATCATAGATATGAATCTAAGTGCATTTGAAGAGAAAGAGGATGAAAGTAGAACTAATATGGCATTCTTGTCGAGAGTTGATGTTAATTTTGTTGGAAGAAACACATGCTTACAAAGCGCGAGTTAATGACACGGGGAAGAGTAGGGATGGTGATATGGGATGGAGAAAAATATTTTTAGGTCCGTAACTTAGGGGTCTTGTGTTTTAAGGATAATATGTTTTTATTTTGAAAAAATAGGCCATTAAATATTTTTGCTACAAATATAGGCCCGTAAATTGTCTATCTCCGTGCATTAAGGCATGTCATTGTGGAAAGATAATCTACATTTGCTAAAAAAATTGAATGGCCTACATTTGCAAAACAAAAAGGTTAATGTCCTACTTTTACAAGTTCGTAAAATTATTGTTCATAAAACATAACTCCTCCCAAGTTAGGGCGTAAAAAAATTCCCGATACGGGATGATAATGGATTGTTCGTTGTAGGTCATTCTATAGTGATTTCGAATGTATGGAAGTGGATGTTGGAGAGGCGGTGAGTTTTTTTAAACACTCTCTTGAATCAAGAATTTGGGGCTTGGAAGGATAATTGTGGAGGGAATCAAAGATAGAGATGTTGACATGTGTTTACCAACATTCACCCCTCAAGTATAAGAGGATCGTATAGCAAACAAGTACCCGATTAAATTATCGAACCAAGAAAATCAAGTGGAGTGTATCCTTAGAGCCATAGGTCTATTTGTAATTGTAAT
This sequence comes from Paraleonurus japonicus, assembly GCA_030762865.1. NCBI lineage: Eukaryota > Viridiplantae > Streptophyta > Magnoliopsida > Lamiales > Lamiaceae > Paraleonurus > Paraleonurus japonicus. The sequence goes on from CM061053.1 coordinate 8,724,535, forward strand.
TCTAATCATAGGGAGAATTGTGAGAAATTAACTACATAAATTAGAACGAGTAATTCAAATCAAGAATTAACTAAACACAAGTTTGCAAAAATTAGCAAAAATTACAGACGTCGTTTAGTAGTTTTCGGCGAACTACGATGAGATTTGGGACGTAATCTTCAATTATCATATTTTCAATTTAAAAAAATCAACTTATTAAATCTTCCTTAAGTATTGAAATCATATTTTCTAATACCCAAATTATCAATTTTCTCCATTATTAGTTTATGATTACTATTCATCTAAAATTGAAGAAAGAAAAAAATTAAAAGATGTCAATCAATAATATGTTCATTAATTTGAAAAAAAAACATTAAAAACTTGCAATAGATGTTCATCAATAGTTTCGTACGCCCCCAGCCCTACCCCTATATTCCCAAAATTAATTAAAAATTTAAGGCAATCAATTTTATACATATTACAAACTTAAAATACAAAAGGGCTCCAATTAAATAAAATTAATATCAACACATGTGTGTCCATTGTAAATAAAATTATAACCCAGTAGGGTTAACATTTTTTTACGTCCCATAACTTTTGCACTTTTTCAATAACATCCCAAAAAAGTTAAGTCTCAAAGTATTGCTAATTGTACAATTTACATCCCAAAGTTCACCGGAGGAGACGAAATGTAGTCGTTTCACCCCATCATTTATATGTCACGTGCCGCACACATGGGGCAAAAGCAGCAGTGTTACGTCTCCTCCGGACAAATGAGACCAAAATTGGACAAATTCAAAAGTCATGAGACCAAAATTGGGCAGACAATTTTTTTGGATCAAAAGCGGAGAGCCAATAAATTATGGGATCAAATTTATTTTTTCTCGCACAATTCATGTGGGTACAATTTAGGCAGCGCATTTGCCCTCGCTAGATATTTATAACTAGTATATCACCCTTACGATACACGTGGATGAGTTTAAAATAGTTATGATTTTAGATTTGCAATAGTTATTTACATAGGGAAAAAATGTATAAATGGTTAGCGTTATTATATTAACTTGTGTTGTATGTGATACCTTACATATTTTAATACGTAATGTTAATGAAAAAAATTAGTAAAAATTTCCAATACAATTTTATATAATTTTAAAAATGAATATTGAAGAGTAAAATATAGAGTGAACGAATAAATGTTCATCAGTAGTCTCAAGCGCCCTCACCCCTACCCCTATATCTAGAAAATTAATTACAAATTTAACAAAATCAATTTTATACACATTTCAAAATTTAAAATACAAAAGGGCTTCAAGTAAATAAAATTAATATCCTCCAAATTAGATAAGCCCAACTCACACTGATATGAATTCGCCCAAAACCAAAGCAGGTGAATCCGCGGAAACCCAACCAAAACTGTGGATTGGAAAATAAACTGTGGATTACCGTATGTATGTGGAAAAGGCGGCCCAATAAACCTAGGGTTTCATCTATTAGCAACACATAACCTAGGCTATATATATATATAAGAGGAAGGAGAAAGCAAACAAGACCTACCTCTCATTTTCTTCTACAGCAGCAGCAGCAGCAGCCACATCTCTTCAATTACATAAAAATCCAAATTTCTTCAGAAAGGATACTTCTTTTCTCCAGATCTGCTCTCAAGGTTTCCTGTGTTTGCTTATACTCAAGAGGAAAAAAGGTTGATCTCATGTCTTTTTCTGTTTATATATGTAAATCTCATTTGATTTGTTCTTGTGATGATCGTGATGTGTGGTTTGTGTTTTAACCTGATTGGGTTTTGTTTGGCCTAATTTCATGTAGTTGGTACATCGATCTTCATATATGTTCGATCTGCGTCTTTATGCTGAAGAGCAAATCCAATGAAGGTAGATCGCTTTTTCTTTTTAAATTGATGCTTTCTTTATTTACCTCTACAAAAACTGTCAGCCTAGCTAGATCTAGCTAGATACGTGATAAATATTACGTTTTTAATCAAGACTTTAATTTAATCAAAATTTCGAATGGTAATGGTAGTTTATGGATCTATTAATTAATTTTTCATATCAAGTCATAACTTGAAAATCGATATATAATTATTTTTTTAAATATTTTGAATCATTAATAAATAGATCTTAAACTATTTTCTTTACTAAAATTTGTCCACTTTTATTTATATAGTTAATAAAGTTTGACGGTTTGTGTCTCAATTTTATGTTCATTCAAAGACCATAATTCTTCAAACTTGTATAATAAGAATCAAGTTAATTACAACTAATTAAATATAATTAAATCAACATCGAACACATTAGTAATTTTATATATATATATATATATATATATATATATATATATATGTTGTGTTAGCCTGGTTTTTTAGAAATATCCTTACACCATATTCATTTCTTCATTTTGCCAACTTAAGAAAGAGGATATTCCTTTTGCTTTCTCTATTCCTCATCCAAAACCTCTGTATATCATTGAGAGTTCCTTCTTTTAGAGTTGTCTAATGCATTTCAAAAAATTATGTAAAATCTATTAATTATTATACGGGGGTCGAAGGATGACTGGAAAAAAGACGAATCATAGATATGAATCTAAGTGCATCTAAATAGGATAAGGATGAAAGTGGAACTGATATGGCATTCTTGTCGAGAGTTGATGCTAATCTTTGTTGATCGAGGATGTTTCCCTATTTCTCCGAACTAAAACCGTTTGAAATTCCTACACGTGAGGAGTTAAAAAGTTGGATATTCGAGGAGGATTTGGAAGAAACACATTCCTATCTTGGTTGCAGCATCTTGTTAGATGGATGGATCAACACAAATGATCGTAACTTGGTTAATGTGTTGGTCGACTACCCTAAAGGTATCATTTATCTACACTCACTTATATGTGAGAAATGGATATATCCATACATCCTATATTTGTCATAAACACTATGATTATGAAAATGAGAAAAAAATTGGTTGATCCGGATTATTTTTCATCAGGCCCTCCAGCTTAAGAAAAGGAATACGAAGAAGAGTAACACAAGTACAATTAAAAAGCAAGGCGTCGATATTTATGAGAAATATGATAGAGAAAATGGACAACAAAAGAAGAAGAAGAAGAAGAAGAAGAAGAAGAAGAAGAAGAAGAAGAAGAAGAATGAATCGAAGGACTTATCACGATAACACAAACGCTAGTTTTTGCAATGGTGAAAATGAAAGAAATCTTACAAGATTACTAAATGATATTTTTCGTTTTCAAGTGTTGGTTTTGGATGATACATATGTAATCTAGAATCGTCGTGGCAGCAATTGGTGTCATGGATATGAGCGATTTTAGCATAGAGCTAGAAGAAGCTAAAGGTCTTGAGGCTAAATATGTTGTTGAATTATGTGTCATCTCGCTTGACGTTGTTTTGCCACAAGAGGGTAGGAGAAGATGTACCAAACCCAATTGTCGGCTTTGCTAACAATGGTGATGCCATTTGAGAAAATGTGGCGAATACCCCCACTTTTGGTGTTCTATTATGTGGATATATGTCATGAGCAAGGCTGGAGAAGTGGGCTCACCACTAGTTTTAGTCGTCGCATAACCCCTACATCGGAAGCGGTCATGAAATTCGCCCCGAGAATGTGGTGTGTGCAATCGAAGTGGGGCGTGTAATGATGAAGAATTTTCTCAATATTTGAGTTGAAGATTATTCCTAGTTATTTCATTTACGCACCTTTGTATCGGCCAAGATGTCTCCTAAAAGGGGCACAAGACTCATGTATGAGACGGAGTCACTTTTTAATAAATTGTTTTCACTTTTTATAATTTGTTATCACTTTTCAATATCACATTTATACTAATTTGTATCACTTTTTTAAAAAGTGATAATAATTTATTAAAAAAGATTAAGTCTCATGCATGAGAGATGAGACGGTCTTATACAAGTTTTTGCCCTCCTAAAATTGTAGCCTTCTTTGTATTTGTTCAAAATCCTTTACAACAAATAATATTTGAATGCTTTGTTTAAAAACTTATAAAATGATAATCAAATCTTTACTCTAAAAAAATAAAGGAACAATGATGCCTTAGAAATGGATTTATAATTATCATTCTTAAATAATAATTTGAAGCATTAATTAATAGATCTGAAATTATTTCTTTTACTAAACTTTGTTCACTTTTATTTATAGTTAAAGTTTGACCGGTCTGTGTCTCAATTTTATATTCATCCATATGCACAACCTCTGCATAAATAATTTAAGTTAATTACAACTAATTAATTATAAAAATCAACATCTCCACAGAAATATATATATATATATATATATATATATATATATATATATATATATATATTGCATCTATTAATGTTAGCCTTGGTTTTTGGAAATATATATACACCATATTCATTTTTTCAACTTAAGAGAGAGAGAGAGAATGGAAGTTGATACTCCTCTGCTTTCTCTATTCCACACCTTAATTAATTCACGAGATAATTTCATAAATAGTCCTGTAACTTTACTCTAATTCAGATTTAGTCCTTTTTCTTTTTATTTTATCACTAATGATCCTTTTGATATCAAGATAGGTCCTTTATCCGGATAATTTAATTTTTGGCCAGAAAAGTTATCGGAAAATGGTCTGAAATTTGTTGTAGCATACGAGAATGACATGAAAATGTGTCAAAACGACGGACTCGACAAGAGAAAAAGAAACTTATAGGTCTTGACCCTCCCTCATCATAAAACACTCGGAATTAGTGATGAAAATTTATAAAATTTATGATTTTTAAATTACAATTTATGAGGAAGGTGTAATCGAAATTTAAAATTAATTGAGGGTTTTGCTTCCTAGATGAATGACAATTCAAATGAGACTTGGCACGATTGTCGACTTGACAAGAATACAAAATTAGGGCAATTTTCCGGCAAAAATTGGAATTTTGCGATGAAAAGGACCAAAATTGAGACCAAAAGGATCAAAATTGATAAATTAAAAAGAAAAAGGACTAAAGCTGGATTCAAATAAAGATACAAGACCGTTTGCGATTTTTTCTCATTAATTCACATCAAGATTCAGTACTCTCTCACCTTAAACCTCTGTATATCTTTTGAGAGTTCCTTCTTTTAGAGGTATCTACATCATTTCAAGAAATGATGTATAATCTATTTATTATGCTACGGGGTTAAAAGGATGACTGGAAAAAGAAAAATCATAGATATGAATCTAAGTGCATACGAAGAGAAAGAGAATGGAAGTGGAACTGTTATGGAATTATTGTTGAGCGCGGATGTTAATGTTATCGATTGCGTAGCTTACAGAGGATGATTCCATATTTCTGAACTAAAAATGTCTGAAATTCCTACACGTAAGGAGCTAAAAGGTTGGGTATTCAGGGATGATTTGGAAGAAACACATGCCTACACTGGTTGCAGCATCTTGCTAGATGGATGGATCAATGCAAATGATCTTAATGATGCGACCACCTTGAATTCACCGGCCGTGAAATCACCAAACTTCCCATCAACGAAATCAAATCCTAATCACCATCTTTGAAAAGATTTAGCATGTTGTCGTTTGCCGCCATTAGAGTTTGTACATCAAACTGTCATCTTTGCGACAGACTTTACATTTCTTCCACCTTAGTCTTATCTTCAAAATGCATGCGAGTTAGGAGGTTTTCTTATTCTTCTCTAGGGCTTCTTGCCTCCTTCCGCCTCCGTCTTATCCTCGAATGCAATTTGGAGGTTTTCTTGTTCTTCTCTAGAGCTTCTTTCGCCCCGTCTCATTTTCAAAAAGTAGTTCGGAGATTTTCTTATTCTTACTCAGAGCTTCTTACGCCTCCGTCTTATTTTAAAATGCAGTTCTAGAGCTTTTTTCCGCCTCTGTCTTATCTTCAAAATGCATTTTAGAGATTTTTTTATTCTTTTCTAGAGGAGAAAATTATTTTTAAGGACCGTAACCTAATGGGGTGGCAAAATAAGGATCCTAAATATTCGGATTGGCAAAATGAGAACCGTAACTTTTGAGGTGGCAAAATGAAGACTGTAACTCTTGAGTTGTCAATTTAAGGATCATAACTTTCAAAAATAGCAAATTGAGGCCAAATTAACCCGAATTGGGCCCAAATTTTAGCCTGAGTTCAGGTCAAATTTGGCCGAATTTTAATCCAAATCGGGTCAATTAGCCTTGAGTTGTGAAGATTTGGCCTCAATTCGCCATTTTTAAAACTTGTTGTCCTTAATTTGTCAGCCCAAAAGTTACGGTCCTTATTTTGCCAACCCCCAAAAGTTACGGTCCTTAAAAATATTTTTCCCTTCTCTAGAGCAAGTAATAGCCCAGAAGGGTTGCTGGAATTTTTGAGCTCGTCGAGAGTTGTAACGGTTGTAGAACATAAGAATGAGGTAGATTGTATTGATTCTTGGATAAATCATATCCATCCATCTCATATTCGTAGTAGAGACCCATATCCCAATCTTGCAGTTTGTAATTGTGTTGGAATTTTTATGTTGGTTTTGCTTGGACTTGATCAAAGTTGAAGAGAAAGATATATAAAGTATTGTATACTTAGCAATGATGAGATGAATGTAACTTTTTTACTTAGGTGAGAATGTGAAAAGTCACTCTTATATCTATAGTATTTTAATTTAGTGTGCTAATTGTATTATTATATTTTATAGAAAATTGAAAATAAGTTATTTTTTTCTGCAACTTGAGTCACATGAATACCTTTACAACAATTTACCATCGTTATTGTGGTTTAAAGATTTGATTATCATGTCAGTAATATATCGTCAGAATCATTAGTAATAAAAATACAATTTTTTACAATGTTAAAAATAAAATATGGTGGGACTCAAAAAAAAAATATATATATATATATATATATATATGGTGAATTAATTACAAGGTAATATTATGAAGGTTCAAGGAGTTGGTGTTTCTCATGATGCAACAAATTAAAGTCACATCATGAGCTCCAAAATTTTTGCATGGTAATTTATCAAATCGGGAGAGATAGAGAAAAAGAATTTGTATGAGAAGTGCATTGTTGTATTTGAATCAGCTATGCTGCTAGAAGAATGGAAGCGAACACAAGTTTATAGAGTGGGGGTCCAACCCTCACAAAATGAGCGGCAGTACGTGGCATGGCATAAACCTGCCCGATTTTGAATTTGTCCAATTTTTCTCATGTGACATGCGCGTGCTTTGGCGAAAATTGGGACCAAAATTAGTCAAATTCAAATATTATGAGACTAAAATTGAACAAATTCCCATGTCACGTGATAAAAAATGACGTCATTTTAGATTTTCGGTGAAAATGAGACCAAAATTGGACAAAGTCAAAAGTTATTAGACCAAAATTGGACAGACAACTTTTTTTGTGACCAAAACTGGAGACCCAATAAATTATGAGACCAAAAACTTTTTGTCCCGTACAAATTATGTGGTTACAATTTAGGCAATGCATCTGCCCTCACTAAATACTTATAACTAGTATATCACCCTTACGATACACGTGGATGAGTTTAAAATAGTTATGATTTTAGATTTGCAATAGTTATTTACATAGGGAAAAAATGTATAAATGGTTAGCATTATTATATTAACTTGTGTTGTATGTGATACCTTACATATTTTATTATACCTAATGTGAAAGAAAAAAATTAGTAAAAATTTCCAATACAATTTTATATAATTTAAAAAATGAATATTGAAGAGTAAAATATAGAGTGAACGAATAAATGTTCATCAGTAGTCTCAAACGCCCCCACCCTACCCCTATATTCCCAAAATTAATAACAAATTTAATTTAATAAATTTTATACACGGTACAAACTTTAAAATGCAAAAGGGCTCCAAGTAAATAAAATTAATATCCTCCAAATTAAATAAGCCCAACTCACACTGATACGAATACGCCCAAAACAAAGCAGGTGAATCCGCGGAAACCCAACCAAAACTGTGGATTGGAAAATAAACTGTGGATTACCGTATGTATGTGGAAAAGGCGGCCCAATAAACCTAGGGTTTCATCTATTAGCAACACATAACCTAGGCTATATATAAGAGGAAGGAGAAAGCAAACAAGACCTACCTCTCATTTTCTTCTACAGCGGCAGCAGCAGCAGCAGCACAGCAGCAGCCACATCTCTTCAATTACATAAAAAATCCAAATTTCATCAGAAAGGATACTTCTTTTCTCCAGATCTGCTCTCAAGGTTACCTGATTTTGCTTATACTCAAGAGGAAAAAAAGGTTGATCTCATGTCTTTTTCTGTTTATATATGTAAATCTCATTTGATTTGTTCTTGTGAAGACGGTGATGTGTGGTTTGTTTTTTAACCTGATTGGGTTTTGTTTGGCCTAATTTCATGTAGTTGGTACATCGATCTTCATATATGTTCGATCTGCGTCTTTATGCTGAAGGGCAAATCCAATGAAGGTAGATCGCTTTTTCTTTTTAAATAAATTGATGCTTTCTTTATTTACCTCTACAAAAACTGTCTACCTAGCTAGATCTAGCTAGATACGTGATAAATATTACGTTTTTAATCAAAACTTTAATCAGAATTTCCAACGGCAATGGTAACTTATAGATCTATTAATTATTTTTTTGTATCAATTTAATTTTAGTATCACTTCGTTGCAGCTAACATTGCCTTGAAATTGGATTTATAATTATTTATTTTAAAATATTTTCAAGCAATAATTAATAGATTTGAAATTATTTTCTTTACTAAACTTTGTCCACTTCTATTTATATAGTTAATAAAGTTTTACCAATTCGTGTCTCAATTTTATTCATTCATTTGCTCGCTATTTTTATTCATTCATTTGCTCGCCCTCCACATACCATATTTTTTAACTTGTGCAAAATGAATCAAGTTAATTAATTTCTTTTTTATCGGGTAAAGGGTGACTCAAGCTATTATAATTAAATCAACATCGAATACATTATTAATTATATGTTGTGTTAGCCTGGGTTTTAGGAATATTCATACACCATATTTATTTCTCAACTTAAGAGAGGATATTCCTCTACTTTCTCTATTTCTCACCCAAAACCTTAATATCATTGGAGAGTGTCTTCTTTTAGAGCTATCTAATGCATTTCAAGAAATGATGTATAATCTATTAATTATGCTACAGGGGTCAGAAGGATGACCGGTAAAAGATAAATCATAGATATGAATCTAAGTGCATCCGAAGAGGACGAGGATGAGGATGAACGTGGAACTGATATGGCATTCTTGTCAAGAGTTGATGCTAATATTGTTGATCCGAGGATGATTTCCTATTTTAGTAGCAAAACTTTCTACGCCGAGATAATTCGTAATCATAACATGGACATGTCAAAGGCAGATCTCACTCAAACTCACGGTTCTCAAAGCAGGAATCGTCGTACAAGTGTTTCATCGTAAAGAAACAGAACACAAAGAGGACTCGCCACTACCGTTGATGATGCAGAGATCATGAAAACAAAAAGCGCATTGGTAGATACTTGTATGAGAATGGAGTTGATGTTGAAAATCTGATACGCTCAATTTTTGCACCGGTGGAAACCGAAAGAACTCTTACAAGATTACGAAATGATATTCCTCGTTTCTCAAGTGCATGCGCCCATCAAACATTGAGGGTGGGTTTTGGAAAGTACATATTGTGAGAATTCCTGATCCAGACATCGCCGTGGCAGCAATTGGTCTCATGGATATGAGCGGTTCTAGCATAGAGCTAGAAGAAGCTGAAGGTCTTGAAAAGAAAGCCACGACGGGGCTAAATATGTTGTTGAATTATGTGCTGTCTCCGCTTGACGTTCGCAACAGGAGGGTAGGAGAAGATATATAAATTCAAACCCAATGGAAGTGGAGGCGCGAAATGATGAAGAATTTCTCAATATTTTGAGTTGAAGTTTATTCCTAGTTATATCATTTATGTACCTTTGTATCGGCTAAGATGTCTCCTAAAATTGTAGACTTCCTTGTATTTGTTCAAAATCCTTTACAATAAAGAATATCTGAATGCTTTGTTCGAAAACTTATGTCTAATACGAGCATAATACGAAATGATAATCAAATCTTCAAAGTTACTATAAAAAAAAAAAAAAAAGGAACAGTGATGCCTTGGAAAGGATTTATAATTATTATTTTTAAATAATTTGAAGCATTAATTAATAGATTTGAAATTAATATTGTTACTAAACTTTGTTCACTTTTATTTATAATTAATAAAGTTTGACCGGTTTCTGTCTTGATTTTAATTTTATTTATAGTTTTAATATTCATCTATTTAGTCGCCCTCCACAGACCATCGAATACATTATTAATTATATATATGTTGTGTTGGCCTAGTTGTTAGTAATATTTAGAAGGATGACGGGAAAAAGACAAATCATAGATATGAATCTAAGTGCATTTGAAGAGGAAGAGGGTGAAAGTAGAACTAATATGGCATTCTTGTTGAGAGTTAATGTTAATGTTTTTGGAAGAAACACATGCTTACAAAGCGCAGGTTTATAAAGCGGGGTGCAACTCTCACTGAATGAGCATGACATAAATCTGCCCCAGGATATTGGATACGACATTTTTAATGACACGGGGAAGAGTAGGGATGGTGATATGGGATGGAGAAAAATATTTTTAGGTCCGTAACTTAGGGTCTTGTGTTTTAAGGACAATATGTTTTTATTTAAAAAAATAGGCCATTAAATATTTTTGCTACAAATGTAGGCCCGTAAGTTGTCTATATCCGTGCATTAAGGCATGTCATTGTAGAAAGATAATCTACATTTGCTAAAAAATTGAATGGCCTACATTTGCAAAACAAAAAAGGTTAATGTCCTACTTTTACAAGTTCGTAAAATTATTGTTCATAAAACATAACTCCTCCCAAGTTAGGGCGTAAAAAAATTCCCGATACGGGATAATAATGGATTGTTCGTTGTAGGTCATTCTATAGTGATTTCTGAATGTATGGAAGTGGATGTTGGAGAGGCGGTGAGTTTTTAAACACTCTCTTGAATCAAGAATTTGGGGCTTGGAAGGATAATTGTGGAGGGGGAATCAAAGATAGAGATATTAACATGTGTTTTACCAACATTCACCCCTCAAGTATAAGAGGATCGTATAGCAAACAAGTACCCAATTAAATTATCGAACCAAGAAAATCAAGTGGAGTGTATCCTTAGAGCCATAGGTCTATTTGTAATTGTAATTCTAATCATAGGGAGAATTGTGAGAAATTAACTACATAAATAAGAACGAGTAATTCAAATCAAGAATTAACTAAACACAAGTTTGCAAAAATTAGCAAAAATTACAGACGTCGTTTAGTAGTTTTCGCGAACTACGATGAGATTTGGGACTTAATTTATTAAATCTTCAATTATCATATTTTCAATTTAAAAAATCAACTTATTAAATCTTCCTCAAGTATTGAAATCATATTTTCTAATACCCCAATTATCAATTTTCTCCATTATTAGTTTATGATTACTATTCATCTAAAATTGAAGAAAGAAAAAAATTAAAAGATGTCAATCAATAATATGTTCATTAATTTGAAAAAAAAATAAAAGACATTAAAAACTTGCAATAGATGTTCATCAATAGTTTCGTACGCCCCCAGCCCTACCCCCATATTCCCAAAATTAATTAAAAATTTAAGGCAATCAATTTTATACATATTACAAACTTAAAATACAAAAGGGCTCCAATTAAATAAAATTATAACCCAGCAGGGGTTAACATTTTTTTACGTCCCATAACTTTTGCACTTTTTCAATAACATTCCAAAAAGTTAAGTCTCAAAGTATTGCTAATTGTACAATTTACATCCCAAAGTTCACGGAGGAGACGAAACGTAGTCGTTTCACCCCATCATTTATATGTCACGTGCCGCACACATGGGGCAAAACGACAGTGTTACGTCTCCTCTGGACAAATGGGACCAAAATTGGACAAATTCAAAAGTCATGAGACCAAAATTGGGCGGAACAATTTTTTTGGATCAAAGCTGAGAGCCAATAAATTATGGGATCAAATTTATTTTTTTCTCGCACAATTCATGTGGGTACAATTTAGGCAGCGCATTTGCCCTCGCTTAGATATTTATAACTAGTATATCACCCTTACGATACACGTGGATGAGTTTAAAATAGTTATGATTTTAGATTTGCAATAGTTATTTACATAGGGGAAAAATGTATAAATGGTTAGCATTATTATATTAACTTGTGTTGTATGTGATACCTTACATATTTTAATACGTAATGTTAATGAAAAAATTAGTAAAAATTTCCAATACAATTTTATATAATTTTAAAAATGAATATTGAAGAGTAAAATATAGAGTGAAGGAATATTTATTTACAACTTTTGAATTTCTTACGAACATACTTCTCCTAGCTAGTTATAGTAACACATTCCCTCAGTGGGCGGTTTTGGTATTTTTTTCCGATTAAAGGCTTACGTCAAGGTGATCCTATTTCTCCGTTTTTGTTCTTCAATTTGCTGATGACACGGTGCAGAAAAATGTATTTTCTGTTTCTTGAAGTGGAGGGAAGAAGGGTCTACCAGTCTAGGATATAATTGAACTTTCGGGTGTGTGTATTCAGAAATTTTGTGTACGTACTCATCTTATGTGTGTACTTAAAAAATCGTGTGTGTGAATACAAAATACACATTACAAACTTTAAAATACAAAAGGGCTCCAAGTAAATAAAATTAACATCCTCAAAATGTTGTCCATTGTGAATAAAATTTTAGCCCACCCATTATTACATAAGCCCAAAGCAAATTCATGACCGAAAGAATACTTGGGCTTTCTTTACATGTATAGAGATATTTAACCGTATGTATGTATGTATTATGTGGAAAAGGCGGCGGAAGAGGCCTAGGGTTTCATCTATTAGCAACACAAAACCGGTATATATAAGAGGAGTGAGAAAGCAAACAAGACCTACCTCTCATTTTCTTCTACAGCGGCGGCAGCAGCAGCCACATCTCCTCAATTCCATAAAAATCCAAATTTTTTCAGAAAGGTTACTTCTGTTTCTCTAGATCTGCTCTCAAGGTTTCCTGATTTTGTTTGTACTCAAGAGGAAAAAGGTTGAGCTCATGTCTTTTTCTGTTTATATATGTAAATCTCATTTGATTTGTTCTTGTGAAGACGGTGATGTGTGGTTTGTTTTTAACCTGATTGGGTTTGTTTGGCCTAATTTGATGTAGTTGGTACATCGATCTTCATATATGTTCGATCTGCTTCTTTATGCTGAAGGGCAAATCCAATGAAGGTAGATCTCTTTTTCTTTTTTAAATTGATGCTTTCTTTATTTACCTCTACAAAAACTGTCTGCCTAGCTAGATCTAGCTAGATACGTGATAAATATTACGTTTTTAATCAGAACTTTAATCAGATTTCCAACGGCAATGGTAACTTATGGATCTATTAATTAATTTTTTGTATCAATTTAATTTTAGGAACCCACTCCTACAAATCGGATATCACTTCATTGCAGCTAACATTGCCTTGAATATGGATTTATAATTACTTTTTAAAAATGTTTTCAAGCAATAATTAATAGATTTGAAATTATTTTCTTTACTAAAATTTGTCCACTTTTATTTATATAGTCAATAAAGTTTTACCAATTCGTGTCTCAATTTTATTCATTCATTTGCTCGCCCTCCACATACCATATTCCTTTAACTTGTGCAAAAAGAATCAAGTTAATTAATTATAATTAAATCAACATCGAATCCATTATTAATTATATGTTGTGTTAGCCTGGTTTTTAGAAATATCCATACACCATATTTATTTCTCAACTTAAGAGAGGATATATATATTCCTCTACTTTCTCTATTTCTCACCCAAAACCTTTATATCTTTGATAGTTCCTTCTTTTAGAGCAGTCTAATGCATTTCAAGAAATGATATATAATCTATTAATTATGCTACAGGGTCAGAAGGATGACTGGAAAAAGACAAATCATAGATTTGAATTTAAGAGTGGAATCGATATGGCATTCTTGTCGAGAGTTGATGCTAATGGTGTTGATCCGAGGATGATTTCCTATTTCAGTAGCAAAACTTTCTACGCCGAGATAATTCGTAATCATAACATGGACATGTCAAAGGCAGATCTCACTCAAACTCACGGTTCTCAAAGCAGGATTCGTCGTACAATTGCATCATCGAGAAAGAAATAGAGCACAAAGAGGACCTGCCACTACAAGTACTTCATCGAGAAAAGAAACAGAACACAAAGAGGACTGCCACTACCGTTGATGATGCAGAGATCATGAAAACAAAAAGCGTCTTGGTAGATACTTGTATGAGAATGGAGTTGATGTTGTTGATCTGCGTAGCTTACAGAGGGCGATTCCCCACATCTCCGATCTAAAATTGTCTCAAATTCCTACACATGAGGAATTAAGAGGTTGGATATTGGAGGATGCTATGGAAGAAATACATGCGTACGTGGATGATGTTAAGAAAACTTGGATACACACTGGTTGCAGCATCTTGCTTGATGAGTGGATCGATGCAAACGATCGTAACTTGGTGAATGTGTTGGTTGACTGCCGAAAGGTACCATATATCTATACTCTTCGAATGTTACAGATTATATGCTGGACATGGATGCTATGATGGTATTCTTGTCGAGAGTTGTAGCGGTTGTTGGGAATAAGAATGTGGTGCAAATCGTCACTAACTCAACCTCGGCTTTCATGAAGGAAGCCGGGAAGTTATTAGTGGCAAAATTTCCATCAATTTTTTGGGCAGCCAGTGCATCTGATTGCAGACAACTCATGCTGGAGAAGATGGAATTAATGAATGTGGTCAAAGACACTTTGGAGAAGGCCAAAATCATAACAAGATTCATTCGTAGCCGTCCCAAATGTTTTGAAATCGTTTCAAGACAAAACTAACGGGAAGGACTTGGCTAATCCCTCTAAGATAAGATCAATCCAACCATACTTAACTCTTGAGGATCTTGTCTTAGAGAAGGATGCTCTAATAAGGATTTTGAGTAACTCCTCAACTCTCAGCAATGAGGGAGACGAGTCGCCGACTTGGTGGGGGATTGGTCCTTCCGGGGTGACGCCTTCGACTGCTCGAAAGAAGTGTTTCCTCTCGTTCGTGTCATGGAGTGGTTGTCTTTTCAGATGCACTTAGATTCATTTTCGACATTTTTAGTCCCAAGAAAATTGCAGTTCGGGACTATTTTTGTAAAAAAAAAAAAAAAAAAACCAAAAAGATCGTGGAAAAATTCTCATGAGACCAAAACTAAAATTTTTCCAGATATAATTTTTAAAGTGTATAAAGTTTAGTAATTGAAATAAATTTAGATCTATTAATTCTTCAAATTATTTCAAAAAAATCATTATAAATCCATTTTATTTAATGTCTCGTATAAAAATCAGAGAATGAATGGAGAGATTATCGATTAGTAGAAGTGGGGTTCCTAAAATAAATTGTTAAAAATTAATAGATCCATAACTTACCATTACCATTGGAAGTATAGATTAAAAACCATTGAAAAGCATCAATTAAAAAAGAAAAAGAAAAAAATAAACAGCATAAGAATTGATGAGAGAGATTTAAATGCAATAACAAAATAAAACAAGATCTACCTTCATTGGGAATGAACAGCACTTCAGATCTACTTCCTTCTTTTATCTTGCCCGCCAACCTACATCAAATTAGGGCAAACCAAACCCAATCAGGTTAAAAACAAACCACACAAAAAGTTTGGGGAAACAAATCAAATCATATAAATTTATAACAAAAAAGAAAAGAAAAGAAAAGCAAACCACAAGAAATGTACCTTTTTCCTATTGAGTATAAATACAAACAGGAACGTTGAATACAGAGAAGGATCTTTTCAGATTTGGAGCAAACAAGAAATTAATTTTAGTTTATTGGGCCGCCTTTTCCACATAAATCTATACATACATACGGTTGTATCTATATGTTTGTAATCCACAGTTTTACTTTCCAATCCACAGTTTTGTTTGGATTTACGCGGAGTCACCTGCTTTAATTGGTTTTGGGCGTATTCTTCACATCAATTTGCTTTGGACTTTGTAATATATGGGTTTGGGTTAACATTTTTTTACGTCCCATAACTTTTGCACTTTTTCAATAACATTCCAAAAAAGTTGATTTTTCCAATTAAATCCCAAATTATTGATAACTGTACAATTTACGTCCCACACCGGAGGAGACGAAACGTTGTGGGATAGAATCCTTTTGGTCCCATAACTTTTTACCTTTTCGATTTCATCCCAAAAAAGTATGATGTGCCAATTTAATCTCAATTTTTCGCGAATTGTACAATTTACGTCCCAAGAAGTATGATGTACCAATTTAAATCCCAATTTTTGCGAATTGTACAATTTACGTCCCAAATTATATTGGAACTACGAAACAACGTCGTTTTTGTCATGCGCTGGGCACGTGACCCACTTTCTCCGACGGATATTTGGTCATGTGGAGGATCCAGGGAGGTTACTGATCCTTATTTTTTCAATTGTGTGGTGGCTATTGAAGTGTGGATGGAAAGTTACTACTAGTTTGGGTTAAATTCTAATGGGGAAGGTACAATGATTTGTCATCTCTTAAGTCGTTGTAATATGGTTAGCAACATGAAGGTTATCAACGGTGTCGAAGCTAATGTTCAGGATATCTCTCTTAGATTGCATTGTTAAATGAGTAAAACAAGATCCCTTCTTTGTGTGAATATATGTTTTTGCTGTACTGTTGCTGATTTTGTGTGGGCATTTCTTATGCTCACTGAATAACTTATCAATAAATTTTTCTTTTCAAAAATAAAAATAAAATATTGGAGTAACAAACTTATTTTCAATTTTCTTTAAAATAATAAAAAAATTAAAAACTAAATTGAAATACTACAGAAACTAGAGCAAGTTCCACATTCTCATCTAAATAAAAAAAAATTACATTCATCTCATCTTTGCTAACTAAGTATATATATAAAGTGATCAAAACAAGTAAGACGAAAAACTTTTTTCAATAGTTTGTAACAAATTCCAATATTAAATTAAACATCAAATAATGTTAAACAGAGTTAGGGATTTTACTTTTACCAACTTTGTTGAAAAATAAATAACCCTCTGACCAATTAGGCCCCTAAACAACTAGGCTCAAGTGGTCGGGCAAATTAATAACACCATAAGAAATTAATTAAGAGTCTCTGAAATTGTTATGCGGAAAAAGATATACAAATTAAGGGGATGATGAATAATCGAGCAAGTATGCTGGAATAGAATTACTAAACTCCTATTCCCAAAAAGACTAATTGAAGTCCTTCAGTGCCTCAAGAAGAGGCATTTCATCAAACACTTAAGAGGCTGATATTAAATAACATAATTGGTCTTGTGTAAACAACTTGTACATTTTAATGAAACAACTAATACTATTATAAAATACACACAAAATGCAAATCACTTACACCGTAAATGCCTAAATAACATGATCAAATTTCCCACTTTCTCGTGCACTCCTACTTTCTGATAAATAAACCAACTAAACTATATGTTTTTGGAAAGCATATGCTCAAGAATGACTGCAACAATGCTCAGTCAACATAAAAACAACAGCAACAATTCACATACAAACCTAGCTTCACAAACTTGTTATTTATAATATCCAAGATTATGCACAAGAATTATTGTTCCAAATCTTTCATTCTCTTTCTCTTCAGATGCACTTAGATTCATATCTATGATTTGTCTTTTTCCAGTCATCCTTCTAACGCTGCCCGCATAATAGAAACATGCAAATCAAATTAATATACCTATAGCAGATCTAGATGGCATGAATTACACCAGCTGTCTCTGTTTTTTGTTCATATTCCTTGATTAGATACAAGGGAATATGACTCTCAAAAATCTGTATTTGTGCTGCCACTACGGGTCGTCTAATTGGGCTGCCCCTGATGAAGGCCGTATGATGAAATCGGCTGCCATAATATACCCTCAGTTTACCAATCCCTGTACAAATATATTTCATTAAATTACTGCATCATAACTTTACTCTATGTGGTTTTGATAATTAAGATGTGTAATTACACTATTTTCCATTCCAGCAAGAGATCCAATTAGCATAAATGAGGTCCAACATAATTACACTAATAGATCCACAAGTTAATTACCATTGGAAACATCAATTAAAAAAACTATTAAAAGCATAAATAAAAAAACCATAAGAATAGACCAGTTAGATTTAAAAAGGAAAAAAAAAAAGACAAGCAAGTAGGACTAACAAAAGTCTTTTACGGTTGTCAGAAGATATGTGTGATTACACTATTTTCCATTCTTTTTTTTTTTTTTTCGAAATAAGCAAAATTAATTATAAAAAAGTCAGGAGAGCATCAGGGATGCTTAAAAATGTCCAAGATTCAAGATCGGAAACATAATTAACTGCTAACAAAAACTAATAGATCCTCAATTTAAAAATAAACACCATAAGATTGACGAATGAAATTTAAACGCAAAAAACGTAGAGGAACTAATGTGTAATTAAAGCTCTTCAGATTGAATAGAAGCGATATAGCAAATACATGAAATTAGGGCAAATAATATTTACCTTTTTTCCTCTTCCGCAGATGTAAGGAGGAGCCTTTCAGAAAATTTTTGGATGTGGGCGGGTTTATGGAATTGAGGTGTGGCTGCTAGGTTTATCCCTCCTCTTATATATACTGCAAATACATGAAACCCTAGCCTTGACCCTAGGTTTCTTGCGCCGCTTTTTCCACATAACTGTATACATGACATACGGTTATATCCACACATGTGCATATTTTTTATTTTATTTTTATAAGTAAATTAAATTTCATTGCACTGAAGTTTCGGTATAATTTCACTGCACATGTGCGTAAGTGTGTGTATTTTAAAATATTGCATAAATATTTAATACCACAAATTATATAATTTCTAGATTTCGTATTAGAACTCTAACATCTTCCTTTTGAAGGGTTATATTAAAGAGGAACTCAACAATCGTTTTAGTAGAGAGAGACGGCCTTCGCTAGTGACACAAAAACCTTTTAAATACTAAAGATTTTATCGAGATTCAGAATACTTGATATGTTCGCAAATCACAATTTGCAAATAAATCAAAGATCTTGTAAATAGAAGAAACTAGAGCAAAGTTTGGTTTTCAAGAATTCAACCGATAATAAATGAAATACAAATATACTTATCGATTCATATGTACGAAGCTGAGATATGGGCTGCAATTGAGAGAGCGTCTCAGTTGCTATCATGAAGGGATGGTGTAAGATCATTTTGGAATCGGGCTCCACATATGTGGTCTCTTTATTCCAAAACTCCAATATATATGGAGATACCTTGGCATTTTTGCTCGAAGTGGGATTGGATGCAGGTGGAGTTCTCTGTTGGGCATATCTTCAAAGAGGGAACGCTATCGCGGATGCTATTTCAACATTTCTAAACTTTGAGAACTACATATGGTGGGATATAATCCCTGATTTTATTCTTGATCTAGCGGCTACGGATAGACACTTGCAATGTTTCAGATGTATTTAACCTTTTTTTTTTTTTTTTAAAGGGGTTTTTATTTAGGCCAGTAACTTGGGGGTGACAATTTAAGAAAATAAAGTTTTCAAATTGGCAAAAGTACAACATAGTTTTTTTTTTTGGAAATTGTAGGCATTAGCCCTATTTTTGGGCAATGTAGGCCATTAGCTCAATTTTCGGGCAAATGTAGGCCATTGACTCTAATTTTGGACAAATTTAGGTCATTAATTTATTTTTGACAAATGTAGGTCATTATTACGGGGCCTAAATGTAGTGAATAAATTATAGGCCTAAATTTGGAAAAATTCAAAACTTATGGGCCTACATTTGCCAAAAAATCTAATGGCCTACTTTTGCCAAAATAAACATATATTATCCTTAAATTGCCAACCACATTGTCACGCGGGCGCTAAAAATACATATTTCCCATAGGTAAAATACCGAGTTGGGAAGACGTGACGAAAAAAGTGGAATCTCGCCTTAGCTGATGGGATACTAAGTATCTTTCTTTTGGGGGAATAACCATTTTAATCAAATCTGTACTCGCTAACTTCCCCATTTACTCCCTTTCCATCAACCGAGCCCCATCCAATTAATGGTGTTTCCTTTGGGGCGGTAGACTTGGCATTGAAATGACGATTGCTCGAGGTGAGCTGGGCGACTTTGTGCATCAGGACATTAATAGCTTGGACATTAAAAATATTGATTTGTTCAATTTAGCTCGAGTTAATACTCAATTTTGTCCCATAACTTTAGTCTTTTCCACAAAAGGTCCAAAATAATTTAAGATTTTCAATTTTGAACCATAATTTCATAATTGATCTAATTTCAGTCCAAAAGTCGCCAAAATTCCACAAATGATGTCGTATTGACATACATTTTCTTGGGACCTTTTGTTAAAAAGTTCAAAGTTATGGGACCAAAAGTGCGAAATCCGGCAAAAAGGACCAAACTTGGAACAATTGCGAAGATATGGGATAAAATTGAAAATTTTAAATTTTTTTGGGACGTTTTATGCGGAAAAATCCAGAGTTACGGGGCCAAATCAAATTTTGTGTCATTTCTTGCTTGATGAATTTTAAAGTTATGTTTTAAAAGATGCATCTTACCCAATTCATGAGTAAGTGAAACTCATTTTGCTTAATCACACAACGGTTCCAGATCAAATGGGGTCGAGGCGTAACAAGATGATATCAAAGGAAAATCAAAATTTTCAAAGGATTGGTAACAGCTGCAATACCTCTATATAGCTAACAAATATTGAATATTTATAGGATATATTCCCTAGTAGTACTATATATCACATGTCTCTTACGTGCTCTTGGAGGATTGTTTAGGTGCACCTATATGCTTATCACTTCTCCATATAAATGTATAGATACGTACGACTATATCCATCATATATGTGTGTATATTTTAGTAAAGAAAGCTATGTATATATACATGTTGGTATTAGAAAATACAATATTATATAAATATTGCAGATTTTTTTCTTCGAAGATATTGTATAAATAATAAATATGAAAAATTAGTATATTTTTGAAATACGACATTAGAATAATAATATCTTTCTTTTAAAGGGTTAGGTTGAAGAGGAATTCAATGGTTATTTTAGTAGAGAGCCGAGCTTTCCGATGAATTAAAAAAATTAAAGTAGTAAATATTTAATCGAGATTTAGAATACGTGGTACTTACGCAGACCAATCGATTTGTTTTTATGTTTAATTAATAAAATTTCTTTTCTCTAAAAAAATATGTGTCATTAGATTTAAAATCCAATGATCTAAAATTGATGAGCTCTTGCTCACAATAATTTGTTTATGAGTCATTAAATTTAAAATTAAAATGATTTATAATTGATGACCAGTTGTTAATTGTTGCACTTATCATCACACTAATTATCAATTTGTGTCGCTCTAATTATCATTTTGTCTCGCCCTATTCGCACTTTTATACTAAATTTAATAATTTAAAAAAAAAAACAATTTACTAAAAGTTTTGAAATCAACTATCAACTATATGAAGAATATGCCAACTCGAAGCAAACACGCGGTTGGCTTTCTTTACAAACATGTACACATATAGATATAATCGTATGTATGTATATATTTTATGTGGAAAAAGCGGCGCAAGAAACCTAGGGTTTCTTGTATCTACAAAACGTATCCACTATAAAAGGAGAGAGAAAGCAGATTAAACCTACTTCACAATTTGTTCTACAGCGGCAGCAGCCACATCTCGATCTGAAAGGATCCTTCTTTGCTCGAGATCTGCTGTCAAGGTTTGATCTCATGAAAAAAAGGTTGATTTCATTTCGTTAATTTGCTTTTTTTCCTGTTTATTTGTATATGTAAATTAATCTCATTTTATTTATTCCCCTAATGTTCTTGTAATGAAGGTGATGTGTGGTAGATTGGCGGACGATATAAAAGATGGAAGTAGATCTGATGAGTTGTTCATGAAGAGCAAAAACAATGAAGGTAGATCTCTGTTTTGATTTTGCTTTTAAATCTCTCTCATCAATTCTTATGTTGTTTCTTTGTTTAATTGATGCTTTCAATTGGTTTTTCAATCGATACTTCCAATGGTAATGGTATAAGTTATGGATCTATTAATTTTTACAACAATTAGCGGGTTAAATGCAAAAATGGTCCCAAGATAATTTTCTAATGGCATTTTTGGTACCATGCTCGAAAATGGTCTATTTGTGTATTTTATTTACAAAATTGATCCCATAAGAATTATATTTTACACTTTTTGTACTATTATTGTTAACAAAAGGACCACTTTTGCAATAATGTTTTTCTTGTGGGACTACTCTTGCATTTAACCCAACAATTAGCTGTACTCTCTCACCCAAAACCTCTATATATCTTTGAGAGTTCCTTCTTTTAGAGTTATCTAATGCATTTCAAGAAATGATGTATATATGTTATCTATTAATTATGCCACAGGGATCAGAAGGATGACCGAAAAAATTCAAATCATAGATATGAATCTAAGTCTTCCTGAAGAGGAAGAGAATGAAAATGGATCTGATTGTGCAAAAATGGGGAGAGACAAGATGAGGATGATAGACTTCGTGAAGAAAATATGAAATATAAAGAATCTCTAGATGGTGGACGGGGAGATCAAGCTGAAAATGATAGACTGCGGGACAAAAATATGAAATATGCTCTAGAAAGTGGATGGGATATGCAAGTTGAGAATGATAGACTTCGTGTAGAAAATATGATATATAAAGAAGCTATAGAAAGTGGACGGGAGATGCGAGCTGAGAATGATAGCCTTCGTAAAGAAAATACAAAATATAAAGAAGCTCTAGAAAGTTGACAGGGAGATGCGAGATGAGAATGATAGACTTCGTGAAGAAAATATGAAATATAAAGAAGCTATAGAAAGTGGACGTTGCTCCTCTTGTGGTTGTCTCATTGCGTCTGGGTTGCCTTTGATGATCGTCTTGGGTCATGTTTTTCCCAATATATATTGGGAATACTCTCGGAAAGCAAATTCAATTTCAACAAGAGGCACACTGTTAGTTATTTCGTTGCTCGTAAGGCATTGGTTAGGTTGAAGAAATGTGGAAGAGTTCATCAAGTTGGTGAAGATTATTTTGGCTTGTTGTATTCTTCACAACATTGTTATAGATACGGAATAGGATGATGATTTTGAACAGTTTTTTTATTTTTTATCGTGCAAATGGTGACTCGAACCCAAGACCGTAGTGGAGCTCTAACCACTTAAGCTATATTACTTCGTCGATGATTTTGAATAGTTCCTTTAGTTCTTCTTCACACATATTTGTCTCTCCATAAATTATTATCCATAGAATTTTTGATAACCAAAGTTTACTCTAGTCTTTTATTTTCGTAAGACCTTTGGTTTATTTGCACATTGATTGGCATGCATACGAATCAAGTATTTGAAACTCGACTAAATCTTTAGTATTTGAAAAGTTTTTTTAAAAATACAAGCAAAGGAAATTCCCTCTATAAAGTGATACTTGAGTTCATTTTTAACATAACCCTTCAAAAGAAAGATATTACAGTTACTACAAAAATAACATCTTATTAGAAATATCAGAGTTCTAATGTCTTATCTCGAAAATATATAATTTGTGATCTTCAATATTTGTACAATATTTCAAATACCAACATATACAGAGTGGCGGACCTAGTAGCTAGAGAGTGACATGGAGGCACAATTATACTTATTGATGACCTGCCACTTAGCGTGACACTAATCATCATCTGTTTCACTCAAATTATCGTTTTGCCCCGTCCTATTTGCACTTTTGTACTAAATTTAATAATTTAAGAAATATAATTATAAATTTACGAATTTATCATTAATTTAATTTTCAATAAAAAGTTAACTCATTAAATCTTCCCTAAGTTCTGAAATCATGTTTTCTAATTTTCTCCATTATCAATTTATTTATGATCATTCATCTAAAATTGAAAAAGAAAAAAATTAATATTTTTTTCAAAATATGTTGATCAATATTTTTCTCATACATCTTAATCAATAAGAGTAACACTTGTGTGAACCGGGTGCATATATAACATGAACTCTATTTTTCTAAAAAAAGGACCAAACTCAGAATAATTACGGAGTTATGGGACAAAATTGAAAATCCTAAATTTTTTGGGACCTTTTGCGGAAAAATCCGAAATTATGAGACCAAATTAAATTTAAACTTCCCTTGTGGTGATACCTTAGCTTCTGTTTTCGGCTACTGAGATGGATGATAATTTAGCTCGCTGGTTGTACCACATCTTGGTTTTGGTCCTCATCTTCCCCGGTATGTCTCATTTGGAACGTATATGCACTTCTTGCAGGTCCACTGAAACACATACAGTTAATATCGTTATATTCATTCAATAGTATCATATTATTCATTTAGCAATATCTTTGTACTTATAAACTAGTATCACCATGCAAAATATTACTCCCTCCGTCCCAAAATAAGTGCCCCATTTCACACAAACCTATATTTTCGTTTATTAGAGTATCAAAAACACTTATATCCTTATTTAATACACTTAAATTTACGCTTTCAAGATGATCATTAACTATAATTTATTAGGGGCATTATTGGAACAATTATGAATTTACATTGTTTTGTGTAGCATAACACTTAAAAAGGACAAGAGTTTGGACAAAATGAGACGCTTATTTTGAATGGAGGGAGTATGATATTAATTTTATAAAAATAATAAAATTATTAAATAAATATAATTGTATTGCTAAATAAATTTCATTAGAGACTGCTCTTTGTTTTTAATTATGTAAAGTTTCATATTTTAATATGTATGCAACTGTGTCATTTCATTTCATTCTCTGTGTTTTACTAGTTTGTACATCTAAAACAACGTTGTTTTCTCTTATTTACTTTCGTATTTATTGTTAATGTAATGTCCCTCTTTGTCCTTGCAATGGTGATGTGCTGAAGATAGGTTTAATCAAACTAGAGGATTGGTTTTGTGATTTTGTTTGAAAACTTGCAGGTTTCAATGTTCTTGGACAGATTTGCATGTATTAATTTCGTGATATAAAGCTTGCATGTTAGGTTGAAATGAAACGCTACAGATGACCAAAAATCTATTGCTGCTCTGCATATTTCTTTTTCCCCTTGAGATTATCCTTCTTTTGGCGTCTTTTTGTATCAAAGATGATAGATGTGTTGTATTTTTATTCACTGGACTTAAAGATAGATTTATTTAATGTTCTTGAACAGTTTTGGATTAATGTTGTTGGACAGTTTTGGGGGAGGGGATAAGAAGGAAGATGATGAACAGTAATTGGGGAAGGGGAGAAGTATGAAGATGATGAATAGTAATTGGGAGAGAATAGATTAACCCGACCCGATGCACAAATATTATGAAAACCCAATCCGACACCCGATCCAAGCCTCTCTTTTTAAAACCCCCTCAG